>CM038710.1:7270998-7438498 GCA_021613375.1 Megaleporinus macrocephalus | reverse complement strand
GAAAACGAGCTAACGAATATCTCTCACATCTTTAACAATATCCTGAACAAGTTTCATTTAAAGTTGTTAGTTTTCTCTTCACGTTTCACTCCAGGCAGTTTCTCAAACACTTAAACAACATGGAGCAGCTCCAGCTCAGCGTTTAACACTGAAGAGACTGAAGAGACTAAAGAGACTGAAGAGACGAGCAGCTCCACCTTTATTAGCATCACAACCTCCAACAGTTACCTGTAAGTAGCAGCCATGCTGTGTGAGTGTATCACTGTGTGCTGGTTGAAGCAGATCATCTTAAACTGAAAGCTTCACAGAGACACCTTTAATCTCCTTTGTGTTTGATGTTCAGATGAAAGCCAGTATCCAGTACAGGTAAAGTTAAGCTCCAAGTAACTAACATGGCTAACTAAATAGTATGAGGGCGGAGCTTATTTACTCAGAGGTATTATTTTAACAGGTTTTTCTGTGTGATCATCACAGTGTCTCATTGTGAACCGGCCAATTAGAGCAAAGTTCATGTAATTATTCATGAGTTCACCAAAAAACAGGGTAAACATAATAATTTCATTCTAGGATCAAATCATAGGGACTAAACCCGCATCAGGACCTTTTTCACCCCGACCCAAGTTACATGCCTTCTAAGTAGAACATCAGAGAACAAACACACTATATGGCACCTGTAAAAGGCCGGAGATCGGCCTGCATCAGCACGGCTCAGCCTTCCTCCGCACGGCACCGTGCACGACTGCAAGGATGAAGTGGTTTAATGCTCTCTTCAGCTGACAATGCATAACATAGAACTAACACTTTAAAACCCTCCAGCCAGTTAAAACGCGTTCTTCAGCTCCTAATGGGTGCAGACGCTTGCTTTTGTGTGTTTGGCACCAAACAGCAAAGCACAAAAAGTCAAAAGTGTGAACAGAGTGACAGCGTGAAGCGCACTCCATAAACTGATCGGTGCTAGACGCTGTTTCACTCTGAGAGAGAGAGAGAGAGAGAGAGAGAGAGAGAGAGAGAGAGCCCTTCAGCAGAGTGCTGGCTTTAGTGGCTGTGGATTGAGAAGGCTAATGAAGAGATGGACAGGTAGATAAAGAAAGCCATAGTTATTACTCTATTACAAAAACATGGAGAGTGCTGCCACCTAGTGGACGAATACGAGCATTGCTCGCTCCCTGCTGTGGTATCTTAAAGGTCCCATGTTCTGCATTCAGAACTAGAACTAAGTAGGTTTTTCTTACTTTGCCTCTGAGAATGATATATGTAAATGAGCTCTGTTCTGATTGGCTGCCCACATTCACAAAGACCCCCACCCAGGCTGAAGCCCTCCTTCTCTTCTTCACAGGCCTTTACTAGGATAACAGTCAGATCTGCAATCCAAGTAAAAGAATGAAAGAGTGATAGAATTAAATAAAAGGAATACAAGGAAAAATAGGAAAGAAAGACAGAAGATGGATAGGGAGAGAAAGAAAGAAAAGAAGGAAGATTAAAAAAGGTGGTAAGTGATAAATAAGAGACAAAGAGAATAATTAAACAGAATGCAAGAATGAAAGATAGAAAAAATGATATAGAAAAAGAAAAGAAAGAATAAAGGACAGAAAGAAAGACAGTAAAAAATGAATTAGACAATAAATAAGAGTTAGAAGAAAGTGGAAGAATAAAAAAGAATAAAAATTAATTAAATAAGTAAAGAAAGAAAGAAAGAAAGAAAAAAGATTAAGGGAGGCAGACTGAAAGAAAGAGAAATCAAAGAAGAGATAACAAAGGAGTAAAAAAAGAATGGGGAAGATAGAGAGAGAGAAATAAGAGAATGAATGAAAGAAAGAATAAAAGTGAGAGTAAGAAAAACTAAATAGTAAGAAAGAAAGGGAAAAAGACAAAAGGAAGGGAGAAAGAAAGAAAAAAAAGGATTAGGGGAAGAAAAAAGAAAGAATACAAGAGAGTAAAAGAGAGAACCAAGAATGAGTGAGAAAGAAAAAAGAAAGAAGGAAAAAGAGAGGCAAGAATGCATGAGTAAAAAAGAAGAATAAGAATAAGAAATACACCAAAAATAAAAAAGAGAGAAAGAAAGAAAGAAAGAATGAAAGAAAGGGAAAAGGAAAGAATAGAGTAAGAAAAAGGAGAGAGAGAGAAAGAGGGGGACATGAAAAACAGAAAAAAAGAAACAATAAAAGATTAAGAAAAGAAGGGAAAGAGATATAGAAGAGTGGGGGAGGAAGAGAAAGAGAATGAAAGAGAGAAAGAGGAAGAATGTTTATATCTGTGGCTGCTGCTTCTTTAGTTATTATAGTTAGACCAATGCTGCCACCTTGTGGTTGAGTCTTCTGTTGTTACACTGCAGCCAGCAGGGGGCGCTGCTCAATCAGATTTATTCCAGATACCATTTTATTCATCTGCCTTTTTCAGGAGCTGCAGCTGGATTTCAGATCCTCTCCTTCATTATTCATCTTCAGAGAGCTGTGTGTTATAATCACATCATAACTCTGAACGTACTGCTGATCACAAACACGAGAGCCTCCAGTTTCATACTCAGTCAAATCAAATTTATTGTACATCCAGAAATCCTTCAAACAGCGTAGCTTATAAACTATACAATCTCAGAACGTTACCATAGAAAAACAGATTATTTAAATATAAAGTGCAGATCAAAATAAATAGTTTGTCATTAAATCAAAACAAAACATACAAAATTACATTAAAAAATCTCCCTTTCTTCTCCATTCACTCAGACATGCAACATAAAAACATCATCGCCTGGAGATCAGAGCCCGTACAGCGGGGCACGTTACTACTGAGTGATCACAGTTTGACGGGTCTGTTGCCCTTTGAAGCCTCCCTGAGTCTGGTCAAGCTTAACGAGCCATCAGAACAAACGACCCAGCTCAGTGGTGCAACCTGAGGAGTTCAGTAAGCTCAGTGAGTCTGATCTATAGAAGCTTATTGCCCAAGGCTATGAGATCTTCCAGCTTCAGGGCTGAAGGAGGAGGAGAAGCCCTGACAGACGTAGTATTGCTCTTCTTCAGGTAGCCCTGTTACAGTAACTCAGAGGTCGAGATGTGCAAAAGCTACGAGATTCACTGCATCATCTCACTATCGGCTGTTTTTACATCACACAGTAACAGAATCTGCACATTTCTCTCTTACCCAGCATGCAGTGCACGGTCAGCCTCTGGTCTGATGGCGAGACAGTGATGTGCAGGGTGCAGCGAGGTGTTAGAGGTCAGTAGGGGTGACAATTAAAAATAAAAACTTTACTTCTTGGGCTGTTTTTCAAAGTAGCTGACTTCGCGTGTGAACACAACCTCTACAGGAAGCTAATGAATTAATTTATTAATTTAATTAGTTTTTAATATTTATCAATGCACAGTTTGATTAATATAATAATAGTTTTTGTGTTTGTGGATGTTGTTTATTATTTAATTAATCAAATTGTGCATTTATGAAAATTCTAAATGATTTAATTTAGTGATTAATTCATAATTAATATTGTGCAGTCCCATTTTTGTATTTCACCAGGGGTGCATAAACATTTGCATACAATTGTAGAAATTTTACTGTCTATATACTGTCAAATTTCTGTTTCTGCATAATTTGAGATTCTATTAAATTATATTAAATTCTCCCAATATTTGAGATTTCTATGAATTACATTCTGTCAAAATTTTAGATTTCTATAAATTAAATTCTGTCAAAATTTGAGATTTCTATGAATTAAATTCTGTTAAAATTTGAAATTTCTATGAATTAAATTCTGTTAAAAATTTGAGATTTCTATAAATTAAATTCTGTTAAAAATTTGAGATTTCTAGAAATTAAATTCTGCCAAAATTTGAGATTTCATCAAATTACATTCTGCCAAATTTTAAGATTTCATCAAATTACATTCTACCAAATTTTAAGATTTCATCAAATTACACTCTACCAAATTTTAAGATTTAATCAAATTAAATTCTGCCAAATGTTGAGGTTTCATCAAAATACATTATGTCAAAATGTGAGATTTCTATAAATTAAATTTTGCCAAATTTTGAGATTTCATTAAATTACATTCTGTTCAAATTTGAGTTTTCATGTTGCATGGAATAGTTTCCTAAAGAACTGTGAGGTCAGAGCTTTACGCCCCCTGGTGGTCTGTTAGTGCCCTGTAAACTGAGTAAATGAGGTTACACTGCTCATCGCCGTGCTCATAGTGTAGACGCAGGAGGAGACTGTCGGAGACCCTCACATAGGTATGAAGAGCTCTTCACTAGTAACAGCTATGTTTCCAGAACTGGATCTGCAAAGTCCGATCCAAACAGGCCAGTAGGCAGGTCAGCGTGGCCGGCCAGTAGTGTGGTCCGTCTACTGCTTCAGAGGTCTAGAGCAGGAAGTCTGTGTGCTGTGTACTAAAACACGCTGCTGCTGGTCTCTGAGTCCAGAACGGTGTAGGGACACAGGACGTCCGTCTCGAACTGCAGCAGCTGCCCCATGAAGGCCAGGTTCGGGGAGATGACCTGCCGCCTGCGCTTCACAAAGTCGAAGGCCTCGTTCAGGCGTACGCGGCGGGCGTGGATCAGATACGCCAGGCAGATGGTGGCGGAACGGGAGATGCCCGCCTGGCAGTGGACCAGGATGCGTCCACCGCTCTCCTTCACAGAGTCTGGAAGAGGTTGAAGAAGAGAAGTTAGATTCCACCAATCAGAGAGGAGACGTGTATCACTCTGAGTATGCACAACTTTATTCTTATATGTCAGATATTTGCAACTCCATGTCTGGTCTGATTGTGTGATTCGGGCTTGTGTACAGCTTTCTGATTGGATGCATGGATTCTTTAAAACTATGGATTTCTTGAACAGGATGGAAAAGTGCACGCCAATCTAGGGAACTCCTGCTCGACCCACAGACACCATTTCACATACACTGACTCAGGGCAGACCCCCGACCATGACTGTAGTGTTGGTTTGACCCACACTCGTCTGTTTGTTGTTTTTTTCCATCCCACAAGGCCTATTCATTTTCGGTCACACCCAAAGCTCATGGCTTCATTTAACCTACAGCCTCCAAACTGCAGGTACTTGTTTAGGGCATATCGCCAGTAACCTATATAACCTATAATCCACAGACATACTGACTTGAACTGTTTGTCGTTTATTCATCCCTCGTTCCTCGCATAGGATCCCATTCAATTTTAGCACCACCCAAACATTATGATTTTGTTTAACCTCCACTCACTCAGGACAGATCCCCAACCTCTAACCCACAGACATACTGACCCACACTCCTCTATTTGCCACTTATGAACCCCTATCCTTCAGTTCCTTCAGAAATCAGGGAAATTTTGGGACACAGGTCTAATAACATGTGCTACTTCCAACACAGACGCCTGTTTACGATGCTGATCTCAGAACACTCACCGATGAAGCGGATGGCCTCAGGGAACAGCACCCGAATATCAGCGGCCAGGCTGTCTTCCACCCTCAGGGTCATGTACTGCAGCTCCTGCTCAAACAGGTTGGGGCAGGAGGAGGAGACATTGAGGACGGCCGTGATGCCGCAGCGCTCCAAGGTCTCTCTCCGAGACGAGTGGTGGGCACTGCCCAGAAACAGGAAGGGCAGGATCTCCACCGGATCACCCTGATGAACCAAACACAAATAACACACGGCTCTTCAGATCACAGATCTTAGATTCTATAATCAAATCTCAGGTCTGGCCTACTCTAGTGTTTCAAATAATTTAGCTTATTTCAGGAAATAAGGCAGATAATTTATATTATTTCAAGAAATAATGCAGATAATTTTACTTATTTCAAGAAATTAGGCAGATGATTTATATTATTTCAAGAAATAATGCAGATAATTTAGCTTATCATAAGAAATAATGCAGATAATATATATTATTTCAAGAAATAATGCAGATAATTTATCTTATTTTAAGAAATAATGCAGATAATTTATCTTATTTCAAGAAATAATGCAGATAATTTGATTGTTTCAAAAAAATAATGCAGATAATTTTGCTTATAGCAAGAAATAATTTTGATAACTTTGCTTATTTCAGTAAAAATCCTAGCTATTAGCTTAGTTTAGAAAATAATGCAGATAATTTTAATTATTTAGGAAATCAATCGGATTATTAAATTATTTAATTTCAAGAAATAATAAAGATATTTTACTGTTTCAGGAAATAATTTCAATAAACTGCTTTTTTTTTAAAGAAATAATGCAAAGAATTTAGCTTTTTTCAGAAAATAATACCGAAACGTGTATTAATATGAATGATGCTTAAAATGAGCCACTTCTTCTTCAGACACCCGAATCAGATACTATCAGTGGATAAAGGTGTAAATAAGATTTCACTTCTAGATATAGCTGTTTCAGTATTACTAAGTTCAGGCTGGAGTTTGTATCAGAGCTCTGTATGTGTATTACAGAATGAATGATTCGTACCTGGTCGTACAGCGGTGTGGTCTTGGTGGGGCTGAGGGTCTCTGGGTCATTCACTGAGGTGGGACTCCCACGCATGAGCGGTGTGTTTAAACACAAGTCAGGATACAACGACACAAACTCATCAAACCCACCTGAAACACACAAGCACCTTTCATCACTTACTAATCCCACACAGAGACAAAACCTGCCGCTCGGTGACCAGAGCAACAACTATACACCTGTAAAAGTCTAATCTTATACTAAATATCTTACACAAATAATATAGAATTAATTATGATTCATTATTTTACTGCTACATGCCTTGTTTTCACATTTAAAGTAGAGTGTTAGATGTTTACTGTGGTATAAGCCTGTGGTGTCTACAGTGTAAGTCAGCAGGCCTGCCTTTAGGAAGCATATTCATTTCACTACACTGGCAGATCATTGGGCTAATGTAAGGATTATGTCTGCCAGTGTAGTGAGATCATTACACTCACTTAAAACAAGTACAAGTACTGAATTATATCTCACTTCTCTCAATATTATATGTGACAATCTCAACATAAGAAACATTACATATAATGAGGTCATCATGAGGTCATTTTACCTGACAACGTAAAAGTGTAATAAGATTTTACCACACGTTTCCATAGTGACTGTTTCTGTAGTGATTTTTTGGTAGTGCCTATTTCCGTAGTGACTTTTTTAGTGGTCACTGTTTTGGTAGTGACTTTTTCAGTGGTCACTGTTTCAGTAGTTACTGTTTCGGTAGTGACTGTTTCGGTAGTGACTGTTTCGGTAGAGACTGTTTGGTATTGACAATTTCAGTAGTTACTGTTTCAGTAGTGACTGTTTTGGTAGTGACAATTTCAGTAGTTATTGTTTTGGTAGTGACTGTTTTGGAAGTGACAATTTCAGTAGTTACTAATTCAGTAGTGACTGTTTTTGGTACTGACTGTATTGGTAGTGGCTGTCTCTGTAGCGTTTGTGTCAGGAGTAATTTCAGGAGATGTTATGATAGTGGCTGTTTCGATAGTTATTGTTTCAGAGGTGACTTTTTTGGTAGTGTTTGTTTCAGTACTTTACTCTCCAAGACCATCTTTACTCTTCGTCTCATTGGCTGCCTGTTCTTAAATACACCTTAACCATGATTAACTGGAGGCTGGAATATGCTGTTGGGGCAGCAGTGCTACTTCTTAATCCTCTCATGTTGGACTGATTTGACTCCACACTACAGTAACTCACTACTGCTTCTTCAGGTACAAAGTGGTATTACAAGACAGGACAGGCCGGTAACTTCAGTACATATCTCTATTACCACGATACACAGATGTCTTTGAAAACCAGCCAAAGTGGTTATTTCTTCTCAAATTATTGAGAATTTTAGTTCATTTTAAAATGTTTTAAACTGAAATTCTTACATATTGCACCTTTACATTTGAAACTGATGATAAATCTTTTAATAATACAATAAAACTGTTTTTTTACGAGTAAGGGTTTGGAACAAACTCCTCCTAATAGAAAGCACCATATACATAATAATTTTGTGTATATTTAATTTATTACTATCAGTTAATGCTTTGAGTTTAAATAGATCATCAGAAATCGTTGTTCTAGGTAGTTTTTGGTGGACTGGTCCTAAAAATCAGTGCCAAGGCACTTCATAAAGCAGTATATTAACAGAAGGAAGAAAGACTGTACGTCATGTTTACACAATAACTGAACTTATTCTCTCTGATAAAGGATAAAATTGATGTTGTGCGCGTGCATTACGAAAGTTGGTAAGAATAAAAGTCGCACCTTGCAGGAAACACACCTCCGTGCTGTCCTCCCTCAGCTCCTCCTGCAGCGCGCGCAGCAGCAGCCCTGCCACGCTCTCTCTCCGCAGGTCGCGCACCGACCGACTCGCCTCGTCCAGCACCACCACGCGCGCGCAGTCCCCGGCGCGCAGGCGGCGAAGCAGCGCGCGGTCGGCCACCAGGCGTTCCAAGGGGCGCGCGCTCCCGACGCCTAGGGCGCTCCCGGCTCGCGCGCGCTCCCTGCGCATCAGCACCGAGTTCCAGTTCACGCTGTGCGAGTAAGCCACGCGCGAGCCGCAGAACGAGAGGAACGGCCTGCAGTCCAGCAGCAGCGGGAGCGCGCAGTGCGTGCTCACCATCTGTGCCAGCTCGCAGCTCGTGATTTCCACCGGCATCACCCAGTTACCCCGGCCTGGGGCAGATGTATATGAGCTTGTTTAGTTTTTTTTTCTCTTCCACACAAGTTCAGTGAGATCTATCAGCAGCGCAGCATCTCCCTCTCTCTCTCTCTCTTTACTATCTGTGGCTGTTTATTCGACGAGAGGAAACTAGATGAACTGGAGTGAATCAGGAACAGAAGTCCAGTTTGAGTTCAGATGATGAGTCTGGAGTTGAGTGGAAGCAGGAGTGAGTCTCTGAAGCCCCTCTGAGCGCTGTGGAGGGGTGTGTGTGAGAGTGTGTAAGTGTATGTTTTGTCTCTGTTGTTGTGGTGTTGAACCTCTTTTGTAGTGCTCGCGCAGCCCCGCCCACTTTCCCCACTGGTCACAGGCGGAAACTCCATATATGTTCATCCAGACTCGCACCGGCACCGCCATATATGGGCTGCTGACGCGCGCGCTCCTCCGGTTCCCACAGGCACGTTGTGACTTGGGGTTACACACACAGACACACACACACACACATACACACACATACACACACACACACACACAGATACACACACACAGACACACACACATACACGCACAAACACACTTTCTAACCCCATTCTCTCTCTCTCTCTCTCTCTCTCTCTCTCTCTCTCTCTCTCTCTCAATGTTTTTTATTTCTCTCTCTATCCTGCTGTCTTTACTTTATTCTTATTTCTATTCTCTCTCTACTCTCTATCTCTCCCTCTCCTCTTTAGTAGAACTATGTTGTCAAAGCAGATTAACTGTAAAGCTGAACATAATAATAATAATAATAATAATAATAATAATAATAATAATAATAATAATCTTTATCTCTTTGTCTCTCTCTCTCTCTCTGTTTTTATCTCTCTCTCTTTATCTCTTTGTCTCTCTCTCTGGGTTACTAGATTAATAACGTTTCTGAGGATATTAAAATAATATCACAAGTGAATCACTTTGTTTGATGCCATGACACACAAACATTTACACTTTCACACAGGGGTGTGTGTATGTGTGTGTGTGGGGGGGGGGGTAGTATGCAGCAGTTTTCCATGCAGGTGTAGAAACATGGGGGCTGAAGACAGAAAGGATATTACAGAAACAGAAGCTAAACACGGTTGATTCTCTGAGTCTGATCACCACTTACATAAACAAACACAGATAAAAGCTGAAAGAGCAGACTGACTGACCGCGCTGACCCATTAACACTGATAAAGACCCTCTGTGTTTATTAAACACCTGCAGCTCTGCTCTCTGCACGCACACACGCACACACACACACACACACACAGACACACACACACTGACACACACACACTGACACACACAGACACTCAGTGACACGCATACACACACACACACACACACACATACAAACACACAGACACACACACACTGACACACACAGACACTCACACACACTGACACACAGACACACACAGACACTCAGTGACACGCATACACACACACACACACACATCCGCACAAACACACACACACACACTCAGTGAAACACACACACACAGACATCCACACAAACCCACACACACTGACACTCAATGACACACACACTGACAATCAATGACACACACACACACATCCACACACACTGACACTCAATGACACACACACATCCACACACACTGACACTCAATGACACACACACACACACACAGACATCCGCACAAACATACACACACACACACACACACTGACACTTTGTGACACACACAGACACACACACAGCCGCACAAAGCCACACACACACTGACACTCAATGACACACACACACACAGACACACACACACACACATCCGCACAAACACACACACACTGACACTCAATGACACACACACACACAGACACACAGACATCCACACAAACCCACACACACTGACACTCAATGAAACACACACACACACATCCACACACACTGACACTCAATGACACACACACATCCACACACACTGACACTCAATGACACACACACACACACACATCCACACACACTGACACTCAATGACACACACAGACATCCGCACAAACATACCCACACAGACACACACACACACCCACACAAACACATACAGAGGGCCTGTGTTTCTGTGAATGAAGTGCCCAGCAGGACAACAAACTGACCATTAGGAGAGCATATAACGCTGTAAGCCAGGCAGGTCACTCATTCAATCATGTGTTCACTTGTTCATTCACTCATTCATTTATTCACACCAATAACCTTTAACAAATCACACAGACCCTCCAAATCTCTCTCTATCTGCCCTGTTTCTTTCTCTCTCTCCATTTCTCTCTCTTTGCCCCTCTCTCTCTTTCTTTCTGTCTCTCTATCCATTTCTCTGAGTCTCTCTCTCTCTACCTCTCTCTGTCTTTGTCTCTTTCTCTGTCTCTATATCTCAGTGTCAAAGCTGTGCTGAGAATAACTCACCCCCCTAACAGCCCCTGGTCATTAGAAACTGAGCAGTGATGAATGGGGTAGAGGACTGATGTCCATTCTGTGACTGTACAGCTGAATAATGGAGCTATAGGGAGGGTGTTTCCAATAAAGTGTCCAATGTATTTTTATTCTGTAGCTTGCACTGCTGTCAGTGTTTCCTGCAGGGAATAGACTTCATTATGTACAGTCTTAGCTGAGACACTCTCTCTCATGCACTGTCAAAACAACAACACCTTCTACAGGCTGAGATCACAGCTCATCTATTTTATATATTTCCAGCCACCCATGAATGATTATTAATAATCGGAGAGAGACAGAAGCAGCTGGGCCTCAGGCACAGAGTGTCTCACAGGTATATGAACGGTACACAAGCAGTGTGGTGTAAAAGTATACTGCCGTATACTTTTGTTTTATGAGATAACAAGCAGTTTAACAGTCATATTTACTTGGTTATTAATTTTTAAGGGAATGCTCTGGTACTTTCTATCAGTCGCTTGTGTAACACAACAGCTTCCACACATTTGTTGACTTCTAACAAGGTCAGCCTCTCTGCTGCCAGGGTTTTGGAATGTCCACTGTCCCGGTTAACACAAAGGCCCCTCTCTCTCCAGGCCTCCCATCACACCATTGATGCCAGTGATGAGTCTGACGCTATTCCCTAGTCTGATGCTTTGGTGTACTGAAGGCTGGCTGGTGATGTGAGCTGCACAAGGCTTCTCAGCTCCTCTGGCAGCAGTGCACCCAGCACATGCCCCAGTATCGGCTCCTCCTGCACCGACATCACTGGAGGGCCAGGTCATTGCTATGCTGCTCTGTTGGCAGGCCCTCAAGCCTTCCTGTGGTTGTTTCTTCATCTATACAGCCACACAACCTCAATTCATGGTGACACACCAACCCACAACCCACAGCCCCACACGGTAAAGCGCATGAAACACACAGTGACCATAGTCTCTAACCAAACAGCTATAACATTAACAGTGTACACTCTCCTTTCCCGCCCACAGCGGTATGGCCAGCGACTGACGCCACAGTATTATGAAGCTAATACAGCATTCTAATTTTCAACATGTCTGTATCATTTACTGGTTAAAATGTGATATGGCTTGATTTACAGAACAAGTCTAGCCTAAAATAAAACATAACAATATAAAAATTACACTATATGGCCAAAAGTATGTGGACACCTGACGGTTGATGCTAACTTGTTGGACATTCCTTTCCAAAACCATCGCCGTTAATAATAAGCTGGCACCCGCTGTGTCTACAACAGTCTGGATTTTGGATGAGAAGGCTTGGTGCACAGTCAACGCAGCCTGTGCAGGCCACTGGAGTTCCCCTACACCAAACTCATCGAACTGTCTCACTGTCGTATTGGGACTGGCTCTGCACATACGGTCCAGTCACGCTGGAACAGGAAAGGGTGTTTTCCGAAGGATATAACTGTGTAAAATGTCATTAGATGCGGTAGGACCATTCAATGAAACTAAGGGGCCTGAAAAAAAGAGCCTTTACCAGGTAGGTAGTGTTCTCGTGAATTAATTCACCAAACCCAGATTCATCCATTAGGCCTCCAGATCTCCTCCAGAAAACAAGTTTACACTGCTCCAGAGTCCAGTAGCAACACTTTGCATCACATACAGTGATCTTAGGTTTGTGCACAACTGCTCAGCCATGGAAACCCATTTCATGAACCTTCGGACACACAGGGGTATTCCGTGACAGTGCCGCATTGAAAGTCATCAAGCTCTTCAGTATGAGCCAGTCTAGTGCCAGTGTTTGCTTTTTGGGATTGCATGGCTATGTACTTGATTTCATACGCCTGTTAGCAATTTGTGTGGCTGAACTCAGAAATTATATATATATATATATATATATATATATATATATATATATATATATATATATATATATATATCATCGCTGTCTAATGAAAAACAAGTATTTCCAAAATTGCAACTTTACAGGAGAGACCAAAAACATACTTTACTTTCAATGCAAGGCAATGGAACCAAAATTTTTCCAAGCTATTTTGGACCATTGGCGTGTTCAAATAATGTAGAAAACTCAAAACTGACAAAAATGGAGAACATGTTTTTTATTGGACAGTGATGATATATATACTGTATAACCAAAACTTTCTTAACTTTCAATGTAAAAGAATGTAAAAAGGTTTTGGTGATTTTTCAGCATTTCTATTTGTCCATTAATTCATTATCATCAGACAATGTAAACAGAATCTGCTGTGTTCAACTGATGTAGAAAAAAAATTGACAAAAATGGAAGTACATGTTGTTCTTTGGACAGCAATGATATATATATATATATATATTTTCTCACTTTCAAAAATAACAAAATCATATAATTGGAGCAAACATGTTTATTTGAATGTGATAAAACTTTTTGGGCCCAAAGTTTGGTTTAAACACCGAAACATCATTAAGTGCTGATGAGTTTGGGGGTGACGTATATGGCCTAATTATTTCCAGCGTAGTTGCAGCAGTGATATATTGTAATGAATCCATTCTTGCTAATGCTACGCACGCAGTCCTCCTCTGCCCTGTTCTATTATTTACAGTGTAGGAGGAGTGTGAACCCAGTCTCACTGACGGATGACCACAAGTCCCACTTCAGTGACATCACTTTTGCCTGACATGCTACACCGTGTTGTTTGTGTCATGACGCATCACTTGGGACGTCCGGCCAAGTTGTGTCAACTTTGGATTCTGTGTAAAAGAATAACAGGTGACACAGATAATCCTGGAGTTTAGGGACCACATGCCACACTGACGTTACTAATGAAGGTCATGTACGGATGTGTCTCTGGCGTGGTGTGGTTCATGGTTTCTGACACTGAAACTAGCCATAGACATCTTGACGCCTGAGTTTTCTCTGTGCTTTTGTCTAGCACTCTTTAATAGGATGGTTCTTCAGTAAAGACAGTGCTTCTGTATAGAACCATCAACAGATAACAACTATTTGCCTTCTTAATTGGTTCTGTGCATTGAAGAAGTGTTGTATATGTTTTTACATAGCACCGAATAGGTTCTTCTATTATTACAAGCTTGACATTATAACATTAGCAGGACCCTTTCTGGTGCTATAGAGAATTAATTTTCCCAAAGGTTATATATAAAAATATATACTAAAACATAATCCATAACTCCGAAATCTAAATAGAACCATTGTTTTTAATAAAGAACCCGTAAGGAACCAACATTTTTAATGATGAAGCTTGGCATCATGAATACAGAGGAACACTTTTTGGTGCAGAATGGGTCTCTATATAGAACCATGTACAACCAACTCTTCAATCAATCTAAAGAACAGTTTAACAGTTTAGGTTTATGCCCATGTATAGAACCTGTGGATTTAAATAGAACCAATTTTTTTTTTTACTAAAGAACACCTGAAAAAAACATTTTTTAAGAGTGGTGAAGCTTAACACAATACTGTGGAACACACTTTGGTGCTATATTGAACCATGTTTGACACATTCTCCATCAACCAGAAGACCCATTTGACTGTACAAAGAACTGTTCCAACATGAAATGGTTCTATTTAGAACTTCTGATTCTAAATAGAACAACTGATTTTACTAAAGAACACTTTTTAGCAATAAAGCTTGATACAGATAGAATAACAGAATCTATAGAACTGGTACTATTTAGAACCTTATTCAACATTTTCTTCCAAGCAAAGAATGATATAACTATATACTATAAAAATGATTCTTTGAGTGTTTATTGTTCTGCATAGAACCATGATCTTTATTAAAGAACCCTGAACAAACATTTTTAACAGTGAAGGTATATAGAACCATATGCCACAGATTTCCCATCAATCAAAAGAACCATTTCACCATGAAAGAGTAGTTTTAGCACAAAATGCTTCTATATACAACTAAATAAACGAAATAGAACTGTTGTCTTTAATGAAGAACCCTTAAAGAACCAACATTTTACCCAATAACATTTGACACAGTAATAATTAGAGAACCCTTTGGTGCTATATAGAACCATATACACATATCACTTTCTTTCAGGAAAAGAACCATTTAGGCACACAACTGATGGAACCATTGTCTTTACAAAAGAACCCCTGAAGAACCATCTATTTTCACAGTGAAGGTTAATGTCAGAACGACAGCAGAACCTATTTTCAGAAAGATTCTATATAGAACCACAAGCAACAAATTCTCCATTAACCAGACAGTTTCACCATGCAAAAAGATGTTTTAGCATGAAATGGTTCTATACAGAACTTATGATTCTAGATAGAACAACTGTCTTTACTAAAGAACCCTCTTTAAACAATAAAGCTTGATACAATAAGAACAGCAGAACCCTTTTGTTGCTACATAGAACAAGATACAACATGTTCTTCCAAACAAAGAAACATTTTACTATGCAAATGATTCTGTAGAGAACCGCTGTCTTTACTAAAGAATCCCTAAAGAACCACCTACTTTAAGAGTGAAGCTTGACATTGTAACAGCAGAACCCTTTTGATGCTATATAGAACAAATTTCAGAAAAGTTCTATATAGAACCACATGCAAAAATTCTCTATAACTCTAAAGAACAGTTTCACAAGCAAAGAGCAGTTTAAACATGAAACAGTTCCATATAGAACCACTTCATTTATAAGGAACCCCTTCAGTCCCTGGTGAAGCTTAACATCATGACTATTTGACTACATTTTGGTGCTGTATAGAACCGTATTTGAGGGCAAGGAGCTGTTCAAGTATAAAGCAGTTCTATAAGAAACGTACAGTTCTAAATTGAAACAGTGTATTAACTAAAGAACCATTGAAGAACCTCTTTTTTTAACAGTGAAGCTCGATATCATAACAATAGCAGAACTCTTTTTGATGCTACATCGAACCATTTCCAGAAAAGTTCTATATAGAACAACAGGCAGCAAATTCTCCATCAATCTGAAGAACATGTAGAACCACTTTCTTTATTAAGAACCTCTTCCAACCATGGTGAACCTTGACATCATGACTAGAGCGGAACACATTTTGGTACTGTATAGAACCATATGCGACACATGGACTATGCAAGGAGCTGTTTAAGCATGAAGCGGTTCTACAAAAAGTTGAAACACTGCATTAAGTAAAGAACCCTTTAAGAGTGAAGCTTGAGGGCTTCCGGTTATGGCGTCTTAGTGAGAGTCTGCATGTACGAGGGGCTCGCTGATCTCTTAAACTAATCCTTAAATTTGACCAATAAAGAGTGAAGCTTGATATTGTAACAGTAGCAGAACCCTTTTAGGTGCTATACAAACCAAGAACCATGTTTTTGTTTCTATAGGGCATCACGATGGTGTAGTGGTCAGCACTGTTGCCTCACAGCAAGACTATCCGGGTTGAATTCCAGGTCCGAGCGGGTTTCCTCCAGGTACTCTGGTTTTCTCCCACAGTCCAGGTTGATCAGTCACTCTAAATTGCCCATAGGTGTGAGTGTGTGTTGGCCTGCGATGGACTGGCAACTTGGACCTCGCCTTCTCCCTACGACGCTGCAATTGGCTCCCATGACCCCAGCTAGTGGTAGAAAGCAGGGGGTAATGGATGGATGGATGTTTCTATATGGACTAGACTATACTGTATAGACATTAAACTAAACTGTATTTGACTAAAGAAGCCTTGAAGAACCACCATTGTAAGTTTGATGCTAACTGATGTTTTCTGAACTGCCTTTGGTGGATAGCAACATTAGTCTCGGAGCTCCAGAAGGATTTGTAATAAGTGGATAATCGTTTTTACTGATCTTTGGCTTTAATCCCTTTGGGTCCGTATGTCTATATCTGGACTGATATCTGGTTAGTAAAGAGTCTAAATGAATATGAATATAATGACTTATGGGAAGCTCCTATTCATAGACAGACTCTAAAGCAGGCCAGTATGTTTCTGGGATGAGTACAGTCTAACATAACTGTGGTGCTTTTTTTGAGCAGGGGTCAGTCGGTGGGGTTTCTCACTCAGTCATTTACAATAACAAGCTCGTTTGGCTGACTCATGAAATTTAGTAAGTGATTTGTTGGAAGGCCTAGATGATGCAATCACAATCCGCCTCTGCCCAAAACCAAAACTTTGAGTGCTGCCCGTGGAGGAAGAGGATCCTCCTCCCTCCCTCTGAGCTGTTTTTCCTGATCCGCTCGTGGAGGAATAGCTGAGCAAAGCACACGGAAACACGTCCACTCATCCTTTCACGCCTTCAGTCTATCATTTCCCTGAAGCGGCTCTGGCTTTCTTTTCCCTCCTTCAACAACTCCTCCGACGGCTGCTCCTCTCTCCTGCTGTCCAACGGTGAAAACAATGCCGGGTGGAAGAAAAGAAAGTCCCTAACAAACCCATGCTAACATCTTGTAATCTAATCAAAACCATCAAAGCGGCCTACTGAAGCATAACGCAGCTGGCCGAAGAAAAAGAAGTATCTGAAAAACAGCTACTTTACAGGAGAGGACAAAAACCTTCTTTACTTTCAATGTAAGTCAATGGAACCAGATTTTTTCAGAGTGATTTTGGAGCATTTCTATTGGTCCATTCATCCTGAAAGTTTCACAAGATATAAAGAACAGCAGTCGTGTTTAAACGAAAATGGAAAAAAACTATTGACCAAAACTGACCTACATGTTTTTTATTGGAAAGCAACGATATATGCAGTGCTTAATTTGTGCCGGATCTTGCTGGAACAGCAACGAGCACTGGTGTTGCGGAACTTATGTAGATCCAGCACCTCTGTGACGTTTTTTTTTTAAACGCTGGGACTTATTTCTAAAATAAGTTAAAATAAAATAAGGAATGTTAGTTGTTTGTGTGTAATATTGTTTTCAAAATACGACCAGCTGATTTTGTAGATGTGTGTAGATGGTAACTGCAGCTCTGGCGTATTAAAGTTGCGGTCATGTTTTGTCAAGTGGAGACTGTAGACGCTATGGGGCTGTTGTGGAGTAATTTAAATAATTAGAAGTCTTTTCAGTTGTTTCATCACATATGTATTGTTGTTTTAGTGAAACATGAAAGGTTTTATTTATTTGGATTATTTGTAGGACCACGTTCTAGATAAAACTGTTCCTCCAGTGGCATCCTTAAGATTGTATGGTTGCAGCTCCTCACTGCAGTCATTAGAACTAGGTCTATCTTATTGCATAGAATGCTACTATGTTGGATACTTGAAGCACTGTTGTGTCTATGCGCTCCAGGACCAATTCCATCACTGCCCACCTGCTGGATCACCCCACCTTTAGTGTTCCATTACCTGGTGTTTTACAAATTAAGCACTGGATATATGGTCCTGTGTTAGAGACCACTCTTCGCTTTAAGATAAACATAAGCGCGTGATAAACCGATAACTGCTGAAAACCTGTCAGTAATCTGTTCAATGAGTTTATGTACATATTCCAGGTAGTGTCAGGCAGTAATTAGATTTCTGCTGTACAACCAGCCAATAAACTCAGAGAAGAAGCTGAGGTGACAATGTACTATATGTTGTAGCACCATCTCACTCTGTTTTCACACATGCACAGACTGAGGAAGATGAAAGAAATCAGAGTAAGGGTCTACATGCACTGATCAGTCTCAATATTGAGTTACAATCCAACTCTCTTAATCAGACTTCATAGTCTGATTTATAGGCCTTCATTTGATCTAAAACCCCAGAGAATGCTGTTTACATAACCTCTTGAATAATCAGATAACTGCTGAAATCTGATCAGGATCAGATCATTAAGTGTGTAAATGCACTCAATGTTCATTTTGGGCTCCCAAAGGAATTTTTGGCTGTTAGCCATAGGGTCCTTCATGAAGTAAACATTTATTTGATGTATAAATATGATCATTAATACATCATAAAAAATATAATATGCATATTAAGCAGAAAAAAACCCTCAGAAGTCTTGACAACCAACAGCTTCTCAAATAGTCTTGAACACATTCTGTGATGTTCAGGTTCTGGACTCTGGGATGGTCAGTCCATAGTTCTGAGAACAGCAGCAGCTTCTTTGTTTATTGTGTCTGTATCTCCTTTTCTCAGGGAGGAGCTTCTTGAACAGCTACACATCCTTTCAGTCCCATAGAGCTGAGGTGTCTTCTCACAGTGGAAGGATGGACAGAAACCTGTACCTGCAGATTTTTACAGACCTGAAGGTGGAACCTTGATGTTCTCCTCTCTCTTAAAACTTTAAGTGCTGTGTATCTGATGGGGACAGTGTCGGTGGTCTACTTGGTCTTCCGGGTGGTTGTTGGTAGACCATGTTCTTTGTAGATTTTTGAACTTTTAGGTAAGCTCTTGTTATTTTTACATACTATCTTTGGTCAATTATCTGTTCATTAACTTAACATACACTTGGCTATTCAGATAATGGGGAAACTCCAAATCCGAAAAAATCAGGTAATAATTGTATTTCTGCTTTGCAACCAGCCAGTAAACTCACAGAAAGGCTTCAAGTCACTTTCGCAGAAAATATGAACATACACTATCTAGAAATTTTTTTTTTTACCTGTCATGTATGGCAATTTTTGATGTACCACTGATGTACCAAACATATGTGCTTTAACAAGAACAGCTCTATTCTTGTTAATTTTTATATTTTTATTTAATTAATTAATTTATTTAGCCAGGCCTGACAGGAAATAAAGGAGAGGAAAAAGAGGAGAGAAAAAAAGAAAAAAGAAAGGAAGGAAAAAAATGAAATAAATAAATAAATAAATAAATAATAGTAATGTAAATAAATAAATAATTAAATAAACAACTAAATAATTCTATTATTTGCAGCAATGTGTATATGTGCCTCTGGAAATGTTTAAATCCTTCATTACGTAAAGCATGTATTTGTTTTCAGTCTTGCTCCAAATGTGTTTTATTGCCATCTCACTGTTATACATGGCCTGTTTTCATGTACTGTGGTCTGTTTCTGCACATGTGCAGACGATGGAGGAAGATGAAAGAAATCAGAGTAAGGGTCTACATGCACTGATCAATCTAAATATTGAGCTATGATCCATCTCTCTTTATCAGATTTCATAGTCTGATTTTATAGACCTTAATCTGAGCTAATAAACTGGAGAGTATTGTTTACAAGACCACTCCAATAATCAGATAACCACTGAAATCTGACTATGATTAGATTATTAAATGCATCAATGAATGTTTATATGTAGGCTCGTACAAAGCATTTTGACTGCAGGGTCCTGCATGTATTTTTAACTTTTATTCTGTGTAATATCACTACTGTTCATAATACTGGACACGAGTATGAACAATGAAATTCTGGCTTCTATCGTTAGTTTCACCGAACATCATCTACATCTGACTTTGGATTTTATTTTTATTTTGTTGAATCACTGATTTAAGTAATTTCCTCTTTAATACGTGCAACGTTTAAAGCTGCAGCAGTCAAAGAAACTCTCCAGGAAACGTCAGCTACTAGAGACGTCAGCTACTGGACAAATAGACAAACAACTGTGGGGAAATGACAGAGTTAAAAACAGGCTCCTCGAGCCTGCAAGCGCGGTGGGGTGAGAACATTTGCAACATCAGGCCGGAAACCAAGGCAAATTTCAGCAGCCCTGAGGAACCTAATGTCGTTACACAGTAACCAGAATACCTCTCTGAGGAGAGTGGGCCGAGAGAGCGCTTCCTCTTCCCCCTCACATCCTGCCTGGCGTATCGTCATCATAGGTGCTGGTGACGTTTTCACACTTGTGCACATACCCATTACCCTTAACCATCAACGCTGAGGCTTTCCTACGCCCAGACTGCAAGCAACAGTAACTTGTCGCAACTGTAACTTCATCACAGTTGAACCTCATGATTCATGACATGGCTTTAACTTTTGGTCACAGTTAACAGTTACAGTTAAGGCGTCACAATATCTACAACAAAAATATAGCCATTCATTTAATTAATATAAATATAGCCATTTATTTAATAAACTTATATAGCCAAATAAATATAGCCATTCATTTAATAAACTTATTATATAGCCAAATAAATATAGCCATTCATTTAATAAACTTATTATATAGCCAAATAAATATAGCCATTCATTTAATAAACTTATATAGCCAAATAAATATAGCCATTCATTTAATAAACTTATTATATAGCCAAATAAATATAGCCATTCATTTAATAAATTTATATAGCCAAATAAATATAGCCATTCATTTAATAAACTTATTATATAGCCAAATAAATATAGCCATTCATTTAATAAATTTATATAGCCAAATAAATATAGCCATTCATTTAATAAACTTATTATATAGCCAAATAAATATAGCCATTCATTTAATAAACTTATTATATAGCCAAATAAATATAGCCATTCATTTAATAAACTTATTATATAGCCAAATAAATATAGCCATTCATTTAAAAAAACTTATTATATAGCCAAATAATTATAGCCATTCATTTAATAAATTTATATAGCCAAATAAATATAGCCATTCATTTAATAAACTTATTATATAGCCAAATAAATATAGCCATTAATTTAATAAACTTATATAGCCAAATAAATATAGCCATTCATTTAATAATTATATAGCCAAATAAATATAGCCATTCATTTAATAAACTTATTATATAGCCAAATAAATATAGCCATTCATTTAATAAACTTATTATATAGCCAAATAAATATAGCCATTCATTTAATAAACTTATTATATAGCTAAATAAATATAGCCATTCATTTAATAAACTTATTATATAGCCAAATAAATATAGCCATTCATTTAATAAACTTATATAGCCAAATAAATATAGCCATTCATTTAATAAACTTATTATATAGCCAAATAAATATAGCCATTCATTTAATAAATTTATATAGCCAAATAAATATAGCCATTCATTTAATAAACTTATTATATAGCCAAATAAATATAGCCATTCATTTAATAAATTTATATAGCCAAATAAATATAGCCATTCATTTAATAAACTTATTATATAGCCAAATAAATATAGCCATTCATTTAATAAACGTATTATATAGCCAAATAAATATAGCCATTCATTTAATAAACTTATTATATAGCCAAATAAATATAGCCATTCATTTAAAAAAACTTATTATATAGCCAAATAAATATAGCCATTCATTTAATAAATTTATATAGCCAAATAAATATAGCCATTCATTTAATAAACTTATTATATAGCCAAATAAATATAGCCATTCATTTAATAAACTTATATAGCCAAATAAATATAGCCATTTATTTAATAAACTTATTATATAGCCAAATAAATATAGCCATTCATTTAATAAACTTATATAGCCAAATAAATATAGCCATTCATTTAATAAATGTATATAGCCAAATAAATAAAGCCATTCATTTAATAAACTATGCACTTAATGTAAATTTTTGGCTGAAGTGAACATTTA
Organism: Megaleporinus macrocephalus; assembly: GCA_021613375.1. Lineage (NCBI taxonomy): Eukaryota > Metazoa > Chordata > Actinopteri > Characiformes > Anostomidae > Megaleporinus > Megaleporinus macrocephalus. The sequence goes on along the minus strand of CM038710.1, from coordinate 7,416,057 downwards.
TTTGATGTATAATCATGATCATTAGTACATCATAAAAAAATGATAATATGTATATAAAACAAAAAAATTACACAGAAGTCTTGACAACTAACAGCTTCTCAAATAGTCTTGAACACATTCTGTGATGTTCAGGTTCTGGACTCTGGGATGGTCAGTCCATAGTTCTGAGAACAGCAGCAGCTTCTTTGTTTATTGTGTCTGTATCTCCTTTTCTCAGTGAAGAAACAGATTCTTGAACAGCTACACATCCTTTCATAATAATAATAATAATAATAATAATAATAATAATAATAATAATAGTTCTTCAGTAATAACTTATATAGTATACATTTAAAAAGTATAATTTAAATTCCAAAGCATAAACCAACATTTATGCACAGTGTACAGTATTTTTGGGAGAGCATACAGTTACAACATATTACAAACTATGGATGTGTTTTTAAATAATAGCCTAAAATTTTCTGTTTATTGGAATTGTCACAAAAAAACTGGCTTTTTAATTAAAAAGATTTAATTATGTGGACATCAGTTCCGTTGTAAGTTCATTCTCAGTGCTGAACAAATTTCTCAGTGATCTTGAAATCACTTACAGCTCAGTTTATTACAGATAGTGCTTTTATTTTCACGGCTTTATAATTTTTTTATTTCATCATTTTATCACTTATCGTCAAAGAAATCAGTGACTAATAGTTGTTCACATTGTTAGAAAAGACCTGATGCATTTTGGAAACAAGCCCTGTGGACGGTGAAGCTAAAATAGAACTGGCTTTTGGCCGCAATGAGCAAAAGACCACCTCTCCCGCTGTTAAGCATGGAGGTGGGTCGATCATGCTTTGGGTTTGTGTTGCAGCTATTGACACAGGGAGTATTTCCTTGGTAGAAGGAAGAATGAATTCAATTAAATACCAACAAATTCTGGAAACAAACATCCAAACTGTCTGTAAAGCAGCTGAATATTGTAGGATAATGATCCTAAACACCACACAAAATCCAAAATGAACTCTCTTAGAGGGTTCCTCAACCTAAACATCAAAGCAAATCTGTGGATATACCTCAAAAGAGCTGTCCATGCACGACGGCCCAAGCATCTCACAGTAGGGGGAATGAGTGCAAATCCCCCAAACAAGAACTGAAAGATAGACCATGCAAACTTCTGCTCTTTTTTTGCTATTTGGAAACTGTAAAAGAGCAATCTTGCTTAAGATATTAAAGAAACAGCCAACTTTAGTTTGAAGCCTTTCAAATTTAGTTATTTTACAGTAACAGGAATTTTGATTAGTGCACCCAAACTGTATATGTTTCTAAACCGTGTGCTAAATGACTGTAACTACAGTAAATGAAGGGCGCTATCATAGAGTACAGCAGGTCTGTTTGTGTGTACGTGTGTAGCTGTGTGTTGGTGAGGGGGCTCAGGTTTTTACGTAAGCGCGTGTGTGTAGATATGCGTTGGTGAATGGTCCCAAATATGTAAGTACGGGTTCATGTTTCTGGGCTGGCTGTTTGGTACGTGATGTGACGGTATAGGTGTGGGCTGATTTCAGCGGTTAGCATGTCAGGAAGTGTATAGTTTCCTGACTTCCTGTTGAGCTGGCAGTGGAAAGTACACAACAAGCACGCTTGGCGGCCCAAGGTACCACGGTGCCCTCACATCACAGCGAGACGAAAAACACAGGAAACTCTAAATAGACGAAGGAACTTTCCAACATTAGAGCAGCTTAGAGCAGGTTAAGCCAGACTGTGAGAAGAAAGAGGGTGAAATGAAGACACTGTATTTATAATATTATTATTGAGTAGAGCTGATATACTGAGGCATGCGTGCTCAGAGATTCAGACCACAGCACTGTAACGTAATCTAATTAAAGCGTTTATCTCACTGGATGAAACCCCTCTTAGTCATGAGCGCTCGTGAACGAGACTGTATGATTACTGCTGTAATGTCATTAAATGACAAGAATCAGTTAGTCATTCCTCACTGACTCACCTGCCCTGATGACATATCCCGAGCTCGTTTACTGATAAAGGGAAACCAGGTCTTAGATCACGTTTTCAAGGTTCACTTTAATTGATTTTACTAACATTATATGTCCAGAAGTCTGTGGACACTTTCTCGTCCAGAGCTTCTTCTAACATGAGCATTAACAGAGAGATTATCCTCCTTCTGTGATGTTGGAACATGGCTGTGAGGATTTGATAGCATTCAGCAGTCGCAACAGGATCAGTGAGGTCAGGTGCTTATGTTGGATGATCAGTTCTGGATCGCAGCTCCTCCCAAAACTATTAGATGGAGCTCCATCTCAAGAGAACATAGCTCCCCTGCTCCACAGCCCAGTGCTGGGGGGGGGGCTTTATATGTTGGACATCAGGTGCAACTGCTACACAGCCTATTGGCCAGTGCTCTACTAGGGCAATGTTGTAAAATAAATCAGGTTAATAAGCTGGAGCTAAATTATTATGACATTAAAAACATTAAAAATTATTTTAAAAATTATTAAAAATTATGACATCACAAAAACAGTTAATCCAAAATATGTTGTTTATGCAGCCTAATTTATGTATATACACTAAATGGAGTAAACAGTGCATTTAGAAATTGTTGTAATGTTTAAAAACAACATCATACACGTTTAGTTCCAAAAATAAACATTTATGAGTTGGACCTCAATGTGTTTGTGGGTGAGAGCATCTGTAAAGGTCTGCAGAATCTCGACAGCGGACAAGAAGAGACTGGACAAACTCATAAAGAGGGCCGGCTCTTTCCTGGGAAGCCCCTTAGATCCAGTGCAGGTGGTAGGAGACAGGAGGATGTTAGCCAAGCTGGCATCCATGCTGGAGAATGACTCCCACCCCATGCATAAGATTTGGGCAGCACTGGGCAGCCCCTTCAGCGACAGGCTGCTTCACCCCAAGTGTGTGAAGGAGCGGCATAACAGGTCCTTCCATCCTGCTACTGTTACACTCTACAACCAGCACTGAGACCCCATACACACACACTTAAACTCTACACACTGCTCCCAGCAGACCACATACACACACACTTAAACTCTACACACTGCTCCCAACAGACCACATACACACACACTTAACTCTACACACTGCTCCCAGCAGACCACATACACACACACTTAAACTCTACACACTGCTCCCAGCAGACCACATACACACACACTTAACTCTACACACTGCTCCCAGCAGACCACATACACACACACTTAACTCTACACACTGCTCCCAACAGACCACATACACACACACTTAAACTCTACACACTGCTCCCAGCAGACCACATACACACACACTTAAACTTTACACACTGCTCCCAGCAGACCACATACACACACACTTAAACTCTACACACTGCTCCCAGCAGACCACATACACACACACTTAAACTCTACACACTGCTCCCAGCAGACCACATACACACACACTTAAACTCTACACACTGCTCCCAGCAGACCACATACACACACACTTAAACTCTACACACTGCTCCCAACAGACCACATACACACACACTTAAACTCTACACACAGCTCCCAGCAGACCACATACACACACACTTAAACTCTACACACAGCTCCCAGCAGACCACATACACACACACTTAACTCTACACACTGCTCCCAACAGACCACATACACACACACTTAAACTCTACACACTGCGCCCAGCAGACCACATACACACACACTTAAACTCTACACACTGCTCCCAGCAGACCACATACACACACACTTAAACTCTACACACTGCTCCAGCAGACCACATACACACACACTTAAACTCTACACACTGCTCCCAGCAGACCACATACACACACACTTAAACTCTACACACTGCTCCCAACAGACCACATACACACACACTTAAACTCTACACACTGCTCCCAGCAGACCACATACACACACACTTAACTCTACACACTGCTCCCAACAGACCACATACACACACACTTAAACTCTACACACTGCGCCCAGCAGACCACATACACACACACTTAAACTCTACACACTGCTCCCAACAGACCACATACACACACACTTAAACTCTACACACTGCTCCCAGCAGACCACATACACACACACACTTAAACTCAACACACTGCTCCCAGCAGACCACATACACACACTTAAACTCTACACACTGCTCCCAGCAGACCACATACACACACACACTTAAACTCTACACACTGCTCCCAGCAGACCACATACACACACACTTAAACTCTACACACTGCTCCCAACAGACCACATACACACACACACTTAAACTCTACACACTGCTACTAACAGACCACATACACACACACTTAAACTCTACACACTGCTCCCAGCAGACCACATACACACACACTTAAACTCTACACACTGCTCCCAGCAGACCACATACACACACACACTTAAACTCAACACACTGCTCCCAACAGACCACATACACACACACTTAAACTCAACACACTGCTCCCAGCAGACCACATACACACACACTTAAACTCTACACACTGCTCCCAACAGACCACATACACACACACACTTAAACTCTACACACTGCTCCCAGCAGACCACATACACACACACTTAAACTCTACACACTGCTCCCAGCAGACCACATATACACACGATTAAACTCTACACACTGCTCCCAGCAGACCACATACACACACACTTAAACTCTACACACTGCTCCCAGCAGACCACATATACACACTTAAACTCTACACACTGCTCCCAGCAGACCACATACACACACACTTAAACTCTACACACTGCTCCCAGCAGACCACACACACTTAAACTCTACACACTGCTCCCAGCAGACCACATATACACACGATTAAACTCTACACACTGCTCCCAGCAGACCACATACACACACACACACACACACTTAAACACTACACACTGCTCCCAGCAGACCACATACACACACACTTAAACTCTACACACTGCTCCCAGGAGACCACATATACATACACACTTAAACTCTACACACTGCTCCCAGCAGACCACATACACACACACTTAAACTCTACACACTGCTCCCAGCAGACCACATACACACACACTTAAACTCTACACACTGCTCCCAGCAGACCACATACACACACACTTAAACTCTACACACTGCTCCCAGCAGACCACATATACACACACACTTAAACTCTACACACTGCTCCCTGCAGACAACATAAACACACACTTTAACTCTACACACTGCTCCCAGCAGACCACATACACACACACTTAAACTCTACACACTGCTCCCAGCAGACCACATACACACACTTAAACTCTACACACTGCTCCCAGCAGACCACATACACACACACTTAAACACTACACACTGCTCCCAGCAGACCACATACACACACTTAAACACTACACACTGCTCCCAGCAGACCACGTACACACACACTTAAACTCTACACACTGCTCCCAGCAGACCACATACACACACACTTAAACTCTACACACTGCTCCCAGCAGACCACCTACACACATACTTAAACTCTACACACTGCTCCCAGCAGACCACATACACACACACTTAAACTCTACACACTGCTCCCAGCAGACCACATACACACACACTTAAACTCTACACACTGCTCCCAACAGACCACATACACACACACTTAAACTCTACACACTGCTCCCAGCAGACCACATATACACACACACTTAAACTCTACACACTGCTCCCTGCAGACAACATAAACACACACTTAAACTCTACACACTGCTCCCAGCAGACCACATACACACACTTAAACTCTACACACTGCTCCCTGCAGACAACATAAACACACACTTTAACTCTACACACTGTTCCCAGCAGACCACATACACACACACTTAAACTCTACACACTGCTCCCAGCAGACCACATACACACACTCTTAAACTCTACACACTGCTCCCAGCAGACCACATACACACACTCTTAAACTCTACACACTGCTCCCAGCAGACCACATACACACACACTTAAACACTACACACTGCTCCCAGCAGACCACATACACACACTTAAACACTACACACTGCTCCCAGCAGACCACATACACACACACTTAAACTCTACACACTGCTCCCAGCAGACCACCTACACACACACTTAAACTCTACACACTGCTCCCAGCAGACCACCTACACACATACTTAAACTCTACACACTGCTCCCAGCAGACCACATACACACACACTTAAACTCTACACACTGCTCCCAGCAGACCACATACACACACACTTAAACTCTACACACTGCTCCCAACAGACCACATACACACACACTTAAACTCTACACACTGCTCCCAGCAGACCACATATACACACACACTTAAACTCTACACACTGCTCCCTGCAGACCACATACACACACACTTAAACTCTACACACTGCTCCCAGCAGACCACATACACACACACACTTAAACTCAACACACTGCTCCCAGCAGACCACATACACACACTCTTAAACTCTACACACTGCTCCCAGCAGACCACATATACACACGATTAAACTCTACACACTGCTCCCAGCAGACCACATACACACACACACTTAAACACTACACACTGCTCCCAGCAGACCACATATACACACAAACTTAAACTCTACACACTGCTCCCAGCAGACCACATACACACACACTTAAACTCTACACACTGCTCCCAGCAGACCACATACACACACACTTAAACTCTACACACTGCTCCCAGCAGACCACATATATAGATAAGATAAGATAAGATGGAATTAACATCCTGCGTACCCCATATTTGACATATATGTTATGAATCTAGGTGTGCAAGGTTTCAAAGGTCATGACTGAATAAATTAGCAATAATTGTTAACATGACTAATGCTTCCAAACTTGAATGGTGGTATAAAACTGCATGCAAACACGTCCTCTACATGATGTGACATAATATTTCGTACAGGCCACATTTTATTTTTATTTAGCTTAGAAACACTGATTCTAGGTAAACGTGAAGCTGAGTTGTTAGAGACGTGAAAATGTGTGTGTGTGTGTGTGTGTATGTGTGTGTGTGTGTGTGTTTGCCCTATAGGGTTACTTGTTTTCCCCGAAGTTGGTCAGTGTCTATGAAACCAGCTGAGGATTCATTTGAGGGTTTAACGTTGCTGTGTACTTAACCGCCAGTGAGCTGCCACAGAGGAAGTTGATGAATGAAAGCCGTCAAAAACAGGCACTGATACAGGTACAGATCAGTGAAGTGAGAAAAGCAGCCGCGTGCTTAACTTCCCGTAAAAGGTTCCCGCCGGACAAAAAACGAGATGAGGTTAGTGTGGAGTAGTCAGCGTGCTGAGTCCTGTTCAGCGCTGGGTTTAGCTGCAGGCTGCATGTTTCTTCCAGTTAACTATTACATCATGTTTAGTCAGCTCCGCCCATTAAACACATAGCGGAACACCTGAACTCTTCCAGGAAAGACGATGATGCAAAGGTTTATAACACATATAGAGGTTATGAATCTGAAAGCTTTTGCCTGTTTCCATTTACTCACCTGTCACTGTATTAGCCTCCTTCTGCAGGCTAGTGGTCGGTCTGTTCAATAGAATTAGCCATCAACAACTTCTATACTTATAATCAAATAATATACTGCAGTGACCCGCTGTGGCGGTGGTGGGGGTATGGCCAGACATAGGGCTGTTAGAGGGGGCTATGGTTAGTGCCGAATTTGCTGTTGACATGCTTTAAATCATGTTGCAGTTGAAGATGTGGTGTCAGAAGTGGGAGAGTGACCCCCAGTGGTCTGGAGAGATAGGGCTCTACCACAAACGTCAAGGCAAAATGGCTAGCCGAGACTGCAATGGAAGACAAAAGAAGCACGGAGACCATCAGCAATGACAATGCCACTAGGCAGCCGTGCTGGTCAGTGCAGGTCCAGGTGTTCTCACCACCACCTCTTTTACCATCTTCCAGCTTTCTTTTCAAGATGGGAAGGGTTGGGTACTCAAAATATTGCATAGCTGACTGCACCCTTAGCTTAGCTGGTTTTACCAAAGGAGGCCGTTGAGCTTCAACGGGACTTTGCAGTGTAAAATGTCTCTGGTGGGCACTGACCTAGCTGATGTTAGTGGAGGGGTCATGCTAAGTACGGCCCCACTGTGCCAGCAAACCATGAGTTCAGGCCTGTTGAAAAAAATCCTAAAGACAAACATGTATAAGGCTGAGCTATGTTTACAAGAAATGGGTCAAAAAAGAGTTTGTAGTACATCACCCATCCACAGTGACAGCCCGTTTCTACAAACTGGAAGCCGTGGGAACGTTGCTGGATCTTCGGCTCTGCCAAAATTCCCCAAAGACACAGTGACAACTCATTCAGGAAGTCACCACACGATCCAGTGAGAACACCCAATGAACTACAGAACTGTCCGGCCTCAGCTAGTCTTCCGGTGGTCAGTGTTTATGTCTACACAGGAAAGAGACTGTCTGTTTCTAATAAAGTGGCCAGTGAGTGGAAGTAGAAGGGAGGTGTTTCTAATAAAGTGGCCAGTGAGTGGAAGTACAGGGTAGGTGTTTCCAATAAAGTGGCCAGTGAATGGAAGTAGAAGGGAGGTGTTTCTAATAAAGTGGCCTGTGAGTGGAAGTACAAGGTAGGTGTTTCCAATAAAGTGGCCAGTGAGTGGAAGTAGAAGGGAGGTGTTTCTAATAAAGTGGCCAGTGACTGTACATGGATGACAGATGTTCCTAATAAAGTGACATGTGAGTGGAAGTACAAGGCATATGTTTCTAATAAAGTGGCCAGTTATTGACGTACAGGGTAGATGTTTCTAATAAAATGGCCAGTGAGAGGAAACACAAGCTTGGCATTTCTAATAAAGTGGCCAGTGAGTGAAAGTACAAGGTAGGTGTTTCTAATAAAGTGGCCAGTGGTAAATGTTTCTAATAAAGTGGCCAGTGAGTGAAAGTACAAGGTGGGTGTTTCTAATAAAGTGGCCAGTGGTAAATGTTTCTAATAAAGTGGCCAGTGAGTGAAAGTACAAGGTTGGTGTTTCTAAAAAAGTGGCCACTTGGTAAAAGTACAAGGTAGATGTTTCTAATAAAGTGACCAGTGAGTGGAAGTACAAGCTAGATGTTTCTAATAAAGTGGCCATTGAGTAAAAGGACAAGGTAGGCATTTCTAATAAAGTGACCAGTAAGTTGAAATATAGGGTAGATGTTTATAACAAAGTGGCCAGCGGGTGAAAGACAAGTATTTCTGACAGAGTGGCTAGTGAGTGGAAGACAAGGTGGGTGTTTCTAATAAAGTGGCCAGTGAGTGGAAGACAAGGTGGGTGTTAGGAGAGAGATTATTTATACGGTGGCCAGTGGGCGTACTTTAAATGTGGGTTGAATATTAAATATATAATGATTTGTAAGATACTCAAATCCAAGAAGTTCACAATCAATGCACGAAATGTAACAATAAAAAGCGTTACATGATCTCATTTGTTGGGGGGGGGGATCTCCCTTCAGTGACTTCACATCTATTATGAGATCCAACATAAGATCAGTGTGGAAATATTCTGCTAACTGGACAAAACAGCCACGTAACTCAGCACTGCAGACCACAATCAGAGTGAATCAGCTCTAAATCTGGCTCTCTAAATAGGACATGTTTAAACAGGAAGTCGTACAGTCCGGCGGTTAAGTACGCAGATTTTTTTTGAAGGGGAACTTTCATGGGAAAACAAGCGATTTAGAGTTTGATCTCCTCGTCCCCCTGCACTGGCCTCAAAGGGCCATGGATAATCCCTGGGATTAACTAGTGGGCAGGGGAATATTAATTCTAGAAAAAACGTTGTAATCCACGAGATTTGCCCGTCCCATGAGACTTGTCTCTCAGTTTCTCTCTTTCACGTGTTCTCTGGGCCCAGGCATGTTGTTCATTCATCACAAACGTGTCTGTCTCTTTGTTTTCCTTCTTTTTTTCTCCGCTCTGAATGAATTGAATTGGTTGTTCCTGCGCGTCTGGCATCTGCTGTGTATAATCTCACTCTGTGGTCGAGCCACATGTGACCGGGCCTGAGTCTGGAGGAAAGACGGCTTTGACAGAAAGATCATTCACTCAGATAAAAAACCCAAAATAACACAGTCCATAAACAGCAGTGACCCGCCCCTCCAGCCGCATGACTCTCACCATCCTGTTTTGCTCTCTTCTGACCTTTTGATCACATTATCCTCCCGTTTAAGATCTATTGCATGAAGGCTTTATTGTTTGTTTGCGCTTTCAGCATATATTCATGTATGTTGTTAAACGCCAACTCTTTCTGTCTCGCCAGATTCACTGTCCTCCTTTTCTTTCTCTCTTGGTCTGTCTTTCCTCTGCTTTGCCACCATCTTCCTGGAACATGAAACAACATAACAGAATTAAGGAGGCCAAATTCAATTTGAGTCATTCAAGCACTGAGGGGTCGCATAGAAATAGAACAGTGTCTGTATGTGGTTATAAAACTCAGTCATCATTAGTTTATATTCTTTCAACATTTGTAAGCTGTAGGCTTACATCCATCCATACTTACATACACCTGCCCATCCATCTATTAGTCCATTAGAACGTCTTTCCACCTGTCCATCCATTAATACATCCATCCACCCGTTCATCCACCCATTCTGTCAATATATCTCTCCATTCACACATACATGCATCAATTAATGAATCACTCAGAGCACCTTTCCAACGATCAATCCATCCATTCACCTGTCTGTCTATCCATCCATCCATCATTCAACTGTCCATCAAGGATCCATCATCTATCCATCCATACATCTATCTATTCATACATCTTCTCATCCATCAATACTTGATGATCCATCCACTTGTTCATTCATTAATACATCCATCCACCTGTTTATCCACCCATCTATTAATCTGTCCATATAACTCTCCATTCATACATACATCCATCAATTAATAAATATCTCAGAACATCTATCCAACAATCCATACATCCATTCACCTGTCTGTCTATCCATCCATCCATCATTCAACTGTCCATCAAGGATCCATCATCTATCCATCCATCCATCCATCCATTTATCTATTCATACATCTTCTTATCCATCAATACTTGATGATCCATCCACTTGTTCATTCATTAATACATCCATCCACCTGTTTATCCACCCATCTATTAATCTGTCCATATAACTCTCCATTCATACATACATCCATCAATTAATGAATATCTCAGAGCATCTATCCAACAATCCATACCTCCATCCATACATCCATCATTCAACTGCTATCAAGGATCCATCATCTATCCATTCATCCATCAATTAATCTATCTATCCATTAATGCACAAACACATCTATCCACCTGTCTATCCATCCATCCATCCATCATCCATTCATCAAAGATTTTACTATTCTACTTTTCTACCATCTATTTATACGTCCTATCATCAATCAATGCATGATGATCCATCCACTTGTTCATTCATTAATACAACCATACACCTGTCCATTCATTCATCAGTCTATCCTTGTATACTTCTATCTATATGTACATCCATCTATTCATTAATGATTCCCCTGCCCATCAAGCCTCCATCATCCATCCAGTCACCCATCGTATATATTCATCCACCCATTTATCTATTCATTCATCAGTCCAATAGTACATTCATGCATCTGTTCATCCATCTTTCGATCCATACATACATTACCCTTCAATTAATTCCTAAATGTTCCCGTAATCCATCCATTCTTCTGTCCACAAATTCCTCTATGTATCTGTGCATTCATCCATCAGTTCACCAATCTATATATCCTTTCATACATCCCTCTATCCATCAATAAACCCATCAATTATTTAACCATCCATGCATAAATATATCTCCACATTATCCATCAAATGATCATTTACTCTATATATCCATCCATTCATACATCCATCAATTTACTCATCTGTTTATTTGATGCTCTGCAAGAGATAAACATATAAATAACTGTGTGTGTGTTGTTTTAGTGGAACACAGTTTTGTGTTTGATTTTGCTAGAGATTTGTGTTTAGAGTATGTGTTTAGAGTTTTGAAAAACTGAGCCAAGTTTCTAGAAATGCGTTTAAATGTTTGGGAAAACCTGTAAGCAGGCTGACACCCCCACATTATCCCTTTGCTTCTTGTCCACTCCAGCCCTCCTGCCAGTCTTACCTGAAACACACGATGATGGCCAGACTAGCTGAGATGCTGAGAACAGTGAGAAGAGCCAGTATGATGATAAGTGTGTATTTGTGAAGTCTGGCTGGTCTGAAGTCAGAGCTGGGCAGGGAAGGCAGGGTGAGGACTGGCTGTGGGGTTGAAGTGGGTAATGGGATGACTATGAGAGAGGGAAAAAAACAGACATTTTCAAAGACATATCAGTTAAATGTTATGGGGAACTCCACCAAATTTCAGAAATTTCAGAAACGTTCAGTCGTCCAGAGTGGTGGCGAAGGGAACCAGACATCTGAAGAGCTCTCTAACAGAAAGTTATTACTTAACATAGTAAAAAATATGTCATGTCTGACACATTGTTTTATTATAGTTTTGGCTTATAACTTACTTATTTGGTGGGGGATACATGCAGGGTATTAAAAACAAAATAGTCCCCAAACTTCTTTTAGATGGATGACTATTTTACATATTACATCAGAAGACACATCAATTCATTTATCTCTCAGCCCATTCATCCAACAATGCATCCATTTACCTGTCCATCAAGTGGCCATTCTATCCATTCTTCGTCCATTCATACATACACATATCTATTAATCCATTTATTACAGATATTGCATAGTACATTAAATGACTATTTTTCTGTTGTAGACAAGGAGACCCCTGGTTCCATTCACCTCCATTGTAAAGAAATCAGTCAGTGAGTTTGTCTACAGTGAACCATTTCAATCCAAACCACTCTGAATGACTTTGTTTACTCGATTTATTCAGATAATTTTTGCAGATTGGTGGAACACCCCTTTTCCCATTACCCTGAATGTAGTAAATCTGTACTTTGTACTGTAGCTGTAGCTGTATATACAGTAAACCAGCCAACGTATGTTTGTTTCTATAATTTTCAATAGAGTTATGAGGCTAATGTAACTAATGTAACTAAGAAGCTACTGAGGTTTGTTCATTTGTACACATAACTGTGTGTCATATGGAGCCAGAAACCACATGAGCAGGTCTAATAGAGATGACATAATAACTCGTGAGATGACGTTGGTATGCAATAATGCCAATTATATAACTTTTATTACATTAAGAGGCTTTAAACAGATAATAACACAATCTTCTGCACAAACAAAGGTGATTCTCACCGGTCAGTATGAAGTACATGCGAGAAAGCTCAGTGCTGGATTTGTCCAGCAGGAGGCAGCAGTACACTCCCTGCTCACTCACACTCAGCTGGTTCAGGACGATTGTAGAGTCCTCAGTGACCACCACAACCTCAAACACATCCTCATCTGAAAACTAGCGAAGCACACACAGAGGAAAATACGCTATCTTTCCAAAAGTCTGCAGACACCTGCTCAGCCAGGGTTTCTTCTGAAGGGTTTCTGCCTCTTTTCCTCTGGGAAGGGTCTACACTGGGTGTTGGAACACTGCTTTGACAATTTAATGTAATCGTTCCATATGTTAAAAAAGTATAAATGTAATGCAGTGATATATATGTAAACTACATTGTTGCTTTCTCTGTACTTTAGCTGCAGTTCCTTGAGGAAAACAGAATGTGTTGTATAAATATTGTATATTTTATCTGATCTTTATATATATATATATATACACACAGATATTCTATCTTTATATCTTTATATCTTTAGATAGTGTTTCATGTGAGCAGGCAGTTCCCAGTTCTTGTACCGCCTGTGACTGTGTATGTGACAAATAAACTTTGGTTTGATTTAATTAATTAAATATCTCTATATAAGATGTATATATATGTATGTATTTCTGTGTGTCATTAATATTCTCTTATATATATTATATATTACTTTCAATGTAAGTCACTGTAAAGACATTTTATTTCTAGCAATTCTTCAGCATTTATATATAAATTATTTTTCTTTGCACATCGACATCATATATATATAGATAGATCTTTAGCTAAACATCCATGTTTTTTTTCTCTAATGCTATAAAATAAACCACAAAATCAACATGTTAATAAATAATAATAAATAATAATTAATAAAGTGTTTGACCCTGAGTTGCCGCTATACTTTTTCAAACTTTCATTAAATTACAATGTATTTTAAAAGGCCTTTTCCCATGTATAGCTTTATTTATTTTATATTATATATTTATTTTACTTTTATTGGATTTCTAGTATTATGTAGACAAACAACAAAGAAAGTAGATTCCAAAGTCAAGTAACCGACACATAAGAGCATGTGTTATAAACTAAATTAGAAAATTATTAGATAAATAAATAAATAAATAATCCTTCACTGTATTATTTTACAGGGATTTATACAGCACTGATATGGGTAATATTGGTAATCTCAGTGCTGTTATTGCTCAAAGACGCCTCTGACAGACTGGGCTGGACTGCACTCATGAGAGGACTATGAATAAATCAACATCCTGCAAACTAACCAAAGCTGCAGTGAAGTGGAAAGATCCAGTTCCCTGTAACACAAGCTGTATGAATGAGCGCGAGAGGCTCTCTGTCTTCACACGCCTGTATGTTTAGGTTCTAGTTGAATTATGTAATAATCATATTCTGATAAAGACTGTATATTCTCATCCTGATAAAGCCCATGCATATACAGTACATTTGCTTTCAGCTCTATATGAGTGGCGTGTGTTTACGTACATTTCTCGCTCCCTCTTTCCAGGAGAAGTGATATTCAGCCTGTCCGACTATCAGACTGTGCCAGGACAGAAAACAGTCCAACACCACCTGCCCACCCTCCTCCACCTCCAGCCTACGTACTGAGAGAGAGAGAGAGAGAGAGAGAGAGGGAGAGAGAGAGAAAAGAGAAATAGAGATAGAAAGAGAGAGATAGAGAGAGAGATAGAGAGAGAGATAGAGATAGAGAGAGAGGTAGAGAGAGAGATGGAGAGAGAGAGATGGAGAGAGAGAGAATAAGAAAAGAGAAATAGAGATAGAGAGAAAGAGAGAGATAGAGAGAGAGAGAGAGGTAGAGAGAGAGAGATGGAGAGAGAGGGATGTAGAGATAGAGAGATGTAGAGAGAGAGAGATGGCGAGAGAGAAAGCGAGAGGGAGAGGGATTGTTATTCAGTGTAGACTAGGAGACGTAAATGTAATTCATGTGGGTGAATGTGTGTGTGTGTGTATCACCTCCAGAATGCTGCATGTATGCGTGTGTGTGTGTGTGTCTGTGTGTGTGTTACCTCCACAGTGCTTTGTGTGTGTTGTGGGGGGTTATTGTGTATGTGTGTGTGTATGTACGTGTTACCTATGCAGTGCTGTGTGTGTTACCTCCACAGTGCTGTGTGTGTGTTGTGGGGGGTTATTGTGTGTGTGTGTGTGTGTGTGTGGTACCTCCACAGTGCTGTGTGTGTGTGTGTGTATGTGTGTGTGTGTGTGTGTGTGTGTGTGTGTGTGTGTGTGTGTGTGTGTGTGTATGTGTGTGTGTGTGTGTGTGTGTGTGTGTGTTACCTCCACAGTGCTGTGTGTGTGTGTTGTGGGGGGTTATTGTGTGTGTGTGTGTGTGTGTTACCTCCACAGTGCTGTGTGTGTGTGTGTTGTGGGGGGTTATTGTGTATGTGTGTGTGTGTATGTACGTGTTACATATGCAGTGCTGTGTGTGTGTTACCTCCACAGTGCTGTGTGTGTGTTGTGGGGGGTTATTGAGTGTGTGTGTGTGTGTTGTGGGGGGTTATTGTGTGTGTGTGTGTGTGTGTGTGTACGTGTTACCTATGCAGTGCTGTGTGTGTGTTACCTCCACAGTGCTGTGTGTGTGTTGTGGGGGGTTATTGTGTGTGTGTGTGTGGTACCTCCACAGTGCTGTGTTTGTGTGTGTGTGTTACCTCCACAGTGCTGTGTGTTTGTGGTGGGGGATTATTGTGTGTGTGTGTGTATGTGTGTGTGTGTGTGTGTGTGTGTGTCTGTGTCTGTGTGTGTTACCTCCACAGTGCTGTGTGTGTGTTGTGGGGGATTATTGTGTGTGTGTGTGTGGTACCTCCACAGTGCTGTGTGTGTGTGTGGTACCTCCACAGTGCTGTGTGTGTGTGTGTGTGTGCGTGTGTATGTGTGTGTGTGTGTGTGTGTGTGTGTGTGTGTGGTACCTCCACAGTGCTGTGTGTGTGTGTGTGTGTGTGTGTGTGTGTGCGTGTGTATGTGTGTGTGTGTGTGTGTGTGTGTGTGTGTGTGTGTTACCTCCACAGTGCTGTGTGTGTGTGGAGGGGGATTATTGTGTGTGTGTGTGTGTGTGTGTGTTACCTCCACAGTGCTGTGTGTGTGTTGTGGGGGATTATTGTGTGTGTGTGTGTGTGGTACCTCCACAGTGCTGTGTGTGTGTGTATGTGAGTGTGTGTGTGTGTGTGTGTGTGTGTGTGTGTGTGTGTGTGTGTGTGTGTGTGTGTGCGTGTGTATGTGTGTGTGTGTGTGTGTTACCTCCACAGTGGTGCGTGTGTGTGGAGGGGGATTATTGTGTGTGTGTGTGTGTGTGTGTGTGTGTGTGTGTGTGTGTGTGTGTTACCTCCACAGTGCTGTGTGTGTGTTGCTGACAGACATGTGAACAGGCCGTACTGACAGGTAGAGCAGTTCAGCACACTCTGAAACAGCAAACCTGTCACACATACACACACAGATCAACAATCTACACTCCATAACCCAGCCTGGTTTATTAATGATGTAATATAGACGTCCACTGTGGAGGAAATGTTCCAGAAAGAGACAGCAATATAGAAAACTTACCACATTTATTTGGACACAGACCTGAAAAGAGGAACACAAAAAGATTTGTAAACACATTCAAACAAACATATTATCATAATTATTAATCCACAGCTTTGAGTTCCTATTTCATTGGCCTTCTAACCTTCAGCAACAAAGTGTTCCAAATGCTTCTTCAGTATTCTATTCCCTTTCTCCACAATCTTTATCATCTCCCACTGGATGGAGCCTGTACGGAGAGTCCACAGCGTTATCAGCCTGACCCAAAACTTAAATAATTAATTTAAGAAACACTCAGTTAAATCATATTAATAACAATTTAACAAATAGCTTATATCATATGGTAATATACAATATATTCAGCGTTATATATATATATATATATATATATATAGATAGATAGATAGATAGATAGATAGATCTTTAGCTAAACATCCATGTTTTTTTTCTGTAATGCTATAATATATACCACAAATTCAACATGTTAATAAGTAATAATAAATAATGATTAATAAAGTGTTTGACCCTGAGTTGCTGCAATACTTTTTTAAACTTTCATTTTGCTTTAAACTAAATTACAATGTATTTTTAAAGGCCCTTTTTCATTTATAGCTATATTTATTTTATAATATTATATATTTATTTTACTTTTATTGGATTTCTATTGTCTACATAAATATCCTCAATAAAACCACAGAATATGGTACTGCCCATTACATTTTGGTTTAGTGTTTGTAGTAAGTTTTGGTTAAAAACAAAGGACTTCAAATCCAGTCATCCAATCAGTATTCAGGCAAGTTGTCTCTCCCATTGGGTAGGTCTTCAGTAGCTAAACTGAAGTCATTACGTGTCAGATTACCTGCCGACCTCATTAAAATATTGACAGTGGAATCAACCAAACTGTTACATACTAGCTAAAATATATGTCATATGTGTCTGCTACATACTGAACATAAAATATGGAACGTGAAGACTAAGGCCACCAACACCAGACATGCTGCGTCCAACAGATCAAAAGCAAGTCAACATGCACTGGTGCTATACGGTAGGGGTGTGCCATATCGTATCATACACAATAGTATCAGCAATATTTTTGAATTTCATAAACGATATTATACCCTGAAATATCGGGCCATACCACCCTTCCCTAATTATCACATCAGGGTACTTCTTTTACTGTTTTTAGCAAAAGAAAAAAATCACACTTTCTCATTTCCCTTTATATATCTACTAGAGACAGATTTTATATTTATTTTATTTTATATTTTACTTCAGTCCTGGATTTATGGAGATATTTGGAGTGCATTATTTAGTATCATGACATTCTGGATCATTGACTTCTGTTACAATCTGATAGTTAGGGGTGTGCTATATCATATCGTATGCAATAAGAAAATTTAATTCTCATTTTGTTGTAGTAGTGTATATTTGAAATATTTTTTTTATTTAATGTTTTGTCATATCGCTAAGAGAATCATTATCGCAAAAATACCAGGATATATTGTGATATTGTAGGGCCATATCGCCCACCCCTACTATACGGCTCTGAGCACTCTTCAGTGCACCACTCAGCATTTTGCCATTACTACATTAAATTAAAGCCACAATAGATCTAATTCCACAAGTCTCCCTATTATAAGCATGTGTACTATTTACTATTTACAACATCTTGTTGATTTAAGCACATACATTATGGTTTTGCTTAAATATTAAACCCTTCATAACCCAAGGCTTTGTGTTACCAATATAAACATCTAAATAATAGATAATTTCATTAGTGCATTAGGAATGTATTGGTCATATTATATGGTCGTGCTCTGTTAAACAGAATTGGTATGACTTAATTTTTGTTTTTTGTTAGAATCTATGCTGCTGTATTTTAAATAAGGTTTGATATTCATAGCTAAAGAACCTGTAATAAAGAATTAAGAGTTCTGGTACCAAGTTGTAGAAAGTGTAACAACCTCCACTGAGAAATTTATGACACACAGTATGTAAGTCTGTCTCTCTGAGTGTAGATAATTAAAAGGTATAGAAATGTATAAAAGCGTGTCATCAGCACAGCCTGGTTGACCTGATTAGAACAGTAGAGTAATTCATAACCAGCCAAAGGCTTCAGTGTTCCTCACCCGTCCTGTGCTCTCGCCAGTGCCTCTGAAACTCGCTCTGGTACTCCGTCCCTGCCCGGTACAGTGTTGTGGGGTCTGCAATCAACCAACCAACGAACTATTTTAGTGAAGAGCCTAAAGGTGGTCATGTTTGCTTTCCATTCTTTAACATGGATAGTGTAATCTTAGTTCTCGGATCAGAAGCCTTTGCTCAGTTAAACACCCTAAATACACATTGTTCCTATCTGTTAGTACAATAGTCTTCAGTAAGGGGTAAAAGGAACTCCTGATCTCCTGTAACTGGACTAGGGGTTCCCAAACTTTTGCCTATGACTATATAATGTTAAAAGAGATGAGCGAATGTGAGGATCCTTTTTAAAGAACCTTCACATAATGACCAATTTTCATTCTGGGATCGTTCAGTTCTGCATCAGGCTATTCCAGTTCTTATAGGTTGTTCTAGATAATGCAGATAGTCTTTCTTAATTCATGCAGAAATCAGCGCACCGATCACCCCACGCAGCTGCACACTGGTCTCCTGGTAGGAGGTATAGGCGTGCCCGATGATGCTCTTTAGATCCAGCTGATCTCGGACTGTTAGGTCTTTAGCAGTGGCCAGGAAGTCCTCGTGCATGTAGCGGATTGTGGTGTCGCACTGCAGACAGGACTTCATGCTGGGGACCACACATACCAGTAACAGAGGAAAAAGAAAGAGCGGTACGAGAGCCATTTAGAAAAAAGCTGATTCCTCAGAGAACATGTTTATGTCACTTCACCAGAAAAAAGAACAAAAAGAACACTTGAGATGTCATAATACAAGATTCTAATGTTTTCATTCAATCTGTCTGTCCATCTATTTATTAAATAGAGAAACAAACCGTCAGACAGACAGACAAGGAGAAAAATAGATAAATATATTAATATATAGACAGATAGAGAGAGATAAATATATAAATATATTTATGTATAGACAGATAGAGAAAGATAAATATATAAATATATTGATGTATAGACAGATAGAGAAAGATAAATATAAAAATATATTGATGTATAGACAGATAGAGAAAGATAAATATATAAATATATTGATGTATAGACAGATAGAGAAAGATAAATATAAAAATATATTGATGTATAGACAGATAGAGAAAGATAAATATATAAATATATTGATGTATAGACAGATAGAGAAAGATAAATATATAAATATATTGATGTATAGACAGATAGAGAAAGATAAATATATAAATATATTGATGTATAGACAGATAGAGAAAGATAAATATATAAATATATTGATGTATAGACAGATAGAGAGAGATAAATAGATAAATGTATTGATGTATTGACAGATAGAGAAAGATAAATATATAAATATATTGATGTATAGACAGATAGAGAGAGATAAATAGATAAATGTATTGATGTATAGACAGATAGAGAGAGATAAATATATAAATACATTAATGTATAGACAGATAGAGAAAGATAAATAGATAAATATATTGATGTATAGACAGATAGAGAAAGATAAATAGATAAATGTACTGATGTATAGACAGATAGAGAGAGATAAACATATAATACATTGATGTATAGACAGATAGAGAGAGATAAATAGATAAATGTATTGATGTATAGACAGATAGAGAGAGATAAATATATAAATACATTGATGTATAGACAGATAGAGAAAGATAAATAGATAAATGTATTGATGTATAGACAGATAGAGAGAGATAAACAGATAAATGTATTGATGTATAGACAGATAGAGAAAGATAAATATATAAATACATTGATGTATAGACAGATAGAGAGAGATAAATAGATAAATGTATTGATGTATAGACAGATATAAAGAAAGATAAATAGAAAAATGTACTGATGTATAGACAGATAGAGATAAATAGATAAATGTATTGATGTATAGACAGACAGAGAGAGATAAATATATAAATATATTGATGTATAGACAGAGAAAGATAAATAGATAAATGTATTGATGTATAGACAGATAGAGAGAGATAAATAGATAAATGTATTGATGTATAGACAGATAGAGATAAATAGATAAATGTATTGATGTATAGACAGATAGAGAGAGATAAACAGATAAGTATATTGATGTATAGACAGATAGAGAGAGATAAATATATAAATATACTGATGTATAGACAGACAGAGAGAGATAAATATATAAATGTATTGATGTATAGACAGATAGAGAGAGATAAATAGATAAATGTATTGATGTATAGACAGATAGAGATAAATAGATAAATGTATTGATGTATAGACAGATAGAGAGAGATAAATATATAAATATATTGATGTATAGACAGATAGAGAGAGATAAATAGATAAATGTATTGATGTATAGACAGATAGAGAAAGATAAATAGATAAATATATTGATGTATAGACAGATAGAGATAAATAGATAAATGTATTGATGTATAGACAGATAGAGAAAGCTAAATAGATAAATGTACTAATGTATAGACAGATAGAGAGAGATAAATAGATAAATATATTGATGTATAGACAGATAGAGAGAGATAAATAGATAAATATATTGACATATAGACAGATAGAGCTAAATAGATAAATATATTGATGTATAGACAGATAGAGAGTGATAAATAGATAAATGTATTGATGTATAGACAGATAGAGAGAGATAAATAGATAAATATATTGACATATAGACAGATAGAGCTAAATAGATAAATATATTGATGTATAGACAGATAGAGAGTGATAAATAGATAAATGTATTGATGTATAGACAGATAGAGAGAGATAAATATATAAATATATTGATGTATAGACAGATAGAGAAAGATAAATAGATAAATGTATTGATGTATTGACAGATAGAGAGAGATAAATAGATAAATATATTGATGTATAGACAGATAGAGAGAAATAAATAGATAAATGTGTTGATGTATAGACAGACAGAGAGAGATAAATATATAAATATATTAATGTATAGACAGATAGAGAGAGATAAATATATAAATAAATTGATGTATAGACAGACAGAGAGAGATAAATAGATAAATGTATTGATGTATAGACAGACAGAGAGATAAATATATAAATAAATTGATGTATAGACAGAGAAATATAAATAGATACATATATTGATGTATAGGCAGATAGAGAAAGATAAACAGATAAGTATATTGATGTTTAGACAGATAGAGATAAATATATAAATATACTGATGTATAGACAGATAGAGAGAGATACATAGATAGAATATCTATCTATCTATCTATCTATCTATCTATCTATCTATCTATCTATCTATCTATCATTAAAATGATCAGTTTTATTGTAAAGATGATTGGCCCAGGACTCTTATTGGTATAGTGTAGGGGGGTTACCCAGGTGGGGAATAGAACCCCTGGACTCTTATTGGTATAGTGTAGAGTAGTTACTTAAGTGGGGAACAGAACCCTAGGACTTTTATTGACATAGTGTAGGGGTGGGAGTTACCCTGGTGGGGAATCAAACCCCAATTTACAGCATATACCAGAGCATAGTCTCATGACCAGGTCATGAGTAAGTCTAGGCCTGTCTGTTGTGAGGTGTGCGTATGTTGAATGTAATGAGCAATGACAGCGTATTTGAGCCAAAAATATTCTTTATTGTGTTTTCGTCTTTGACACAGTAACGTGCTGCATTTATTCTTCTGACTCTGCAGATGATCTCAGCGGTTTGTCTACGTCTGATGCACAGTGAGCGTCTCCCTGCTGTGAAACTAGCAAACGCGGCTAGGTGTGGTGTTGAGAGAAGCTTTTAGTGCCATTTTCTCTGCGGTAAAGGTCACGACGCAGTGGGCTGGAGTGTATGAATGAATATGAGGGGATTTCAGCAGCGTTTAGCTGTATGACTTCAGCGCAGTACAAGCCCACTCAGTGGTTAACCATGCTGTTAGCCCACTACAGGCCCACGGCCTTCACATACCGCAGACAGAGCACTGCTTCACTTCGCCCCTCTCTGCTTCCTGAAGAGCTTTTTTACATTACATTCAAAAGTTTGACATTTCCCCCAACATTTATAGCCTTTTTAGTTCATATACAATAATAACTTTATAATATAGAGTTTAGAATAACTGTATAATGTTATAGTATAATGTTGCTGTCCAATGAAAAACAGATATTTCTAAAATTGCAACTTTACAGTAGAGACCAAAAACTTACTTTACTTTCAATGTAAGTCAATGGAATCAGAATTTTTTCCAAGCTGTTTTGGAGCACTTCTATTGGTTCACTCATCATGAAATTGTCACACAGTGTAAAGGACCATTGGTATGTTCAAATGATGTAGAAAACTTAAAATCAACAAAAACGGGAAATACATGTTTTTCATTGGACAGCGACGATATCTTAATTAATAATAATTGTGTAAGTAGTAATCTTTTTACAATCATTTATATGCTAAATAAATTAAATACATTTTTGATATATTCTGAATTATATGTATTACTTTCATTTTCATTTCATTCTGTACCGTTATGAGATATATATATATATATATATATATATATATATATATATATATATATATATATATATATATATATATATATATATATTTTTTTTTTTTTTATACAAACACTAAAATATATTGCCATATCAATATATTTTAACATATCTCTGTTTTTAAATAGAGGTAGAAATATTACACATACCATACAAACATACTCTACGCTCAAAAGTTTAGGATCACTTTAGAATTTCATTTCATGCAATTTTCATGCAATTCACAAACAATATTGTTCATTTCACAATTAATGTAAGTGTATCAGATGATTTTTAAAGAATAAAAATGTTTGTATTAAAGTCTATTTTTGTATAGAGGCTTATTTTGTATATAGTCTATTATCAGTAATTCTCAGTCCTCTGTCTAAATCTCCTGGTACGACCACCAATCCAAGTTAAGGATGTTATTGGACTAATTGGTTGTTAGGACACTCTTGTTCAATTGTGATGCACAGCTGAAAAACATTCTACTAATAAGTGAGTATAAAAGGGAACAACATTCTAGGTTAGTTTAGTATCTGAAGATCAGCAGTTAATGGATTGCTGACCGACTCAAAATGACCAGAAAGAAACAACTTTCTTTAGAGACCCGTCAGTCCATTGTTGTGTTAAGGAAGAAGATACTCCATTGAAAACAAGAACATTTCACTGTGATCCCAAACTTTTAAGCGGTAGTGTAAATGTATGCAAATGTATAAAAATGCTTAAATACACTGGAATACATTTACAAGGGCTGTTGAATTCCTTTTAAAATGAATTTGTATTCCAGTATCTTAAAGTTTTATTTAAATTTTCACACCACAAAATGTATATTATTTGTTTTATTTACACTTTCACATTTCACACTGGTACGGTTTATTCACTTGTATGTTTAGTATTTATATTCAGTACAAAAGTATTACTCTGGACAAAATCTAGTCTCAGTCTTGTCTTGACTAGGACCCAACAGGTCGCAAGGTCTCATATTGGACATTCTAGGGTTATCTTACTCTCTCTCGCTCTCTCTCTTTGTTGTAGACTTAGTTTGGAAAGTGAAATTTTTATATATACTATAAAAAGTGTTTCAGTTTTTATAGTAAAAACAAAGAGATAGTGGAGATTAGAGTCACATTATATTCAGAGCAATAACTGAACCCCACCCTCTCAACACACATGAACACAGAGCAACCCCTTATCGCTGAAGAGCCACACCTACTATCATAAAACAGTCCCTGTCACTCTCCTGACTCAGGCTGGGCGGATGGGACTGTATATGACACTCTGTCTGGTGGTGTGATGGGATATGACCCGGTCGTTAGGAATGACCCAACCCCAGGTGTGGTCTATGTGACCAGTTCCCTGCAGGCATCGGACGCCAATGTACTGTTGGTCAGACGATGAATTTAATTTAATTAAGAGGACGTCAAAACCCAACACTGGTTTCACGTCCACTTCTAATGCTGGGTTGACGTTGAGTTGGATATCAAAAATAATGCATGATTGACATGATGCTCCAACATTAGACAGACTTTGAATTTTGCTTGGATATTAAAATGTCCATTAACAAAAAGAACAGCAGCCACGCACAGGAAAAATCATTGATTAATCTTGTGGTTGGCAGCTCAATCCCAGCCTCCTCCTGCCTGAAATTTCCTTGAGGAAGACATCCGAATGGTCTCTAGCCATTGCAGGTGTGGCTTTCCACTCCTCCTATCAACTGGACCTTGATGTCAACCTGCTGATATTTTTTAGTCTCATTCTTGACTCAGCTCTACCGGCCTGAACAAATAAATTATATTCATATACAATCACCCTTTCTTTAAAAAGACTAACCAGTGAAACAGCCTGGACAGCATCTAGACCAGCTGGGAGTGATTCAATCAGCTGCTGGTGGACGCATAGAGCCAACACCACGATCCAGGTGGTCCCACAGATACTCAGTTGGGTTCAAGTCTGGGGAATTAGGGGTGCAGGGTAATACTTGGAAGTCAGCTCTTCCTACCAGTGTGGGACATTTCTAGTCGTGGGACGTGTTGTATTGTCCTGCTGCAAGATCCCATCCGCCCCAGAGAAGACCATCAGCATGTATGGTGTATGTGACAAGCAAGGAATGATTCAGACCAGGTTTAGAGTGTCCTCCACATGGATGAGTGGGTCCAGAGAATGCCACGAAAACATTCCCCAGACCAGAACGTTAACACCTACATGGTGCCGTCGTTCAAAATATTAAGTGGTCATAATAATGGGACTCGACTGTGTATATATAATTACTGATGTTAATTTAATTTTCATTACAGTCTGAAAAACTACAGGCTGGACACCAGAATGTATTTTGAGGGGTAATTAAATGTTATTTCAATGTTATTATATTTCAAAAGTTATTCAATAAAGAATGTACTGTAATTATTATTAATTTATTTATTATTATTATTATATTTTATTATTATATTATTTTTGTATAATTGTAATTTGTATAATAATTCTGCATATTAATTTGATCATTACAAATGTATAGATAACACAAAAACAATATATGTGCAACATTGCATGCAAAAAATTGTTGCTTTTCCAAAAAAGTATATACATAAAAAAAATTGTAGATCATATATTCTAATGATATAAAGTTTATTACAAAGATCTAACAGATGTAACACCCAGAATGCCTCATATTTCAAAAGTGGTGATCAAGGCTGATAAAATCACCCACATTTAGATTACCATAAATAAATAATCACAGTAAATCATTTATCCTCTTATAACTTCTTTGTGATTCCAAAAATACTTATATTGTTATATACATCTTAGTGTCCAGCTCATAGCGTGTCCACTCTACACTGTACAAGCAATCACTGACCGAAACACCAGCGAAGGTTGTAGCGGTGAGTGAATGTCTGGTATTATTTAGTCTCAGTGTTCGACTGAGAGAGACAGAGAGACAGAGAGGGGACAGAGCAGACGTCAGCGTTTCATGTAGGACGTCATGTTTGAGTTTCTGGAGGCTGGGCTGGAGGTGTGGGGAGTGTTTATTTAACCTCAGCACATGGTGCATGTGTGGGTCTATGAAGGTGAACGTGCAGTTCCAGTCATGTCTGAGTGACAAAGGTGGGCACTAACCTACTGTCATAGGCAAAGGTTTGCCCACCCCTGCTCTTTCTAAGGGAAAGTAAGTGAACACATTTCAGCCCATTTGACTGTTCATTTGCAGAAATTAGAACAGTGGAAAGAAATTAAACGTTTGGGAAATTTTAATATTTTATATTGCACCGAGCAAATAAAAAATGTTCACTAGAGAAAAATATATCTTGTGTGTTTCTTATAGAGATCGTGTTAGGATCATTGTCCAGGTTCAGTACCTTTTCAAAAAAATACTTTAATAATATGAACTTATAATAAATTTATTTAACAATACTGCTTTTAAGTATCTAAACAACTTTCTGTTCATGCATATCATTTTTTTTTCTTTTTGTCATTCAACCATAAATGTTAGTTAAGGAAACTATCAATGAAGGCAGTCACCAGAAGCAATCCCAGCGTCATCAGGTGGACAGGTTGCCAGTCAATCGCATGGCAAACACACTCACACTTACAGTTTAGATTGAGGATCCTAACATGCATGTGTTTGGACTGTGGGAGGAAACCCACTCAAGCACGAGGAGAACATACACACTCTACACGAACGCCCTGGACCAGGAGTCCAACCCAGATCATCTTACTGTGAGGAGACAGTGCTGACCACTACACCACCATACTGACCACTACACCACCATGCTAACCACTACACCACCATACTAACCACTACACCATCATACTAACCACTACATCACCGTACTAACCACTGAACGACCATACTAACCACTACACCACCATACTAACCACTACACCACCGTACTAACCACTACACCACCGTACTAACCACTACACCACCATACTAACCACTACACCACCATACTAACCACTACACCACCGTACTAACCACTACACCACCTTACTAACTACTACACCACCGTACTAACCACTACACCACCTTACTAACTACTACACCACCGTACTAACCACTACACCACCGTACTAACCACTACACCACCATACTATCCACTACACCACCATACTAACCACTACACCACCATACTGACCACTACACCACCATACTATCCACTACACCACCATACTAACCACTACACCACCGTACTAACCACTATACCACCGTACTAACCACTACACCACCATATTAACCACTACACCACCATACTAACCACTACACCACCATACTAACCACTACACCACCGTACTAACCACTACACCACCATACTAACCACTACACCGCCATACTAACCACTACACTACCGTACTAACCAGTACTAACCACTACACCACCATATTAACCACTACACCACCGTACTAACCACTACAACACCTTACTAATTACTACACCACCATACTAACCACTACACCACCATACTAACCACTACACCACCATACTAACCACTACACCACCGTACTAACCACTACACCACCATACTGACCACTACACCACCATACTAACCACTACACCACCATACTAACCACTACACCACCATACTGACCACTACACCACCATACTGACCACTACACCACCGTACTAACCACTACACCACCATACTAACCACTACACCACCATACTGACCACTACACCACCATACTGACCACTACACCACCGTACTAACCACTACACCACCATACTGACCACTACACCACCGTACTAACCACTACACCACCATACTAACCACTACACCACCATACCAGTATCTTTTACACAAAATTCTGTAAATTCCACAAATTTTATTTTGGTTGGAATTGCTCGGTTTGCTGTGTCAGGTGGTATAACCATTTGGAGAAAACCATGTACATGTGTAATTACTGTAACCGTGTTAATTTATTTGAAAACATTTCATTATAAACTCCAGTTCAGGTACAGAAGTCTAAGCAGATGCCTGTTTAATTTATTAAAATGAGTCTAAAAAGGTCAAATAGGGCAACCAGACCAGATCAGATCTGCATTGCTAACTGAAATAGCCAAGTAAGAATTCTGAAAACACTATACATACACAAAATGCACATAGACGTAAATGGTAATGAATGTGAACATGTAAAAATACAAATTAAGATTTATTTTAAAACTATGTTTTACTGTATTTTCACTTCACCAGAACATGTGATCTGACAGGCAAGGTTCTATACGCATTCTCCTAATGAGGGATCTACTTTCTCTCTTTAGTCCTCCATACATTTATTCTGTTTTAAAAGTCTTAACTTCACTTCGTCCTGATGGTTCATCTGCTGGAATGCTTGGTGGTCACTCACACCTCTCACTTTGGAGCTTTAGCACTTTATTTTAGACCCAAAGGACCAAAATAGAGAAGAACAGATCTCAACATTATTAACTATTCAGTGTCTACCTGTTTGCAGATCTGCAGGAAGGAAACAGTGCTTTCCAATTAGCCTCTTATTTGCAGAGATGTGAGAACCTCAAATAGGCATTCTGCATATTAATTTGATTAATTTACTTAATTCTATTGGTTCATTTAATTCTTAAATCTATAAACTTAAACTTCATTCTATAAGTTTTGTTATGTAAACATTGCTTCCAAAATTTGAACACTCATTAAAAATATCATTAAAAATGTATAGATAACATGCAAAAAGTGGTTGCTTTTCAAGTATATACATATAAAACATATATATAAATAGAGACATCAGAATCACTTACAATAAACTGTCTTTACATTAACTTACACACACAGTTTTGATCTCTCCTAAGTTTTTTTTGAAGATGCTTCAATATGTCAAATGAAATTGTAGATAATATATATTTGAATGATATAATGTTTATTACAAAGATCTAACAGATGTAACACCCAGAATGCCTCATATTTTAAAAGTGATGATCAAGGCTGATAAAATCACCCACATTTAGATTACCATAAATAAATAATCACGGTAAACCCCCAACCCAAAGGATCACAACAGAGCTGGTACTCTTTGGGTGGAGGCTCATTCTCAGCACTACCTTTAAAAAAACAGGGTAATAAAGTATACAGAGAATCAGATGGACTACAGTCTGTAAGTGTAGAACTACAAAGGGCTCCTATATGATCAATTGCTTAATTATGTACATAAAATTATGTATCAGTTACCAGGCAGTCCATTCATAACCATTTCATATAATGACATTCAGTGAAGGAGCTTTTAGAGGCGTTAAACCCTTCAGACCCTTCTTATTTGCAGAGACGTGAGCACTTAAATCTATGTAGTCCATGTTTACAGATGTGAGAAACTGTGAAGTCTGTTAGAGATTACTTGTTAGACGTAAGTGCATGATGATTCATTGTTGGTTTATTCTTGACATGATGCTCGCTTTGCCTAGACGACCTGTATTTCTATTTAATGTTACATCAAAGTAACACCAGTACCTGATGATTACACTCACAGTGGTGGTGATAGGAACCAGACGTCTGAAGGGTTTAACACCTCTATAAGCTCCTTCACTGAATGTTATTATATGAAATGGTTATGAATTGACTGACTGGTGACTGATACATAATTTTATGTACATAATTGAGCTCCTTAATTAAAACCAGCTCACTGTCCATATAGAAGCACTTTGTAGTTCTACACTTACAGACTGTAGTTCATCTGTTTCTCTGTATACTTTGTTACCCTGTTCATTAAAAGTAAGAACCACCCCAAGACCACAGAGCTGGTACTCTTGGGTGGTGGGTGATTCTCAGTGACCCTGACATGGTGGTGGTGGTGTGTTAGTGTGTGTTGTGCTGATGTAGTAGATCAGACTGGGTTTAAACACCTCACTGTGACGGCGGGACTGAGAATCGTCCACCAACCAAAACTATCCAGAAGTCCTTTGGAGCATTGCCTGTGAGCACTGATGAAGAACTAGAGGAACACAAACTGTGCAGCAGCAGATGAGCTACTGTCTCTGACTTTACATCTACAAGGTGGACCAGCAAGTAGTAGGAGTGTCTAATAGAGTGGACAGTAAGTGGACAACACATACTGAGAATGATCCAGCACCCACATAACACCTGTAAAATCCAATACTCCTTTAATTCGACACACCAGTCAGGTTCCATCCAGCGATGCTGATTGGACCTCTGACCTCAATCAGATAGTGTGCCTTATCACACATCACCGAGCACAGATAGCGCTGATCCTAATTAATGTGATTCTCAAGGCCGGGAATGCCAATCATTTACAGACTGCACCAGATCACCTATAGGTTACAGATTACAGGGAGCACAGCGAGCTTTACTATGTAGAGGATCAGCATTTACAACATGTACGCAAGCAGCAGCGGTTCTGAGAACTGAGAAGCACAGAAACCGCTAGAGCAATCTTAAAGCCTACAACAACCTATGGAACAGATCAAGGGTCTAGTCAGCGATGCTAAACAAACCAGTGAAAATCAATAAACTTTATGGGCTGCTTTTCGGAACAGGGATAAAGCCCAGTCTCTGACTTTATTTTCCTTTCAGTGGAAACTATCCAATCAAAATGTTGTGCCGTCCAGGACTAGGACTGAATCCCTGTCTGGAAAAGCAGCCCTATCAGACCAAACTAAAAACACAACTGAATGAAATATCAACATATATATAAACAAGCTAAATACAGCCTCCAACAGGTCTGACCTTTGTGTAGTAAATATTTTTGCAATCTTGATGTGAAAGAATTCTTTCTAGAACCTCTTATGCAGTCAGTGTCCACAG
Organism: Megaleporinus macrocephalus; assembly: GCA_021613375.1. Classification (NCBI taxonomy): domain Eukaryota; kingdom Metazoa; phylum Chordata; class Actinopteri; order Characiformes; family Anostomidae; genus Megaleporinus; species Megaleporinus macrocephalus. The sequence goes on along the minus strand of CM038710.1, from coordinate 7,384,796 downwards.
TGGTGGTGATGGGAACCGAAGAGTTTAAAGCCTCACTGAAAGTTATTACATGAAATGGATGTGAATGTGTTTTGCATTAGTCCGATTTTTGCCTAAATCAGACAGTATGCAACAGAAGTGAGTGCAATATCACCCAAATAGCTCAAAATTGCATCACCTTACAGTAACTGCATTACTTCTAAGTTAACCAGTAGTATATTAAAAAAAACCCAAAGGTTTAGATGAGCTATATTAAAAATACAGGCCCCACAGTGAGAACAACAAAAGTCAGTACATCTTTCATTACTGAGATTCAGATCTTCTATTTTTCTAATAGTGTGTCCACCTTTATTTTAATGGCAGACTCTTTCTCGACATGGAAGATACCAGTTGCACAAATTTCTAGAGAGATTTTTTCAGCTGCTCTGAACTACAGAGGTTGTGTTGCTCTATCTTTCTTTTGAAGGACTGGAGCAGGGGTGTTTAATTAGAGTTCAGTGCAGTGCAATTAGAGGCCATTTCCTCAGGCTGAAGTAGCCTAGTATCTGCATCTTGTACCATCAGCTACTAAAACACCAACAAATTACAAATACTGTTCAATATATTTCAGTATATTTACTGTTTAAATGCTGAACTGAATGAATTCTTTATAAACGTCTAATAAAAACATGATGGCTATGTTACAGAAACAAATGCTTTTGAAAAAAATGTGCATCATAAAGTGCTTATTTATAGAAAAATAAATAAGCACTCGGTGCTGGCGGGGCTGTGTTGCTCTACCTTTGTCTTTAAAATGGTTTAAAAGCTGTTCTATTAAATTCAAGTGAGGCAACATACTTGGCTAGGTCTCATGCTGGAATATTCCTCTTCTAAAGCTTTGCTATCCAGATTTCAAACAGAGACTCCTTTCCTTGATATTGGTACGGCAGCTGCACTGCCTGCGACCGCAAGGCCCTAAAAGGAGTGGTGAGGACAGCAGAATACATCATAGGCAACAAACTACCAGCCTTACAGGACATCTACCAGTCCCGCTGCCTGAGGAAAAAACTACCAGCCTTACAGGACATCTACCAGTCCCGCTGCCTGAGGAAAATCCAGAAGATCAGGTCAGACAGCGGTCACCCAGCACACGGCCTGTTCACCATACTGCCATCAGGCAGGAGATTCCGCAGCATCCAGGCCAGAACAACCCGCTACTGAACAGCTTCTACCCACACGCTGTCAGACTTCTGAACAAACTGTGAGGCTGAAAGACCCTAATACCGTTCACTCGACCACTGCACATTGTTACACTTTATATTATTTATTCTGATATCGCTGCTATGGACAATATCACTAAGTCACTTTAATGAATATATCTACTTAGAACCTGCCTATGCAACATTTTTCACAGATGACCCTCCTGTATATCCTATGTATATATCTTGTGTATTGTATAGTCCTTTATATATTTCAGTATAACTATATGTATATTTTTAGCTTATTTTTACTTTAATATTGTCTATTTATTGTGTGTTTGCACTGTTTTACATTATAATGCTGCCCTGCTGTAGAGTTTATCTGAGTCTCACCCCAAGCATTTCAATGCATGTTATGTCCTGACATGATGTGCAAATGACAAATAAACTTGAAACTTGAACTTGAAACTATTTAGTTTATTAAACTGTAAATACTGTTTGATCAGAGAAGGACGGGTCTCCCCTTGTGAGTCTTGGTTCCTCCCAAGGTTTCTTCCTCCAGTCTGATGGAGTTTCTTCTTGCCACTGTTGCCTCTGGCTTGCTCACTGGGGGATATATGTTGTAACCGTCTGGTTTCAACGTTGTAAAAAGTGCTACACAAATAAACTTGACTTGCCAAGCCTTTGAAAACTGGGAGTCATCTTGTCGGCCAGTATTTTGGTATATCCATAGGCATTCATGGTGACAACTAATAATGTCATCTCCCCAACACCTTTTGCACCCATGCAGCCCCATATCATCACGCTCCCACCACCATGCTTCACTGTCAGGACTGTGCATTCACTGTGGTAGTCCTGGCCAGGTTCATGCCAAACATGCCGGACCCTATCTACGACCAAACAAATTTACCTTGGTCTCATTTGACCAAAGAGTGCACTCCCAATTTATTATCAGGCTTCTTTTCATGTTCTTTAGCAAAGCTAAATTTCGTTTTGTGCTTAAGAGTAAGCAAGGTTGTTTTTTTCTTGGACGCCGTTCATAGAGCTTGACGTTGAGCAATGTCCTTTGCACTGTCCAAGCTGTCACAGAGACTCCTGTTTCCATTGGTAACCCCTGTGCCAAGTATGAAGCACCTGCCCATCTGTTTTTTTAGAGCTAGATTGAGCAATTATCGCACTGTCTGTGGCGTCATTATAAGAGAATGGTGGCTGTGAGTCTGGCTTGTGGTACTAAGATTCTTTCTATAGCTCCCGATTACTGCTGCAGCTGGGTTTCAACTATAGAGACGTGACAGAAATAGAGATGCAAGAATGTATTAGTAACTGCACTGGAGAGAGTAACAGGTTTTATTCCATTTTTGGAGCCTTTATATATATTTACACTACCGTGCACCTAGATTTAGCCACCTAAGCTGATCGTTTAAAAGCCTTCATCTGATCAGTAAGTGTGTGTTCACCAGTAAGAACAGCAGATCTGATTAGAACAGATAAATAATCATACATACAATACAAAGTAACATGAATATATTATTGTGAGAGAAGTAGATCAGATCTTGATCCAGTTTTAAGAACAAAGTGTAGTTCCAGATTTCTCCTGGATGCCCCAGACATTGTATGAATGTGTTCAGTTCCTTCAGCAGCAATCTTGATTTAGCTTAATGAAGTACTGAGCAGTCAAAGCAGGTATTAGATGAGAACTGTAAATAATACTGGGTTGTTTTCACAAGGAGAAGCTTGGAAAGGGTTAAATAAACACACTGCGTATGTGAAAGCACTACTTACTGTATTAATACTGTTTCAATATTTAAATAATTATTGTTTAAATGGTTTCGTTTTGCTAAGCTAATAAAAGATCTTGATTGGAGCTGTCACAGAAACACTTGTTTCCGTTGGTAACCCCTATTCCAAGTCAGTGCTAGATGTGCTATGATTAGTGATACTAAGGCTCTTCCTATTCCTCCTGATTCTGCAACTGTGTTTCAACTGATTTTCAGATTGAACAATCAGATTGTTCAGATTCTCTGGCAATTATTTTCATGTCAGGATGCAGACATGCACATAAAACATCCATAGCTCCAAAATTGGGAAAGTTCTGGTGCTCATGCATCAAGTTCATGAAGTTATCCCAATTAGAAATCAGAGGTGTTCTCAGTTTTGTTTCAGTGCTAACAAATTTTCTAACTTGTGTATCAGTGATCACAGGTGTCACTTTAGTTGCATTGATTTTCAGCATAGACTTTCTAAAGTGTTTGTTTTTGGTTGCTCATGAGAGGAAATACTCTACTAGTCAACTCAGAAATAATGCAGTTATTAAGAAGCAATACAGTTTTGAATAATTAGATATTGAAACGATGCATGCAGGGTGTTGTTGGGTACATGCAGGGTGTTGCAAGGCAAAATAGTCCCTAGAGATTTTTTTTTCAGATTACATAACAAGTCACTTATAGGTTCACTGATGGTCTTGGACAGTCAATACTATTGCTATATTAGTGTTGTAGACATGTAGACCCCCGGTTCCATTCACTACCACTGTAAAAGAAATCCCTGCAGACCAAACCATACTTCTAAATGACTGAATTATGTAAGGATTTTTTGAGAGACTGGTGTAATTCCCCTTTACGAGCATATTTATGAGTATATATGTTTATAATCCTGGCTGCCACTCATAAAAATGGGGTTAATTTTTGAACGTAGTTGCTGAAGTGGGATTTTGTACATAAACATTAACTACCATTTACATTTCCTGGATAAACACAACAAGTATATATACGTCATAAAACTTCATATCTCTGAAATGCTAACTTCACAGGAGATAGAAAAAAAAACTTTAATTTTACTGTAACTCAAGATAAACAGATAAGGTCATTTTTCAGGTGATTAATTTTATTCCATTCATCAAAAAATTACACATAATGTAAAGGAAACAGTTGCTTGGGGACATTGTTATATTTGCTCAGCAAAACATTTTATTATTGAAATATTAAACAATATTAATATAGTAAGTAGTAACCCTCATTCATACAATCTAAGTAACTGTACAGGTTTTGATACACATGAAATTTCTCTACAATATAAGAGACAACTACTATATATATAATGTTCTTACTGGTAAAAAATACACTTATTGCTAAGTGTTTTAAGGATTTTAAACAATAAACTTAGACAGTAGTGTAGAACAGTAGTATATATATATATATATATATATATATATATATATATATATATATATATATATATATATATATATATATATATATATATATATATATATACACTACTGTTCAAAAGTCTAAACTGATTGTTTAAAAGCCTTTATCTTATCAATAAGTTCACCAGTAAGAACACTAGATCTGATTAGAACAGATGTAAATAATCATACATACAATACAAAGTAGCATGAATATCTTATTGTAAAAGAAGTAGATCATATCTTGAGCTCCAGTTTAATATAACTGATATAACTGATATCTTTAAAGCACTACATCATGTATTAATACTATTTAAATAGTTTAAAAAAAGTGTTTTGCTGAGGAAATATGACCTACCCATCTATTGCCCACTTATTTAAAATTATTAAGTCAACACCCCAGCCCTCGACTCTAATTTTATTTAACTTTATTGTTCTATGTCTCTATTGTATTTCTCCTGTTACTGCATTCCGTGTTTTCTTATTTGAACCTTCGACAGTTGACCTTGAGCCTGAGAACTGTGCTGTATAAAGAAATCATATTATCCATCATATTATCCTCATTATTACTGTTATAGTCTATAACCTTATTAAACCATAAATCTCTGAGCCTTACAGTAACCCAGAGCTGATCAGCTTCCCTAATCACAATTACACAAATGCTGAGACTAAACTTTCTATGACTGGAGCGCGGCCAGATAGCACTGCGGTGTCAAGGTTACGTGCCCTGATGAACTGATTAGAGCAGCAGTCAGAAGTCAGAAGAATTACACAATAATATAAAAATACACAATCTATATAAAGAGAATATTAACCACCACCCAAATCAAGTTCAAGTTTCAAGTTTATTTGTCATTTGCACATCATGTCAGGACAGAACATGCATTGAAATGTTTGGGGTGAGACTCAGATAATAATAACTCTACAGCAGGGCAGCATTATATACATAAAACAGTGCAAACATACAACAAATAGACAATATTAAAGTAAAAATAAGCTAGAATATATACATATAGTTACAACTGAAATATATAAAGGACTATACAAAACATACACAAGATATATACAGAAGATATACAGGAGGACATATGTAGAAACTTTTGCATAGGCAGGTTCTAAGAAGATATATCTATTTAAAGTGACTTAGTGATATTGTCCATAGCAGTGATATCAGAATAAACAATATAATATAATATAGTAGTGGCCGAGTGAGTGGTATTGGGGTCTTTCAGCCTCACAGTTTGTTCAGGAGCATGACAGCCTGTGGGTAGAAGCTGTTCAGTAGCTGGTTGTTCTGGTCTGGATGTGGAATCTCCTGCCTGATGGCAGTATGGTGAACAGGCCGTGTGCTGGGTGACCACTGTCTAACCTGATCTTCTGGATTTTCCTCAGGCAGCGGGACTGGTAGATGTCCTGTAAGGCTGGTAGTTTATTGCCTACGATAATTATATCTGCTCTGTGGGGGTCCTATGGGGGTCCTGACCATTGAAGAACAGGGTAACAGTGTATGCAGAGAATCAGACTACAGTCTGTAATTATACAACTACAATGTGCTCCTATACGGTAAGTGGAGCTGATAAACTAAACACTGAGTGTAGATATAGGGAGATACACCTATTACTGTATCAGATGATTTGTTAGTAAGCATTAACAGTAAATGTCTTACAAACCTAATATATCTTATTTATACATTTTTGAAGAGAATGGAAATGTACTGGGTTTCAACAGCTCTTTCAAAACACTCAGAGGCTCCAAATAATCACAGATGTTCCAGTTAAGTCTTACACACCAGGGACGACATGGTTCTATAGAATGTTATCATGGACATAATGCTCATTATCTATCAATGCCTTCAACACCGAGAACCTATATCTTACAAGTGTGTCAATCAGACACAAAGGCCTGAATCAAACAGAGCTGACAGATGAATAGACAGGCAGCCAGTGCCTTGCAGTTATCAGTCTAATGATGAAGAATGACCCACGTAGAACCATTTTCACTGCATGGTGTTATTGTAAGCACACCTACTATACTGTACAAAAGTCAACAATCAGATGGTTCTGGCAATTCTTTTCATGTGGAGCCAGGATGCAGACATGTACATAGGTCTAAAATTGAGAAAGTTCTGGTGACCACAGGTTGTTTATAGCCAAGTTCATGGAGTTATTCCAACTGGAAATCACAGGTGTGCTCAGTTTTGTTTCATTGCTCACAGATTTTCTAAGTTGTGTGTCTGGGATCACAGGTGTCACTTTAGTTGCATTGATTTTCAGCATAGACTTTCTAAAGTATTTGTTTTTGGTTGCTCATGAGAGGAAATACTCTACTAGTCAACTCAGAAATAATGCAGTTATTAAAAAGCAATACAGTTTTGAATGATTTAACATTGAAGCAATGCTGTACTGTGCAAAAGTCAGCCATTTATATTATTTCCAGTTAAAATGACCAGTTATTCACTTTTCAGCACCAAGAAAAAGCAGAAAACATATTTAAGACCCAGATGCCTCAACAGCTACAGATCATATTCTTATTTTCAGTGTTTAGTTTCAAAAGTTAGAAGTTGCTTAGAAGTTGATTTTCTGCTTCTCATGATCCAAATAATCTCAAACACTTTCAGTGATGTTGAGGTTCTGGACTCTGGGGTGGTCAGTCCATTGTTCTGAGAACAGCAGCAGGTTATTTGTTTGATGTGTCTGTAGCTCTTTTTCTTAGAAACCTTCTTAGAGAGTTAAGGAGTCTTCTCACAGAGGAAAAATGGATTTGGATGTTTTTAAGTTTGAAGCAAGAGTGGATCTTGATGTTCTCCTCTCTCTGAAAGATGAAAGCTGTTTATCTAATATTAATAGCTATTAACTAATATTTATCTTTACTCTTTGCCTTAGTAAAACTCAGTTCATGTTATTACTGATTAAAGCTGTCTGTAAAGCACTTTGAGCTTCCAATGGCATGAATAAAGGTATAAATAAAGATTATCATTATTGTTGTTATTATTATTATTATAGGGACTGTCTAGGGTCTACTGAGCCTTCCAAGTGGTTGTTGGGAGTCTCATTTTTTATATAGAACTCCAGTTTTGAAAACTTTTGATCTTTTTCTTATCTATGCAAGTAGATATGCAAATTATAACCAATATGTATAATTATAGCTTAAAAATAGCCCCTAAAAATGAATAACTTGCACTAAATAGACTGGAATATGATCATTTTTGAACTCCAGTTTTCCCCTGATTTCCTTCCTCCTTCCTTCTATCTAATCTCCTCAGAAACATCTCCTGAGGAATCAATTATCTTTACATAATGGCTGTTATAACTAGTTGTTAACACACTGTGAGTTAAATATATGGATGGAGGTCTCTGACTTTTGTACAGTAATGCAGAACTCTTATGTAATCTTATCAGCTATCTACCCTTCACAGTGTCATTGTGACTTATCAGTATCTGTATCAGTTAAGAAGACCGTCTCCATGATAAATGCCGATAGACTTTAACCTAGATGAACCTAAATTATTGAAAAATGGCAAAATGAGCACGTCTCACATCTTCAAGCTCGCTGACACCACTGTTAGATACCCAGTGCCACACTTTTACGATTCCACAGCCGAGCTTTATACTGACTTCAGTTCAGTCTGGCTGGAAAATATCCCTTTCATAGAATCAACCATCAGCTTAAGTGTTTGTTTCTCTGAAGCTGATGTTTTGTTCTGCTTTGTTTTTTCATGATGTGAAGTAATTTAAATAATATTCATTCATCATTAAATGCATAAGCCGTCCAAATATTTTTGTGGTCACTGTATAAAGTGCTGCTGTCCAAAAAAATGTATCCCCAAAATAGTAATGTCACAGGAGATTTAAATCAATAATATAAACCATTTAAAAATCAAAACTTGGATGTAATAATAATAATAATAATAATAATAATAACAATAATAATAATAGTTTATATACAGTATTGTGCAAAGGTTTTAGTTGCTTGGGGACATTTTTATATTTGCTCAGCAAAACACTTTCTTATTGAAATATTAAACAATATTAATAGAGTAAGTGTGTTTATTTAACACCTTCTCCTTCTCCTTCTATAAACAACCCAGTATTGTTTACAGTTCTCATCTAATACCTGCTTTGACTGCTCAGTACTTCATTAAGCTAAATCAAGATTGCTGCTGAAGGAACTGAATACATTCATACAATGTCTGGGGCGTCCAGGAGAAATCTGGAACCTAACTTTGTTCTTCAAACTGGAGCTCAAGATATGATCTACTTCTCTCACAATAAGATATTCATGTTACTTTGTATTGTATGTGTGATTATTTACATCTGTCCTAATCAGATCTGCTGTTCTTACTGGTGAACACACACTTATTGATCAGATAAAGACTTTTAAACAATCAGCTTACGTGCCTCAGACTAGCACAGTAGAGAAAAAAAACACAGGAACCATTTAGAAAACAATTAAATAAGAAAGAAAGGGGAAAAAGACAAAATAAACAAGTAATGTTAATGATATATATATCATTATATATATATATATCAAGTAACATATTGCTAGTTTTAAGCTTGAGTTAAAAGGAGTGTTTTAAAATGCCCACTGGCTGCCTCTCTTATACTTCTCAGTACAGTATTTTACAGTTTGGGAGCATATTGGGTGAAGGCTGCTCTCCTAGTTTTATTCTGAGTGACATTATTTAATTACAATATTTAACTGACTTGATGTGAGAACCAGGGGATGTAAGTGGGAGCTACACCATTTAGAGTTTTGTATACGACTAGAAAGACTTTTCTAAAAAATAAACAATAAGCCAGTGCAGCGTAGCCATAACCTGAATAACAAGCTCTGAGTATCATCAGTACAGCTATGAAAATTAATATTACTCAGTGGATCTAGGATAGTTATGCAGTCATGGGCTGAAGGTTAGGCAACCAGCCTCGTGACCGGAAGGGAGGTCTAATGTGGAGGTCTAATTCTGCTGTGTGCAAACACCAGTGGCAAATTGTTCTAAATTCTATTCTAATTCTAGAGTCTAGTTATATATTACTTGATATAGAACCATTATATTAAATCTTACATTCAAACCCATTGACTGTTTCTTGAGGGGTTCCAAACGTATTCCTCTGTGGCACATTGGCTCGAAAGAACTAAACTCAAACCCACACAAATGAACATCCTGACCTGTAAGACATATGAGTGAGATTTTCTTTCATTTTGTTTTCATTTTGTTGTCTGAAGTCTCTTTTTTAACCTGCATCACAAAATAGAGAATAAGTAAGGATTCTCAGAATGATGGACTGACCATCCCAGAGTTCAGAACTTTGTGTTTGGGATTAGTTGGTTATGTGCAACCAACTTCCAGTAAGAAAATATCCCAGCAGATTTCCCCTGAAAATAATGGACACTGGTAAAGGCTAGACGCATTATGTCTAAATGAGTGATCTTATATGTAGATGTTGAGGTTTCTGTATATTTCTTATATTATATTTCTACAATTAAATAATTGAATGGTTGTATCTTATACACAGCACTGTATATATACTTACCAGCTGGAAAAAAGATAAATAACCTAAATTTTGGCTCCAGGTTGACTTTAAATAAACACATATAAAACTGGATCCTTAAACCTACAACAGTGTAGTGTATCTGTATCAATGCTGATACTGGCACTTAAACACAGTATCCAATCAGCTTTGGGGAGACCAATACCTACTACTGAAAAGACTGAGTCTGTATACACACCAGCAGACAGAGCTCAGTAACACATCAGCTGTGTGGCATGACAAGCAGCAATAAAAATGCTCATTGCTAAATCTGTAACAGCAGTACTGCATGGGAAAATCACGCTGCCGGGAGTGGCTTACCTGAATGTCTAAGCTGCTTCTCTTAGTAATCACAAATGACTTGACAAATTTGGATGTGAAACAACATTCAGATCCATTTTTGGCAGCAGATTTGTTAAACATTGTTTTTTTACTAATTATATTTATATATATATATATATATATATATATATATATATATATATATATATATATATATATATATATATATATATATATATATATATATATATCTATATATATATATATAGACACAAATTGGTTTTCTTAAGCAAATGTTTGGACACATCTACCCTTGTTCTTTACTATTTTAATAGTAATGTTATTAGTGAATAATAGTGAACACATCAAAACTATAAAACAACACTTTTGCATCTAAAGCATCTGGTTGTGTTTAAAGAATGTTTAAATGAGCTCAAACAAATTGGTTTTCTTAAGCAAATGTTTGGACACATCTACCCTTGTTCTTTACTATTTTAATAGTAATGTTATTAGTGAATAATATTGAACACATCAAAACTATAAAACAACACTTTTGCATCTAAAGCATCTGGTTGTGTTTAAAGAATGTTTAAATGAGCTCATTTGCTCTGATGAAGGTTTACATATTTTTAACATTCCAGCCAGCAGTCACATGAGCTGCTTCTCTAACAGGACTGAAGAAGATAGTGTACATGCTGAGATTATGTTCTGATAAACAGTTTGGGGGTTTATAGGTATAGGACTTATAAAACCAATCTGCCATTGCATATCATCGCTGTCCAATGAAAAACGTGTATCTCCCTGTTTGGCGATTTTTATTTTTGTACATCATTTAAACCCTTGAGCTACTTTTTACATTGTGTGAAAAATTCATGATGAATGGACCAATAGGCATTCTCTAAAAAGGCATTGACTAACATTAAAGATGAGTTAAGTTTTTGCCCTATCTTGTAAAGTTGCAAATTTGGAAATACTTGTTTTTCACAGGACAATGACGATATGCATATCATTTTTTTAGGAATGGAAAATATTTGCTTTTGAAAAAATTGTGTACATATGTACCAACTTCAATATTAAAACATGTATTTTATGCAATAAGATTAAAATGTTTTTATAATTCTAAAACTATATCATCGCTGTCCAATGAATTTTTTTTTTTCAACATCATTTGAACACACCAATGGTTGTTCATATTGTGTAAAAATTTTATGTCTAATGGACCAATAGAAATGCTCCAAATAGCTTGGGAAAAGTCTGGTTCTACTGACTTACATTGTAAGTAAAGTATGTTTTTGGTCTCTCAGGTAAAGTGACAATTTTTGAGATACTTGTTTTTCATTGGACAGTGACAATATATTACTCCAAACTTTTGACTGGTAGTATATAAGCATATAATCCATGCCAGTGAATGCTATTCAAGCTGAGTGTATTTTTACCAAATATAAAGTACATTAAAATGTAATTCTATAAATAACAGCACTTAAAGATTAGTTAGTTTAGACCGAGTTAGTATCAGTATCGGTACACGGTATTAATCCTTGCTTAAGGGTTAGGTATCCATATTGGAAGTGGGAGAAGTGGCATTGGTGCATATCTAATTATAAATATGGGTCTAACCACAACACAGACATGTTTAAGCGGACCTTTGGTGCAATTGGGAATTTGGCGCTGCTGCGATCTGAATAAAAAATGAGAGTTTTATTAATGCATTGTTTCCACTGTATTTCACTCGTCCAGGTCTATTAATCTCAGTAGTTTCTCAGTCATACAGTCAAGTCCTCTTTGCCCCATTTGGCATAGCGCTGGCTGCTTGTCTAAGGTGATAGTCTAAGGTTCCTTTCACTAAGAGGTGTCCTTGATTGATAAGATCTCTGATATTTGTCAGAATTCTCACATTAGATGTTTTGTAATGTGGGTTAGCTCCTCACGAACTCATTAGTGTTTGATATAAACAGTGGCGTGCTGAAACTCTGCACTGATTGAAGGTTTTAGTCATGGCAGCAGAAAATGCAGGGGTGTCCAGACCTGTGTCTCGTCTGCTCTGGTCTGGGTGTGGCCAAATAATAAACTGCCTAGTCACAACAGTTGCGTGTGATGGAAAAAAAAATCATGTTTATGACTCTAGCTAGTTGTGGACACTGCTTTCAGTATTTGGAAGCATCTTAACTGCTCCTCATTATCCGAGTAACCTATTCATTGGTGTTGTGGTCAGATTCTATTTCCTTCTCAGTAAGGGCTAAACCCAGATAATACCTGCTCTACGGTGGTCCTGCCGGGGTCCTGATCATAGATTAATGGGGCAAAGGTTAACAAATCAATCAGAAAAACAGCTGTTTCATTACAGGCTGTAATGAAAGAACTATATAATTGCATAACTTTGTATATTACTGGAGAAGCTTCTTAGCCTGTTAGATTGTCGATTATTTGTGTGATTGGTAGACATACTGGCTAGGCTAAGTTATTATGGTAGATATGTTCTTATTTGATCTACAGAATGGAAATGGGGGCAAAAATAAAGTACATTTTCATGGATCAGGTATTAGCTTGCCATTTTGTTGATTGAAACTTACTCCTGCTTTTGTTTTAAATTTTTTGAAAACCAGGTTTCCTCCGGGTACTCCGGTTTCCTCCCACAGTCCAAATACATGAATGTTAGGTTGATCGTTCACTCTAAATGTGTGTTTGTTGGTCACACAATGGACTGGTGTCCTGTCCATGATGTACCTGGCCTTTGCCCGATGATGCTGGGATTGTCTCCAGCCCCCCTATGATCCCTCCTTGTGGGGTAAAGCAAAAGCTAATGGATGGATGGATAGATGGATGGATGGATCATCCAGCAATATGGTGAGGCAATATACTATTAGGAAGACTGAGATCTCAGGAATTGATTCCTGCAAACTTAATGATATTAACAGTTGTGATTGTCTCATTTGCAGCATTAGCCCCAAATGAGTGAATTCTAGCCAACTGTTGATCCTCACATTAAAAGCCCTTCTGCTATCCAAAGAGACATTGTAATTCAAAACATGTTAGAGATCAGAGATCAGTACATAAGAGGAACTCTTCATTCTAGCTTCTGATATTCTGTATCGGTAAGAGATGGAATTATTCTGACGCTTACCTTTACCTTAAGAGGGTTACCCTTCAAGTATGTCGGAACAGGGCCCCCTTTTACTTTGGGTATATTGTTTCAGGCAAAATGGGAATCAATTGTTAAGAGGTAAACTCTGACCCTTTATTTCTTTTTGACACTTCATTTACAACCAGTGGTTTCAGTGTAAATACGTTTCTATTAGGCCTGTGCCATCCTGATACATAGCAATCAACCGGAATGCTGCACATTAACACACCCAAAACTTGTTGCATGCACTTGCGACTGGCTGCCCAATGAAGCAAACATAACCAAGTTCAAGTAAGCCAGCTGAGAGGCATAATAATAACGATAAACTACAACGCAAATGGCCTAAATTGAAGCACCTTAGGCTAAATCATACTGCCACAGCATATGATATTAATATATATATATATATATATATATATATATATATATATATATATATATATATATATATATATATATATATATATATATATATATATATATATATATATATATATATATTAAGACAAAGTACATTTAAGCTTCTATAGTAAAAGAGCATTAGTAAGTAAGACCACTGAAAACGATTAAAACACTGGCACAATGATAAAACTTAAGTCCCGAGGCAGTTTTCAAGCAGCATGAAACCATAGACTACATATTATACTACATAGTTATTATGTAAGTACTGGGTAGTACTAAATTGATGATGTATCAGTTGTTAATAAGTAGTAAACTTGGTTTGTTAGCCAATTATGTAAGTAGTATTGAGAATAAAGTGTTCTAGCCTACAGCATTCAGGTCTTCAACCAGCATTTCATCATTCTCGAAAGAAAACATGTCCATTTCTGTTGATTTGTATTTTTCAGAATTTGATGTTTGAAGTTTTTGGCCTCTCCTATAAAGTCACTATTTTGGAAATACTTGTTTTTCTTTGGATGGCGTAGATATGATATGTTATTTGTCATGTTATGTATTATTATGTAGAACAACATCACTGACAGAGTTCACAAATTTGCATCCTTTTCATTCATGATCTTTAACTCTCGTACCCATACTGCACTGTGCAAATGCATTGTATAGTCATTAGGAAGCTCCTCCCACTGCAGTAACTGTTAACATAACCACTGATGCATACGTAATGTTTGGCCTCCTAGCAGAAATCTGGCTTTATGTTACATAAGCAAGATATATCTCTCTAATATCCACCCCAAAGTCTTCAAAAGAACATCCCACCTTCAAGTTACATCATCAGAAGGGTGCACAGCCTTGGACTGTCTCCTTCTAAACAAAACTGTTGCAGCACAGCAGTAAAACCTGTTTCAGTAGGAGGTGAGCATGCATGATTACAACAGTCTTCCTTTAGGCTGGACTGTCACTTTAAGTATCATAGAATACAGTATTAAGCACCAGAGAATGAAGGACAGAAGAAACAGTATTAACAAGGAGACTGTGTATCATACCAGGACAGATGCAAGAATCATGCTGAGTATCGGTCCTGAGTTTCGGTGTAGCACTACTACTTTCAGGTTAACCCACATACACAAACAAACAAAGATGCCCAAGTTTTGGTTGAATGGGATCCTAGAGGTGGGCCGTAGGGAGGGACAGGGAGTTCCTCTGGACAGTAGGGTGTGTTTTTTGTACCGCCGTTTCCATGTTTATGATAAAAAACATTGAGTCGTGTCCTCCCCCCCCCGAGTTAATGATCAGCGGACTGTATTAGGTTTTGTCCTTTGCGATTGGCACTGCAGACATCAGGCCAGATAAGAGGAGGTTTGTCATTAATGTCACATATGCATCCACTGAAGTAGAGGGGAGTGATTCACTTCCTTCTTCATTTCTTCCCCGTCACGTACTCGGGGTAGACTGGGAAAGGCAGTGAACATCTGTCTACCCCTCAACAGTCCTATCCCCTCTTCAATCAGCACCTCTGCATTTTGGATCTAACATCCCAGCTCCTATTCCTGCCCGACGTTCAACGGCAGAATGGGAACGCACAGAAGGAGTTGCACCAACGTCGGGATATTACTTGCAATTGCTGCATGTCTGGTAAGTTTAAATTTAAACTGAATAACCATATATATCTCAAGCCACCTCATTGTTTCTGCAACATTTGTCCATTTGATCAGCTCTGCTGAACCACTTTGTAGTTCCACACTTACAGACTGTAGTTCATCTGATTCTCTGTATACACTGTTACTCTGTTTTTCAATGATCAGGATCCCCACAGCACCACCACAGAGCAGATATTATTTGGTCATTGGATAATTCTCAGCACTGCAGTGACCCTGACATGGTGGTGGTGTGTTAGTATGTGTTGTGCTGGTGTGAGCAGATCAGACACAGCAGCGCTGCTGGAGTGTTTAAACACTGTGTCCACTCACTGTCCACTCTATCAGACACTCCTAGCTTGCTGGTCCACCTTGTAGGTGTAAAATCAGAGAGTGTAGCTTATGTGTTGCTGCAGAGTTTGTGTTCTTGAGTCCCCTATCAGTGGTTAAAAATAAATAAATAAATAAATAAATAAATAAATAAATTATTATTATTATTATTATTATTATTATTATTATTATTATTAATAATAATAATAATAATAATAATAATAATAATAATAATAATAATAATAATAATAATAATAATGAACACTCCATTTTTGTTGATTTTGAGTTTTCTACATCATTTAAACAAGCCAATGGTCGTTTACATTGTGTGGAGATACTTATTTTTCATCGGACAGCGACAATATGTTTTTAGACATTTAGACATAGACCGTTTATTGCTATATGACTGCATTGTCCTCTTGCTCATGACAAAGCCTACCACAGAACTGCAAAGATTTTATTAGCTGAATTTATTTTAGATATGTTTTAAATATGTTGAAATATGTTTCCTCACACTTTTTCCAGATATTGAAAAATAAATGAATTAACTTGTCTTTAATGGTGGTTTTGACTGAAAATTGAATAAATAAAGAGTCTCTGATATTGAACCAAAAAAGGTTGGGATGTCCAACAGAAATAGCCGCATCTGGTCACGTTAGCTGTTTGCCTGCCTACTTCTATAGATTCTATAGATTCTGTATACTTATAGCATTCTAATACAATGCTCTAGTATACATTCTATTAGAATCACTTCACACACCAAGCTGTGTCAAACTCAGAATCCCAAAAACATACTTTAGCAAGACACGAACGTTACCTCCCCTGAAATGTAATCTAATGTTACAACATGAAGTTTCTTGACATTCTCTTGTTGCTGATACTCATCTCCTCGCTATTGCAGGTAGTTTCCAATGCTCAGCATGAAGCTGGTTTCTGTTCAATGTACGAAGAATGTGGAAAGAACCCCACGGTTTCAGGATCCTTGCTCAATTCAAATGTACCCTGCAAAAACTATGGACCAGCGAGGGCAGTAGAGGGTAAACATTATGAGCTTTTGAGAGATGTTTGCCCCATGCTGGACCAAGGTGAAGGCCAAACGTTTGCCTGCTGTACTATATCCCAGCTCCTCTCCCTGCAGAGCAGCCTGACGCTGTCCAAAGCCGTGCTGCTCCGATGCCCATCCTGCGCTTACAATTTTGCCCACATTCACTGCATCACCACCTGCAGTCCCAACCAGAGCCAGACCATCAACATCACCAAAACTATCCCCGTCAATATTTCGGGAACGGAAAGAGAGGCTGTGGTTGCCTACCAAGCCTACGTTTCCACCACCTTCTCTGATGCCTCCTTCAGGTCCTGCAAGAACGTGAGGATTCCAGCAACTGGAGGATTTGCTATCGCGACTATGTGCGGTCGATATGGCTCCAAGCTGTGTACTCCTCAGCGCTGGTTAGACTTCCAGGGTGACTCCAGCAACGGTCTGGCTCCACTTGACATCGACTTCAGACTTATTCCCCCGGATCAGAATTCAACAATTCCAGACGGCATGGTTCCCTACACAGGGATGGCTCTGGGTTGTAACGAAACAACACCAACTGGTGGAGAAGAGTGCTCCTGCCAGGACTGTGAAGACTCCTGCCCCTCTGTACCTCCACCAGCCCCTTTACCCGAACCCTTCAAGATCGGCAGTACGGGTGGGTTCCTCGTCATCTCCATCATTCTCTTCGTCATCTTTTGCCTCCTGTTCATAGCCTTCCTTGTGACCAAGTGCATCCTCCACTGCTGCAAGGGCAAAAACGTAAAACGCCGCAAGGACAAAAATGCAAATGAGGTGAACCACGACCAGACAGTGCATCCCGGAGCCATCACATGCACTGACCGAGCAAGTCTGGCCACGCAAGAGTTTTTGGGCTCGATCTTCCAGAGCTGGGGTACCGTGATAGCAGGACACCCGCTGAAAGTGATCTTTGCTTCCCTGCTTGTCGTAATAGCATTTTCGACTGGGATAACGAACATGGAGCTGACCACAGATCCTGTTCAACTCTGGTCAGCTCCCAACAGCCGTGCCAGAAGTGAAAAAGATTTCCACGATGAGAATTTTGCACCCTTCTTCCGTACCAATCAGCTGATCCTGACTGCTCCCGGCAGGCCTGGCTATGTTTATGACTCCTTGCTCTTTGGCAAAACAAACTTCAGCGGCCTCATCTCCAAGGGTTAGTGTTTATTTTGGCTTTACTGAAGTGAACAGGAATTGACATAGGTTTCTGTCCAAGTCTTGGGGACTAAAACTTGACCTAGGTCTAGCTGAAGAACCATTGAGCACCAGCCTAATGTTACCATTAGTAATCTTAGGCTATTTAATTCAGATAATACAAAACAAACTTCAGCAGCCTCATCTCCAAGGGTGAGTGTTTATTTTGGCTTTATTGAAGTGAGCAGACATCACCTTCACATAGGTTTCTGTCCAATTCTTGGGGACTAGACCTTGACCTAGCTGAAGAACCATTAAGCGCCTTGACCTTGGACACCAGCCTAATGTTTCAGTTAGTAACCTTAGGCTGTATAATTCATACAATTCCACAAACAGTATCATAATTTTGATTTCAACTATGATGCTGATATGTAAGTTATGAAAGAGAGTGATCCGGGACACCAGAGGGCCCCCTAGAATTTGAACAGGCATACATTTCCACCCAAGAAGTAGTTGATCTACCAAGACATGTGTGGTGTGTGTTGATTTCTCTTGTTAAGGCTGGCGCTACAAGGCTAATGTGGCTATGAAACAGGTAAAGTCAATACTCACCCAAATCTTGTGTATTAGGACCAAACAGGGTCCTAAAAACATGCTAACAGGGCTTTATTGAAGTCAGGCAGTCTTGTTGATTGTGAGCTATACAAATGACTAATGGTTATGCATTAAAACTACAGAAATTATATAGAATATAAACAATACATACAATTTCCAGCATGAATTGGGTGCATGCAAAAGTTGTAATTTGGCATCTGTGTCTATAATAGATAGACATTTATAGCTGACTGTGCTATAAATCACACTGACAAGTCTGCACAGCCTTAATAAGGACGTGTACATGGTTTAAGGACACTGAACATAGGTTTCTGTCCAAGTCTTGGGGACTAGAACATGACCAAGGTCTAGCTGAAGAACCATTAAGTACCTTGACCTCAAGCACCAGCCTAATGTTTCTGTTAGTAATCTTAGGCTGTATAATTTAGATCATCCAAAACAAACTTCAGCAGCCTAATCTCTAAGGTTAGTATTTATTTTGGCTTTATTGAAGTGAGTAGGCATCACCTTCACATAGGTTTCTGTCCAAGTCTTTGGGAATAGATCTTGACCTTGCTGAAGAGCCATTAAGCGCCTTGAAACAAGTTTTAAGGATGTTGTTTTCTGGAAAACATTTGGGTGACTATTGGCTTCTAGTGTTTGAAAACACTGAACACTAAAGAAACTAAATGTGGACACCACACATGGGATTGTGTCTGAGATAATTGTGGACGTCTACTCATTCTGGAAGATTTGCTCTTTTCCTAGATCTCATCTTGCAGCTGTTGGAGCTTCAGCAAAGAATCCAGGCCATTGAATTCTGGTCAGATGAACTTAACAAAACTGCTTCCCTTAAGGACATCTGCTACGCTCCACTCAACCCAACCAACGCCTCCTTGACTGACTGCGCTGTGAACAGTCTACCTCAGTACTTCCAGAACAGCGTTGAGAATTTGAACGCAAAGGCCAACATGACCCAGCTTGGCGTGACTAAAGAAGTTGACTGGAGAGATCATTTTATCTACTGTGTAAAGTAAGTAACAGTACAATAACCACCAATGGGTCTACTAAACATTCTTGTGTAGCCACCTTCCACTTCTCTGCTAATCTTTGCATCTGTGCAGCTCTCCATTATCCTTTCAAGATATCACTGCGCTCAGCATGAGCTGCATGTCTGACTACGGTGGGCCAGTCTTTCCTTTCCTGGCTGTCGGAGGATATGATAGTAAGACAGACACACAGACACACACAGTAACAGTTACTTCAGTGCCAAGAAACTGTGACTAATTTGCTTTGATTTGGTTTTAGATGAAGACTACACCACAGCTGAGGCCTTCATCCTCACCTTTTCTCTCAATAACTACCCACGAAACGACCCGAAGTTTGAAGTGGTGAATCAGTGGGAGTCCATGTTCCTGCAGATAGTTCAGGAGTACCAGAAAGACCCCAGCACAAACTTCACATTCGCCTATATGGCCGAGGTGAGTTAAACTGGCAAATCGAATCCTATAAGATTAAATCCGCATACAAGACTGATCATATCAACATTACATATAGTCCTACACAAGCTTTGGCTCATTGGCTGTTGTAATAAGTATGTATACATTTGTTTGTAATATTTTTTTATTTTGATCCTTTTTTTTATAATAACTCATATAGTCTATATTGATATGTAATTAATTAGATACCAACACAACAAAATGATGTTTTTTTTCATGCACAGTGAGAAGTTATGCTCACTGTGACATACTAAATTGGAATTATCGATTTGTAGTAATGTCAGTATGGATTCATCCAAAGCTTATTATCAAACCTGTAGAATGGTAGCAGTTTATTATAATAAATAATAGTAGAAAATATATTATTATATTATTAATTATGTTTTATGTATATATCATCTTATACCTGCTTCGACTGCTCAGTACTTCATTAAGCTAAATCAAGATTGCTGCTGAAGGAACTGAATACATTCATACAATGTCTGGGGCGTCCAGGAGAAATCTGGAACTACACTTTGTTCTTCAAACTAGAGCTCAAGATCTGATCTACTTCTCTCACAATAAGATATTCATGTTACTTGTATGTATGATTAATTACATCTGTTCTAATCAAATCTGCTGTTCTTACTGGTGAACACACACTTACTGATAAAATAAAGACTTTTAAACTATCAGCTTAGATGGCCAAGACTTTTACACGGCTGTATATATATATATATATATATATATATATATATATATATATATATATATATATAGAGGAGCAAAAAATTATTACTCCAGTAAAGTATAAACAGCCACAAAAAAAGTATTTGTGCTTTATTACTTGACACCTCTGTATATATATATATATATATATATATATATATAGAGAGAGAGAGAGAGAGAGAGAGAGAGAGAGTTGTTGAAAATGTTGTCTAACATTATTGTTGTTTTTTTTATTTTGAATATTTTGAATATAAGGAGTTTTGTAAAAGATAACATAATTTCTCATAAATATTGTATATTTTACAGCTTCCTACAAATAGTAGAGTATTAATAGCATATTATGACATATAATATATAATGATATATATAATATTAAATTCAATATAACATTACATTTCACCATGTATCCATGTTGTCCAAGACATTATTCTTATTCCTACCTGCTCTCTACTCCACAGAGGTCTTTAGAGGATGAAATCAACAGAACGACCATAGAAGACTTCCCCATCTTTATGATCAGCTATGCAGTCATCTTCATATATATAGCCCTGGCGCTGGGAGAGTACTCATCTTTCAAACGCATCCTGGTGAGTCTTCAGCTTCTCATGAATATAAACCTATAGGTTTCGACATTTTGGGACAAGGTTAGTGGCAGCTTTTAGGAAACAGACTTGAAATGACAAACATGACCCTACTTGTTTTAGCTGATACAAACTGGTTCCTTTCTTTCACACTGCAAGGACACGTTGGGAACCTTTCTTTCCTCGTAGTGGAAAATCCCTCAGCCAAGACCATAAAGAGAGATCAATACCACCCCAGCTGAACGTAGCCTGCGGGAAGTAAAACACTGAAACCTCTTATCACTGACAGATTACTCAGATTACTATTATCAATTTATAAGCGCTTATCTACATGAGTAATATGACTTTATCATAACAGTCGCTCTTATAAATGCACACCCCTGGCAGAAACGTGACGGGATTCTGGAAATGTTATGGAATAGGTGAATTTCCCGGGAATTTCTTTTATTGATTTGATGTAGATGTTAAACTGTAACTGCATAGATGTTCTGATGTTCTTCAGAACTGCACTCGTTACTTACAGTCAGTTAATATCCACAGAAACACACATACACAGGTAGGTGAAGGTAGTGTTACAGTTTACCTGTACACAAGTAGGTAAAGGTAGTGTTACAGTTTACCTGTACACAGGTAGGTGAAGGTAGTTACAGTTTACCTGTACACAGGTAGGTGAAGGTAGTGTTACAGTTTACCTGTACACAGGTAGGTGAAGGTAGTTACAGTTTACCTGTACACAGGTAGGTGAAGGTAGTGTTACAGTTTACCTGTACACAGGTAGGTGAAGGTAGTGTTACAGTTTACCTGTACACAGGTAGGTAAAGGTAGTGTTATAGTTAAGCTAAAATTATGAATCAATGTTTATTTCTGTATTGTACTATTTTTAATCTCTGTTATCGTCATGCAGGTGGATTCTAAGTTTGTGGTCGGACTGGGTGGTATACTGGTTGTAGGCTGCTCGGTCCTGGTGTCTATGGGTTTTTATGGCTGGATTGGAATCCCTTCCTCGCTGATCATTCTGCAGGTGGTGCCCTTCCTCGTCCTGGCTGTTGGAGCTGACAACATCTTTATCTTTGTTCTGGAGTACCAGGTATCTTCTAATTGGCTCTAATCTAATTGAGTCTGAACATTTATCTTATTTTGATCCTCCACAAACCAAAGCAGTCTGTTTCTATTAAACAAAACAAAATCTCTAGTTTTTATTATCTTCAGTTTGAAAGTGCCTGTGTGTAACTGTGAAATGGTTCTTCAGACTGGAGAAAAAGTATTGCGTATGACTCTATACAGGACCTTTTAAAATCAGGTTCTAGATAGCACCAAAAAGGTTCCTCTGTTGCTACAATATTGAGTGGGTTTACATGCACTTAACAATCTGATGGCTGTGGAAAATCAGGTTTCACCAGTAATCCAATTCGTTTACATGCACTTAATCAGATATTGGGGAAGCTTCGGGACTACATGAGTCAGACTGTAGTCAGATTTCTGCTTAGTTACCAACTACTGTGACATAAACTTGTGCCATAAACTAAAAGTCAAACTTAAAACTGTATGAATATAAATAATCTAGAAGATGATGAATATTTAAATCCTTGATTTCTTTTCGCTCCAGACGTGTTTTGTTGGTCAGAGTTGATCACTGTAATGGTGGCAGTTGATCACTGTAATGATCAGAGTTGATCACTGTAATGGTGGTAGTTGATCACTGTAATGGTGGGAGTTGATCACTGTAATGGTAAGAGTCCTCACTGTAATGGTCAGAGTTGATCACTGTAACGGTCATTGTTGATCACTGTAATGTGGAAGTTGAACACTAATGGTCAGAGTTAATCACTGTAATGGTCAGAGTTGATGACTGTAAAGGTCAGAGTTGATGACTGTAATGGTGGGAGTTGATCACTGTAATGGTAAGAGTCCTCACTGTAATGGTCAGAGTTGATCACTGTAACGGTCATTGTTGATCACTGTAATGTGGAAGTTGAACACTAATGGTCAGAGTTAATCTCTGTAACGGTCATTGTTGATCACTGTAATGGTCAGAGTTAATCACTGTAATGGTCAGAGTTGATCACTGTAATGGTGGGAGTTGATCACTGTAATGGTGGGAGTTGATCATTGTAATGATCAGAGTTGATTACTATAATGGTGGGTGTTGATCACTGTAATGGTGGGAGTTGATCACTGTAATGATCAGAGTTGCTAACTGTAATGATCAGAGTTGATCACTGTAATGGTGGGAGTTGATCACTGTAACGGTCATTGTTGATCACTGTAATGGTAGGAGTTGAACACTGTAACGGTCATTGTTAATCGCTGTAATGGTCAAAGTTGATCACTGTAATGGTGGGAGTTGAACACTGTAACGGTCATTGTTGATCACTGTAATGGTCAAAGATGATCACTGTAATGGTGGGAGTTGAACACTGTAACGGTCATTGTTGATCACTGTAATGGTCAAAGTTGATCACTGTAATGGTAGGAGTTGAACACTGTAACGGTCATTGTTAATCACTGTAATGGTCAGAGTTGATCACTGTAACGGTCATTGTTGATCACTGTAATGGTGGGAGTTGAACACTGTAACGGTCATTGTTGATCACTGTAATGGTGGGAGTTGAACACTGTAACGGTCATTGTTGATCACTGTAATGGTGGGAGTTGAACACTGTAACGGTCATTGTTGATCACTGTAATGGTCAAAGATGATCACTGTAATGCTGGGAGTTGAACACTGTAACGGTCATTGTTGATCACTGTAATGGTCATTGTTGATCACTGTAATGGTGGGAGTTGAACACTGTAACGGTCATTGTTGATCACTGTAATGGTCAGAGTTAATCACTGTAATGGTCAGAGTTGATCACTGTAATGGTGGGAGTTGATCACTGTAATGGTGGGAGTTGATCATTGTAATGATCAGAGTTGATCACTATAATGGTGGGTGTTGATCACTGTAATGGTGGGAGTTGATCACTGTAATGGTGGGAGTTGATCATTGTAATGATCAGAGTTGATCACTATAATGGTGGGTGTTGATCACTGTAATGGTGGGAGTTGATCACTGTAATGATCAGAGTTGCTAACTGTAATGATCAGAGTTGATCACTGTAATGGTGGGAGTTGATCACTGTAACGGTCATTGTTGATCACTGTAATGGTAGGAGTTGAACACTGTAACGGTCATTGTTAATCGCTGTAATGGTCAAAGTTGATCACTGTAATGGTGGGAGTTGAACACTGTAACGGTCATTGTTGATCACTGTAATGGACAAAGTTGATCACTGTAATGGTAGGAGTTGAACACTGTAACGGTCATTGTTAATCACTGTAATGGTCAGAGTTGATCACTGTAACGGTCATTGTTGATCACTGTAATGGTGGGAGTTGAACACTGTAACGGTCATTGTTGATCACTGTAATGGTGGGTGTTGAACACTGTAACGGTCATTGTTGATCACTGTAATGGTGGGAGTTGAATACTGTAACGGTCATTGTTGATCACTGTAATGGTCAAAGATGATCACTGTAATGCTGGGAGTTGAACACTGTAACGGTCATTGTTGATCACTGTAATGGTCAAAGTTGATCACTGTAATGGTAGGAGTTGAACACTGTAACGGTCATTGTTAATCACTGTAATGGTCAGAGTTGATCACTGTAACGGTCATTGTTGATCACTGTAATGGTGGGAGTTGAGCACTGTAATGGTCATTGTTGATCTCTGTAATGGTCAGAGTTGATCACTGTAATGGTTAGAGTTAATCACTGTAATGGTCAGAGTTTATCACTGTGATGGTCAGAGTTGATCACTGTAAAGGTGAGAGTTGATCACTGTAATTGTGATCAAACACTAAACAGATCTCAGATCAGTCCTGTTTTAAAAGAGCTGCACTGACTACTGTATCTTTGAGAACAGACTTTAAACTTCTGTACTCATCTATAAAGCTCTAAATAATCTAGAACCTGTTACATCACAGTCTCTCTGTTTATGTTCCAGCTGCTGATCTTAGATCTGCTGATACTGACCTTCTGTAAAAACGCGTTCCATAACATACAGAGAACCTGGAGAGACTCTTTCAGCTCTACTGCTTCTAAACTGTGGCAGCTGAGCTCAGAGTCACTTTTAATACACATTTAACACACTGCTTCATTAAAATTTTAATATCATTTAAAGTTTATGTTTATGTCTTTAGGTGTCCATGGCTCTATAATTAGAACCATAAAAGAACCATCTTTAAGATTGCACTTCTCATACTCTCTCTTTTTTGTTAGAGAGATGTACGGCGGCCCGGAGAAAAGAGAGAAGAGCAGATTGGCCGAGTTCTCGGAAGCGTGGCTCCCAGCATGCTCCTCTGCAGCTTATCTGAGTCCGTCTGTTTCTTTTTGGGTAAGACGTGCGTTCCAGTGTCCAGTCAGCCATACCAACCACCCCTGCAGCCACACAGTCTGCAGCAGTTTGGCTCACCACCAAATCAGGCAGCAGCTTTAATCAGCCCAGAGATATACGATGCGTATCTGTTGGGATGTCATCACGACCCAGGCATATTGTTTTAGGGCCCTTAATAGCTGATAACAAAGTGCAAACAAGGGATACAGTCCCATACTTTTCCGATGCCCAATACTTTCTCAACAGTTTTCCAGTACAGTGGCTTTCACACTGTTTTACAACGGGCATAACCTCAACTTCAACTTTGTCCTTGATTGGTGGGCCAAAGGGTTTTGCCTATTAATGGATACTGTCAGGTTTTCTGCTGTTGATTTAGATTAGCTTCTTCATGTCTTGGCTTCTTTAATGATGAAGATTCATTCCTCCTTCATTCCTGCTTTTTCAGGGCATTTTGTGGTATGATCTCACAATCCAAAATGGTTATCCAGAACCAGTGTTCTAGCTCTTTATTCTACCCATCAAGCAATGCTACCTACCTAGTACAGTACGTGTGTTTCAATTATCAAAATATCTTAATTGTTCTTTGGCTGGAAGCATTTCCCAATACGGACATTTGCCACCATATTTTTTTTCGATTCCACCTTAAATGGTGCTGCAGTTACATTTTAGTGACTTTGGAGATGTTATAATAGCTGCCGCACCATTTAAGGTTGGGAAGTTGGGAGTTCACCGATATGTGCTAAGGTAGGACATTTAAACAAGAACTCTTCTTTCTTCTTCACCTTCTAGTCAATCCTATAGTGCCACCAAATTCAAACTGCTGCTGCAAAGGCACTCTTTACAGCCGGTGTGTGGTTTGTCTTTTCTGGGCTATTGTAGAAACATGGCGGTGGCAGCTTCTGGCGGAAGATAAGCAGCTATCTACATAGATATGAATGTTCATTCTAAGCTAACAATTTGTAGTTATGATTAATTATATGCTGATGAAAACATAGTTGTGTATATTATATTCCACTTCTGCTAATAGTATTATTATTTCTAAGTCTTACACACTCATACACTGCTGCTTTACAAGATATATAATTGAAATTATCTAAATAAGTGGCAACAAGAGTGGCAATGGAACCACAGTCGGCATTGTACACCCGAAAAATGTGCATAACCACCATATATGTGTGTATGTATGTTTTAGGAATACAGAAAGATATATAAAAATAAGTATACCGTTTGCATTTCTTTGATATTTCAATGAAATTCAATTATATTTTTAGACTTTTATATAAAACCCATCAGGCCTAAACTGAAAGATATGGCAACCTCCCACAGATTGTATTTCATGTAAAAAAAGATGTGACCTGAAGGTCTTTGGTCGCCATGTTGGCTTCAGTTTACCAAAAAAAAAAAAATAACAATAACACAATTGTTGCCTATATGGCAACGCCATGAAGGTTAATGTATGAATAGCAATTAGATTTTTGACCAGTCCCAAAGGCCACTGCACTAACAGTACCTCTCATGTGAACCTCCAGGTGCTCTCAGCACCATGCCTGCAGTGAAGACGTTTGCACTCTACGCGGCTCTGGCCGTCCTCATGGACTTTGTCCTGCAGATGACAGCGTTTGTGGCTCTTTTGTCCCTCGACGCTCGGCGCCAGGACGCTAACCGCTGTGAGGTGGCTAGCTGCGTCCAAGTCAAGACCCAACGTCCCACCAAACCCAACCAGGGCTTCCTCCTGCCGTTCATGAAGAAATATTACGCACCTTTGCTCTTAAACCCTGTCTCCAGGGTAGTAGTGGTACGCACCAGATCTCCTACCTCCAGACCTCAGAATGATTCCATTTGAGTTTCGTTCTTCTGGAAATGATTCAATACATAATGAAAACGTGTATTTCCATACAATACATGACCAAATCATATGGTTATGATCTCTTGTCTTGATCTCTTGCAGGTTGTGGTGTTCTTCTTCATGTTCTCTGCTTCCATCTTCCTCATGTTAAATGTTAAGGTGGGCTTGGATCAGGAGCTGGCCATGCCAACCGTAAGCAAAGACTCCTTCAAACATACACTTCTTTGCCAACATCGTTCGCCCAGCCAACACTATTAGTCATATGGGTTTTATTTGGGCTGTATGAACTTTTTGTGGCCTTTATGTACATCAGCCCCCCAGTGGGGTTATAACTTTGGGCCCCAGCTGGGTTACAGTTGTGAGTCCTGCTTGGTTCAGTTTGTGGGCTCCATGTCAGTTACGGGACCTAGTTAGGCTACAAGTGTGGGCCCAAGTTAGGCTAGCACTTGGGGCCCAGCTGAATTACAGTTATGGGACCCCGTTAGGCTACATGTGTGGGCTCCAGGTGGGCTACCATCATTGGGTCCAGTTAAACTGCCATTGTGGGTCCTAGTTAAGCTACAGTTGTGGGCCTAAGTTAGGCTACTGCTGGGAGCCTAGCTGGGTTACAGTTATGAGACTCAATTAGGCTACACAAGTGGCCCCTGGTTAGAATACAAATGTGGGCCCCTGTTAAACTACAGTTATGGGCATCAAGGTTATATATGCCACAGAATAATTAGTTTATTTTGATAATAATTGGTTAATAATTTTGATATCCTATTTTTGATATTACGGGCCCCGTTTGGGTTACAGTTGTAGGCCCAGGTTAGGCTACTGCTGAGAGCCCAGCTGGGTTACAGTTATGAGACTCAGTTAGGCTATAGTTGTGGCCCCTGGTTAGAATACAGGTGTGGGCCCCTGTTAAGCTACAGATGTGGGTACCAAGGTTATATATGCCACAGAATAATTATTTTATTTTGATAATAATTGGTTAATAATTTTAATATCCTATATTTTGATATTATGGGTCCTATTTGGGTTACAGCTGTGGGCCTAAGTTAGGCTACTAGAGCACATCCCTTAATTGATGCATCCAGAGGCACCACTGCAAAAATGCAAACTTAAAATTCAACAATCTAACAGTAAATTATCTTAATATCAAGAGAGATATCTTAGAAAGAAATTTGTCTTGGTGAATCATACATGCGTGACATATAGCATATTGAACAGACCAGATAAGCACACAGACAAGTATTTAACTAAGAAAAATAAAATAATATCAAATAAATAAAATAAAGAATACAAGACAGCAAAAGAGATGTGTAAATACTTCTGCATATATAAATATCTATCTATCTATCTATCTATCTATCTATCTATCTATCTGTCTATCTATCTATCTATCTGTCTATCTGTCTATCTATATCTATCTATCTATCTATCTATCTATCTATCTATCTATCTGTCTATCTATCTATCTATCTGTCTATCTGTCTATCTATATCTATCTATCTATCTATCTATCTATCTATCTATCTATCTATCTATATATATATATATATATATATATATATATATATATATATATATATATATATATATATATATATATATATATATATACATATGAATACTACTATATACAGAATACTACAGAAGGATGTCCTGCAGTATATCACCACTGTACAATGAAAAACATGTATCTACTTTTTAAATTTTTTTAATTTTTCAACATTATTTGAACTCGGCAGCTGCCGGTTCTACTGAGTGACAATTTCATAATGAATGGACCAATAGAAATGCTCCAATATGGCTGGGAATGAATTCTGGTCCCATAGACTTACATTAAAAGTAGGTTTCTGGCCTCTCCTGTAAAGTTGCCATTTTGGTGATACTTGTTTATCTTTAGACAGCAACGACATGTTCACCTCTTATTTCAGGTTCAGTCAATGTAAAATTTCAAGACAGCTATTTAAAGCATATATATTTTTAAATTTATTCTAAGAGTAATAATAATAACTATAATAAAATAAATAATAATAAGAGTAATCATCATCATACTAATCTTTTTCAAACGGATCCCTCCACAGGACTCTTATATGCTCAGATATTTTGAATACCTGAACAAGTACTTCGAGGTTGGAGTGCCTACATACTTTGTCACAACAAGAGGCTTCAACTTCTCGAATGTGGCTGGGATGAATGCGACGTGCTCCAGCGTGGGCTGTGACCAGTTCTCCCTCACTCAGAAGATCCAGTACGCCACAGAATACCCAGAAAGGTGAGCACTCCAGATCCATATGTCTCGCTGTAGCATCTTTAGGGCATCCACAGTCATTTTTAATTGATGTTAGCAGTACTTGTTGGTGGTGACAAGACTAGAAACGTGTGGAAAGTTTTAAATGTGCCACAAAATATATATAAACTTAATATATTAAAGTAACAGTATGTGTGTTTTGAAATGTTTAGTATGCAGGAAATAACCCAGACCAGAAAAATAAATGCCAAATAAATCATTTGAAGAATGTAAGTAGGAGAGTGGAACACAGCCTGACACATTTTGGTTTTAACAAAATAATTATTCAAATATTTGAGCTACATTATTATTTTTAATACAACCAACACACATATTTCTGCTATACATATAATAGAAATATAATTTAGCCAAAATCAGTGTAAATGTTACAACTAAGGAGTTAACTGTAAGTGCTTTGTCTTCTGATATATATAAAAATATATTAAATAAATAGAAATGAATAATAATAAATAAAGTGCAAACATTTTGTGCTTTTTGTGCAAATTGTAAAATATTCTAATATATGAATATGATTCTGTTGGGAGGTTTTTTTTGACAATTTCATACATCAACGTATTAAGACCACATGCACAGTCTGGAAAACAGCTTTCCACCAGAGCAGTCTGCAAATACCCTAAAATATTATTGTATTACCTGTATATATACTTTTGCTCAGGGCTCATTATTATTATTATTATTATTATTATTATTATTATTATTATTATTATTATTATTATTATTACAAGTCTTATTGTTTTTCCCCTTCTGTTAAATGTGTAGTAAGTCTGTTTTCTTTAGAGGGTGTGTTCACTTATCTTTACGTACACCATAATTTTTGATGTGAAATTGTGGCTACATCATGATAAGTATAATTTGCTGTCGGGTCTAACTTTGAGCTGTTTTCAGGCGTGTGGGGTTTACGTTAGCCTCACTTGCTTACGTGATCTGTTTCTTTTCCGATTCTCCTCTGGCCTGTGTGCTCAGTGCTCAGTCCTTCAGTTTTGCTGATTTGATCAATTTGAAGGCCACAACGAGCCCAGTCGTGCCAAGCTACGCTAGTTAATGTTTAACCGCTGTGAAGAGATACCACAGTGATACAGTCACAGGAATTACACTTTGAATGTTCCTTCCAACAAATGAACCATCACTAATGAAAAAACTATATATCTCGTCACTGTCCAATGAAAAACAAGTATCTTCAAAATGACAACTTTACAGGAGAGGCCAAAAACCCTCTTCACTTTTAATGTAAGTCAATGGAACCTGAATTTTTTCCAAACTATTTTGGAGCATTTGTATTGATCCATTAATCATAAAACTTGTACACAATGTAAACAGCAGCTGTGGTGTTTAAATAATATAGAAAAGTAAAAATCAACAAAAATGGAGATAGATACATGGTTTTCTTTGGACACTGAAGAACATGTGTGTCCAAAAACAACTTTACAGGTTACTTACTTTTTACTTAACTTGTAAGTGAATGTAAAAGGTTTTATTTCATAGGATTTTGAAGCTTTTCTATTGGTCTATTCATCACGAAACCGTTGCAGGACATAAAGAGCAGCTGTCTTGTTTAAATGATTAAGAATGAAAATGGACAAAAAGGAGAGACATGTTTTTTCTTTGGACAGCAACGGAATATTTGTTTTTTGTGGAAATTTCATCACTGTCCAAAGAAAAACAAGTAGTTCCTTTTTTATTGATTTTTATATTTCTACATCATTTGAATGCAGCAGCTGCCATTTGCATCGTGTGAATGAATGGACCAATAGAATGAATGGAACAATAGAAATGCTCCAAAGTAGCTTGGAAAAAATTCCGGTTCCACCGACTTACATTAAAAGTAAAGACGATTTTTGGCTTCTCCTGTGAATCCTTTGTGGTTTTGGAGATACCTATTTTTCTTTGGACAACGATGATTTCTTAATGATGAAATGCTGTTTTTATTTTTCTACATCTTTTAAACGCAGCAGCTGCTGTTTGCGTTGTGTGAAAACGTCATGGTGGATGGGCCAATAGAAATGCTCCACAATAGCCTGGAAATTCAGGTTCCATTGACTTTACATTGAAAGTAAAGAAAATTTTTGTCGTTTGCTATAAAGTTGCCATTTTGGAGATTCTTAAAAAGTTTTCTGTGGACATTGATTTGGTGTTTTCAGATTCATAAATGATAAAATGCTGTTTTAAAATGAGCAGGTGACATGGGAAAGATATTTAAGTTTTGTGTTTAACATTAAAAACTCTGCTCTGTTTCTAAATACGGCCTTAATTTCTCCAGATCCTATCTAGCAATCCCAGCGTCCTCTTGGGTGGACGATTTCATTGATTGGCTGAATCCTGGATCAAAATGTTGTCGGCTTTATACCTCCGGACCCAACAAGGGGGAGTTTTGCCCGGCCACAGAGAGTACGTATCAGCACATGTCCAATATGAACCTATGTGTAATATGTAACCATGAAGAAAACTAATAACATGTTGCAGCAAAAAGTGAAAAAAAACCCTTTAAAATTGTTTGACTTAATAATAAATTATAATTATAAAAAAAATAACACATTGGCGCTGTTTTATTAAAATACAAACTTTAAATAATACTGTTAATGGTATTTAGAGTCTACTGAGAAAAACATTAGGAGATAGTATTAGAATACAAGGAAATCCAGTGTTTACAAATACCATCTAGTATCTTGTTTATCTAATAATTCCTAATTTAATTAATTCAGTCAGATGCAGCCTTTAAAATTTAAATAACATTTTTCTAAGTAACATATTCATATGTTTTTCTCCTATGCTGGTTAGAGCACGTGCACTGGTATTATAAACAGTTTAACAGGACAGACTTGTGTACAGTGCTGTATATTTTCCATACTCTACAATTTCACACAGTTCCCTACCTTTCAGGTGTGTTCGAATACTCTAGTATTGCTCATTACTCATTGTCTCCTCTGTCTGCAGATGCCTTGTCATGTTTACAGAGGTGTATGGCAGCCCCAGCAAGTGGAATCCTGCGGCCCACTGTAGAACAGTTCAACACGTATCTACCCAGTTTCCTCACCAACCGCCCAGACCTGCAATGCCCCAAAGGGTCTGTTAATGCATTTGGGTGTTCGACCTTCTGTAACAAATGTGTTCCTCAGAAATGATCCAGAATATTAATTTATATGCTATATTAATATCTGTGAAGATCCTCCTTCAGCTCTGCTCCAGGTCCTACACTGTAATAAAAAAACATTTTAAGATTTATTTAGATTAAAGTTAAAAGAAACAATCATTGGTGGAGGTTTGCTTATCCTGTTTTTTTTGTTCATTTCCTGTTATAGTGGTTTGGGGGCTTATGACACGGCTGTGGTGTGGGACAACGTCACTGGGGAAATATTAGGTGAGACACCAAAACATATATGGTCTTTTCTCACAATTGATATGCATACACTGCCTGCCAGGACTCGTTCAGAAAGATCTTATTAATAATTATGTTAATGATGATGTTTTATATAAGAATAATCACATTTTTAGACACTTCATTACATGTTTTTCCCAATTATGTGTCATTTGTGATCACATATGATTTGCATCATATGTGGTCATGTTCACATTATGTCACATATGATCCATACAGTATTACCCACATTAGGTCACTTGCGATCACAAATCAATCATATGTCACATGCGGACATATTGTTGAAATAATGTCACCTGTGATCACATTTTATACACATGTCACATGTGATCACATGTTGATATTATGTCCTGTGTGATCACATATTGATATTATGTCAAATGTAATCATAGATTAGTGACATTATGTCATATATGATTATCACATATCATTTGTATTATGTCACATGTGATCGCATCTTATTCACACTATGTGTTATGATCACATCTTATTCACCTAATGGCACATGTAATTGCATATTAATCATATGTCACATGCGGCCACATATGATTGAAATCATGTCAGATATGATTGCATTTTAGTCACATCATGTCACGTGATCACATATTGATATTGTGTCACATATGACCATGTATTATTTGCATTATGTGACACCTGATTATCACATTATATTTACTATGTCACATGTGATCACATATTGATATTATGTCACATATGATCACATCTTATTCATATTATGGCACATGTAATTATACCTTATTTACATTACATTATGTCACACCAGTTCACATATTCACATTATATCACAGCAATCACATATTAATCATATGTCACACGTGGCCACATATGATTGAAATAATGTCAGATGTGATCACATTTTAGTCACATCATGTCACATGTGATCACATATTGATATTATGTCACATGTGATCACATCTTATTCAAACTATGTGTCATGATTACATCTTATTCACATTATGGCACATGTAATTACACCTTATTCACATTACATTATGTCACACCTGATCATATATTTACATTATATCACAGTGATCACATAATAATCATATGTGGCCACATATGATTAAAATAATATAAATAATATGTGATCACATTGATATTGTGTCACATGTGACCATGTATTATTAGTATTATGTCACATCTGATTATCACATAATATTTACACTATGTGACGTGATCACATATTGATATTATGTGACATGTGATCACAAATTGATATTATGTCACATGTAATCACATCTTATTCACACTATGTGTCAGGATTACATCTTATTCACATTGTATTATGACACACATGATCACATATTATTCACATTATGTCAAATGTGATATATTTTGTCCCATGCAATTGCATACTCACATGTTATTCACATTACGTCACATGTGACCGCATATTATTTACATTATATTACATCAGGTGGTCATGAGATTGGCTAGTATTCATTTTAGAAGCTGGTAAAAATGACAATTACAGGGAAACAATAGCTTTATTTTTCGAATAGTGTGATGTGATGAATCAGGCGAGTTAGGTAAATGCTTAGAAAAAATATCTAATTTGTCTCTCTCTCTGCAGCGTCTCGGTTCATGGCCTATCACACTCCTCTGAAAAACTCTCAAGAGTTCACAGCAGCTCTGCTAATGGCAAGAGAACTGGCCCACAACATCACAATGGCCATGAGAGAGATTCCTGGGACATCGCCGGACTTTGAAGTTTTCCCATACACGTGAGTATCTCACGTACACCTTTTCAAATGCTTCTCTCTCTCTCTCTCTCTCTCACTTTCTCCCTCCACCATGGCAGCCTCATTCCATGATAAGAGACGATAAGGTGATTGACACTGTGTAAAAGCTTGTGCAAACATAATAAATGTGTAAAGCGCACATCCTGAAGGAGCTTCACAGAGCTATTCGTTTTAACATAGTCATTACGTTTATAGATATTTACATTTAAAAGCATGTTAAAGATCATTTAAAAACAAGTTAAAACAAACTAAAACACAACAGAGTAAAGAGAAGGGTGAAAAAACTCTGTTTAAAGGTGCCATAGAATGTGTTCATTCTGTATTGAAATTGTTCTCCAATGTTCTACATAGAAGGTATGTGACTTTGGTTGGGGTCTATTTACTCCCTATGGCTTGGTACTAGAGCTTTTCTTTTTTTTTTAGTGAGCTCATGAAAAATTTGCTGAGCTCTGCTCTGATTGGCCGGTTTGAGACACTGTAATGACAACCCAGACATAACATGTTGAAACAGACAAAATAAAATGAACCTCAACATCAACACAAAGTAGATTAAAGGTGTCTCTGTGAAGCTTTCAGTTTAAGATGATCTGCTTTAACCAGCACACAGTGATACACTCACACAGCATGGCTGCTATATACAGCTTACTGTTGGGGTTGTGATGCTAATAAAGGTGGAGCTGCTCGTCTCTTCAGTCTCTCCAGTGTTAAGCGCTGAGCAATTTTCCATTCCACTTTAAATGGTGCTGCAATTATACTCTGGTGGCTGTACAAGCTGCAGCGGTTGAGGTAGAATGTAACATTTGATTAAGTTCAGTTCAGATAACTTTTTTAAAGAACTTGTTTAAAGATGAACATCACGTCCACTGGAAGTTCAGATCTTTAAGTAGGTTATGAAAAACACCAGCATCCACAACCTGGAGCCATAGATTTCTGCATGTATAGTCCACTGTTGTTGTTGATTCATTGTTGTTGTTTCTTGCTGGGCGGGAACGTGAGCTGGTATGTACAGCATAAATAATAATGAGTTGACCCAGGATTGGAACTGTAATCGGCCTGTTTGATCGCCCTATAATTCTAAAATATAGTTTTCTATTCTATGGCACCTTTAACATCTCCTCATCTGCTAATGTGACTGCTCCGCATTTCTGGTTGTCCGTTAATTGTGATATGTTCACATAATGTAAAGGCAGCTGGCATACAAACATAGAGTGGGTATGGAAAGTATTCAAATTTTCACTCTTTGTTTTATTGGATTGCATTATTGCTAAAATCAAAAAAGTTCATTTTATTTCTCATAAATGTACACTTAGCATCCCCATCTTGACAGAAAAAAAACAGAAATTGCAAATTTATTTAAAAGAAACCTGAAATATCACATGATCATAAAGAGTGAAAATTTTAAAGTGGTCTGAATACTTTCCGTACCCACTGTAAAAAGAGAAAATACATGAAAGAGTGTCACATGCATATCGTCGCTGTCCTAAGGAAAACGTGTACCTCCATTTTAATTCATTTAGATTTTTTTTTTACACCATTTGTAAACAGTAGCTGTTATCATTGTGTGAAAATTTCTTGTTGAATGGACCAATAAAAAAGCTCCAAACCACTTGGAAATTTTTCTGGTTCCACTGACTTCCATTGACATTGATCAAGTTGCCATGTTGAAGACACTTGTTTTTGATATTGTGTAACACTCCTGCTGTCTCTGCTGCTTCCCCAACAGCGTGACGTACGTGTTCTATGAACAGTACATTACAATTGTGAATGAGGGTCTGTTTAACATCTGTATGTGCCTGCTGCCCACCTTCGTGGTGTGCTGTGTTCTGCTGGGCATGGACGTGCTCTCGGGCTTCCTCAACCTCTTCACTATTGTGATGATAACAGTGGATACGGTGGGGGTCATGACTCTGTGGAGCATCGATTACAACGCCGTGTCACTCATCAACCTTGTGACGGTGAGTTAGGGGGAGCAAACAGCTTAGTAAGGCATTTCTGAACTGGCTAGTTACTTAATGAACATGTTTTGGGATAGATCTTATAATAATCTCTAATGACCCTGATTATACTGTCACACTACATCGGTGCTAGTGTTTTGTTGTTGTTGTTGTCGTGTATTTGTTCTCAAGGTGTTTCTTTCTTGTCTCCAGGCTGTGGGGATTTCGGTGGAGTTTGTGTCTCACATAACTCGCTCCTTTGCCCTTAGCACATTACCCACGAGGCTGGAGAGAGCCAAAGAAGCCACGGCTAAGATGGGCAGTGCAGTAAGTCCATGTGCTACCATACATACCAAAGTATTTAGAGACACCTTGATCTCTTGAGTTATATAGGAAGAAATGCTAGCAAAGGTTATCATAAAACTAGGCATGCATTCATGTAGATATCTGCGAAGATTAAGACAAACAGTTATTAAGTGTGAAATTGGGACTAAGTTCACCTGGAATTAGCATTTTAGAGCAATCTGGCATTTATTTCTAGAAGGTTATAAATGTGAATATGGGTTAGAACTGTAACACTGAAAACACTCCATAACACTTCAGTGTGAATGGTCAGGACTAAACTGCTGTAGGCTAAATAGGCAGATATATGTAAATTAACTATGTTCTGGTTGACTGCCATCTGTTGAGCTTCTTTCAAGAGCAGTCTGGTATACGCCGATGTATGTAATAGAGCTATATTCTAATTGGCTGCTTCCTATTGTGCCTTATTTAAAAGCCGTGTGGACCACAACACTCCATATAACTTCAGTGCGAATGATCAGGGCTAAACTAGTCTAGGCAGAATAGGCAGATGTATGTAAATGACCTGTGTTCCATTGAGCCTCATTAAAAAACTGAAACACACCATATAACTTTAATGGGAATGGCAGAACTAAACTGCCGTAGGCTGAATAGGCAGATATATGTAAATGAGCTCTGTTCTGATTGACTGCCTTCTATATAGCCACGTTAAAAAGCAGTTTGGGCTAAAACACTCCTTATAACTTCAGTGCGAACAGGTGGGATTAAACCAATGTTGGCTGAATTGGCATATATATGTAAATGAGCTGTGTTCTGATTGGCTGCCTTCTTCTGAGCCTTTTTAAAAGGAGTCTGGACAGAAACACTCCATATAACCTCAGTGCTAATGGTCAGGATTAAACTGCTCTAGGCTAAATAGGCAGATGTATGTAAATGAGCTATGTTCTGATTGGCTGTTTTGTTTTGTGCCTCATTAAAAGCTGATTGATTTATATATATATATAATTGAGCTCTGTTATGATTGGCTGCCATATGTTGTTTCTCCTT
This sequence comes from Megaleporinus macrocephalus, assembly GCA_021613375.1. Classification (NCBI taxonomy): domain Eukaryota; kingdom Metazoa; phylum Chordata; class Actinopteri; order Characiformes; family Anostomidae; genus Megaleporinus; species Megaleporinus macrocephalus. Next base: position 7,346,639 of record CM038710.1, on the reverse strand, counting down.
AAAGAACAGTCTGGACTGAAACACTCCATGTAACTCAAATGAGATTAGGTATGACTAAACTGCTGCAGGCTTAAGTATGTAAGTGAGCTGTGTTCTGATTGGCTGCCTTCTTCTGAGCCTTTTTAAAAGGAGTCTGGACAGAAACACTCCATATAACCTCAGTGCTAATGGTCAGGATTAAACTGCTTTAGGCTAAATAGGCAGATGTATGTAAATGAGCTATGTTCTGACTGGCTGTTTTGCTTTGTGCCTCATTAAAAGCTGATATATATATATATATATATATATATATATATATATATATATATAATTGAGCTCTGTTATGATTGGCTGCAATCTATTGTGTTCCTTTAAAAAGCAGTCTGTGCTAAAACACTCCATATAATTCCAGTGAGAATGGGTGTGACTCAACTGTTTTAGGCTGGATATATCAGTTTATGTAAATTAGCTGTTTCTGATTGGCTGCTTTCTATTGTGCCTCATTACAAAACTGGGCTGGACTGAAACGCTCCATATAACTTCAGCGCAAATGGGCAGAACTTATGAACCTCAATATCACTGACCACACTGATTCAGGACTGCTGAGTTAATAAAATAATTCCTGGATGAATGAGTTCAGCATTCGTACAGTACATGCAGATGGCTGATAAAACTACGTCGTAGGTATTTTACGCAGGCTGTGTGGACTTTGCTTGTTTACATAGCAGATTAATGTAAGACTGCATGCATGAGATAACTAATGCTCTTCTGTGTCACATATTGACAGGTGTTTGCTGGTGTTGCTATGACGAACCTACCTGGAATCATCGTGTTAGCGTTCGCTAAGGCTCAGCTCATCCAGATATTCTTCTTCAGGCTGAATCTGGTCATCACTCTGCTGGGCATAGCCCATGGCCTTATATTCCTGCCCGTGATCCTCAGCTTCTTCGGTACTACACTCACACACACACGCTCGCTCTGCACTCACGGTTGTGTTTCTTTTGATGAGAATGAAAAAATAAATGATTTTCAAATAAATCACTTAATACATCTTATGAACCAGAGCTGGCAACCAAGATTAAGTTTATTTTCTTAAAAGCTTATAATATAAGTGGGAGCGGCACGGGGGTTTAGTGGTCAGCACGGTGGTGTAGCACTGTCGCCTCACGATTCCCGGTCCGGGCCGTTCTGTGGGGAGTGTGTATGTTCTCCCCGTGCTTGCGTGGGTTTCCTTTGGGTTCTCTGGTTTCCTCTCACAGTCCAAACACATGCATGTTAAGTTGATCCTCACTTTAAATTGCCCGTAGGTGTGAGTGTGTGTTGGCCATGTGATGGACTAGTGATCTATCCATGGTGTACCCCGCCCTCACCTGATGACTCTAAAATTGGCTCTAGCCCCACTGTGACGGTGACTAGCAGAGAAAAGCAGCAGATAATGGATGGATGGATATAATACAAGCATTAATCTTCAGTTCTAGCCAGCAGCAACTGTTTTATTCCAGAAAAGATTATATATTCATACATTCTCCTTCATTACTATATACCTGTCATCTATTCACTGTTATTTCCTAATTTACACCTACTTGCAGCTTTTCTCTCTCAAAAGACGTCACATTTGATCTTTTTTAAAAACCTCGGGAGGGTCATGCACTGATTAGCCACAACATTTTATCAGCTCTACTGATCATATAGGAGCTACACTTACAGACTGTAGTCCATCTGATTCTCTGTATACTTTATTACCCTGTTCTTTAATCACAAGAATTCCCCCCAAAGGACCATAATTAACCAGATATTATTTAGGTGGTGGATAATTCTCACCACTGCAGTGACGTGCTGGTGTGAGTGGACCAGCCACAGCAGTGCTGCTGGAGTGTTTAAACACAGTGTCCACTCACTGTCCCCTCTATTAGACACTCCTACCCTGTGGGTCCACCTCGTAGATGTAAAGTTAGAGACAGTAGCTCATCTGCTGCTGCACAGTTTGTGTTTCTCTAGTTCTTCATCAGTGGACACAGGATGCCGCCCACAGGACACTGCTGTCTGGATAGTTTTGGTTGGTGGACGATTCTCAGTCCAGCAGTGACACTGAGGTGTTTAAACACTCCAGCAGCACGGCTGTGTCTAATCCACTCACACCAGCACAGCACACCCTCCCTAATAGTGCCTGCTCGATGGGTGTCCTGTGGGGGTCCTGACCTTTAAAGAACAGGGTGCAAGCAGAAAAGCAATGTATGCAATGATTCAGATGAACTACTGTACAGTCTGTAAGTGTAGAACTGCTATATGGTAAGTGGAGATGATCAAAATAACATGTGTAGATACAAGGAGGTGGTCTCAATGATATAGCTTATATTAAAAAAAAAACAAAAACAAAACACAAGCAGCTGTAGGCCTCTCCTGGGCTCTAATCCAAATTCTTACTGTCAGCCTTTTTGTTCATTATGTTTTGTTTTTCTTGTTTCATTATGACGCCTTATTTGTAAGTAAGCTGGGTTTCCCCTAGATATGAACACAATACATAATAAATCTAATGCTCTTCCTGTGTAAACACCTGTGGCTGGAGCAGACTTGTTATCACCTCCTAGTCTTACCAGATATTTCCTCACACTGTCAGAGTCACAGCCACACAGAGAGCTACAATAAAGAACTATGAGTAGAGGTTCTGTGAGAATAATACAACATACTATGAGTGTAATAATCAAACCATCTAATGTTCTAACAATCTGAAACCTGTACATGTTTTACTAACTGTGACTATTTGATATAGGCCTTCAATCCAGACCATAAAAACCCTCTACATCAAGGTTAATTTCTGCTACCGCCTTTATGGGACATATAGTATAGTTTAGATTAAGAACAGAAACTCCATGCTTGATTGGCCGCCTCTTTAAAAAGCAGACTGGGCTGAAACACTCTATATCACTTCAGTGTGAGTGGTTGTGACTCAACTGCTGTATGCTGAATACACAGATATATGTAAATGGACTCTGTTCTAATTGGCTGACATTAAAATAGAATTGATTTTGTATGTAGCAGAACTACAGTGACTCCTTCAGTACAGAGTCCTAGCATAGAGCTAGTGCTGTTTTCCCTTTTCCAACTGTTTCAAAGACCTTTTCTCCATGAACTTGAGTTCACTCATTTACTTCTGACATAGTCACCCCATATGCCTATATATGAAACCCCATGCAGTGCTCCACTGTGAAAAAATATATTATATGATTATATTCAACACTGTGATAGGCGGGCAAACCCTATTGGGTGTTTCCTGGCTTCTGCCTAATAAGCGCTGGGATAGACTTCAGCACCAGCAACCCAGGAAGATAAGCAATTAATGAACGAATATATTACACAAAAATAAACAGCAGAATTGCTGCCAGTATTTAATTTTTAGGTGCCCAGGGATCCATAGGCACCTCTGGCTAAAGCTATAGTTTGGTAAAATCTCAAATGTGACAGAAAATGTGTCCTAAAATTAAATGTTCCAGGTGGTTGCTAGTACGGTTTTAGCTGTGTTAAGTTGTGTCCATTTCATGAGAAAGTCGTGTTTAAATTAACTGAGTTTAGAAAAGTTAAATGTGAAAATGAAAATGACCTAAATTGTGGGCTTCCAGGTGGTTGCTAGTACTGTTTCAGCTGTGTTAATTACTTTTTGTTATAGATTGCAATGTCCTACAGTTCCAAAACCTACACAAGCATATCTGACTGAGCTTATATAAAGTGCTTAGAATGATAAAAACAAAAAGTAAAAAATAAACACACTCTAAATCTCTGTTCGCTAAAGCTGCTGCTGTTATTATTATTTTTTTTTTTTTACCTCAGGTCCACCTGTGAATAACGCCTTGTTGCTGGAGATCCAGAAAAAGAAAGCCGAGGAGATGGAATACCGCAACAAGGCACTTTATGACAACGCCAGCTTCGAAAATAACGAGCCTCCCGTCAAATTAGAGCCCACCACGCCGGAGCAGAAAGAGACAGTTCCGGAAATGCCAGACAAGGTGACGGTGGAAGCACCTACAAAGAGCAGCTAATTGGCGACACGTTCTATTAGTTCAGAAACAGTGCTCCTCTTCCTCTCGGCTTCCAGTTCAGAAACACACACAAGAAGACTGGATGGTGGGGGTTGAGAGAGAGAGGAAGAGAGAGAGTGATTGAGAGAGAGAGAGAGAGACTGTTTGGTTTATTTAAAATGGGACATTACATGAAGACACACTAGTGCAATATAAGGGTCAGAGGAGCCGCTTATGGGATGAAGCTCTTTTCACCTCAGTGCAACACAGTTTTGGCTGTACTAACACAACAGACTCATAAAGAGAGTGTAAACAGGTGAAAAATCCAATGTACACTGTTTTCTTCTTGCCACAAATGTAGTCGATCAACCACAACGATGGATACGACCATTTTTAGAGATAACAGCTTAACACAGTGTCAATAACCACGCAAGCAGGTCTGCTTAAGGGATTCCATGAAGCAATCATTTGGTAAAATATACAGAAAATACTTCCAAGGACTGTTTAAAGCTGTGTTAATGACTTTGCTGTACAATTTTACAAATGACACACAAGGAAGTTGTATTTTAGTGTGGCCCAACATGTTCGACCCCCGAAGTCCAGTTTGTTTGACTAGTGTAATCTCGGTACCGAGCCAGAGGCTTACTTGAAGAGGTTGACCCAGCAATGCTTCAGCTGGACTCGGGCAAAGTATCCAGCCCAAGCTCGGAACAAGAACGTGTACCTGTTGCATCTGTTCCCTTAAAACAAGCCCGGCAGCAGAGGCTCACTCTGGGCTTCTTTGCGAGACAGTCCGGCTGCACCATTTAGGATGGAACGAGAGAATTCCAGCTAGAAGCTAGAGAGATCAGCATCTTGTGAGATCAGAACAATAGAGCTTTGGATAGTGCAGAAGTTCTGTGATTAAAAAAAACAACTTTATAAGTGAACCCATGGTGGCTGCTACTGTTTTAGCTTTAATAATTAAGAGATTAAATTGATAAGTTTGGTAAAATAATATATTATATGATTATATTAAACACTGTGATGGTTTCCTGGCTTCCGCCCAATTAAGCACTGGGCTAGGCCTCAGCTGCAGTGACTCAGGAGGATAAGCAGTAATAAATAAATATATTTCACCAAAATAAACAGCTAAATTGCTAACAGTCTTTAATTTTTTTATTACCCAGAAATCATTAGGCCCTCTGTGAAGGCCTAGCAGGTCCTCAGGATTGATGGAACCATCAGTCGCATGAATTATATACAGGAAGATTATATAGATTATATAAATCTATAGTTTGGTAAAATATCAAATGTGATAGAAAATGACCAAAAATGTAATGTTCCAGGTGGTTGCTACCAAATTGGCAAAAAGTTGTTGGAAAATGGTTAAAAATGGAAACTTCCAGGTGGTTGCTACTACTGTTTTAGCTATATTCATTATCTCCGTTAATTTTAAAGATGACATACAGTTTAAAAAATGACACAAGCAAGTGCACTTCAAGTGCTTTGGTGAAAAATATCAAAATTTTTGACAAAATATAAGCTTTCAAGTGGTTGCGCCTACGTTTTTAGTTATGTTAATACGTTTTTTTCCTTTTGTAAATGGCATTGTGCAGTCAGGTTCATGCAAACAAAACATGAAATCATAGTTAGTTTAAAAAAACAACCAAGATATAACCATCCGGGTGTTTGCTTTCACTGTTTTATCGATGTTTATTATTTTAGGGGACATTTCTATGAATAATAGTGTGCCATACACATCCTGGGTCGAGTACACTTAAGTAGGACTATTCGAAATTGCTTCAAGTGATCATTTTGGGTAACTTTCTAGAGTACAGAAAATATTCGATGGAATATTTAATTTAATAGAATATTTAGTGTGAGCTACTACTTCTGTTTTACACCAGTGATGTATTATTGTCCATTTCTATAGATGACAGTATGTCATTCTTACCAAGACTGTTAAGATTAAGGATCGACTACATTTGGGCTATGAGGGAAAATGTGTGTATTTATTTTTTGCCTGAGAGTTCCTATAAAGGAATAAAACTGAATCCAGGGCCTCTTTTTAAGCCTCGTGGGGCGCTGCTGCGATGCATGTTAGCTTTAAGCATCAAATGCTGCTTGTTTTCTTAAGTGATCTTGCCATTTGACATCAAGTCAGCACTCATAAGTCTGTCTGGATCATTAGGACGTGGGACGGATGTCTGACGTGACTTTGAAATTATAATTAAGAGCTAAACTCCCAGTGTGGTGGGAAACACAGAAATTACAATGTTTTACAATGATGTCATTTTTTTACAGTGAATACTAAATTTGTGTTTGTTGAATATATTGTGTCTTATTTAATTTCAGTATACTTTCATATTTCATGTTATTCTTTGTTTAAACTGGTACTGTCGGAGTAAATCACAAACACTGTCATCTTAGAGAACAATGCACTGTACACTCCAGCCATAAGAAAGCAGTGTGTGTTTGTTTTCTGTTTGTATGCTTGAATGAATGCAGAGATATAAAATGCACTTTGGGTATTTTTACATCTTGACTGTGTTTGTGTTATTATACCATCAAATTTCTTATCGTTCTACTGACGTCAGTGAATTAAATGCTGCATGAAAGCTCTCTCATTTGCATCCAACATCAGAATGAAAATGAAATGTTCCTGTACTCTAGTCTGATGGAACTGAAAGGTTAAAACCATATGCTAAAAGAAATTATATAATCTAAAAATGTATGCTACTAAGACATAAAAATGAAATAATCTAGAACTCCAAGCTAAAAATGAATGTAAGGTTAGGACTCATGCTACTAGAAATGAAATGTTCTAAAACTCCAGGCTACTAGAAATGAAATGTTCTAGTACTCTATGCTAAAAATGAAATATAAGGTTAAAACTGTATATAAATAGCCATTAATGTTCCAGAACTCTAGGTTAAAAGAAATTTTCTAGAACTGTATGCTAATAGAAACTAAACATTCTAGAACTCTGGACTAAAAGAAATGTTAGAACTGAATGCTAATAAAAGTGAAATGTTCTAGAACTTTGGGCTACTAGAAAAAAAGGTTAGAACTGTATGCTAATAGAAATGTTCTAGAACTATATGCTATTTGAAATGAAACGTTCTAAAACTCTAGGCTAACAGAAATGTTAAAACTGTATGCTAATAAAAGTAAAATGTTATAGAACTCTAGGCTAATAGAAATAAAAGGTTAGAACTGTATACTAATAGAAATTAAATGTTCTAAAACTCTAGGTTAACAGAAATGTTAGAACTTGATGCTAATGGAAGTAAAATGTTCTAGAACTCTGGGCTAACAGAAATACAAGGTTAGAACTGTATACTAATAGAAATAAAACATTTTAAAACTAGGTTTACAGAAATACAAGTTTAGAACTGTATACTAATAGAAATGAAATGTTCTAAAACTCTAGGCTAACAGAAATGTTAGAACTTGATGTTAATGACAGTAAAATGTTCTAAAACTCTAGGCTAACAGAAATACAAGGTTAGAACTGTATACTAATAGAAATTAAATATTCTAGAACTCTAGGCTAAAAGTAGTGTTAGAACTGTATGCTAATAAAAGTACAATGTTCTAGAACTCTGGGCTAATAGAAATACAAGGTTAGAAGTGTAAGCTAATAGAAATGAAACGTTCTAAAACTCTAGACTAACAGAAATGTTAGAACTGTATGCTAATAGAAATGAAATGTTTTAAAACTCTAGGCTAACAGAAATTAATTGATCTAGAAATGATACAAAAACATGTATCAGTATCAATCTCTGGTCTAGGATTTCCATTAGAAATATATTATCATGTTGAAAAGACTTTTACCAGACATTCAGAATCCCAGCACTCTGGTCCAGACTGTGATTGGGGTTTGGTGAGGTGGTCCACACACAAACACACACACACACACACACACACACACACACACACACACACACACACACACACACACACACACTTAAATAAGTGAGGAAAAATGACTTGAATGCTTTTGATTCACATCTTGCGTTTAATTAGCTCTGCAGAATAACATTAATGAAGCATAAAGCGGCAGCTGTGATCCTCGAGGTCTCAAACTGTCTCACGCAGACACGCGCACTTTCACCCCATAAGAACTGCGCTCAGTCATCGAAATATTGCTGGTTCAGAGTTCACTGTGGCCAAAGGGGCTGTTTGGGAGAAAATAGAAACTAGACTATATTTCCCTCAGAGCAAAGTCCCGCTTTAAACCTCCACCCCCAAAAACCACGATCATTATCCTAAACCCACGCAACATTTACTACACCACACTTACAAGGCCTTTCATTTCAGTTCAGCACGCACATTAAAGCTTGCTTACGTGTTGAACCATCGGGCCAGAAGCTACCATAAAAAAAAAAACAAAAAAAACAAGGCAATTTTCATTGATGCCATTCAAACGTATAGTGCACTGCCATCTAGTGGCGGCTGTGGCACAAGCATTCGCAGGGCTGTGAGTGTCTGAATCACCAGCTCCAGATTCCTGCCTTATTTACTAACATCCAAAACTACCTCTGTTTTCTAGTCTTCGTGCAATTCGGAGCGGTGGAACGAGCGGACCGGTCTTGGAGAAAACTGCAGGCCAAATCAGCAAAAGCAGGGCCCCACATCTCAGAAGCATCGGCGCTTCCATAACTCTGTTCATTAAAAATGCACCATCAGAATTAGGCTGAGGGCAAAACAAGCCCTTGCACGGTCCTGCGGGGCAAAGGCCTGACATTCATGAGGTCAGAATTAGCCACTGTCACCAATTCAGACTGCTCCTCTCACTCCCTTCAGGATCCTTTTCCTTTTTCCCCTGAGAAAGAGAGAGAGAGATTACAGTTCATAAAATAAAACGTGAGCGTGATATTTATTAGTTATATTTAAAGAGCTACATCCTTTTTATATTAAAGAGGAAGCTTTTACAGACAAACTCTCCAGACGTCTGGTTCCCATCACCACCAATGTGAACACCTCGATTCATTTCACATCAAACCACACTGGTGAGCAATAAATTCTTATGTAGATCACACTTGAGTGAAAGAACCTATAAAGATATCGTTGCTATCCAATAAAAAAAAATATGCATCTTCATTGTTGTCCATTTATATTTTTCTACATCATTTGAATGGACCAATAGGAATGCAAAAAAAATGGTTCCATTGAAAGTATAGAAAGTTTTTTGGCCTCTCCTGTAAAGTTACTTGTTTTTCTCTGGACAGCACCAAATACATATTTCTTCCTTCTCACCTTTTGGGTGGGGAGACCATGCACTTCCATAGGACAGTGTAGAGTGCCAGGATGAAGGCGATAAACAGTGCTGCAGCTATTAAACCTGCAGGCACAGAAACACAAATGACCACACTAATTATTATGGGATATTCTGGAATGCTACACTTGGTTATAACATTTACTCAAACAACCATCCATCTATTATCTTCCGCTTTATCCCACTAGTTGGGGTCACAGGGGGCTGGAGCCAATCCCAGCATCATCAGGCAAAGGCAGAGTACACCATGGACAGGTTGCCAGTCCATCTCATAGCCTATGTGCTCACAATTTTGTTAAAATATAATTTCCAAACATAGGCTTGGGTCATATAAGCCAATAATCTGCCTTGTTCTGTTCTCTAGACTGCTGATTGTGCATGTTATTAATGTCAACTATCAGTTCATATATCTTATACTACAGTTAGGCCCATAAGTACACCATATTTGCCACAATGGGTTTGAAATAAAGCAGCCAAGATGTGATTAAAATGTAGATCTGCTTTACAAGAATATTGAATTTACTGTTTAGGAGATAACAATTTTCACAGGGCTTCTCTATATTCACTGGACTGTTGACTGATAAGCCGTTTAATGACCCGGTGTTACCTGTTCCCTTGTCATTTCATGACTAATTAAGGTAAAAGGAATTGAATTAAATCCAAGTGTTTAACATGCATTTGACAGCCATTTACAAGGCAAATCAAATGCGGTACAGAGAGGAGTCAATGCAAATGAAGGAGGCAGTCATTCCAACAAATGGGGGCCAATAAAACAAACCAGTCAGAGAGATGGCGGTAACTTTACAAGTGGCCAAATCAACAATTTGGTCTGTTCTCAAATGCACAGGTCACCAACAGCTCACCAACAGCAACAGGCAAGAAAGACCATGGAAGACAACTAAACTGGATGATCACATAATTCTTTCTGCACTGAAAAAAAACTTTGCGTCTATTCATGTTAAGGACATTCTACTGTAGGCTGGTTCATCATTGTCAAAGTCTGCAATCAAGAGATGCCCTAATGAACGGAAGTACAGAAGATTTACCTCAAGATACCATAAAAACCACTGGCAACACTGGAAAAGGCTAGATTAGACTTTGCTATCTTAAATATTGCCATCTTTCATTAGAACAAGATTCTTTGGCAGATCAAACCAGGATGCCGGGAATTTTAAGGGCTTAAAATTGAAAGCGCACCACATCATTCGCGAAACATGGCGGAGGCAGTGTTACTTGCTATAAGCAAGTATGACTGCCAGTGGAATTTGGGTCACTGGTGCTTAGGATGTGACTGCAGATCTTTGGATGCATACTGAAGCTATACTTTATTCTCAGATCCAGTCAAATGCTGTAAAACTGATAGTACAGCGCTTCACAGTACAGATAACAACCCAAAGCGTACTACAAAAGCAAACCAGGAGCTTCTTAAGGCCAAGAAATTGAATGTTCACCTGCCCTCAACCTAATGGTGCATGTTCTTTACTTACTGAAGACAAAAGACCCAAAAATCAAGCAGCAGCTGAAGGTGGCTGCAGGAAAGGTCTGGCAAAGCATCTCAGTGGAGGAAAGTCAACATCTGGGTAATGCTCACCCTTTCCAGACCTCCTATTATTAAAAATAACAATTGTGTTTATAATTATGCTTGGTTGTCCAATTACTTTTGAGCCTATAAGAGAAATAGAGGAACTATTTTAAAAATGGTAATAATAATCATTATTATTATTATTATTATTATTATTATTATAAATACAGTGTTATTAAGTCATGTTTAACAACCTGCGACAACATGGACAATAAAATGTTACATAAAAAATGTAATGACTGTCCTGGTTTGCAAATTACCAAATGTTAGGCTAATATTATTAACATTAAATAATCATTGTGTTCATAAGTATGTCTGGTTGCCCAGCCTATAAAATAATTGCGTAACTATTTAAAAAATGGTTAATGCAATATTTTTGTTAAACCCCTTAAAATAAAAATTTGGTTTACAGAATCAAATAAACCAATGGACAGCAATGTTGTCCATTGATAAGTGTATATGTGTATTGATAAGTGTATAGTGTAGTGTATAGTATGCATTGTATAGTGTATAGGTGTATTGATAAGTGTATAGTGTATTGTATAGTATGTATTGTATAGTGTATAGATGTATTGATAAGTGTATAGTGTATTGTATAGTATGTATTGTATAGTGTATAGGTGTATTGATAGGTGTATTGTATAGTATGTATTGTATAGTGTATAGGTGTATTGATAAGTGTATAGTGTATTGTATAGTATGGAATGTATAGTGTATAGGTGTATTCATAAGCGTATAGTGTATTGTATAGTGTATAGGCGTATGGATAAGTTTGTTGTATAGTATGTATTGTATAGTGTATAGGTATATTGATAAGTTTACAGTGTATTGTATAGTGTATAGGTGTATTGATAAGTGTACAGTGTATTGTATAGTGTATAGGTGTATTGAAAAGTGTATTGTATAGTATGTATTGATAAGTGTATAGTGTATTGTATAGTGTATAGGCGTATTGATAAGTGTATAGGTGTATTGATAAATGTATAAAGTATTGCATAGTATGTATTGTATAGTGTATCGGTGTATTGATAAGTGTATTGTATAGTATGTTTTGTATAGTGTATAGGTGTATTGATAAGTGTATAGTGTATTGTATAGTATGTATTGTATAGTGTATAGGTATATTGATAAGTTTACAGTGTATTGTATAGTGTATAGGTGTATTGAAAAGTGTATTGTATAGTATGTATTGATAAGTGTATAGTGTATTGTATAGTGTATAGTATGTATTGTATAGTGTATCGGTGTATTGATAAGTGTATTGTATAGTATGTATTGTATAGTGTATAGGTGTATTGATAAGTGTATAGTGTATTGTATAGTATGTATTGTATAGTGTATAGGTGTATTGATAAGTGTATAGTGTATTGTATAGTATGTATTGTATAGTGTATAGGTGTACTGTATAGTGTATTGTTCAGGTTTTAGGATCTGAACAGTGCTCAGCCCTACAGCAGGTGGAGCCATACTGACAAACACATTCCTGTCGTTTACAGGTTCTATTATGTCGTATGGAAATTAGGATGACTACTACAGCCTGACATGCTGCAGCACCAGCTCAGAAAAACAGATTGCAGCCCAAGGCACTGTGCAGATTTCATCTCAGACATATGAGGTGAGCGAGGTTGCTGTCTACAGGCCAGGACTCGAAAAACTCAATAACAGGAGCGCTTAACTGTCTTTAATAAGCTTCATTCTTTACTTTAACTCCCCTCAACAGCATCCAGCTCAACCCAACTCGTGACCCAAAAACAGCCTAAAAATAAACGCAGAGCACAAAACTGCATTAGGCCTTAATCTGGACTGAAACCGAGCGCAGACTAAGCAAAACAGCCGACGCCCACATGCTGAGCACCCAAGGCCTCTCGGCAGAGCGGCTCTGGTGCGGTCTAGTGAAGAAACCGAGGGAAAGAAAAACTAGAGGAGGGAAAACATTCCAGCGCTGACACGAGGACCTGTCGGGTCCTGTCGAGTCCTGTGTGAACCTCCATCATTCATTCCCCCTTACTCACATTGTTTTCCCCTCTTTCTCGACACCGACAGCTCAGTTACTGCACAACACGGCAGCAAAAAACAGAAATAAGGATGACAGGAAAATCCGGGCTCTTATTATTAATTATAGAATTTGACAGATGCCTCGTTGCCCTGTTTTTGTTTGTGTGTATTTCACTTCTGTGTAAAGAGTTTATCCTCTGTATAATTAGTATAATTGGCAGCCTTGGGAAAATATTTTGCATAGCAGAATTAGTGTTATGATGGTAATTCATTCTTCTGGAATTCAAAAAAGAGATGTTTGGCATTCACGTTGGGTGTTCCGCTCACCACTGTGGCCTGCAGAACGCTGCCGTTTGTGGTGGCAGAATTTTCCATCACAGCGCCGTCAGAATTAATGGAATATCCGTTTTTCTCTCGTCCGTCTACCACAAACACGGGAATGCAGCATCAGTTCACATGCTTTTGCATCACTTGGCCACAATAATAATTATGGCGGGGCATTATCTGGCAACATGCAACGATATTGTTATCTGTTTTTTGCTCTCTGCCAGATCTTCGCTGCGTAACTCGTCCCGGAGACTGTCTGGTCTGATTTTGGCTTGTATACAGTTATTTGATCGGATGCACTGATTGCAGAAAACAATTTTTCAGATTTTTTTTTCCCCATAGAGAATGAATAGGATAGAAAAGTGCACGCCAATCTACTGAACTTCTGCTTGACCCCCCAATTCAGTCCCACTCAATTTTAAACACAGCCAAACATCATGGTTCCCATCAACCTACAGCCACCAATCTGCTGGTACTCACTCAGGGCAGATCCCCCACCTCTTTGGAGATGGAATAGCTTTTCTAGCTATGAAGTACTACAGTACAGCTACAGTACCACACACTCATGTCTAACAACCTGTGACACACATGGACGATAATATTACAAATGAAAAGACTGGCCTAGTTTGCTAATGATATTAATGTTAAATACTGTCCCACGTCCCTCGTTTCACAATTTCAACTGTTCACATCCACCTCAGCCTGTTTACCTCCACAAAGGAGCAGCCATACAGGGCGAGGAGGACACGAGAGGGATTAGACCGACGTTGTGTTGCTGTTGATTTGACTGACATTACGTGCTTGTCATCTGCACTTGATATTTGGGCTTTTTTGCTCTTCTTTTGATTTGGAGGGATATATGATGCTGCCCCCTGCTGTGAAACAACTGTACTGCACATGCACAATAACCCACTGATTTAACCCACTGATGTCTGCAGATATTGTAAACTTTAGAGTAACGATTCACAGTCAAATTAATCAATCAATGTCAATGCAAACTGTAACACTACCTTCACCTTCCTGTGTACAGGTCAACTGTAACACTACCTTCACCTTCCTGTGTACAGGTCAACTGTAACACTACCTTCACCTACCTGTGTACAGGTCAACTGTAACACTACCTTCACCTACCTGTGTACATGTAAACTGTAACACTACCTTCACCTACCTGTGTACAGGTAAACTGTAACACTACCTTCACCTTCCTGTGTACATGTAAACTGTAACACTACCTTCACCTACCTGTGTACAGGTAAACTGTAACACTACCTTCACCTACCTGTGTACAGATAAACTGTAACACTACCTTCACCTACCTGTGTACAGGTCAACTGTAACACTACCTTCACCTACCTGTGTACAGGTCAACTGTAACACTACCTTCACCTACCTGTGTACAGGTCAACTGTAACACTACCTTCACCTTCCTGTGTACAGGTCAACTATAACACTGTCTTCACCTACCTGTGTACAGGTAAACTGTAACACTACCTTCACCTACCTGTGTACAGATAAACTGTAACACTACCTTCACCTACCTGTGTACAGGTCAGCTGTAACACTACCTTCACCTACCTGTGTACAGGTCAGCTGTAACACCACCTTCACCTACCTGTGTACAGGTAAACTGTAACACTACCTTCACCTACCTGTGTACAGATAAACTGTAACACTACCTTCACCTACCTGTGTACAGGTAAACTAACACTCTTCACCTACCTGTGTACAGATAAACTGTAACACCACCTTCACCTACCTGTGTACAGATAAACTGTAACACCACCTTCACCTACCGGTGTACAGGTAAACTGTAACACTACCTTCACCTACCTGTGTACAGGTAAACTAACACTCTCTTCACCTACCTGTGTACAGGTCAACTGTAACACCACCTTCACCTACCTGTGTACAGATAAACTGTAACACCACCTTCACCTACCTGTGTACAGATAAACTGTAACACCACCTTCACCTACCTGTGTACAGGTAAACTGTAACACTACCTTCACCTACCTGTGTACAGGTAAACTGTAACACTACCTTCACCTACCTGTGTACAGATAAACTGTAACACCACCTTCACCTACCTGTGTACAGATAAACTGTAACACTACCTTCACCTACCTGTGTACAGGTAAACTGTAACAGTAAACCACATATTCCAGTCTATTAGAGATTGCTTGTGTTATAAGTAAATACTAGTCTAGTGACCATATACTAGTCCTAGTTACCAATATAAGCCTCGTAGCTCCAGTGCTAAACCAAAGCTGTACGCATGTCTTGGCTGGTTGACTACACTCAGGATCAGAGAAACATCTTCAAGAGACTAGTGCTTTAAGCCACCACCCCCACCCACCCCCCAACTATGAACCTATTAGGAGTGTGGGAAGTTGTGTAAAAGTTTCCACTGTCCAACCTCAAGAACACAAGGCCAAAGCCAAGAAAATGCAGCACCAGGCTCTTCTGCTCACCCTCAAATGACACTTCCACTGAAACACTTAAAAGGAAATGAAACAGTTTCAAGTATGCAAGAACAGACATGCCTCCATGGTGGGTCTTAGTGAACCGAGAAGAACGGCAACATGCAAGCAGCACTAAACAACACTTGTTTCATCCTGAGCCTGATCTTACCAGTTTAACACGTTCATAAAGGACGTTTTCTTTAAATATATATAGAGGCATGTTGCTACAACAGCTGTTGTACACTTCTAAATCCCTAAATCCCAGCAGCTACTGTTGCCACAGGGTTCACTTTTAAAACACAAACCCACACATGGGACTCGCACGCTCACGAGAGTCAACCAACGCTCAGCGCAGCGAGACGGAGCTGTAGACAGACGCACAGTCAGGACGAAGGCGGGGTGGTAAGAAAGGAGAGAAAGAGATTTATCCACCTTGTAATCAGGGCAAGCTAGAAAAACTGGCTTTGAGGGCAGCAGCACTGTGTACGTGTGTGCTACCTACAATACAAGGGCAGTCATATCATCTACAACGCTACTCTACCATTACCACAGCACCACAGCACTCATTATAACACATCATAACATTTAGCCTATCATCTCAGGCGGAACAACACAAAACGTTAATTAGTTGATCCCTCTAACGACTACCTCACGTTACACAACGTGAATATTTAGCTGCAAACTTTTGTGCACAGGCCTAAACAGGCGGTTTATGGGTTGTGTGTAGGAAAAAATGCAAAATGCGCTCATCTTCCTCGTGTATTTGCATTAGGCTCAGTGCAGAACGTGGTAGGACTGGTGGGCGGAGGTATTCCACGTGCGGTTGACTGCGTATTCCACTTGATTAAAAGTCTTAGCCACTTGCGGCGGCCCGTTTTGTGTGGATCCACCTCCACACTGTCTTTAACAATAGACATAGAGGTTTAGACGGAGGAACGAATCTCAAAAGAAAGAATGTTTACCGTCGGAATAAGAGTGTTGAAACTCTGGCAGGTAATACGTTATGGTGGTGCAACGCGGCTGCAATATCAGTACATAGTCTGTGTTTTCGCAGGACCGACTAAAGTAACACCCCTGTAGAATGTTTTGGTGTGAAGTTCAATTGACACCTCTATTTCTGAACTACCACTGAAATTGCATTGCGTCTCAGGCTTGCTGACAGTTGCATAATCTTACTCTGTCTTTTGAACCTGTTCTCTGACATCTTTCATTCAAACCCACCTCTGATAAGGCTTAGTAATGTTCATGGCCTTGTGAATTCTGTAAATTGTAAGTTTTCAAAGTTTTGTATTCACACCAATCCTACAGGAGTCTCTTAGTAGTGCACAGTATGAGCAGTTTCCTTATGTATCACAGTGTGCTCCATTGAAGGTGGAACAGGAAATTCAAATATACACACACACACACACACACACACACACACACACACACACACACACACACACACACACATATACATATATATATAAATAAATAAGAAACAAGAAAAAATGGCAAATTTACATGAGACCAAAAACAGACTTTACTTTAAATGTTAGTTAATGAAACTAGAATTTTTTTCGAAATATTTTGGAGCATTTCTATTGGTCCATGGTGTAAACCGCAGCTGTCGTGTTTAAAAGATATGGGAAAATAAAAATCCAAAAAATTGACAATATTCTTTGGACATTGATGAGTACTCATACTCAATCACTTCATTTTTGTCGACAATGGTTGGATACATTGTGTGAACATTTCATGATGAATAAACCATTAGAAGTGCTCCAAAACAGCTTGGAATAACTCTGGTTCTGGACATTAAAAGTAAAGTATGTTTTTGTTCTCTCCTGTAAAGTTTGTTTTTCGACAGACAGTGACATTAATATATATATATATATATATATATATATATATATATATATATATATATATATATGCACCATCAAGCCAATGTATGGTGTGTGTGTGTGTGTCTGTGTATATATATATATATATATATATATATATATTTTTTTTTTTTTTTTTTTCCTGCTTCAGCTCATATAGAGCAGCTGTTATATTCAGGCGTCTAGCCCACTAGGAAGCCACTTATTCATTTCTCATGTTGGCTCTAATACTTGTGCCTGTACAATTGTGCCTGCAAGACAAAGCATTTCTATTGGCCCATTCATTCAGCAGCTGTCGTGTTTAAAAGATATCAAAAAATTGAGATACATGTTTTTCTTTGGACATCGAAGATATATATATACACATACTACACTCTATTTTCTTCGACAATGGTCCTTTACATTGTGTGAAAATTTCCAGATGAATGGACCAATAGAAGTGCTCCAAAACAGCTTGGAAATAATTCTGGTTCCATTGACTTGCATTAAAGGTGAAGTATGTTTTTGTTCTCTCCTGTAAAGTTGCAAGAGAGATATTTAGAGGTATTTATTCTTCATTGGACAGCAACTATATATATGTGCCATCAAGCCAATGTATGGTATATATATATAGGAGGAAATTACAAAAAAGTGTGTGTATATATATATATATATATATATATATATATATATATATATATATATATATATATATATATTTTTTTTTTTTTTTTTTTTTTTTTTTTTTTTTAAATTATTATTATTATTATTTTTTTTGTAATTTCCTGCTTTAGCTTATATGGAGCAGCTGTTATATTCAGGCATCTGACAGAAACTAAGCCAACTAGGAAGCCACTTATTCATTTCTCATGTTGGTTCTTATACTTGTACCTGTACACTCGTGCCTCAAACCACCAGACACTGCTGGAACTCAGAAAATCTACAGTTATTCATTTTCCAGTACCTGCTGGTCCACGGCTTGTTTCACACACAAGGCCCAGAGGCTGTCTGAAGCTGGTGTTAGGAGTTAGGCAGCTCCTCAGGCAACAAAAGAGGAACCAAGTGCAGCAAAACGCTCTTGGGTCCATGTTAGATTATAGCTAACCTCAGGTTCCAGCTGTTTTTGCCTTAAAGACAAAGCAAACGACCTCAGACGCAACAGACTAGACAGCAGGAGCGACTGCCGTGGTTTCATTTGCACTGTGACTGAAACATCCCTGACTCATTCATTCGGCTTAACTCTGCTGTGGTTTACGCTGTTTGTATTTAGGCTTATCTGATGTTATTTGTGGCACAGAGGTATAACTGTTATAACAAAACACGCAGCTGAAGAAAGATTTCAGCATGCATATGGGATGAACCTGTATACCCCACACTACCACAGTCTATACATGTTCTATACAGGGCTGAGAATGAAATCAGAAGTCAGGAATAGACTAAAGTAGTGTACGAATCTACCTGGTATGATCCCACTGCGTTTAAGCACTGGAGAGTCTGTGAGCGAGGATGGAGACGCCACTGTTGAGCCTTCAGAGAAAAAACATGTTCAAAGTTAGGAGCAGCTTAAAAAACAATTTAGAAAACATGTAAATACTCCAAAGCTGGTCAATCAGCCAACACGTGTTGGGTATCTGAAGTGTGCTTCACTGATTTTACACTGGAGCTACGAGGCTAACGTAGCTAACATGCAATGCAAGCTTAACCGCTAGTTTAGCAGAAACTGCTTGTCTATTTCACAAATCACTTGAAAATGTTTCTCCAAAAGGCTTGTTTATGTAGTTTCTGATGCTGTATGATAAACAGCTATTCATAAAAAATGGGCCCAAACATGCAGCCTAGCTAAAAACAGTGATAAGTGTTAGCCAATCTGGAGCTCTGCCCACAAATTTGGCCATTTTATAGAGAGTGTGAAACAACATCAGTAATGTCTAGTTCACTCTACACGATTTTAGCCTGATGTTCAGTCGCCGACTGTTTTTGTGGATCGTGGGCAAAATCCTCTGCTTGGAGGCGAATCGGCGACCACTTGGCTCTCGCTCAGTCGTGTAATGTAAACTGCCGAAAGGTGCTTAGCAAGCCGTTGTCGAGTAATCTCAAGACGCCTGGCAAACGCCTAGCATGTTTAATATCTAGTCTAGTCGGCGACTGTGAGTCAATAGCAGCTTCTAGCTACAGCTAATGAGATTGCGTAGAGAGAGAACCGTCGATGCAGTCGAGGAGGAGTACACAGAATACATCCAGCCTTACAGGACATCTACCAGTCCCGCTGCCTGAGGAACAAACTACCAGCCTTACAGGACATCTACCAGTCCCGCTGCCTGAGGAACAAACTACCAGCCTTACAGGACATCTACCAGTCCCGCTGCCTGAGGAACAAACTACCAGCCTTACAGGACATCCACCAGTCCCGCTGCCTGAGGAACAAACTACCAGCCTTACAGGACATGTATCAGTCCCGCTGCCTGAGGAACACGCTACCAGCCTTACAGGACATCTACCAGTCCCGCTGCCTGAGGAACAAACTACCAGCCTTACAGGACATCTACCAGTCCCGCTGCCTGAGGAACAAACTACCAGCCTTACAGGACATCTATCAGTCCTGCTGCCTGAGGAACAAACTACCAGCCTTACAGGACATCTACCAGTCCCGCTGCCTGAGGAACAAACTACCAGCCTTACAGGACATCTACCAGTCCCGCTGCCTGAGGAACAAACTACCAGCCTTACAGGACATCTATCAGTCCTGCTGCCTGAGGAACAAACTACCAGCCTTACAGGACATCTACCAGTCCCGCTGCCTGAGGAACAAACTACCAGCCTTACAGGACATCTACCAGTCCCGCTGCCTGAGGAACAAACTACCAGCCTTACAGGACATCTATCAGTCCTGCTGCCTGAGGAACAAACTACCAGCCTTACAGGACATCTATCAGTCCTGCTGCCTGAGGAACATCCAGAAGATCAGGTTAGACAGCGGCCACCCAGCACAAGGCCTGTTCACTATACTGCCATCAGACAGGAGATCCACATCCAGACCAGAGAGCTCCACCCACACACTGTCAGGCTCCTGAACAAACTGTGAGGCGGAGAGACCCCAATACCGTTCACTCGGCCACTACTATATTACATTATATTATTTATTCTGATATCACTGCTATATTATATTATATTATACTATTATATTATTTATTCTGATATCACTGCTATATTATATTATATTATATTATATTATACTATTTATTCTGATATCACTGCTATATTATATTATAATATTATTTATTCTGATATCACTGCTATATTATATTATACTATTATATTATTTATTCTGATATCACTGCTATATTATATTATATTATTTATTCTGATATCACTGCTATATTATATTATATTATACTATTATATTATTTATTCTGATATCACTGCTATATTATATTATATTATACTATTATATTATTTATTCTGATATCACTGCTATATTATATTATACTATTATATTATTTATCCTGATATCACTGCTATATTATATTATACTATTATATTATTTATTCTGATATCACTGCTATATTATATTATACTATTTATCCTGATATCACTGCTATATTATATTATATTATACTATTATATTATTTATTCAGATGTCACTGCTATATTATATTATGTTATACTATTATACTATTTATTCAGAAGTCACTGCTATATTATATTATATTATACTATTATATTATTTATTCTGATATCAGTCACTTTAAATAGATTTATCTTCTTAGATAACCTGCCTATGCAAAAGTTTCTACATATGTCCTCCTGTATATCTTATGTATATATCTTATGTATGTTTTGTATAGTCCTTTATATATTTAAGTTATTACTATATTTATATATTCTATCTTATTTTTACTTCATTGTTGTCTATTTATTGTAGGTTTGCACTGTTTTTATTACTATATATAATGCTGCCCTGCTGTAGAGTTGTATCTGAGCCTCACCCCAAGCATTTGACAAATAAACTTGAACTTAAACTTGAACAAACAGTAAACAATGACTGCAAGAGGTTCTCATTCCATTTTCTTTTTTCTTTCGTCAGTGCAGATCAGCACAGTAACAGCTCATACTGCTGGTTTGTTGATGTCTGTTTTGGATGCTCTACGTATGCTCTACGTGGTTTTGCTAGTTCTCACATTAAGTTAAGTTAAGTTCTTGCGAGAGTTTAGTTCTTGTGTGTTCTCGTGTTTTTGTATAGCAGACAGATAAGTGGGCGGTTCCCCAGTGTGAAAGTCGTGTAATGGGTGAACCCCTGTCGCCGATCAGTCATGTAGTGTGAAAGCCACGACAACTGAAAGACCCACAATTACAGCACAACCAGTCATGCAGTGCGAATGGCACAAAGACCTGACCACTCAAACAGTCATGTAGTGTAAACCAGGCGTAACCCAACGTAACAACTCAGTGTGTAATGAACTTGGGATGCAGTTTCGATGCTCATTCATGGTTATAAGCTTGTGCTGCTTGCTAGCCTCAGTGTCTTCGCAGCTCCAGTGCAAAACTTTAAAGGCGGCAGATTTCAGACACCAAGCATGTCATGGCTGATCGACATTAGTCACCAAGTTGTTCCTTTAGATGCTCAGTGAGTAAGGGTGGTTTGCGTGATTACCATTTCTGTGCGAGATGAGCGGAGGCCCTGAGGGAGCGGGAAAAATGACCTGGGAGATAGAGAGAGAGGAAAACACAGTAAGACGGAGGAAAACTACAACTCAGAGTCTCCAAGAGTTGCACACTCTGCATAAACCAGTCAAGCCTGTTACAGCAGGAGCTTTACAATATAGGTCACATTTCATGAACGCTTTCTCTAGGAGTTTCCTCTATTGATGAAACGGCCCACCCAGATTATTTAGTACTAATAGAAAACTCTCAACCAAGCTAAATATAGCTGTAATATAACAATCAATACTCATAGTACATTACAATCCATATAGATATGCTTTGACAGCAAAGACGTCTTTTATCCAACTCAAGGCAATGTTAGAAGACTGATTGGAGTTAACTAATACAGTGATGTATACTGTAGATAAACCCTTCAGCTCAGAAAGGGCTCAGTAATTGGTGGATTAGTTGGACCAGGTGTGTTAGGGGTCCTTCAGAACCAAGGTTGGAAACCACTGCTTCAGAGCAAAGTGGCATAAAAAGAAGAATATCTTCTGACATGACCTGCGCTGAGCAAGGGCCCTGTGGACTAAACCTATACAGACACAGATCAGATACATTCTGTTAGGGCGAAACTGGCTCCTGAGCCTGAACGAGCAGCTTATGGGTCGAGAGTGGTAAAACGCGAAATGCGCATATGCATTCAAGGGAGGTTCCACCAAGAACTGTGGGAGGATTGGACAGGAAACTGCTGGAGATGTTGGAAGTGCAGCTGGTCACATTCAGCCTTTCAGCAATAAACAATCTTGCATTAAATCCACTTTATCACACATCAGTTTGAGTCTCTGAGATCTATCATTAGGAGATTTAATGCTGGAAGGAGAACAGACTCAAGCCCTGGTCCTGAAGGACCACTGTTGGGCTTTTCCTTCCTTGACGCAGCCACTCAATGACCGGCTGTTAGGGAGCTGATTAGTTGGATGAAGTGTGTTGGAGAGAAAACACTAACAAGGCAGTGATTCTCCAACAGCAGGACCAACACCAGGACCAGGCCAATGGACTAGACGGAGGCACAAGCTTCAAACTGGTGCTGAAAGAAGGTTAACCAAGAAAATATTAATATTACATCTCTCAAGATCAGACGTATGTCAGTAGAGCACAATATGCGCTCGCAGTCTTTATTATCATTCCAAACATTGTTGTTTTTGACTCGAATCACACCATTCAAGGACGTTTGGTGGGGAAACAGTTCATCAACACTTAGGGCTGGGCGATAAAATGATAATCGTGAAATAATGTTTCTACGATAGAACGACATAGTCGACAGAATTAGGTTCCGTCCATGTTTTGAGAGACAACACGAATAGCCAATGAGAATGAGAATAGCGCCGCTCCAAACCAATCAGGTGGCTGAACTAGAGTTCCAGACATTTCATGTTTGGTTTAACCACACATAACAGAGTGCAGACGTAGCGGCAGCTTAACCCACGTGCGAGTAGTTTGGTTACTGCAGGCGTCACAATTGAGCAGTGAGAACAAAATAAGAGAAAATGACAGAAAACGTTAACTACTACTGAAAGAAACATGATACACGTGTTAATAATCTTAAAATAATCTATAAGATAAGATAAACAGGTAAACAGGTGTTGTCCTGCTGCTGTGTTGATGAAGCTCTACAGGATGTTTGATCTTCAAGGTCTCGTGTATAGCAGTTGTACTGTTGTGATCATCTCCACTGTGCAGAGCTGACAGAGCACCACACTGTTGTGTTTCTGTGTGAAACACTAACACTACTTTAGATGTAGGTGAGTGATTGTTTGTAGCTGCAGCTTGCGCTCTGGTTAAATCCATGCTTTCAGTAGGCATGGCCATCTTTGCAACGCATCAACGCACATTATGCTAATCGACGTAATTTCAGAATCAATAAAGATAAATATGTAAACAGAATCACTAAACCAACTCCCCATTAGAGCCGACAGAGAGTCGACTCACTTCTAGTCTTTTCCTCAGCCCAAGTACATTTGTACATGTACATAATACATTTGTCTATCTTCTGATAGAAAATAAATCAATAAAGTTTGTAAATCTTCACTTCTCATTTAAAGTAAAAAGGAAATAGTGATTTGATTTATATTGTGATATATATCGATATCGACTGATATGGAAAAAAATGATAGTGATAAGATTTTTTCCCATATCGCCCAGCCCTATCAACACCACTATCTCTTCATCACCGGCCTTTCATTTTCTGTTTCGTCCCAAGCTTATTGACGATGGCTCCACTGCACCTGTTGAACCTTGCACCTTACAAGCAATCCTTAGAAAGTGACCAGTGAATTCAGGCATGTTAGGAGCACATATTAGTTAAAAACCCAGAATATGTCAGAAAAAGGCCTGGTGTCCAAAATAGTTACTTTGCACAAGAGGTCCAAAAGCATTCTTCATTTTCAATGCAAGTCAATGTAGAGAGAAGTTTTATTCCAATGGATTTTGGAGCATTTCTATTGGTCCATTCATCATAAACCTGTCACAGGATATAAAGAGTGTTCATATGATTTCCGTACTGAACGAAAATCAGAAAGATTCACGACTAAAACATTGTACTGAACTTTAAAACTGGATCACTGATGCATCCCAGGCCTCCACACATCTCTCATTTGCCATTAATTATCAGATTCAAACCAAAACCCAAGACCCCAAACTCTATACTATATAATTAGAACGAATCTGTTTAACACGGAGATCTTCTTGTTAAGTGTGTTCAGAAAACTTAACTTCAAAAAAGGGGAACAGCAGTCTGTGAGTGACCATCAACACCTGCACCATCAAGCCAAGGTATGGTAGCTGGTGTATTCCAAAGATAATCATAAGATAGTGGGGGTAGCTCTGCAGGGACTGATCTGATAGGATGAGACTGCTATTGTTTGAGGTTCTACACCTGAAGGAAGAGCGTGTTTCTCAAATCTCAGCGCGCCAGGTAACTTGAGCCAGAAGTCAAGTGCTGTCCAGCAGGAAGCGAGACCGGGGATGCTCCTGTAATTTTTGTCTCTAATGATCCAGAAATCCTTTGTGAACGCTCCTCCCCAACCCCACCCAGAGCAGTGGTCACCAGTACTTGAAATCAGACTTCTCTGGTGTGCAGTCCAAAAAACTCCACTTTTACTGATTACATCTAAATCTAGCGTGACGTCAAAGGAAATGAGCATTCTCCCTAATGATCCTCAGGCTGCTAGCAAGGAATATAACACAGAAGCTGAATTTCAGTCAACTAAAACCTGTACAGGCTGAGGAGAGCAGGCCCAGTCACTGGCTTAACCTGAGACATGAGGGGTTAACAGAAGCTGTGCAAGGACAGGTTTGGTTTTGAGGGGGGTTGGAGGGGGGGCATGACCCAGCACTGTTGTTTGACAAAGATAAGCGTGCAGGGCATTACTGAAAGTTTCCACAACATGCTGCAGGACAGGAAACGACAGAGAAAGAGAAAGAAAAGAAGAAAAGAGGGGGGAATCAAGCACAGAGTATGGCTGCACAAAGAGAACTAGTTAAGATATTTTAAAAAATGTCGTGTTAGTCGACCCTGCCAGTGAGTGAGTGTAACCTCCCCTCCTGACTGGAGCTCACTCATAATTAAAGATCTTTCAGCTGATTTAAAATTCACCCCTAACTCGATGTGACCACTGCATGCGCCCTGAATGGGCTGAGGTGAGAGAGTGAGCACGTGGGGCTCTGAAGCAGCAGAAGAAAATAAACATCAGTAAACAAACAGATACACGGCTAGTAAACAGGGTCCGCTTTACCTGGGACACGTTACCGTGTCGTATCTGGTCAGAAGCCGTCCTGCTGCTGTTCTTCAGCTCCATCCACATAGTGAACACCAGCGCTTCTCTCACGAGCCTCTCATAATAAACAGCTACCGAGCGCTCAAGCTGCAGGGACATTAGAGCGAGTGGGCGGGGCGTCGTGAGGAACACGGGGTGGGCGTGGCTGGTGCGTGGGCGTGGCCTGTGTGGGGGAGTAGTTTTCAGTTGCTTCTTTTGTTGTAAGTTGTAATAATAATAATAATAATAATAATAATATAGTTAAATAAATACATGGTATTAATAATATTCCATAAACTAAGTAATTTGTTGCAGAAAAAATGTAATTCATTATAAAAAAAGAAAGATATGAAGCTTTTTAAACCCTCAATAACCTTTAAATGAGGCTGGTATATGTGTATATTGTTTACATATGTGCAAGGTGGTATCTAAATCTCATCTTGTTGGACCACCATTAACCAATTGCTGCATGGCTTTTATGTGTTGTTGTATTTGCACTGTGGTTTACAGGATGTCAGGGGTCATAGATTTAATTGTATTTATTTTATTTTTTTAAATAACACACGTTTTTGTCAAAGTTAAAAAAAAAAACGAAAAAAAGAAGCAATTAAAGTACAAAAAGTACATCCTTTTTTCTTATTGGTGGAGAGAATGGGATGGGATGGGGGGGTGGCAAGTTTCTGGCAGACCAAATCAAACCTCATTGTAGGCCAATTTCAAAAATGATCCAACATTTTAGAAGAATTAGAGTATATTACAGTATACAATATATTATCATTTGATTAATTCTTGTTGATCCCAGACTACTGAAAATCTAACACCTTAAAATACCTTTTAGTTCATAATATTAAATGTCATTTAACCATTTAATTTCTCTCCGTTTTTATAGTGCCTTGCTCTAGTTGAATGTTATTGAGCCCTTCACTGATAAAATAAACAATGAGCCAGCTTAGTGATTCTGCTGTACCTGCCCGACTTGATAAGAAAAACAGCTAAAAGAACAGGGTTTGAGTTGGCAAGTTGTGGCCGTCATTTAAAAATGAAAGGACTGTCGTGCCATTGAGAATTATTTCAAGCTTGCACTTGAACTTAAAACGCTGGTAAAGTCATATGACAACACACACCATCACCCAGACACATATATTATATAATTTGTATTACATGAATAATATTCCCATCACATCCACACACGTGTTGTAAGAAGGCTGAAAGGCAGTAGGGCAGCGTGTTATAGTGCTATTACATTTATGCTTTGCTTCAAGTATATTTAAAGTCATTTTTAATGCAAACCTGTGAGCATTATTATAATATTACATTACGAATAGGCATATTGCTTAGCGATGACAAGAGTCATGTATCCCTTAATAACTATGCACCCACTTCATAAGCCCTGCATCATGTTTAATAAGAATAGGAGAAGAAAGTTGAGAGCAAGTTCAAGTAGTGCAGATAAATCTTTCATTTATATCTATCCAGTGCTGTCAAATGAAGGCAGTACTGTAAACAGAAGCTACAGCAGACTGACAGCGAGCAAAATGTAAACACTGAAACAATGTATAGAAAAAATATTCAACCCTTAAGTCACAACAAAAGCTGAAACAACAAAATACACAACACCAAATAAATATACAAGGCAAAACCAGAGAAGGTAATAAATTAAAACACTCTTTTGTGTTTAACACTGAATAAAAACACCACCAGTGAAAGTATATACTATTCATAATACACATTAGGAGCGCATCGCTGTCCAAATAAAATAATTTTTAAACACAACGACTGCCATTTAAATAGATTTCATGATGAATGTACCAACAGAAATGCTCCTGAATAGCTTGGAAAAATTCTGGTTCCATTGACGTGCATTAAAAGTAAAGAATGTTTTTGTCCTCTCCTGTAAAGTTACTATTTTTGAAGATCCTTGTTTTTCTTTGGACAGCGATGAAATTCTGCATAATTACATCATTAGAAATAAGACAAAGTCATTCTGAGTAGTTTGAAGTGCTTTATGTTCAGTGGTAGAGAAACTACCGAGACAGAAGAGTTAACAGTGCTGGTAATAGGGACCAGACATCTATAGCATATCATGGTTCTTAAAGCTCCTTCATGAAAAGTTATCAAACATAAAGTTTATAGATGTCATGTGGGCAGCTGTAGTGCAATGTAATGGTTTCAGACTTACCACTACTTTACCATCATTTACGTTCCATATATAACTCAGACAGCACATGTAGGTTCACATGTGGTTTTGGATCGTAAATATAATGTTTGTGTTGTAGACTTTGTAAATCCCAGCTCCAATCACCACCACCACTATAAAAACATCTGAGTCTGCAAGTTTCTCTACAAGGATACACTTCACATGAAAACCCACTATGAATTACTTCTCCAATTCTTCTTCTTCTTCTTGTGTTTTATGCCAGATTCCCTTCCTGACACAACCCTCACCACGCCCCCGGGCTCGGGACACCACATGCACATGCGCACACTTACACCTATGGGCAATTTAGAGTGACCAATCAACCTAACATGCATGTGTTTGGACTGTGGGAGGAAACCAGTGTACCCAGAGGAAACCCCCTCAAGCACAGGGAGAACATACACACTCCACACAGAACCACCCGGACCGGGAATCCAACCCAGATCATCTTACTGTGAGGAGACAGTGCTGACCACTACACCACCATACTAACCACTACACCACCGTGCTTCTTCAATTACTTTTTCAACTCAATAATTCAATTATACAGAAATTTTTACAAAGATGGGTGGAATGCCCCTTCAAATCCCATCACCACCACTGTAAAGGACATCCGATTCTGTAAGTTTCTCTACAAGGAAACACATCACATCAAAAACCATTATGAATGACTTCTACAATTCAATAATTCAATTACGCAGATATTTCACAAAGATGGGTGGAATGCCCTTTCAAATCCCAACACCACCACTGTAAAGGACATCCGATTCTGTAAGTTTCTCTACAAGGAAACACATCACATCAAAACCCACTATGAATGACTTCTTCAATTCAATAATTCAATTATGCAGACATTTCACAAAGATGGGTGGAATGCCCCTTTAAATCTACTGCCTGGTTTCTCCTCACAAGGTAAACAATTTGCAGTCTGTCAAGCACTTCATGTGAATTTCCTGATTGTCTTCACGTCATGATTACAGGAATCCTAACTAAGCGAGTGATGATAACGAAATGAAAAAGTAAACAGCGACACTCTTTTCCTCAGAAGCCCTGATGCGGGTTCTTCTTCTCACACACGCAAATAACCTGCACGGCTGCCAATGCAGATACTCATAAATCGTGATGAAGTTCTCTGGACAGTGTTGCGCTGACTGTCCCCGCTGCCTCTTGCGGATCTTAAAGCGATTGTTCAGCAAAATATCAAACTTACACTGTTGATCAGGTCGGGCTTTAGTACCTTAAGTTTGCTTTAGCTTTGTGCTGGAGCTGCTAGACTCATGTAGCTAACAGACAACCTAATCACTAACAACTGGTTAGCATCATGCTAACTGGGTGACTATATCATCACACATTTGCCTTGTTCATTAATCTTTACCCAGCAAACACATACTGATGTCACAAAGTTGTCCACTTTCTTACAATGGTGGTGCTTTTTACGTTGTCTGAGGAACACTATCATGACTCACATAGCTAACAGACAACCTAATCACTAACAACTGGTTAGCATCATGCTAACTGGATGCCTATATCATCACACATTTGCCTTGTTCATTAATCTCTACCCAGCAAACATACTGATGTCACAAAGTTGTCCACTTTCTTACAATGGTGGTGCTTTTCACATTGTCTAAGGAACGTTGTCACAACGTTATTACCAAATAACCCTGTTTTATGGTAGTATGACTACCTGATGGCAATGTCCGACAACGTTATCACTATTTACTAAGGAATTTAGGAATAATTTCAATGCTTTGGCCACCAAAGCAGTACACTGTCAAAACGTTGTCGCAACGTAACTGTAGGGTAATAGACCTGCTCATGTGGTTAATCAATAAAACATGGGCTATAATACATTATCATGGCTAAAAAAAATTTCAGGTCAGATCCTTCTCCATTCTTCCTATTAGCTGTTAGCTACATTAGCCTTGTAGCTCTAGGGCGAAAAGCTTAAGGTTAAGTTGAAAACACAACACAATGAGTGATTTTACAGTGAAGTGAAGGGAAATTGACTAACAACGTTCTAAGACTGTAAAAGCACATTCTTGCTAGTTGTTAAATCCAAAATCCTCTGAGTGGAGATTTGAGATTAAATCACATCATCTTGCAGCAGCGGTTTTGCTTCCGAGCCTGAAAGAAGAATGAAATGAAAGTATTCAGGCACTTCGTCATCATTGGAAGGTACAGAGATGGTACACGTGCTGTATAATACAAATATAATTATGCTCTGCAGAAGAGCACATTTCAGTTGCTACATATTGCAATATGACTAGCAATGTATTAATATAAAATTAGAATCATGTGACCCAAACTGAAGTCCGTAATTTTTTATTTATTTTTTTAAATCAGTAGGCAAGCACGGCTAGTATGTCTGAATATTTATCAAGTTGTATCGAGTTATAGGTGAACGGTACCCGGATGACCTCCTGAATCAGCAGACATGGTACTATCCCATGATTCAACTGGAGCCGCGGGTGAATTCAAATTCAAAAATTCAAAACGTCGGCTGTGTGTATGTAGCTACTGCTGGTGAACTGCCATGACAGAACTTAGTGCTACCTCTGAGGTAAAAAAACCAAAAATGATTAAGTTCCACTTGATTCAACTTCTCAGAGCTACAGCTCGACACCGCCTGAGTACATATTCGCGTAAACGGGACTTTTACAGTAAATAAATAGCGGGACTTCTACTGTGGTGGTCTGAATGTGTCACAGAATGTTGGTAAGATGGTGGACGTAGTGCGTCCGAGATTGTGTGCATACTAAAAGTCGCCAACTGAAACTGCCACTCGAGCAGTACATACTGGCTCTAATCTAGTACCCACTGACTAGTACTTGATTTTGAATACACCCTTTGTCTCACTCTGTGGCACCAGAAACAGCCAGTACTGTTTGGTAGCGGGCTGAGAGATTTCGCACTCCCCCTC
The DNA here is from genome assembly GCA_021613375.1 of Megaleporinus macrocephalus. Lineage (NCBI taxonomy): Eukaryota > Metazoa > Chordata > Actinopteri > Characiformes > Anostomidae > Megaleporinus > Megaleporinus macrocephalus. The sequence continues at coordinate 7,315,595 of CM038710.1, read as the reverse complement.
ATTCCTTCTTTTGTTTTGCTTTCTGAGACTCTCAAGTTTCCCTCCCATTTTCCCTTGTCCTAAAAAATAAATACATAAATAAAATAAGAAAAATAAAAATCACCAGATTGGTTGACGAAAGTCAACGCAAGGTTTTTGTTGCTCTCCTTATTATGCTGTATTTCTTGTGGGAAAGCTCCTCCTACTTTGATTTCTCCTTCTCCTCATTATTTTGAGGTAGCAAGTGTTTTCCCCACTGGCAGTCTTTGTTCTTGGCTTCCTACCCAAACTTTTCCTCAAAGCAGGTGTTTTTTTTGGTTCTTGTGTTACACCTCATTTTGGGCCTCCCTATTTTATAAACCCAACTGATTTCTTGGCTTGGTGGCTGAGCCAGTTAGGTCAGTAATGCAGTGGCTTGGGTTCGATTCCCCCCAGGGCTTGTTTTGTCTCACCTTACTTGATCCATTCTTACTACTTACCATTTGGGTCTTTTAAACCTCAGGTCTGGTAGCTCACCTGGTTAAGACTCGTCTACGGAACATGAGAAGCCTAGATCCAAGCCCCTGATCAGGTGGCTGCCATTACAATGTTGTAATCATTTTTGTATATTTCATCTTGCTCTTACTTTTATATACATATATATATAGTTCTTAATACTTCAGATATCCTCTCTTTATACTCTATACTATATTGTAGTTTTGTGTGAGTGGGCAGTTGTAGAAGCATTTCACTGCTAGTTGTACTGTGTATGACTATGTTCATGACAAATAAGCTTTGACTTTGAAAAATCTAATATTGTGATACAAAATTTTCATGCTACACAATATGTCTATATGTACTGTACCTGATCAGTCGTGCAATATTAGTGCAACATTTTAATATACACTATCAAACTGCAATGGCAATGATTCCAATGATTCATTTGACAATGTAGATACTGTGTTACACTAAATTGAGTTAAATGGAACTAATTTTGCTTTTTGGTTCGTGTACAGGCACTGACGTTATCCATAGTACATTCAGAAAAACATATAGATTTGTGAAATAATTTATTACACTAGCACTGTTTTTATAGTTTGATTAGTACTTAAATGTGACACTACTTTTTATATCAACCTGGCCTAAATGTTCTGCCAAACTTCAGAAAAACAGCATATTGTGAAAGGGTGCACTGATAAAATGAATACACAACACTGCCCCCCCTCCTCTATCACCGACTCGTGATTTAAAACATTCAGGGTTTGGTTAAAGAGCTCATTTGCACACACCAGTCCTCTATGATAGCAGTACTGGGAAAGCCAGTGGCCAAATGCCAAATAACAAGTGATAAACTGTCCATCCTTCCTGTGAACATTTTGGAAAACAAAGCTGTCCCTGTTTGTTTATAGGCATGACCGTACAAATCCAAACCTTACAGTTTTGTAAAAGGCTTTGGAAGTTTGTCCCAGTTCCTCTGACTTCTGCACTAGATCATCCAGCTTCTCTCCTCTGTTCAATAACGACTCCATGGTTCTGTGCTGTGGGAGAGAGACACACATACACAAACGTACAGCTTCAGCATGGCGGGGACGTACAACACAGCCAGCCAGGGGACGAGCGGCAGAGACTAGAGCTAATCAATAGTCATATTCTTCAGTTATCCCAAAATAGACTGCTAACATATCATAACACCATAATACACTCACCATAATGACCACTGTCTCATCAACTTCTGCCTGGACTCTGGTCAGTGCGTCAGCTTCTCTAGGATTCTGCAGGGCATGAGGTCAGACAGTTACAAAATACACGCAACACAAAACAGTAGTTACTCTGACTCGCAGTTATACTCTGAGTCGGTTGTGAAACCACTGTATACGTATGCTTGCACTACGAAGATCCATTGTATACACATATGGAACCTTATATATATATATATATATATATATATATATATATATATATATATATATATATATATATATATATATATATATATATATACCTACAGCATCACAACTTTACAAGAGAGGCTGAAAACAGCTATATACTATATACTATAGCTACTATAGCTATATAGCTATATACTTTACAAGAGAGGCTGAAAACAGCTATATACTATATACTATAGCTACTATAGCTATATAGCTATATACTTTACAAGAGAGGCTGAAAACAGCTATAAATATATATATATATATATATATATATATATATATATATATATATATATATATATATATATATATACCTACAGCATCACAACTTTACAAGAGAGGCTGAAAAGCTACTTTACCTTTAATATAAGCTGTCAGCTTCAAATGATGTTAAAAAATAAAGAGTTACAAAAATCGAGATACATTTTTTTTCTTTGGACTGCGATATATATATATATATATATATATATATATATATATATATATATATATATATATATATATATATATATATATAATTGCATTTATCTGAAGTATTTGTATCGCTATATTGCTGCCGCTTTTCCCTGAGAGCTCCCAAACAACTATTGTATAACTACAATGACAATAAAGTATCCTTATCTTATCTTCATCTTTATTACGTAACATTAAAAGAGATAGTTATGGTCTTAATTAAAGGGTTAGTGTGCTTCATTGGTTTTGAACCAGACCTATAAGGCTAATGAGGCTAACAAGTAATAGAGACTTATGGTCACCAGTTAGCATTATTGAGCTCCCAAGTTATAAATGCTGAGTATTATAAGGCAGCAAGGCACCCAGTCATGTCTGAGTCTGATGTCTGTATAAAACAGGGTCTCGTAGGTTTTCTGTTTGACACATCCCATAATATTCATAATACACAACCCACAATTGCCATCTTTGAGTAATTCGCAAATAACGTCACACTTCCAGCTTTAAAATATAGGATGCTTTGTGTAATTTTTAAATAAATTATTTTGTGATGTCATAAAAACAAAGTATTTGCTTATATCCAACAACCTACAGCAGTTTACACCGATTCACACTGGAGTTTAGCATGGACAGCTTTATAAGTGATGCAGGCAGGCAATCAGGACAGATCTTATATACATGTAAATAGCTTTTTTTGAAGTACAGTAACATAAAAATAAATGTTGATTATGTAACATTTATGCCTGTATTTGGTACATAACCCACCCAAACATTGTAAGTGGATAAAAATCAATATATGAAAAATGTAGGATATGGGCCCTTTAATGACATGAAATGATTTGCGGTATCTGTGTGATGACTCCCTTATGCTGTTGTAAGTGGTTGCTGTGATCTCCTGTTAGCTACATTAGCCTGGTAGCTCCATTTTCAAATTTAAATAAGCGAATTTCAGATACCAATTTGTGTTCAGAGGCAAAACTCTGGTCTTTTGATTTTTCATCAAACTAGCGCTTTAACCAAAGTGAATATATGTACGTGCATCTGTCTGTGTGTAATGTATACCTGATATTTGTTAAGATACTCCTCCAGCACAGTAAAGCGGATGGTTTCTGGGGTGCCAGTCGGCCACTGCTGGTCGTCCACCTGTCTGGAGAACTCATCCAACACCTAAAGCCACAATATGAGAATCTAAACTCAGCTGTAGGAAAGCACTGAAAACAGATAATAACATGTAAATACGCCTATTAATACATTCTGTTAGCATTAAACATTAACAGTCGTGCACAAACAAAGCTTTTTAAGAAAAAGGCTTTGGCGATTCAATAAAAAGAACATTTAAAATAAAACAAACAATGACTTGAGCATCTCAAAATAATGATAGTATCTCTATATTATTAGATAGCATTTTAAAATAATAAGCTTCTCTAAATAATGACTAAGCATCTCAAAATATTAATAGTATCTCTAAATAATTAGACAGTATCTCTAAATAATGACTTAGCATCTCCAAATAGTGACAGTATCTCTATATATATTAAGATAGCATCTCAAAATAATGACTTGGCATCTCAAAATAATAACAGTATCTTAAAACAATTAGATAGTATCTCTACATAATGACTTAGCATCTCAAAATAATAACCATATTTTGAAACAATCAGATAGTATATCAAAATAATGACTTAGCATCTCAAAATAATGACAGTATCTTTACATTATTGAATATCATCTCTAAATAATAACTTAGCATCTCTAAATAATAACTTAGCATCTCAAAATAATAGCAGTGTCTTTATAGTATTAGATAGTATTTCTAAATAATGACTTAGAATCTCAAAATAATGACAGTATATTTATATTATTAGATATCATCTTAAAATAATAACTTAGCATCTCTAAATAATGGCAGTATCTTTATATTATTAGATAGTATCTCTACATAATGACTTAGCATCTCAAAATAACCGTGTTTTGAAACAATTAGATAGTATCTCAAAATAATGAACTAGCATCTTAAAACAATGACATTATCTCTAAATAATGAGATAATATCTCTAAATAATAACTTAACATCTCCAAATAATGACTTAGCATCTCCAAATAATGTCAGTATCTCTATATTAATAGTTCACATCTCAAAATAATGACTAAGCATCTCAAAATAATAACTGTATCTTAAAACAATTAGATAATATCTCAAAATAATGACTAAGCATCTCAAAACAATGACATTATCTCTAAATAATGAGATAGTATCTCTGAATAATGACTTAACATCTCCAAATAATGACAGTATCTCTATACTAATAGATCACATCTCAAAATAATGACTTAGCTTTTCCAAATAATGGCAATATATTAAAATAATTACATAATACCTCACAATCGTCACAAGAAAACCTTACAACTTTCTACACTTTGTTGTAAAGTACTGTTTATAGGGCTACATGACACCTACACAAGCTTGTCATGACGACTAACGTAACCCAACATAAATGTTTATAAATGCTTATTCATATATACGTCATCTGTCATAAAGGCTGATTTAGTTAGCTTTAATAAGAATTGCCAAATGTAACCATTACAGTGAATGACACCTATCAGAATAAACATTTATGTAGGGTTATGTCAGCTGTTATAACAAACAACTGACATTAGGTGTTATGACCAACACGTTTTTTAAAGTTACTTTAAAAGTTGTTAAGCACACTATTCCTTCTATAAAGTCACTGTTTATATAAGGTTTTTTCATAACAGCAACAATATGCTACACACCTTTTCTAGCAGAGAGAAGCACACGCGCTGTGGATATTCACTGTCTGCGATGACCACAGTGGCTAGACCGCTTTCCCGGATGTGCACGTGACACATGTATTCTAATTAAGGAAACACATACGGGACATAAACGCTTAAGAACACGTAAGAAGCACTGGCTGTCGTAAAGAATTCAGTAAATTAATTTACTGACCTTTCTCACTGACCGACGCTAGAGTGCCAAACGCAGAACGTTCCACTATGAGGCCACTAGTGAACGTCATGAACTCCTGAATGCTGTCACCACAAACATATATATTATAAGTCAGGACATATCATTTCATCATACACACACACATTTGATCAGCTTCACTGACCATATAGGAGCACTTTGTAGTTCTACACATACAGACTGTGGTTCATCTGATTCTCTGTATACTTTGTTACCCTGTTCCTTAATGGTCAGGACCCCCTCAGAGCAGGTGTTGTTCTCAGCACTTCTGGGACACTGACGTGGTGCTGGTGCGTTAGTGTGTGTTGTGCTGGTGTGAGTGGATCAGACACAGCAGTGCTGCTGGAGTGTTAGACACTCCTATTACTTGCTGGTCCACTTTGTAGATGTAAAGTCAGAGACAGTAGCTCATCTGCTGCTACAGAGTTTGTGTTCTCTAGTCCTTCATCAGTGCTCACATGACACTGCTGTCTAGATAGTTTTGGTTGGTGGACTGTTCTCAGTCCAGCAGTGACACTGAGGTGTTCAAACACTCCAGCAGCAGCACTGCTGTGTCTGATCCACTCACACCAGCACAACACACACTAACACGCCACCACTATGTCAGTGTTGCTGCAGTGTTGAGAATGATCCACCTCCCTATTAGTACCTGCTCTGTGGTGGTCCTGTGGGGGTCCTGACCATTGAAGAACAGGGTTAATAGCACTATGAAACATTCACTGTCTGGAGTTTCTCAGTGGCTGGGAATGCGGGAATGTACCTGGATCTTTGGAAAAAGCTGAATGAAGATAATTCATAGGCCGCCTTAAGCAGGTTGGCTTTGGTCTCTCCTTTGTAGAGGACGCTGAGACATAAGAGCTTCATTGTGCCAGTACGAACACCTGCCGAATAAATCAACGAAACAAAGAGGTTATGGCTTAACGTTACACGTCTTATAGGCTTCTTAGAGCTTGGCTGAGTTTTAAGTTCTTGTGGGACCAAATGTGAGGTCTGCATTGATACTACATCTAGATATGCTCCTTTAAAATGAAGTCCCTATAGTCCCTATAATGCTCAGGACAATACTCAAGAATACCCAGAAGAAACAAAGACCTTTAGTAGTGCTGGCCAACCTGACAATGTATATTATTATCATGAACCTATAGCACAGTATCTCAAAATAATAATCACAAAATAATCACATAGCATCTTACAATAATCATGACTTATCAATATAATGAGATAGTATCTCAGAATAATGAGGCAAAATAAAATAAAATGACTTAGCAGCTCACAATAATGACTGAGTATCTCAACATTATGACTTAGCAGCTCACAATAATGACTGAGTATCTCAACATTATGACTTAGCATCTAAAACATTGACAGTTTCTCAAAATACTGAGATAGTATAGCTAAATAATTACTTATCATCACAGAATAATGAATTAGCTGTTTACAACAATGACTGAGTATCGCAAAATTATGACTTAGCATCCCAAATAATGACTTAGCAGCTCACAACAATGACTGAGTATTGCAAAATTATGATTTGGCATCTCAAAATTATGACTTCGCATCTCAAAATAATGACTTAGCAGCTCACAATAATGACTGAGTATCTCAAAATAATGACTTAGCAGCTCACAACAATGACTGAGTATCTCAAAATAATGACTTAGCAGCTCACAATAATGACAGAGTATCTCAACATTATGACTTAGCATCTAAAACATTGACAGTTTCTCAAAATAATTAGATAGTATAGCTAAATAATGGCTTAGAAGCTCACAACAATGACTGTGTATTGCAAAATTATGACTTCGCATCTCAAAATTATGACTTAGCATCTAAAAATTATGACTTAGCATCTCAAGATATTGACAGTTTCTTAAAATAATTAGATAGTATCTCAAAATAATGACTTAGCATCTCAAAATAATGACTGAGTATCTCAAAATAATGACTTAGCAGCTCACAACAATGACTGAGTATCTCAAAATAATGACTTAGCAGCTCACAATAATGACAGAGTATCTCAACATTATGACTTAGCATCTAAAACATTGACAGTTTCTCAAAATAATTAGATAGTATAGCTAAATAATGACTTAGAAGCTCACAACAATGACTGTGTATTGCAAAATTATGACTTCGCATCTCAAAATTATGACTTAGCATCTAAAAATTATGACTTAGCATCTCAAGATATTGACAGTTTCTTAAAATAATTAGATAGTATCTCAAAATAATGACTTAGCATCTCAAAATAATGACTGAGTATCTCAAAATAATGACTTAGCAGCTCACAACAATGACTGAGTATCTCAAAATAATGACTTAGCAGCTCACAATAATGACAGAGTATCTCAACATTATGACTTAGCATCTAAAACATTGACAGTTTCTCAAAATAATTAGATAGTATAGCTAAATAATGACTTAGAAGCTCACAACAATGACTGTGTATTGCAAAATTATGACTTCGCATCTCAAAATTATGACTTAGCATCTAAAAATTATGACTTAGCATCTCAAGATATTGACAGTTTCTTAAAATAATTAGATAGTATCTCAAAATAATGACTTAGCATCTCAAAATAGTGACTTAGCATCTCAAAATAATGACTTAGCATCTCAAAATAGTGACTTAGCATCGCAAAATAATGACTTAGCATCTCTAATTAATGATTTAGCATCTCAATATAATGACTTTACATCTCACAATTATGACTTAGCAGCTCAAAATAATGATTCAGACTATCAAAATGACTTAAAATAATGGGGCAGTATCACAAAATAATGACTGAGCTTTAGCTACAGCTAATAAGTGGGCGATCGAGGGTGGTTGCAATAAAACAGCTGCTAATTTGTCTGATTTTGATGAATATTTCACTGGCGCTGCTTGAACACTAACCTTGGTGCCAAGAACACAAAGAACAAACGTCTCCCTATGTTGCCTTGCAAGAGTGAACTTGCAGGAGCATAAGAAGAAGATGTTCTGTGTGCTTGTTGTTGAGCAACAATCTGGGCCCAGCTGATTTCACCAGTCCATAAACTAACATTTAGCAGGCCGAAGAGGTGTCATTACACCTTTAGTCATTTGTTTGGTGGCCATAATTGCCCAAAACAAACGACTTAGAGTTTTTTTTTTTTTTACTACAACTGGCACATGTGTTATTTCAAAGTTATTATCATAGCAGCTTTACAATCACTACAGTTATGGGTTTGACTCGCAATGAGCTTATGGGTCTAAATATGATCAGACAGACGACAAACAGCATGTCAAGAACACATTCTGGGTATTTGTTTGTGTCGTTAAGGGACAAATCTGAAGACTGTGTCTGTGCTCATCTTCAATTTAATCATCTTTTAATATAATACCAGATGTCCAGTCATCTTCACTTAAACCACTAGACAATGCAGCCCCCTGGATAACACTTCACACAAATGTTCTAATTCTGAGGCATAGCTATGAAAATGCTCAGGACAATACTCAAACATAGCCAGAAGACACAAAGGCCTTCACTCGCGCTGAGCAACAAACAATATTTTTTATTTCGATGAACCGATACCACAGTATCTCAAAATAATCATCACAAAATAATCACGTTGCATCTCAAAATAATGGGATAATACATCACAATATTATATATTGTGTATATCAAAATAATTAAATAATATCTTAAATAATAAAAGCATTTTAAAACAATGACTTACTATCTCAAAATAATGACACTTAGTGTCGTAAACTAATCATTTAGCATCTCAAAACATTAACTCACTTTATCAAAATGATGTAGTATCTTTAAATGAGACAGTATTACAAATTAATGACTTAGCATCTTAAAATAATGACTTAGTATCTTAAAATAATGACTTAGTATCTTAAAATAATGAATTAGCATCTTAAAATAATATATTAGTATATTAAAATAATGACTTAGCATCTTAAAATAATTACTTAGTATATTAAAATAATGACTTAGCATCTTAAAATAATGATTTAGCATCTTAAAATAATGACTTAGTATCTTAAAATAATATATTAGTATATTAAAATAATGACTTAGTATCTTAAAATAATATATTAGTATATTAAAATAATGAATTAGCATCTTAAAATAATATATTAGTATATTAAAATAATGACTTAGCATCTTAAAATAATTACTTAGTATATTAAAATAATGACTTAGCATCTTAAAATAATGACTTAGTATCTTAAAATAATGACTTAGTATCTTAAAATAATGACTTAGTATCTTAAAATAATATATTAGTATATTAAAATAATGAATTAGCATCTTAACATAATATATTAGCATCTTAAAATAATGACTTAGCATCTTAAAATAATAAATTAGCATCTTAACATAATATATTAGCATCTTAAAATAATGACTTAGCATCTTAAAATAATAAATTAGCATCTTAACATAATATATTAGCATCTTAAAATAATGACTTAGTATCTTAAAATAATGACTTAGCATCTTAAAATAAAGACTTAGCAAATGACTTAGCAGCTTCACTTAATAATCATATAATAACTTAAGAATGTGTGAAATGGGCTTCTATAGACTCTCTTTAATTACAAAAAGATTAAAGTAAACACAACAACATTTCCAGTGCTCCTATTTCCTTTCTGACCAAAGTCACCACAACACAAATCATAGACTTCAAGCCCGTCACTCTCTCTCACTCTCAGTCTTCCTCTTTCTCTCTCAGTCCACCCCCTCTCTCGCTCTCAGTAAACCCCCTCTCTTTCTCTCTTTTTCTCAGTCTCTTTCTCTCTCTCACCCTCTTTCTGTCTCTTGCCCTCTCTCTTATTCTCTCTCTCTCTTATTCTCTCTCTCTCTCTCTTTCTCAGTCTCTTTCTCTCTCTCACCCTCTTTCTGTCTCTTGCCCTCTCTCTTATTCTCTCTCTCTCTCTCTCTCTCTCTCTCTCTCTCTTTCTCAGTCTCTTGACCTCTCTCTTATTCTCTCTCTCTCTCTCTCTCTCTCTCTTTCTCAGTCTCTTGACCTCTCTCTTATTCTCTCTCTCTCTCTCTCCCTCTCTCTCTCTCTCTCTTATTCTCTCTCTCTCTTATTCTCTCTCTCTCTCTTTCTGAGTCTCTTTCTCTCTCTCACCCTCTTTCTGTCTCTTGCCCTCTCTCTTATTCTCTCTCTCTCTCTCTCTCTCTCTCTTTCTCAGTCTCTTGACCTCTCTCTTATTCTCTCTCTCTCTCTCTCTCTCTCTCTCTCTCTCTCTCTCTCTCTCTTTCTCAGTCTCTTGACCTCTCTCTCTCTCTCTCTCTCTCTCTCTCTCTCTCTCTCTCTCTCTCTCTCTCTCTCTCTCTCTCTCTCTCTCTCTCTCTCTCTCTCTCTCTCTCTCTCTCTCTCTCTCTCTCTCTCTCTCTCTCTCTCTCTCTCTCTCTCTCTCTCTCTCTCGTTCAGGTCTCAGGTCTGTAGCTCTGAGTCTCAGTTCGAGACGCGCCCGGTTTAATTCATCTGCGTTTCCTGTCGGTCAGTCAGTCGCCGCTCAGAGCGGATTATAAACTTCACACAAGCAGCTCGTAAACTCGACTCTAAATCCAGACAGTGGGCGGTTTAGACTTGGATCTGCTGCCTCACCTGCTGCGTTTACTGCAGTGTTTATCCACAGCGGCGGATTTTAATCGAGCCGAAGCGTCGCTCCCTGTACTGTCCTCGGTAGACACTCGGTCTCCATAGTAACCGCAGGTAAACAGTCCGCGTGTATAACGGCCGGATGAAAGCGGCGCTTTTATAATGAGTTCCGCTTCGTTTTTCCTCTAAACGAAGCTGCGCTTATTATTTTTTAGACTAATCGACCGTACCTGAAAATATATAGTACAAAGTATTATTTTTAAAGGTTTGTAATTTAATCAAGTAATACTAAATTCAATACTGAGATAACATCTCAAAATACTGAGATAGCATCTCAAAATAATGAGCATCTGAAAATAATGACTTTGTATCTCAAAATAATAACATCTCAAAATAATGACTTCTAAAAATTATTTAATATCTTAAGATAATGACTTAGCATCTGAAAATACGGAGATAACATCCCAAATATAATGATATAGTCCCTCAAAATACTATAATAATAGATAGCTATTTATCTAGCTATAGATAAAATTAGTATTAGTATCATTTTTGGAGATCTAAGAGAGAAAATGGGTTATAAACCTACAAAGTGGAGTTTCTTTTATTGCACTTATTACACAATCTTTATTTTTATCTATTAAACGAGTCACGTGGGTTCGGTGACTTGCAGTTGTAGTAAACTCACAGCTGGCATTTAAAAAATCAAACAGCTTCTGTTAGACATTGTGAGGTTTAAGTGAGATTATGTTTTTTTTATTATAATATACATGACTTTAAGACAGACGGAAGGAGGAGAGGAGCAGTAGCAGAAGTTTATGTTCTCTCATTCGCGGACATGGCCTGCATGGGAGCCACTCACCGCTCATCATCAGCTGTGATCCTGGAGCGCCATCTAGTGTCCGAGCCGTAGAGGCTGCACTCACTTGGCGCTGTGCTTGGTCATGCAAGGTTTGCAGCAGGTGTTTAACTATGGAAACTAATACCATGAAGCTCCCAGTCATGGGCGTAGCAGCAAATTCGGGCTCTGTACTCTCTCAATGTCAGTGGGCCCCTATCCATGCCAGCACACGAGGAATGTAAGCAAAAAAAAAAAAAAAATCAAAATTTTCATGGGCCCCTCTCCCTACTCGGGCCCTGGGTAGTCAGGTCCTCTTTGCCCCACACTACCAAGTCCATGCTCCCAGTGCACAGTTTCTGTGCTGTTACAGCTTCACGCCTGCTTTTGCGTCTGGTCCTGTCCTGTTTTGTCCTTCCTCTCGTCTGCTCGACCTACCCGCCAAACCGTGATACACGTATTAATTAAAAAATGTTGGGGTTTTTGTTTGTTTTTTGGCCCACCACCACCCCCGATCCTCAGAGGACTAATTGAACTTTACTTATTAGTATTTAAATTTACTTATTTACAGCATGTAACTTTCTCATTCTTAAATACATCCAGTAAATACAAATGTATTTGAATATGTAAACTGAAAGCACAAATAGATGTACAAGGCAGGAAGCAAAAAAAAAAAAAAACCCCAGTATATCACAATTTTGGTGAGACTAAATTATTTGTACAGTTACCTTTTTACATTCTTTTTTTAGTGTGTGTGTGCATGTGTGTTTTTTTATCTTAAATAATTATTTTAATTCTTTATTATTTACTTCATGAACAAAAACAGTGTTTGTAAATATGTTCCTTTACAGATGTCAACAGTTTCTATCAGATTCCATAGTGAACACATGAGGGTTAATTCTGACCCATATGTTGTATGTTAGAAGGCAGCGATACAACAATGTAATAAAACTGATTTTTTATTTATTTATTTATATTTATATAGCGCTTTTTACAACAATGTTGTCTCAAAGCAGCTTTACAGAGTTTTGAAAACAGACAGTTATAACATATATACCCCAGTGAGCAAGCCAGAGGCAACAGTGGCAAGAACACCTCCCTCAGACTGGAGGAAGAAACCTTAGGAGGAACCAGACTCACAAGGGGAGACCCATCCTCCTCTGATCAAACAGTATTTACAGTTTAATAAACTAAACACCAAAGAAAAGAGCCTCTGTTTGAAATCTGGATAGCAAAGCTTTAGAGGCTGCACAGGTAGAGGCGGTCCCTGACTGAGGCAGTCTCTGACTGAGTCTTTATGTAAAGTAGGCGTGAGCTGAAACAGTCCCATCCTATCTCAATGCTGGTACATCTGGATGGTGTACAGTGATGTAACTGAGGGTGTAGCAGTTGACACAGATGGACAGGAGAGCTGGCTGGTGATGGATGGGGTGGAGGCCCTGGAGGCCCTGATGATCAGTCCTTCAACAGTGTTCAACAAATCAGGATTTGTGATGATCAAAAACAAGTAAACTGAGGAATTCATGAAAGCTTGAATGGTGAAATTAATTTATTGCAAAGATACAGAAAAATAAAACCTCAGTCGGGTCACTTTTGACCCAGGTTGTACATCAAAGGCTTAAGCCATGAATGTCTATTGTTGCCTTATCTGTCAGGAAAATATTTCAGTCTTCTGGCTCGTTCAGGTGCTCTTTAGGAAATATTTAAACAGGCAGAAACAGTTCTCCACACTTTCGTTCCATACGTAATATATCTGTTCATCTACCACAATGTTTTACACTTTACTCCTTTATTCATTTTTGTTGGATGACCACTCCCGGGAAGTGTAACAACTATAATTTTGTGTACATTATCTGCCTGACAGAGAATCAAAGTCCAAACTAATCGAATAATCTATTTTGCATTTTCACATTATTACGCTCGTCCAGATTAATGAGCTTTGGCAGGTAATCTTCTCCTCATTTGATCTCATTTCACTGAGACATGGCAGCAGTCCAGGCAGAGTCTGAGCAGAGTCCCTGGGGTGCACAGTACTCTGGCTGGACTCTGTGAGGTCACTGGGACCATGTAACCTCATATCAGTGGGCCATGTAACATCCTGCTTCTGGCTTGTTCAACATTTAATGGCTTGTGGAAGGTGTCGGACTCACAGTAAGAGAAAGTTAAAATAGTTGTTGCTGCTAGTTTAAGTGTGACCTGTTATGTTTTGGTTAATATGCTGGGGGGTGGGGCTGGTTAGTGGGGTTTGGTGCTTACTGTCAACAGATATTTTATGACTAGAAGTGACCAGCCTGCATATCAACCATTTCATCAGCCAGTGCAGCGGGTTTACTGTGCTGTGCTCAATAAAGAGCTTCGGCTTGAAGCCCTACATTTCTTGCATCATCTTATTAGCTAAGATGTCGCAATCTTGAATAGTGTCCAGGGTATTTATGCCATAGCGCATGCCCTGAATGCATTATATGTATTTTATTCTTGCTGAATACGGCCTTTTATATCTTTGCCATAATGAAGTCACCCTGTATATAAGATTCTGTTGCTTACTACAGTGTGAAATGAATGTGTTTGATTCCTTTTCATATATATTTCAATAAGGAAAGCTCCTCTGTTCAAGATAATAGTTTCTGCTCTCTAAGAAGCTTTCACTGCTCTCAGTGACCTCTGCTTATTAGCATCTGACTGGTCTAATATATATGCAAATAGATAATATTAATATCTATTCATTCCTTTGTGAAGAGAAAAGCAAAATAATTTCGTTCCTAGTAATGACTCCGGAAATGCATCCCATGTAGCAAAGCTGATGAAGCATTGAAAAAGAAGTATCAACCACTTACTCCCAGTGATACCATATGACCTCACTGTGTTTTACCATCATGTAATCATGTGAAATACTATGAGTAAGTTATTTCATCAGCAGTCAGCATCTAACATGGCAGTAAAGCCAACTATATTAAATATAGTTATCGTAAAAAACCTGTCCCATGCTTCCTGGAGCGCCATCTAGTGTTTAAATATGCTATACATGTGCTGTATTTGACTGTAATTAAGGTGTTGGGTTTTGTTGGATCTCCATTTTTCAGATAAAACCCTTTGAATAAAGGCTCCATTGGGATTTGAGGTAGTTTAGCTTTTGGTTGTTTTCCTTTTTAATACCTTGCATGTTTTGTTTATTGGCTGAAAGACAAGAAACAGTGGCTCCGCCCTCTTTTCCCTTGGTTGGCCATGAATTGCAATGCTGAGACATGCACTTTACATTACAATAAGTTTATTTACAGAAATTAAGCACTTTACATGTGTAGTTATTCCCGCCATGTAACATTTAAATTAAGTTAAGCTTACGACTGGATACAAACACAGTTTCAAATATAATAAATAAAATAAGCAATAATTAGTAATAAACCCTTTACAAGTGTCGGCTATGCTGTTGCCTGTTGTCAGTGCAGACAGTTCTCCTTCTCCAGCTTATCAAGACAGTAAGAGTCACCACAAAACAATAAAGACAATGTATGAAACACAAAGCAACATCTACATTGTCCATGATAGTAGTATTTCTTTTTTTTCGTCAAAGGAAATCATATTGCTATTTAAGCCATGTACATGTACATAATTAGTAACATTCTTTGCATGGAAAGTATAGCCTATTAACAGCTTCTGAAAGTATAGCCTACGTAAGTGAGGTTTTGGACATGTACAGTGGCATAGACTGTGCGGTGAGCACTTGGGTGCCAAACGTGTGGCGCAGGGTCCACACTGTAAAGCCCCATTCTGGAGAAATGCACATTGCTGTGCGAAGGGAGGCTTAACAGGGCCACTCCAGGCGAGCGTCGCTCATCCTTGCAGGTTAAGCAGCCACCCTGGAGCGCCATCTAGTGTTTTGGGGCGTCCCTCAGCATCAACTCTCACGGCGTTATCATGCATGCGGCCATCTTGCAGGCCACCGCGGAGATCAGCGCAGCTCCTCGGCCGCTGCCTTCTTCAGACTGGATGAAGGTGATCTCGCAGTGTGGGGACAGCTCACGGACGACCTTGTGGAAACGGTCCTGGAATCTGAAAGAAGAGATTTGGGAATCAGCACTGGCATCAAGACGAGCTGAAGAAAAACATTCTGGTGCAACATGGTGGTGCTGGTTGATCAGCATCCAGAACATTCTCCAAAGAAAAAAATAGTAACTAGTAACTAGTAATAGTAACTCCCAAATAGTAACTTTACAGGAGAGGACAAAAACATTGTTAACTTCCAATATAACTTTATGTAATGTAATGTAAATTCAGAGGGAGTTTGGAGCATTTCTATTGGTCCATTTATCAGAAAAACAACCAAAATGGACAGTGATGATATGTTAGTTTGCAATAAGTTTACCAACCACCAAAACAAGATAATTTCAGATGATTTGTGATGTAATATTACATTAATATAAACATAAATCTGCTGTATTGTTTTAATTTCCTATGTCATTATGACCATATACCTCCTTTTGGGACCTAAAATACTTAAAACTGTCCAGGATTTGTCTTTTCATTCCTACCGACTTTTGCATTTATACCCCCAAAGTCTTCTCTCGGCTGGTTTTCACTCTAACCCATCCCTCCATCCCCACATTTCCCCTTTCTCCGCACTCTCCTTACCGTGGGTGGAGCTTGTAGACGGAGCCGTCCACTCCCACGGTTATCTTCATCTCCTCCTGGCAGCGGCGCTCTCTCATCAGGTTGATGACCCCGGCCAACCCGGACGCGCACATGTGGGCGGCACGTGTGGATACGCTCTCACAGGCCAGACGCACAATGTCGCAGTCCAGCTCAGACGGCAGGACGCCCAAAGAGCTCAGGATGTTGTAGATTTGCTTCCTGTCCCCTGTGTCACTAAAGGGAAACAACACATTGTTCAAGCTACTGTACACCACTCTAGTGCTGTTTTGGTCTATAACAGTTTTAGCCTGAGAGGTTTCATGTACCTTTCAATCTGGGAGACGAAGCGGGTCTCGAAGCTGCCGCGTGTCTTCAGCATGTCTGAGGCTTCGCCGTTGAAGAGCAAGTCTTCGTTCACCAGCTTCATCAACACCAGCCGCACCAGCTCTCCCATGTACTTCCCACCAATGACTTTTTCATACCTGAGAATCCAGGAAAACAAGACAGTAGAGGGTTAAACATGTGCATGGTAGCTTGTACAAGTTGGTAGAGAACTGAATTTGTAAATGAATGCACATTATTTGAGCTAATAAGTGTTTTTAAGCACTAAACTTCAAAGAACTTGGTCCTAAAAGCTAAGCTGCACTACTAACTGCAGCTGTAACACTGGTTTGTGTTGTAGTTCTTTATTATTTTCCATAATTCAGCAACTGATGGATGGAGTGAGTATGAAATAAGGCTGTAGTAACAAGTGCGACTTGACTGCTAGCCCAAAAGGCCCGCTAGCCCGATGAGTTGCTCTGCGTCCGCTAGCATCCGCACTGTAAACTGGCTGGTGTTAAATGAACCTTTAAGGAGTTAAATTTGCTTAAGTTTAATCCACTTTAACCCTGTAGGAGTTAATAACACAGGCGATGTTAACAGTGCACTGTAAACAGCCATTAAGCTAGCCACATCGCTAATGATCCGCCGCCGCAGCCATTAATCTCCCAGCACGCGGTTCGGCACTGACGTGGCTACCTCCGCATTCCCAGAAAAACAAGCCTGTCACCTGGAGACCACACAAGAGCCTCAGGATGGCTTTTCGGAGCAAACTTCAGTCTAACTTTTAACAGCGCTGGGAATTCTGTGCTAACAACCAGTAACAACAAGAAACGTGACAATAGCCCAGCAGTGAATAGCCGCAGCCCCTGCCATCAGAACAACAGCGGTTTCAAGGAAAAGTAGTGTTTGCGCTGAGGTATAGAGACAAACTTATGGTGATGTGGGTGACGTCATAGCATGTATTGACGTCATCGGTGCTGTGGAGTGGCAGCTGTATGGGTTTCTAAGCACTAGCAGTTGCACACGGTGGCAGGCACTCGGAGGAAATTCAAGAGTTTGGAATAAGTTGAGTTTTCACTAATAGACATGTATACAATGTAATATGATGCTAGGACTATTCAGCTTTATGTGTTTCAAATTCAGCACTATTGATTATATGGCTAATTGTGTAATGTAGCGATTATTTTGTCATTTTAAAGCCACAGTTTTTAATCTTTAAAGTTATTTTGATCCCAGTCATTTCATAATACTGTCACAATAATGCCAATTCCAATTACTGGGGCCTCTATGGGGAGTTCAGTGTTATATTAGCACTAGGCTACTTAGGCCAGCTCTACTTTCGCACAGACAAGCTTGTGATTGACTTTCAAGTGGCCTGTTTTTAAGTTTGTATGCATTTACAGTGAATTTTCTTTTGTTAGGCTTAAGTGAATAATACTGGAGTAGCCTGTTAGCTGTCTGCCAAACAGTTCAGCCTCTATTCAGATTTACTTAATATACGCTTTTAATTCATATACGTTGAAGTGTGCAACTACAAGTAGGCCCATGCTTTTGTGAGATCTTACATTTCCTATTCTTCTATGATGCAAACAAAGCCAATTTAATGTATAATAGATATTTAAGTGCTAATTGCAAGCTGATCACTATGCAGCTTCATAGAGAAGAAGATTTAATTAAGTAATCTTTTTTAAATGAGTATTTGTGACAGGCCTAAACAAATGAAGAAATCTTGTATTTGTTGATTTTGTTGGCAGATTGTGTGACGTCTGCAAAGTATGCCATGTCTCTTTTATGGGCAGTCCTATCGAGAACATGGTGTAGCGGGAGTTACTCACAGCTGGTGTCCAGGGTTGAGCGATGACTCATCCACTACTCTGTCATATTCCAGGCGGAAGTCCTCCAACTCTCCGTTGTCTCCGAACGCACCCCACTCCGTATTCACACACATACGCCCCTCGTCCCCTTCCACCAGCTCCACTGTCCTCATCTCCTCCATATAACACGCGTTACACCCCGTCCCTGAGAGACAGAGAGAGAACGAGAGAAACAGAGAGAGAGAGAGAGAGAAAGAATAGCAAAATGACTTCATGACCTGTTTGTTCCTGCTTCAATACATTCCATGTTCCTGTCATAAAGTTTATATGCGTGCTATAAAGTGTGCAATGGGGGGTGGATGGTATGATGTCCTTACCCACTATCATGCCAACCTCGCAGCTGCGGTCCTCATAGTAACAGGAGATCATAGTGGCCACTGTATCATTCACCATGGCAACCACGTCCATTTCAAAGTCCTAAGGAGGGTAAATGTTTTTAGTGAAGTGGTATAATGACGGGCTTTATTATTGGCATTGCTGCTGGAAAACAACACCAAACAAACAGCTTTGTAAATGATCCAGTAGTAAGTGCTGAACACTAACCCCTCTCCGTTTGATGGCGTCTCTGAGCAGGCCAACGACGTTATTGCCTTCGGCTCCAGAGGCCTTGAACCCTTTAGTCCAGTTGAGTAGAATTCCCTGTTGGAAAGCAAATACATCATGCACAGTTCAGACTTGTCTATGTGAACATCATCCAACAAAAAATGAATCCGGATGCCAACATAGCAACCACAAAGTGTTTAGAATGGTCCAATGGCCTTTTTCATCCAGTAGTATTAAACAGGCTGTTTTGGCTACTGCATCTTTAAGATTGATATATCGTTGCTGTCCAAATAAAAATGTGCATCTCTAGTTTCTCTAGTATCATTTGAACATGAAATTCTGGTTCCATTGAATTACACTGATAGTAAAGCTGTAAAGTTGCCATTTTGGAGACACATGCTTTTCTTTGGACAGTGATAATATGCAAATTACTTTTGTTTTTATTGGATGCCCTGTACAGATTACAGTCCATGCTGAAACATGGATCCTTATCATTTACAAGTGAGTGGGTGGAGATAATATAATATAACATAATATAATATAATATAATATAATATAATATAATATAATATAATATAATATAATATAATATAATACAGTGGGAGCTGACCTTATCTAAGTCCTCATGGCGGACTGGAAAGGAGAAGGTAAAACCCAGAGGAAGCTTCTTGTGTTTGATGTGATGCTTGTCCAGGAAGTCGGATATGCACTCAGCAATGTAGTCAAAAAGCTGGAGAGAGAGAGAAACCAAAGAGTTTTACTGAAGTTCATTACAGCTCCCTTTGATTAAAGCATTAAAGCACAGACCAGCATAACCGGTCACCAGCGAAACCAGCCTATGTTGCATTTTGGATGCTATGCTGGTCAGCAGCAACAGAAATTAATATGCTGGTTAGCAGCAAAACTTGCATATGCTGTGTTTTGTTGCTGGTGTACTGGTTAACCAGTATGACTAAGCTGGCTAACCAGCTAAACCAGCACCAGACCAGCAGTGGAACCCCATAGACCGCTATGGATTGCATGCTGGTCTATACTGCCTCTTTCAGCAGGACTGAAATCATTGTTTCCTAAATCTGTTTGTATCGGTTCATGAAGCCAGAAGCCAAAAATTTCTTCATGCACTCACCATTTCTGCAGTTCCAGTCATGGCGTCCTCTGGGATAGAGTACATGTGGTGCTTTGTCTCCACCTTCCAGCCTCGTTCCTCATCTTCACCTACTTTGACCAGCATCACACGGAAGTTGGTGCCACCCAAGTCCAGAGCCAGAAAGTCTCCCACTTCTGGAAGCCCAGAAACAAACACAGCTCTTACTGAATATCCAGGAATCACCATGTATATGATGCTAGAGTGTTTTTTATCATTTGCATGTTGAATAAAAGCACAGCCAAAATTCAGGCGTCGAGGCTGCTGCTACTGTTTTTAGCTATGCTAGTGTACTTTTAGCTATTTTGTATGTATACTAGTTGGTGATATAGTGTCAGAAACCAACCATATGAGTAATTTTACTTGAGATTACTTAACAACTCAACGTTTGGGGCAAATGTGATGATGTAGGCAAGAAGTTAGCTCCATGCTAATTAGTCTGGTGTTAGCTTCCATTGCTTGCTAGATATATTAGCCTTTCAGCTCCAGTGCAAAACTAAACCTCAGACACTAAACATGTATTGGTAGACTGGCTGCATTTGAGGGAGGAGATCTCGTCATTTTTTCTGGAAACTTAGCATAAAAAGAAAAACAAGTACTGTATTTTCAAATGGCAACTGTACAGGAGAGGCTAAAAGCCTTCTTCACTTTAATATAAGTCAATGGAATCCGATGTCTTTCCAAGCCATTTCGAAGAATTTCTATTTCATTTCTATTTCTATTTCATTTTTATTTCTATAATCGACAAAAAAGGAGATGCATGATTTTCTTAATATCTTTATTTCTTACTCAGCTAGGTTTGTATCAGAGTAATAGCTACTGTATGCTACTTTAGTGCACACCCACCACAATTATAGACTCTGATAATCGGTGTTTGGACACTGGCACTGCTCGGCACTGCTGTGACTCAGTCTAGCCCCTGACTTACTTTAAGTTAACCCCTTGAACTGGACTACATTTGGGCTAACTTAACAGTTTTAGTGTATAGTAGACAATAATAAATGAAATATTACACTTTTAAAATAAAGATTCCTCCACAGTTGAACACCACACTCTTTACATTATATGGGGTTTCTTTAAACCGTAAAATAAGGAATTTAAGGGGTTAAATGAATGACCGTAGGTGTAAAGCAGGTTGCTGGGTGATAATTAGGCTTGCTGCTATGTAAGTTTTATGAGCAGTTGCACTCACCGGACCCTTCGGGTGTAGAGCGGACATAAGTGGGGAGCATTTTAACGCTGGCCTCATCGTGGGTCTCCAGACGCAGACCTCTGTCCATCTCTCTCTGCATCCTCCTCATCACGTCTTTTAAGTCTTCTTTGGTCAAGTGAAACTCTGAGAGGATTTGGTCCACCTGCATACCGGTAGAGAGAAAGAACATTTCCAGATGATTCAAACATACGTGTTAAAAATGGAATTTCACAGAATTTTCAAATGATTTTTATTAAATGATGAATTAAATGACAATGGCGGTGATGGGAACCAGACGTCTCAAAAGTTGAATCTCTCCAAAAGCTAGTCCAATTTATTATTTTATGAATTTGATGCCAAAGGTTTTATAGTTTTATAGTAGTTTTGAGATAAAAGATCAAAGGAAAATGTTACAAATGAAAAGTCGGAAGACGCATGTCGTTAACTTTTTTTAGGTTAACGTTTTTAATGGGAAATAAAATGCCTGTATTAAAATTGCAGACACCTGGTTCCTATCACCAACACTGTAACCAAATCAGAAAAGGTAGGTTTCTCTACAACATACTATTCATTCTGTTATATATTTGCAGAAATTGGTGAACAAATATGTGGAATTCTCCGTTAAATTGCATTCATCACAGTGAAAATGACAAATCTCATGTTGGGCAAGCATAAGATATATATTTTAAGTATAAGGCTCATATAAATATCAGGCTGGTTAAAGAAATAATATCATCTTTAATAATACCAAGTCATCACAGATTACACTGAAAATCTAGACTCCAACATCTGTACCTGATTCTCATGTGTCCCTTGTTTCTACGGTACTGAACTACATTCGTCACATGCATTTTATTTCACTCACTTCTTGCAACACTTTATCTGACATATCACATTTTACTGAAGTGAAAATGACTGACAGGTTTCAATCCATGCAGCACATCTTTCAGTGCACCTGAAAATCTCACTAAGGTTCTTACCAACAGGACTTTCTCCAACACTGACTGGTAAGCGCTTGGCATTCTCATCATCTGCTTGCGGATGGAGGCAGGGCACGGCATCTTTGCGAGCGTTTTCTGAGCGGGCTGTGCGAGTCAGTGAGTGAGCTGGTACGAGTGTAAGTTTCAGACACAAGCCGGGCTCTTTTTATGCCCTGAGGCAGGATGGGCAGGCCGAGAGCTTAACACCCTCTGTACACACACCCCGCCCGCTGCTGAGTACGGACGCACACACCACCTGACTCTTAGGAGTCAAGGGCATACAACACGGCCACAACGTGGAAATGGCCTTCAACCATGTACCAATATTAATAACAGATTATGTTAGAGCTTTACTAAACAGCTTTCTGTGGTTGGCTTACTTTTGCAAGTAATTTTGTATGTGTAATGTGCATGTAATCCAGGTTAAATGAAATAGAATCAAATAGAATTAATTATTAACAGTGCTAGTACTTATACAAGACTGAGATAAATGAGATTCTAATGATAGGATAAGCTATTAAACCACACAGGTGCAGCTGTCCATGCACTACTATCACTTGCTATCTATATTTATAATAATGTAGCCTGCAAAAGGTCCTTGTAATCATAGTGTTCTAATATAATTTGCTGTTTATTACAATTTGTTTATTATTGTTTATTGTTAACTAAACTGCAAAATGTCTTCTTTATGACACAGTTACAATATCAGTTGCTATATACATTAAGGTGAATCTTAAAAATGTCTTCATAATGATAGTTTTCCAATAGAATTTTCTTTGTAATCATAGTTTTGCAATCAAATTTTCTGTTTACCATAACAATAACCTTACAAAAAGTATTTGTAATCATAGTTCTCAAATATACATTTCTATGTACATTTAAAAAATAACCTTAAAAAAGTAGTTTTCCAATATAATTTTCTATATATATATTAAAAATGTTCATTAACAGTAACCTTTAAAATGTATTTGTAATCATAGGTTTTTAGTATAATTTGCTATGTGCATTAATAATAGCCAACAAATGTCTTTGCAATCACAGTATTTCAATATAATTTGCAATGTGCAACAGTAACCTAGTTTGAAAATGCCTTTTTAATCAGTTTTCCATTATAATTTGTCTTGTGCATTAACAATAATCCAGCCTAAATAACATCTTTTTAACCTGAGTTTCCCAGTATAACCTAATATTGGCCTTGTTGCACATTGTGGCCCTTTATTTTGTTGTAAAATAAACTTAGGGTATTTAGGGGGGAATGGGTTGAAGCTAAATTTAGAAAGACGTAACACTGAACCTGACCCCTTTCTAAATTTAGAGACCCTTGTTTGCATGGACAAACAGTTGATGTTGCAACGACATCGTAAGTTAAAGTCCAAACTTTGAAATATCTGTTGTAAGAGGTTGAAGAGTCAAACTTTAGCATGCAGTATAAAGGAAAACCAGAATTATGTCAGTATATAAGCTTGCAAATGCTATAATATACAATAATTACATTACTTTAATTTTGTGTTGATCCCAAATGAGAATTAAAGTCATGCAGTGACCTCGTTGCAGTGGCTTTGTAAGTTAATAAGTTAAGACTCATACCAAATAGTACACCAATGGGTAAAATCCTGCAATCTGCAACAAACATTCTAACAAACATACTATTTATTTAGCATTCGACATAATAGTTGACCTTTATTCAACTCTTTAGTTGATGATATTCATAAGAATCACTGTAGGAACCAGGTATATGTAAGCTAATGCTTGTTTATTTGCATATATTCCAAAATTGTTTTTACATTACTTAATATTTTTTTTTCTGGTGCACAGGATCACTGCTCTATATGTATATACAGTAAATTCCAAAAAATATGCTTAATTTTAATTACACTTAATTTTTGAAGGGCGGTAGTGTGTAGATGCTCAAAAAACCCCAATAATATTAGATTGCATCCAAATAACATTAAAAAGTAGTGATTTTTTGTATGTCAATGTGCAGGTTAAACCCTAGGTAACCCAGTACTGACTGTAGTTATTATCTGAAGTTATAACATGGTTTTGACTATCTAATCCTTAAATTTAATCAGAAGTGCCGCTAATGAGTTTACACAATGGCTGGGAATTAGAATTACCAAACCCAATAAATGATTTAATTGTACTTATATTTATTTATATTTTTCTACTTATATACATTATTTTCTAAGTTAACACTGCTGAGATAAATGGTTTTAAACAATGTGCTTAGGTGCAGAAAGAAGACTGTACTGTATATGTCTATTCAGATGGGGATAAGATAGATTTTATCATAATATTTTATAACGTTTTATATCTAAACCTTGTCTTACTCCATCGTATCTTTACACCATGGCTGATAAGCTACTCCAATTCCAGTCATGAGACCAACTAAGAGATAATAAACTTCAGACGGCATTCCAAAAAAGGCAGTGATCACCTGCAGATTTCTTTTATCCAGGATGATTACAACATACTTTATCACATTAGGCTTCAGGAATTTACAACTCATTGTTTATAGGCTAAAAGAGAAATGGAGCTTTAAACTGACACAATTTAAATGTAGCACAAATAAAATATATCAATATCAACAGGACTAGAGTTGTGTTTCACTCATGTGCTCGGTATAAACTCGGTATAGTCTTCTAATTGTCTACTAAGTGTCTACTAAGTGACACGTGGAACATACAGACTGAGTGCCACAGAACCGCACCAAGTCACCCTACGCAGTGACATTGTGCTTATCAGTGCAAACACACACATTTTTTTTGGGGATGACTTGCAAGGTCTTCCGTCCTGAGCTATTAATATCAAAAGCTAAAATTAGCTTTGTCAAACTGACCACTTGGTCAATGCCACAGAACGGAGAACTGCAGTCAAATCAAACATGACCTCACTGGCCTGACCTGAATAGTTCACACGCTTGTTGTGAAATAATAAAATATGCGGGAGAAGAATGAAGACTCACATGTGCAGTTGTTCAGAATTTGCTAATTTTTAAATAAGGTTGGGCATGTGGGGAACGTCAGAGACCACCCTTGACTAGAAAATGTTTTACGGTGTCACAAGAAAAAGCAGGAAATATTTATTAAGTAGAAAACTGCACAGAAACATTAAAAACTAAATATTATGGCGACCTGCTCGGGATGCTGTGGGAGGCGTGGCCATGCAGAAGCCAGGCACTGAGCGTCTCATTAATGGTAAGAAAGACTGTATGTTTAAGTATTATTATCATTACTATTATTATTATTCTTTTTATAATTTTATTTTACTCTATTTTTTGCCAGCTCAACTCAAGATTGTCTGGTATGATTTTGTGATTCGGGGCTGGTCTACAGCTTTTTTTGAGATGATGCACAGATTCTGGATAAGCTCTATTCTGCACACATAAACACACCTGTACTCCTCTATTTGTCATTTATTCATCCCTACTTCCTCTCATAGTGTCCCATTCACTTTTGACACCACCCAAAACCTTTTCTTTCCTCTACCTAACAGCCACTAAACTGCATGTACTCATTCAGGGCAGATCCCCAAACTGGAGATGAATACCATGTGCCACGAACCATCTACAATATATACACTACTATGCAAATCTGGTTATCTGATCAATAAGTGTATGTTCACCAGTAAGAACAGCAGATCTGATTAGAACAGATGTAAATAATCATACATACAATACAAAGTAACATGAATATCTTATTGTGAGAGAAGTAGATCAGATCTTGAGCTCTAGTTTGAAGAACAAAGTGTAGTTCCAGATTTCTCCTGGACGCCCCAGACATTGCATGAATGTATTCAGTTCCTTCAGCAGCAATCTTGATTTAGCTTAATGAAGTACTGAGCAGTCAAAGCAGGTATCAGATGAGAACTGTAAATAATACTGGGTTGTTTCAACAAGGAGAAGCTTGGAAAGGGTTAAATAAACACACTGACGTATGGAAAAGCACTACTTACTCTATTAATACTGTTTGAATATGTAAAAAATTGTATTGCTGAGCAAATAAAAGCTTCCTGTCTGGACAAAATAGCGTTAAACTATAGTAATGTCCCAAAGTACATAAAACTTGCACAGTAATGTAGTGTAAGAGCAAGCTGGAGGAAGATTGGGTTTAATTTCTGAGAACATACATCACTTTTTGTGACTGAAATCTTCCTGTTTACAGAATGCTACAAACAACCTTATACAAACATACTTGTTGCCTTAGCTACTTATCATGTTTGGGTTGTGTCACACCATGCAAGAGTTAATGGGTAAGAGTGAGGCAGTGACTGGGAGTTAAACTGTTACCAGAAAGGGGGCAATAAACAGTTTACAATGTTTATAAACCGCTGTGAGTGCAATTATATTGTACAGATGTTTGAAATCAATGATTCTGTCATATAAAACCTACTTTCCTGTAGATACATGCATACAATGAGTCTATTATTTATTTAGCACTCTAGTTTTAAATCATATGTGGAAAGCATTAAATAAAGTTTAACTGCATCCAGAATGATGAACAAAGCTGTAGATTAGACTGAAATGACTTTAGAAAACCATGACATCAAGAATGATTAAAATCCTCATACTTCAGAAGTTGAAAGGGTACCACACTCAAACATTCTTAAATGTATTTTTTAAATAAAACAAATAATTACATTTGCCTTTCTAGGTTTTTCCTTCTTACTTTAAGGCTTTAAATATTAAGACATTAAAATGTGTTCAGGTATGTTCTTTAAAAAGTTGGTTCTTCAAGTGTTCTTTAGGAAAAACAATGGTTCTATATAGAATCATCCCTATTTGCATGCTTACCCTTACAGAAAATAAGTATACTCAAAGTTCATTTTATTAAGTATACTTTATGCAGTTACTATACTAATGTCATTGTACTAGTAGTACACTTGTATATGTACTATTTTAATACTTCTTGGGACTAAATTGGCCCACTTTCTAGTTTTTAAAAGTATACTTTTAAGTACACTTTAAGTGTAAGAGTAGTAAACCAAGTATACAACTAGTTTACATCTTTTGTACTGCAACTACA
This sequence comes from Megaleporinus macrocephalus, assembly GCA_021613375.1. Lineage (NCBI taxonomy): Eukaryota > Metazoa > Chordata > Actinopteri > Characiformes > Anostomidae > Megaleporinus > Megaleporinus macrocephalus. Next base: position 7,288,133 of record CM038710.1, on the reverse strand, counting down.
CTAAAAGTAAACTTAAGGGTTTACTGTTAGTTTACTAACTTGTACGTTTTCTTTAAGTAAACTTAACATAATACTTATAATTTACTGCTTATATTATTGTTGTACTTTAAAGTATATGACTAGGTTTAAGGTTTTTTTCTACTTAAAATAGAACTTAACAACGTTTACTTACTCACCAGTGGACACACGTAAAATAAACAAGACACACTCAGAATAAGAAACATATTTGTATCTTTATAAATCTTTATAAATCAAATTTTAAATAAATATTCTGCTGGATGTGTTTTTGTGCAGAGCAAGAGTACTTAATTCTACTATCTATAATCAAGTATATCAAGTATAAGTAAAGGCCAAATATACTTAGACTGTTCTATACTTGTCAGTATAACCCAAGCATACTTAAGTATAACTGTGTTTAGTATATCACTAAGAAGTGCCTAAAAAGTAAACTGAAAGCATACTCACTTCCTTTTAGTTTAAAAGAAGTAAACCAATGGTACACTTGAATAAACTTCTTTTTTGTAAGGGTATGTGGTTTGCATGTTGAAACAGGTTTACATCATAACAATGGCAAGACACTTTCTGGGCTAACCATATGCAACACATTTTCCATTAATCTGAAGAATCTTTTCACCATGCAGGGAACCATTTAAGCATGTTAACAATTCTATGAGTGTTTGTTCTTCTATATAGAACCTCTGTCTTTACATAAGTCCTGTTGAAGAATCATGTTTTTTAAGAGTGTATAACAGCATACATAGCTACTCTAGGTTCTACATGTGCACCATACGTCTGTATCAATGCTAGCAACCTTCTGACAGGCCTTCCTTCTCTACTTTACTTCATGGTTCGGGGCAAATGGCTGCTGGTTTCATGATGTTGTGTCTGCCATGGAGAGATCAGCCACAATTAACTAGGACAGCACCAAATTTAGTTACAAACAGAACTGTGTTAACACTAGTGACACTAGCAACATTAGTTAGAATAGCACCCAAATTCAGTTATAAAGAGAACTGTAGTAACACTAGTAATGTAAGTCAGAAGAGCAACAAAATTTAGATCTAAACAGATTTGAAGTAACACTAGTAAAACTAATAGCATTAGCTAGGATAGCACACCAAATTTAGTTACAAACAGATCTGTAGTAACTATAGTAACATTAGCTAGAATAGCACTAAAATGAGTTATGACCAGAACTGTAGTAACACTAGTGACATTAGCTAGGATAGCACTTTGTTACAAACAGAACTGTAGTAACAATAGTAACATTAGCTAGGATAGCACTAATTTTTGTTACAAACAGAACTGTAGTAACAATAAGAACATTAGTTAGGATAGTACTAAAATGAGTTACTAACAGAACTGTAGTAACAATAGTAACATTAGTTAGGATAGCACTAAAATTAGTAACAAACAGAACCGTAGTAACAATAGTAACATTAGCTAGGATAGTACTAAAATAAGTTACTAACAGAAATGTAGTAACAATAGTAACATTAGTTAGGATAGCACCCAAATTTAGTTACAACAGAACTGTAGTAAGACTATTAACACTAGTAACACTAAACAAGATAGTACACAAATTCAGTTACAAACTAAATTGTAGCAATGACAGATTAACTAAACTCATTGGATAAAGGGACAAAACTGGCACCTATACAAGCATTCTAGTATTATCTAACATGGCGTAATGAAGATTTTTTAAGTCAAACACTAACATTTCTTTATGGGAATGATTTGGAAAGTCTTGAATCTTTGCAAGGTTGCCTATCTTGAGCTTTTTATAGCAAAAGCTAAATTTAGACATAGCCCAATCAAACATGACCTTACTGGAATGACCTGATCAGCTTATACACTGGTTGGGTAATACTCAAATATGCACTTAAAGTATGAAGGGTCACCAACTCCATGTGCATGGTAAGTTATATCTTTCGAAAATAGCTCATTTTAACTACTAATTTTAATACATGTTAAATATGTAGAACTGGGCAATAGTCAGAGATCACCTTGTTTTATTTCCAGTTTTAACGACCCTTATATAGAAGTAATTTTTCATTTTTCAGCATCAGGAAGGAAAAAAAATCAGGAGACATTTCTTTATTAGAAAATTACACAGATGTTGCAAAACTAAATGTAATATAATTTTTTAGCATTTAGTGTGTCCACTCTTTACCTTTACTGCTGTTCCAGCCTTTACAGGACATTTGTTTTAAATTTCACTTAAAATTCAGGCTTTTGTTGCAGTGATGTTGAGGTCTGGACTCTTCTGGACCCACTGTTCTGAACTACACATCCTTTCAGACCCATAGTGTCAAAGTGTCTTCTCTGTTTGATTGGAGTTTGATGTTTTTCTGTTTCTCAAGATGAAAGTTTATATACTGTTTAAGCTGTTACCTAATAAACATATTTTAAGCCATGATGGTTTTAAACCATAGTGATGCATTCACGCTGATGTCACGGCTCATAACTTAATGTCCCCCTAGTGGCCATTCTGTTGTGAGAATGTATATCAACTCAATATTTTTTTAATTAATGCAATCAAAAAGTTTTTTCCCCCATATTATATGTTTAAATATAAATATTAACTGTTGTCTGTCTGTGAAATGTAGTAACTCTGTGCCGAGCTATTAACAAGCAATGAGGCTTAAAATGAGGAGGGATGAAACTTAGAGATAAAGAACGCAGGGAATCCAAATGTTCTTCTTGCAGGTAAACAGTAAACATGTACCAAGAAAACCCTTTGAATAATGTTCCATTGATCAATGACTGACCCATATATTTCACCATATGTCTCTCCTCTCCATGTTAACTGGGTGGTTAACTCATATACTCATACACTATAACTCATATACTCATACACTATAACTCATGTACTCATACACTATAACTCATACTCATACACTATAACTCATATACTCAAACACTAACTCATATACTCATACACTATAACTCATATACTCATACACTATAACTCATATACTCATACACTAACTCATATACTCATACACTATAACTCATACTCATACACTATAACTCATATACTCATACACTATAACTCATGTACTCATACACTATAACTCATATAATTATACACTATAACTCATATACTCATACACTAACTCATACTCATACACTAACTCATATACGCATATACTATAACTCATATACTCATACACTATAACTCATATACTCATACACTAACTCATACTCATACACTAACTCATATACTCATATACTATAACTCATATACTCATACACTATAACTCATATACTTATACACTAACTCATATACTCATACACTATATCTCATACTCATACACTATAACTCATGTACTCATACACTATAACTCATATACTTATACACTATAACTCATATACTCATACACTAACTCATATATTCATACACTATAACTCATACTCATACACTATAACTCATATACTCATAAACTATAACTCATGTACTCATACACTATAACTCATACTCATACACTAACTCATATACTTATACACTATAACTCATATACTCATACACTATAACTCATATACTTATACACTAACTCATATACTCATACACTATATCTCATACTCATACACTATAACTCATGTACTCATACACTATAACTCATATACTCATACACTAACTCATATACTCATACACTATAACTCATATACTCATACGTTATAACTCATATACTCATACGTTATAACTCATATACTCATACACTATAACTCATATACTCATACACTATAACTCATAATCTCATACACTATAACTCATATACTCATACGTTATAACTCATATACTCATACACTAACTCATATACTCATACACTATAACTCATATACTCATACGTTATAACTCATATACTCATACACTAACTCATATACTCATACACTATAACTCATACTCATACACTATAACTTACATACTCATACACTATAACTCATATACCCATACACTATAACTCATATACTCATACACTATAACTCATATACTCATACACTAACACATATACTCATACACTATAACTCATACTCATACACTATAACTTACATACTCATACACTATAACTCATATACCCATACACTATAACTCATATACTCATACACTATAACTCATATACTCATACACTAACACATATACTCATACACTATAACTCATACTCATACACCATAACTTATATACACATACACTATAACTCATGTACTCATACACTATAACTCATATACTTATATACTATAATACATATACTCATACACTAACTCATACTCATACACTATAACTCATATACTCATACACTAACTCATATACTCATACACTATAACTCATACTCATACACTATAACTTACATACTCATACACTATAACTCATATACCCATACACTATAACTCATATACTCATACACTATAACTCATATACTCATACACTAACACATATACTCATACACTATAACTCATACTCATACACCATAACTTATATACACATACACTATAACTCATGTACTCATACACTATAACTCATATACTTATATACTATAATACATATACTCATACACTAACTCATACTCATACACTATAACTCATATACTCATACACTAACTCATATACTCATACACTAACTCATATACTCATACAATATAACTCATACTCATACACTAACTCATACTCATACACTATAACTCATATACTCATACACTAACTCATATACTCATACAATATAACTCATACTCATACACTAACTCATACTCATACACTATAACTCATACTCATACACTAACTCATACTCATACACTATAACTCATATACTTATACACTATAACTCATATACTCATACACTATAACTCATAATCTCATACACTATAACTCATAATCTCATACACTATGTCATATACTTATACACAATAACTCATATACTTATACACTATAACTCATATACTTATACACTATAACTCATAATCTCATACACTATAACTCATAATCTCATAGACTATAACTCATATACTTATACACAATAACTCATATACTTATACACAATAACTCATATACTTATACACTATAACTCATAATCTCATACACTATAACTCATTCTCATACACTATAACTCATATACTTATACACAATAACTCATATACTTATACACTATAACTCATAATCTCATACACTATAACTCATAATCTCATACACTATAACTCATATACTTATACACAATAACTCATATACTTATACACTATAACTCATACGTATACACTATAACTCATATACTCATACACTATAACTCATATACTTATACACAATAACTCATATACTCATACACTATAACTCATACACTCATACACTATAACTCATAATCTCATACACTATAACTCATATACTTATACACTATAACTCATACGTATACACTATAACTCATAATCTCATACACTATAACTCATAATCTCATACACTATAAGTCATATACTTATACACAATAACTCTTATACTCATACACTATAACTCATAATCTCATACACTATAACTCATAATCTCATACACTATAACTCATATACTTATACACAATAACTCATATACTTATACACTATAACTCATAATCTCATACACTATAACTCATATACTTATACACAATAACTCATATACTTATACACTATAACTCATAATCTCATACACTATAACTCATTCTCATACACTATAACTCATATACTTATACACAATAACTCATATACTTATACACTATAACTCATAATCTCATACACTATAACTCATAATCTCATAGACTATAACTCATATACTTGTACACAATAACTCATATACTTATACACTATAACTCATAATCTCATACACTATAACTCATAATCTCATAGACTATAACTCATATACTTAGACACAATAACTCATATACATATACACTATAACTCATAATCTCATACACTATAACTCATAATCACATACACTATAACTCATATACTTATACACAATAACGCATATACTTATACACTATAACTCATATACTTATACACAATAACTCATATACTTATACACTATAACTCATAATCTCATACACTATAACTCATATACTTATACACAATAACTCATATACTTATACACTATAACTCATACGTATACACTATAACTCATAATCTCATACACTATAACTCATAATCTCATACACTATAAGTCATATACTTATACACAATAACTCATATACTCATACACTATAACTCATAATCTCATACACTATAACTAATATACTTATACACAATAACTCATATACTTATACACTATAACTCATAATCTCATACACTATAACTCATAATCTCATACACTATAACTCATATACTTATACACAATAACTCATATACTTATACACTATAACTCATAATCTCATACACTATAACTCATTCTGATACACTATAACTCATAATCACATACACTATAAGTCATATACTTATACACAATAACTCATATACTCATACACTATAACTCATAATCTCATACACTATAACTCATATACATATACACAATAACTCATATACTTATACACTATAACTCATAATCTCATACACTATAACTCGTATACTTATACACAATAACTCATATACTTATACACAATAACTCATACTTATACACTATAACTCATAATCTCATACACTATAACTCATTCTCATACACTATAACTCATATACTTAGACACAATAACTCATATACTTATACACTATAACTCATAATCTCATACACTATAACTCATAATCTCATACACTATAACTCATATACTTATACACAATAACGCATATACTTATACACTATAACTCATATACTTATACACAATAACTCATATACTTATACACTATAACTCATATACTTATACACAATAACGCATATACTTATACACTATAACTCATACTTATACACAATAACTCATATACTTATACACTATAACTCATAATCTCATACACTATAACTCATATACTTATACACAATAACTCATATACTTATACACTATAACTCATAATCTCATACACTATAACTCATAATCTCATACACTATAACTCATATACTTATACACAATAACTCATATACTTACACACTATAATTCATAATCTCTTACACTATAACTCCTATACTTATACATAATAACTCATATACTTATACACTATAACTCATAATCTCATACACTATAACTCATAATCTCATACACTATAACTCATTCTGATACACTATAACTCATAATGATGAGTGACAAACATGATCATGACAAAATCATTATTGTTGCCTTCCAAATATAAATAGAACTTTTTGACACCGTATCAGATTTTGTTCTGTGCAAAATAAAAATACTTCTAAATTTCTATACAGTATACAGTTTATTTATCTGTCTATTGATTTGTTTCCAGCTGACTGGAGTCAAAGGTCAGTCTTTAAAATTGCAGACAAACATGATTGCTATGCTACCCAAACTGAAATCATACAGATTGAATGTGGAACATGACTAGTTGATTATGTATCCAAATTTGCTGCGAGTCACAGCAGAAATATGCATCACAAGTTTTAGTTAAATAAAAAAAGAAACACCATCCACAACACAAAGATAAAAAACAAGCATCTCTAATAGTCTATACAACATGAACATATGAATATATGAAAATATGACAATATCCAACATTACACTGGCTTAATCAAACATTATATATGGAGTAATCCAGTCTAACGTTGCATCAGCGTTGTGATTTGTGATGTTTACTTTTACTTTTTGCCAGAAATTGAAGCAAACAATTCCTTTAAATCAGTGGCAGCTTGTTCCAGGGCTTTAGTACACAATTGAGCTCACAGAGGTCAAATAACAAAGCCTAAATAGGATGTTGAATCATGTTTGCTAGAACAGGGAACACACAACCTGGTGCAAAGCAGGGCACCATGACTGGAATCCACCACATGACTCAACTAAACAAACACACACAGCTGTACTGCTTTGCCTTTCTTCAAGCAATTTAACTGGATGTAACTCTTTGCATTCTAAATGTAGGCCCACGTGTTAATTCCTTGTTGTAAAAACTCTATTCAATTATATATTAATTGCATATTATATATATGTTATTAGCTTCCAAATAATTTCTAACAAGTTAAAAACATATAAACACCAATGTGTGATTTTAGATGCTAGAAAATATTAAATTATTATTATTTTTTACCTGCAGCTCCGTTTGAAGATCCTTGCATGCCATTGTGGGTCAATCACATCACCGTTACTGTCGATAAACTGCTCCCCATCCATTACCAGTGCCAGCCCCACCCAAACAAATTCACGTGCATCACTGATGGCAGACATTGCTAGGTGTCTCACAGTAACTTTAGTACAATCCTTCCTTGACCCAACACAATTTCGTTTTACGCTATGGTCTTTATCACAGACGGTTACAGCAGTAATAAACCTAAATGATGTCTCTGCCAGCAATCATACATTTATGGCATTTGATCATGACATTCATTTATTGGCTATAATACAAATCAGGTGATAGAAAGACAGTACAACATTGTGGATTTGGGGTTGTTTTATGATCTGTTCTGTCCTGTTGGGTCAGGGGCTGAAACCAGCAACCTTCTGGTCACAAGGCTGGTCCCCCAACCTCTAGCCCATGACTGCCTCACATTTTATTTTATTATGGAAGTGAAGAGAGTCAAATACTGTTTGCTAGAGCAATGGTTATGTGGGGAAAAGGTTATGTAAATTCCACATGGCCAGGATTCTGTCCCAATTTAAATAAGGATTTTGGACTAAAACCTGCATTTAATGCATTATTTGCCATGATATCCAGTAGCATGTAGCTATATCACCTCTCAACTTCAGCACTTTGCCAGGCTTTTGTACACTTGTCATGTTATACATCACACAGTCTTTCAGAATACTCACCAGACCAGACCATGACTGCTAGCCACTGAAATATAATAAACACATCTATGCTGCGAGCTGGCATTAGTGATATAGTGCTGATGATCCCCTGCAGGATATAACTAGCACAGACTAGCATAGCTGGTCATAAAGTAATACAAATTGTGACAAATATTGTAACAAATCCAATAAATCAGCTAAACCAGCACCAAACCAACTAAAATCAACCTGGACCTGTTTAAACTAGCATGGATATGTCAGCTAGGCTACTGTACTGGTCATGTGAAAAGATTTTTTAGGGAAAGATGTTCTGTTGTTCTGTTGTAGTTCTGTTGAAGGATGCTTGCAATGCAAAACCCAACGAGGCAAAGCTAATGGTGTTACTTTATACCATTAGAACAAAAAGAAAGGATGCAAATATGAGTTACATGTTGGGAACATTTATTAAACACAGCAGTAGGGCAGGCAGAGCACTTCTAGTCACATTTCCCATACATGGTAGACAGCTAACCCAGCTCAGAATTCTCTACTAACCTTCATATCTAAACATATTGACTACTCAGTTGTCATTGAATTATTTTTTTTAATATGAGGAGAAAAAAAAAAGAAGTGGCCTCAGTTGATAAGACGAGTCACACCTTTTAATCAACAAGTTTGGCATCACTGGGCTCTAATGTTAGATAGCTAATCAAGCAAATATTAGCATCCACTGGCAACAGCCAGAGTGGCCCTTTGCAGATACCCTTGTTATTGACGCTAGGGTTTTATAGGGATGTTTCTTGTTATGAAGCCACATCTTTGTATTTCAGTTGTCAGGCTTGTCGGTCAGACAGGGGCTAATGAAGATAACTAGCAGTCTAGCTAAGGCGGAGCTAAGCTTGCTATCTTCACGCTAGCTGGGCAACACATAGAAACAGCTAACAACCAGAACAATGTGGGTTTATAGCATGAAACACAGTAAAACCCAAAGTCTAAATCAAGGATATCTGCAATGTGGCAGTTCGGTTTTTGCAGAGGCTGCTAATGTCAAGTCAAGAGGTTTTTATTGTAATATTAGGTAGTTTTATCTAGCAAGCTAAGATTAGAGCTTAGTTGGATCAGGCTTGCAACTGCAGCCATTTCATCTTCTTTTTCTTGTCAGAAGGAAAGTGGTAGAATAATAAATGAGTAATGTTTTGGACTGTAGATTGATTTAAGCAACAAAGAAACATGTGGCATGGCAAAAAAAAAACAAGAGCCTCAGCCGCCTTGGTGGAAGCTTGGCCAAGTGTGTGAACAAGCAGACTGGAGTAGAAAGAATTGAACCACTTGTAGCCCACACTGGTACCTGACTAATCAAGGAAGTCACTGTAAAGAAGTTTACAGGTTCTGTGATTGTTTGGCAGTTGTGCTTAGAGCCACCGTCGGACCCCCCAGATTATTTTCCTGTGTACAATGTCTAACTATTTTTAATCTCCTTAAATAAAAGAAACACTTTTATTTTAGAAAATAAACCAAGACAGATATTACAAACAATGATTCAACTTATTTGAAAATGGTGTTGCTGAAATTGAAAATGCTTAACTAAACTATTTCACAGTGGATAACAAAAGAAAGAAATTAAGTAAAAAATAGTAGATTGGACTGGGAGAGGAAACAAATGATCAAAAGTGACATTCTGTCTACTATTTAGCGTAGGCCGCCCGCAAAATGCCAGTGGACTGACAGCTCTGTTGTCGGTGGGCCAACAGTGGGCAGCTATCCTCTTGCTATCAGAGACTTTACAATCAGATAAACAGATGTGCCCACGTTAGACTAACAAAATCTGGTTATTTACGCAGGAAGTCTGTCCTTACTGCAGCTGCAGTGCATCCCAAGAGCCACCACGGCTCTGAAGACTTGGAATTTAAACCAAAACAGCACAAAGAAAACAAGTCCAGTTATTTGCCACTACAGCTAGCTAAATTGAGGTATCTAGCTAGTTTGCTATTTTTTAGCTTGTTTTTATCAATGTAAATAAAACTACAAGTCACTTCTGTCAGTTAAGTGATCCATGCTCTATATTGTAATGATAGTTTGAAGAAATAACAAAGTTGTAGGATTAAAATTAGGTTTTAGATATTCTGGGCATCCTAGAATTAGCTGATTAACAAATAATAGCTAATTAGCAACAGCTAATTAGAAAATGTAGACAGCTCGCTCCCAAAAATCTTCTCCAAAGACGAAATGCTCTTTCAAACGTATTCCTATCTTCAAGATACTTTGTGATGAGAGGTTTTGCCAGTATTTTATTACTAATAATAAAAGTCTAATTGACGCCCAAGATTGAGGCCATGATACCAGGCAGTTTGAAATTTATTGGTTTATTGGTTTCTTGATTTCTTTCTTTGTTGATTTATTTATTTAGTTGTTTATTTATTGTTTACCTCGCAGAGGCATTGTTTAAAGCTCTAAATTTGTCCATGTGGCCTTTCTTAAAGTGCAGATTTATATGGGAAAAAAATCAAAGGGAGCCCATTTTATGTGTAAAGTGTTGCATGAAATCTACACAATGTTAACACATCAGTGGAATGTAAAAGACCTTTACTTTGAAATGTCAAGTTTCTTTATAAAGTAGACAAATGCATTTATTTGAGATTAAACATACATGTATTCAATGCCTTATTGTCCAAATCTAATAATAATAATAATAATAATAATAAATGTTTCCCATGCAGTTACCAACGTCATAGGGTGTGGAATTTCAGGGATGACCTTTCTGGCCACTGATAAGGGCACAATTTCTGGTAAATTCCTGAGGACGGCGGCTTGGGCGGTCAGATATGTGTTTAACAACTCGTATCGTCTTCGTGATTTCTGGGTTTGTCCCTCGTGATTTTACAGTCGCCGTGTTAAAGGTTGTGTGATAACCTTGAGGACACTGTTAATGATGAAGCGTTTCAGAAGGTGTCATGTACTGGCTGCGTTTCTCAGAAGAATTGGAACAAGGCGTGGGCTGCCGAGGGACCATTTTGGTACTAAGACTCAGACTAAGAATGATATGAAAGGGTGACCCAAGTGAAAAAGCTGTAGATTGTGGCACTGTAAGGTGAGCAGTTTCAGAACAGGCCAATGGACTTCACTTCAACAGATGACGCAAAACAGGGCAGAGCAGATACTAATTAGCAGATCTGGGGGAGGTGGTGGTAAAACGTTGACCAGCTTCCAAAAAGCATTAGATAAGGCATATAAATTTGTATAGATTTGATTATTTATCTGCCCTAAAGGCATTAAAGAATTATCATAGATATTGTCGGTGGCTGCTCTAATGTTGTTATTGCTTTATGAGGTTTGATCCCAAAACAATGCAAATATTAGCAACAGTGTTTAAATGGAATTGCATTACGTACATGAAGCCTATGGCAAATGACTAGTAACTGCAACATATTTGTGTTCAGTGACCATAACCATATTTATAATAATGAACCATATTTACCTTTTCCATGGTGTGAGGATCCATCCAGCATCTCCCACCAGTCATGGGTGCAAATTTGTCCCAATCAAGGCAGTTCAGTTCAGCTTCAGAGAGTGGCTCCTCATAGGCAGTGGAAGTTCAGTTCTGAAGTCTGTCTGTCCAACTTAATTTAATTCAATTGTCATCTGAGGGCACATGCTGAGCTCATAGCTTGGCTGGCTTAATTGGTTGAAGTAGTTTGTGAATATCTGCTGTCATTCAAGTACAATCCTGTAAACTCATACCTTTATGGTCTGTTTACCTATTTATCTGTTGATCTATCTACTTAGAAAGAACATGCCATGTCCAGCTGTCCAAACATCTCAACACCAGAACCATCTGCGATCCCGTCTTCATCTTCACACTTTAGATCTGCTGCTGTCCGTATTGTTTTGTTTCTTTTTCCGGTGTTAAATCCACTTTGAGAATAAATTTTAGCGTCCACGGTTCACAGAATTCCAAAGGCCGCATGCCGTCATTCCTTTGTCCATTAAAAAAAATTCTTTTCCGTGCTTATTCTGTGCTTGACCCTTTCTCCATGACATGAGAATGCTCCACCATATTCTTCAGTGTTTTCTCAGAGATGCTCCATCTGATGAATAACATTCCATGGTAAGGATTTGTGTACATCTGGAAGCCGTTCCATTCCCAGAGAATGCCTTGTCAACTGGTGCGGTACTGTCCGTAAGGCTCCGTGGGACTTCTCAAACAAAAAAAAAAAAGGTTTCATTCATAACTTTCTTTACCTCAGGGTAACTATGGCAACTTAAATGACCTTCTCTCCCGATTTCGTCGAGAGCTCCCCGCACCTGTTGCTGCAGGTGCTGCACTCTGGTCACTATGGCGACCCTGTCACCCTGGACGTCTGTAAAACCTGCGCACTTGATATGGAAAACACTTACCTTGGCCCTGAGGTAAGTGCCCAGCTGGATTTGCTAAATGGGGCAAAATTGCCAAGGAAAACAGTGAAGGAGTGGGACTCTTATTTGGTGAGAGTGAGCGGCATCCTGTAGAAGGGTCGCGGGCTTCTTGCAGCCTGAAGGAAGCCTGTCTCTTTAAAGAAGGACAAGTCTGCTGGACTCCATCGTGCCAATCTATGACAGGTTTATGTCCAGTGAGTTGGAATTCAGACAGAAATAAACTACTCAATGCACCAGTTTAATTTTGTTTGTCCCAAAACAGCCTCCAGAAATGCAGGTCTAGACACTTAATGAACATCACCAAGGTGGGCCTATGAGCTTTTTTTAAGCAAACCTGTATGTAAACAATAACATTCTTTATCTAACCTGATACGACATATTCTGTCCAAACCCAACTATAGCCCGACAAATTCTAAACCTTACTGTCAATCTGAATCCGACTGTACCTGAGAAGATTCTATCTCGGTCATAGTCTGACAAAATTCTGTTTGAATCCAAATGTAGCTGAGAAAAATCTGTCTGAATGCGACTGTAGCTGAAAAAATTCAATTTTGGCCATAGTCCAACAAAAATCTGTCCGAATCCAACAAGTGCTGAGAAAATACTAACTCAATCCAACAGTTGCTGGGAAAATACTAACTCAATCCAACTGTAGCTGAGAAAATACTAACTCAATCCAACAGTTGCTGGGAAAATACTAACTCAATCCAACTGTAGCTGAGAAAATACAAACTTAATTAGAATGTAGTTGAGAAAATACTAACTCAATCCAACTGTAGCTGAGAAAATACTAACTCCATCCAACTGTAGCTGAGAAAATACTAACTCAATCCAACTGTAGCTGAGAAAATACTAACTCAATCCAACTGTAGCTGAAAAATACAAACTTAATTAGAATGTAGTTGAGAAAATTCTAACTCAATCCAACTGTAGCTGAGAAAATACAAACTCAGTCCAACTGTAGCTGAGAAAATACTATCTCAGTCCAACTGTAGCTGAGAAAATACTAACTCAATCCAACTGTAGCTAAGAAAATAATAATTCAATTCAACTATATCTGAGAAAATACTAACTCAATCCAACTGTAGCTGAGAAAATAGTAACTCAATCAGAATGCAGTTGAGAAAATTCTAACTCAATCCAACAGTTGCTGAGAAAATACTAACTCAATCCAACTGTTGCTGAGAAAATCCTAACTTGATCCAATTGTAGCTCAGAAAATACTAACTCAATCTAACTATAGCTGAGAAAATTCTAACTCAATCCGACTGTAGGTGAGAAAATTCTGACTCAATCCAACGGTAGCTGAGAAAATACTAACTCAATCCAATTGTAGCTGAGAAAATACTAACTCAATCTAAGTATAGCTGAGAAAATACTAACTCAATCCAACTGTAGCTGAGAAAATTCTAACTCAATCCAACTGTAGCTGAGAAAATTCTAACTCAATCCAACTGTAGCTGAGAAAATACTAACTCAATCCAACTATAGCTGAGAAAATACTCTCAGTCCAACTGTAGCTGAGAAAATACTATCTCAATCCAACTATAGCTGAGAAAATACTAACTCAATCCAACTGTAGCTGAGAAAATAATAACTCAATCCAAATATAGCTGAGAAAATACTATCTCAGTCCAACTATAGCTGAGAAAATACTAACTCAATCTAACCGTAGCTGAGAAAATACTGTCTCAATCCAATTGTAGGTGAGAAAATACTATCTCAGTCCAACTGTAGCTGAGAAAATACTAACTCAATCTAATTGTAGGTGAGAAAATACTATCTCAGTCCAACTGTAGCTGAGAAAATACTAACTCAATCCAATTGTAGGTGAGAAAATACTATCTCAGTCCAACTGTAGCTGAGAAAATACTGTCTCAATCCAATTGTAGCTGAGAAAATACTATCTCAGTCCAACTGTAGCTGAGAAAATACTAACTCAATCCAACTGTAGCTAAGAAAATAATAATTCAATCCAACTACAGCTGAGAAAATACTAACTCAATCCAACTGTAGCTGAGAAAATAGTAACTCAATCAGAATGCAGTTGAGAAAATTCTAACTCAATCCAACAGTTGCTGAGAAAATACTAACCCAATCCAACTGTTGCTGAGAAAATACTAATTAATCCAACTGTAGCTGAGAAAATACTAACTCAATCTAACTATAGCTGAGAAAATTCTAACTCAATCCAACTGTAGGTGAGAAAATTCTGACTCAATCCAACGGTAGCTGAGAAAATACTAACTCAATCCAATTGTAGCTGAGAAAATACTAACTCAATCTAAGTATAGCTGAGAAAATACTAACTCAATCCAACTGTAGCTGAGAAAATTCTAACTCAATCCAACTATAGCTGAGAAAATTCTAACTCAATCCAACTGTAGCTGAGAAAATACTAACTCAATCCAACTATAGCTGAGAGAATACTAACTAAATCCAACTGCAGCTGAGAAAATACTAATTAATCCAACTGTAGCTGAGAAAATACTAACTCAGTCTGAATGTAGTTGGGAAAATACTAACTCAATCCAATTGTAGGTGAGAAAATACTATCTCAGTCCAACTGTAGCTGAGAAAATACTAACTCAATCTAACCGTAGCTGAGAAAATACTGTCTCAATCCAATTGTAGCTGAGAAAATACTATTTTAGTCCAACTGTAGCTGAGAAAATACTAACTCAATCTAACCGTAGCTGAGAAAATACTGTCTCAGTCCAATTGTAGCTGAGAAAATACTATCTCAGTCCAAATGTAGCTGAGAAAATACTTACTTAATCCAACTGTAGCTGAGAAAATACTAACTCAATCCAATTGTAGCTGAGAAAATACTATCTCAGTCCAATTGTAGCTGAGAAAATACTAACTCAATCTAACCGTAGCTGAGAAAATACTGTCTCAATCCAATTGTAGCTGAGAAAATACTATCTCAGTCCAACTGTAGCTGAGAAAATACTAACTTAATCCAACTGTAGCTGAGAAAATACTAACCCAATCCAATTGTAGCTGAGAAAATACTATCTCAGTCCAATTGTAGCTGAGAAAATAATAACTCAATCCAACTATAGCTGAGAAAATACTAACTCAATCCAACTGTAGGTGAGAAAATACTACCTCAATCCAACTGTAGCTGAAAAACTACTATCTCAGTCCAACTGTAGCTGAGAAAATACTACTTCAGTCCAACTGTAGTTGAGAAAATACTATCTCAGTCCAACTGTAGCTGAGAAAATACTACCTCAATCCAACTGTAGCTGAGAAAATACTAACCCAATCCAATTGTAGCTGAGAAAATACTATCTCAGTCCAATTGTAGCTGAGAAAATAATAACTCAATCCAACTATAGCTGAGAAAATACTAACTCAATCCAATTGTAGCTGAAAAAATACTATCTCAGTCCAACTGTAGTTGAGAAAATACTATCTCAGTCCAACTGTAGCTGAGACAATACTACCTCAATCCAACTGTAGCTGAGAAAATACTATCTCAGTCCAACTGTAGCTGAGAAAATACTATCTCAGTCCAACTGTAGCTGAGAAAATACTACTTCAGTCCACCTGTAGTTGAGAAAATACTATCTCAGTCCAACTGTAGCTGAGAAAATACTAACTCAATCCAACTGTAGCTGAGAAAATACTATCTCAGTCCAACTGTAGCTGAGAAAATACTAACTCAATCCAACTGTAGCTGAGAAAATACTAACCCAATCCAATTGTAGCTGAGAAAATACTATCTCAGTCCAATTGTAGCTGAGAAAATAATAACTCAATCCAACTATAGCTGAGAAAATACTAACTCAATCCAATTGTAGCTGAAAAAATACTATCTCAGTCCAACTGTAGCTGAGAAAATACTACCTCA
>CM038710.1:7203498-7265998 GCA_021613375.1 Megaleporinus macrocephalus | reverse complement strand
TGGGTTTCCTCTGGGTACTCTGGTTTCCTCCCACAGTCCAAACACATGCATGTTAGGTTGATCACTCACTCTAAATTGCCCGTAGGTGTGAGTGTGTGAGTGAGTGAATGTTGGTCATGCGATGGACTGGCGAACTGTCCATGGTGTACCCTGCTTTCGCCCCATGACGCTGGCATTGGCTCCAGCCCCCGCCTGACCCCGACTAGCAGGATAAAGCGGCAGATGATGGATGGATGGACATGTTAAGGTTCATTGGCAGTTTTGGACAGCAAAAGAAATGGCTATACAGATGTTATGGCTTTATTTATTTATTTATTTATTTGGCGACTCCTGGTTTCCCATCACTACCCTTGCAAAGAAATTTGATCTGGTGAGAACCATTTCACATCAAACCACTCTGAATGAATCTCAAGGACTGAATATTTAGAAATTTTGATAAAGTGATGTAATTCCCCTAAGTTAAGTGTACAGTTAAGTGTATGCATCTGTCGCTCTTTCTGTCCTGTTTACAGGGAAACTGAATGTAAGTGATGAGGAACTGGAGGGCATGCTGACGGAGGGAAAAGGTCCCATCAACTTCACTGTGTTCCTCACTCTGTTCGGAGAAAAACTCAATGGTATGAACGTCGTTTTAGGCTTACATCAAAAGCAAAAGTGCCTTCAGAGCACAGCAAGTTGAATCCTGGCCATTTATGTATATATTACTACAATATTTTCCTTTTGTCTTTCAATTTTACACCATTCAGAAACACCAGGTGTCCTTTATATGGTGTGATTGTTTAATGTTAAAAGGACCAATAGAAATGCAGCAGGTTTGCAGTTACATTAGATACTAATATGGTTGGTTGGTATATTGTAGTGGACTATACTGCTGCTCTCAATGCTGTATACTGGGATTCAATTCCCCACCTGGATAACCCCCCTACACTATACCTATAAGAGTTCCTGGGTAAGACTCCTAACACTATCTTCACCTACCTGTGTACAGGTAAACTGTAACAATACCTTCACCTACCTGTGTACAGGCAAACTGTAACACTACCTTCACCTACCTGTGTACAGGCAAACTGTAACACTACCTTCACCTACCTGTGTACAGGTAAACTGTAACACTACCTTCACCTACCTGTGTACAGGTAAACTGTAACACTACCTTCACCTACCTGTGTACAGGTAAACTGTAACACTACCTTCACCTACCTGTGTACAGGTAAACTGTAACACTACCTTCACCTACCTGTGTACAGGTAAACTGTAACACTACCTTTACCTACCTGTGTACAGGTAAACTGTAACACTACCTTCACCTACCTGTGTACAGATAAACTGTAACAATACCTTCACCTACCTGTGTACAGGTAAACTGTAACACTACCTTTACCTACCTGTGTACAGGTAAACTGTAACACTACCTTCACCTACCTGTGTACAGGTAAACTGTAACACTACCTTCACCTACCTGTGTACAGGCAAACTGTAACACTACCTTCACCTACCTGTGTACAGGTAAACTGTAACACTACCTTCACCTACCTGTGTACAGGTAAACTGTAACACTACCTTCACCTACCTGTGTACAGGTAAACTGTAACACCACCTTCACCTACCTGTGTACAGGTAAACTGTAACACTACCTTTACTTAGACTGAATCAACATGTCTCCCCACAGGGACCGACCCGGAGGAGACCATCCTCGCCGCCTTCAAACTGTTTGACCCGAACGGCACCGGCTTCGTCAATAAGGACGAGTGAGTTTACTGAACACGGACTTGTTTCATTCAGAAAACAGATTCTTCTATCAGTTCTAATGGATGTCGGTGTGATTATGTCTGTGCAGGTTCAGAAGACTGCTGATTACCCAGGCAGACAAGTTTACAGTAGAAGAGGTTTGTGTTTGCTGGCTGCATTCACTGTTTCCACATATCCAAGTCTGCAGACACACATACACTGTGTATATGAATTGATCTCATTGTTGGGGGTGGGGGAGGGGGTATACACAGGACAAAACATACTGAGTCTAATATCAATAGACTCTAATAATAATGACCATTACCATCTTTTCAACACACAAGGTGACCCAGGTATTAAGGGCGTACTCACACTAGGCTCTATGATCCGGGCCCGGGCACGGTTCCCTGCCGAAGCACGGTTCGCTCCGAACCGTACCTGCGTCCGGCCCAGTTAATCAAAACTGTCTTTCTTTTCAATGCAAGTCAATGTAGAGAGGTTTTATTCCAAGTGATCTTGGAACAGAAGCGAATCGTGCCCTGGCCCACCTCGTCAAGCGGTGATGTAGGGTGAAGAGACATCCCTGTTTTCTGGGGGCACTCTTTGTTTTTAGTGGCAGGAACCATCTCTGGAAATGTATCTGTTTTCTTACTGTCAGTTAAAACACACTGCAAAGTCCTAAGGAAGTTTTGCAGCAGAGCAGATGGGCAGATGACTGGTGTTGTGCTTGTTTTGGACTACAGAGGGGGCTGCTGCTGCTATCTACTGACCACTTCTGTTACTAACTGGGGCCTAGTTTTAGAGAGCACTGCTGTGTAAAACTAAACCACTAGTTAGCAGGTGTTAAGTTATCCATCCATCCATCCATCCATCCCAAATCAAGATATAATCCGTCCAGCGTGTCCTAGGTCATCCCCAGGGTCTGTGTCCAGGAGGCGTCCTAACCAGATGCCCGAACCACCTCAACTGGTTCCTCTCAATGTAAAGGAGTAGCGGCTTGACTCTAAGCCTTCCCTGTATAATCAAGCTCCTTACAATGTTCCAAGATTGCTTGGAATAAAACCTCTCTACATTGACTTGCATTGAAAGTAAAGGCAGTTTTTGGTCTCTACTGTAAAGTTACTATTGAAGATATTTGTTTTTCTTTGAACAGCGATGATGTACAACCACTGAATCTATAGCTGGACTTCACGACCAAACTGGAAATGTTTTAATTAGACATTTACATTCAATTAAATGGTTTTAATTCGGTCACCTTAGTGTTTTGGCCACACCTGGGCTGAGGACCCAGAGATATATATCGGGCCAGAACAAACCCAAAGATGTAGCCTAGAATTAGCCAGGACTGAAGGCCGCTCATGAAACCAGCCAACAGAAACTGACATCACAGAAAGCACGAGGCTGTTAGTTGTTTCTGTGTGTAAAATAGAACAGCATTACCATTAAATGGACCATAAGTGATACGAAGCCCAGAAAGCATTACTGCACAGGAGCCAACCTACCGAAGTGGCAGCTGAGTGTAGTAGCAGATTGAAAGACTATATAATAACATTAGATGATTTTACAAGTTCAAACCAGTGGTTTTCATTATGGTAAGCATTATGTTTTCGTGTTATATATTATATTTTCCAGGTGGAGCAGGCTTTCGCAGTGGCTCCTATAGATGTGGCTGGAAATATTGACTACAAATCACTTTGTTACATTATCACACACGGAGATGAGAAAGAGGAATCGTAAAAGGAGACCAGGGATGGACCATTCTGGCGCGTGTCTTCTGGTTTTATGAATAAACATACTGTAACATGCATTGCTGCATTATCCATGTGGATTTATAATGGAGTGTGAATGTATGCAAGATAAATAATAAATATAATTTCAATTATAAATCATTATTAATGAGTCCAACAGGGTTGTTTTACATTCTCTGAGGACGACAGAATGTTTTAACTGTCAAACTGGAAATAAATGACCTTCAAGAACTTCATGCTCAACACGTTATTCACATTAAGATTCAGTTCAGTTTCTAAGACCATTCAGTGCCTCAACCCAGCTACACATTCCACCACATCTCCCCATCATAAGAGATCTCGGGGTCATTCAGTGTTCACTAGATGGCAGCAAATGGCACATCTGGCTACACCCATCGGCTGTGTTCCAATGTGCATACCTGCACTCTAGCTAGTTGCTAAGATATTGCTTAGCTAGGGATAGCTATTGGCCCCATATTACAAACAGTGACATCAAATAAACTTGATAGTAATATTTTTCGTTTACCTTTTGGAATAAAAGCTTTCAATCAGTTATTTCTATGAGCTTTTGGACTTGCAATAAGCTTTCCTGTGCAGTTTTTGCATTGTAGCTTGTTTATGTTAATTAACTAATGGCCAACACGTTGAGAAATGTAGCATCTGCACCCATCACATGCAGTGAAATGAGAATTTCATTGCTTTTTTTATTTACATTACTGCATGATTGTAGTTTTGAGAAGTCAATGATGTTCACAGAAGTCCTTCTGTGTGGCCGCAATGTCTACAACACGAATATACATGTTTTATTTACTAGCCAACATGACCAGACAGCAGATTCTGGACCGATTCTGGCATTCATATGTGCGTGCTGGATGACTGCAAGGTAGGTGTTAGGTATGCGGGACAGAACAGGACCAGATGCTGTACGGCTGTGTATGGATTTATATCATGGTTATATTTGTAGGCCAATACTGGAGTGAATGCTGTGAACATAGTTGGGCCAGATTATCTGTTAGTTCTGCTCACTTTACAGTATGTGAGCAGATCTGGGCAGAAGCCCAGCAACCAAAGCATGTGGCCCAGACACATTTTGCTAACTGGGTGGCAGTTTAGGCCAAAAAGGAGGGGTAATGCTCTGTAAAAAAAAAGTTTATATTAAGTAACTAGTGGCCAACAAGTTGACAATTCAGCATCTGCATACATTGCATGTAATAAATTAAATAAAATAAAATTTTTATTTCAGCATAATTAGATTCTTGAGAGCCCTTTGGACAGTACAAACTACCTCCCAGCATACCTACACATCTTCTGAGTGTTTTGTCCTAATATAAAAGGGAAAAAGTGTAAAATTCACAAAAAAATACTTTTCACTAGGGACATTTTTATCATATTAATCGCTTAGTTAAAGATTAAAGATTAATTAACTTTTAAAGATTAAAGAAACTTTTTGTAAAATCAGTGGAATTTTCCTTTCAAGCAGCAGAAAAAACTGCTGTTTTTGGTTTTAACTGGCAGGTCAGTGCATATTCTTACTAGTGTGCACTAGCTACTGTACACTGCGTGCCATTTGGAACGCAGCCTTCAGATGCGCATGCGCAGAGCAGAGCTGTCAATTAGGAGGGGATTGTTGGCAAACTGCGAGAATGACATTTCGGGATTAACTTCGGCGCTTAAGGACTATTTTTTGTTATTTTCTTTCCCCCTTAAATGTGAATTGAAAACACTGACCTTGAGAGGATTCCAGCAGTGAAGCAGTTCGTCGCAAGTTAAGTTTGGTTGGAAACCGTTTGCTTGTGGAAACTGTCTGGCCGTTTCCCCATATAGTTCAATGAAACTGACGCTAGCAGGCTAAGCTAGGTAGGCTAACTGGCTAACTGTACTCGACTTGGGAGTTCCAGCAGATAAAGAACAGCATTTGTTTTTTTTTTATTCTGACACAGAGTCAATAGTTTACGTAACGTATATCATCTCTTTCATTCTTGTAGTTACCGTTTGTTTGTAAGGTAATTAAATTTTAAAGTTACACGGAGTGACACGTCGCTATGCTAATTTAGCGTTAGCTGCCACTTTTCTGTCAACAAACTCAGGTTAACGGCGCACAAGCAACTTTCAACCGAACTCAGCGGAGACAGCACATTTTGAGTTGCTTACATAACCTTTTCCCTGTTATCTAACTGGCTTTGTTGGCCAGCTGTTTAAAATAACGCTGGCTATCAAAAATGAGGCGAATTTGGAGACTGACAGCTTTCAACAAACTTAGCTACAGCGTCAGACAGCGATAAGTTCCTTTGGACACGATTTATTCTTTTACTTTAGAGCAAATATATATGCTGGGTGTGATCAGGATAAAGAATAGAAATGAGTCGTCCTGTTGTGTGAAGGAAGGACGCTGAGCCGTGTGGAGCGAGTGTAATAGTGTAATACTGGGTGTGAAGCTGCTTGGTTGTTTAGCTGGTGGTCTGTGAAGCTGATGCTGGCCTGAAACCGCTGATGGCTCGGCTGGAAAACGGGCGACAGCCTGCGGACACTGTGAGTCTGCAGAC
Organism: Megaleporinus macrocephalus; assembly: GCA_021613375.1. Classification (NCBI taxonomy): domain Eukaryota; kingdom Metazoa; phylum Chordata; class Actinopteri; order Characiformes; family Anostomidae; genus Megaleporinus; species Megaleporinus macrocephalus. Next base: position 7,259,979 of record CM038710.1, on the reverse strand, counting down.
CGTGGGCAGCCAGCTGGACGAGGAGAGTTCACTGGGCTCGGACTCGGAGCTGAATGGCTTTCCCAGCTCAAGGGAGACGGACAAGTACGGCTTTATTGGAGGCGCCCAGAAGTATTCAGCAGAATCGTAAGTGCACAGAGATGAAATGTAGCTCCTCAGTTTGTGAAAATTGTTTTGCATGTGTTCTTTTAACGCACAACACAACCAAGAAAGACTTGCAGGGTTAAGGGAGTGAGTTTAGACCGAGGGTGTGGGTGTGTTTGGCTGAAGGGTGGGGCCAAGTTGAATAAAGTCATAATTATAAACAGTGGGGCCCAAAAAGTTTGAGACCACCTGGTAAGACTTTTTCAGTATTTGGTGTAACAGCATAATATAGGTTGATCAACTTAAAGGGGAACTCCACCAATTTTTCAACTTTTCTGCATAAGGAAATGGCTAAAAAGTAATGGTTTGGTGTGAAATACTTCGTTATAGTGTCAGAACTGTTCACAGTAATGGTGACCGGAACTGGACGTTGGTTTCTAGAAGTTCTCTTACAGAAAGTTATTACATGAAATTGGTAGGAATACTCCATCTGACACAGTAGTTGTGGTAATTTTGCCATTTTTGCTCTTAATTTCATTTTAAACAATTTATGTTAACCCACTTATGGTGGAGGGATACATAAAAGAGGTTCTAAGGCAGTTCATGCTACAAATAACATATCACTGGAAAATGCACGATTCCTCCTCCTCCCTCTTCACTCCTTACCAATCTAATAGAAACAGCGTCAAACTTCACCCACGTACTCTCCCAAAGCGTCTCCAGTGGTGGAAACAGCTTCAGTGTTAGCTCATGTTCTGCGTTTATTATCACTTCTTTTGTTTAATGCAGAGCATAGATTTTAATCGAGAACGCTAGCTAAGAGCTTTAGCCGTCGTTGTGTTTACTGTTCTTTCATTGGCTACCAGTTTTTAAATGAACTAATTGAGAGCAGAGCCTTTAACATGTTTGCCAAGAGGTTAGAATATGCTGTCGTGGAAGTAGCGCTGCTTCCTCATCCTCTCATGTTGGACTGATTCCACTTCATATTACAGTGACTCACTATCACCTCTTCAGGTACAAAGTGGTATTATGAGACAGGACGGGCAAGCTGGTTAGCATGCTAACTTCAGTAGATACCTCAGCAACACGATACATGCACCTCTTCACCAAACATTTTACATCGTAATATTCTGTTGATCATTTTAGTTCATTTGGAAATGTTGTCATTTTACATATTGCTTCTTTAAAGATCATTATATGTGTTAGTAGTGCTATATTTAAAAAAACCTGCTGAGTACTGCTGAGTAAGGATCTTTAAGTACGGACAAGATCAATGATATGTGGGCATGTATGTGATGTATATGAGATACAGGTATAGGTAGGCTTCAGTATGTGTGTAGATTGGTGATAGAAGTGTAAGGAGTTAATAATAATAAATGCTATATTCTGTTGAATGGACAGAATGGGCAGTGATTTATAACCTGCCATTTATAGTCCTTAGATTATATTTGATAAAGTGGTGTAATTTGTCATACCTGGAAGGCACCAAGAGCCGCTGTTTAACATCTTTAAAGCTCATCATATTGTTGGTCTGTGTGTGTATGCTCTGTTGGGCTTGCATGGTCTTCTGTGTGTGTGGTGCTCTCGAGGGGAAGGTTGTTTGCTTACAGAAAGCAGTCGTGCGGTTAGAGATAAGTTCAGAAAAACCTGGGGGACTAACTAGAAGTAATCTTCCCTCTTTGTGAGCCAGATATCACAAGTGTTTGCATCATGGCATAAACACAATCTACAAACCAGCTGCGGATGTGGCATCATTGGCCTACGCCGATGCTGTGCTTGATATCTCTACAGCAGTCTTCAGACTGAGCATAGTTTGGAATTTCTACTGGGCCTATATGCATTTTATGACAGTAAAACAATTGTAATTATGGGCAATGTTACATATTTTATACACAATCATGTACCCACTTAAACTTTGGTATTGATCCTGACTGATACTTTTTAGGATACACTCTTTTAAAGGTGCCATAGAATGGAAAACTGTATATTTACTTTATGATAGCTGAATAAAGAAACTTCAGTACTGTTCTGTTGTTTCTCCTTCAAACACAAATCCTGCATTTACAAAAGAGGGACGATAAAACAGGCCAATTCCAAAATCCTAAACTGTTACATAAAAGACTTAATTCATATTCATACCCCCAACACCTCCATACATTAGCTCACGTTCTAGCCCACCTAACCACAGCAACTCCACAGGAATCTACTGTTCCAGACTGTGAAGGGGATATCAGAATTTTCACACATTCATCTCTAAACAAGGCTGAGGTTGGCTTCCTGTTCACCAGCTTATATGTTCCCTTCCACCTTAAATGTAACAGCTTTTACAGGCGCCATAATAAAGCTGCGGAACCATTTAAGGTGGAACGAAAAACTCAAAACAAGCTGGTGAATAGAAACTTTAGCTTCCACATGTTTTGAATTTGGTAGGGTTTTTTGAATTTGGCCCATTTCAGCCCAGTTAGTTTCTAAAATCTTGAATTATTAGCATCACAACCTCAACAGTGACCTGTAAATAGCAGCCATGCTGTGTGAGTGTATCACTGTGTGCTGGTTGAAGCAGATTATCTTAACCTGAAAGTTTCACAGAGACACCTTTAATCTACTTTGTGTTACATGCTGAGATGGAGAGCGAGTAGCTAGTATAGATAACGTTAGGTGCTGGCAAGCTCCAACTAACTAACATAGCTAACTAAATACTAAAATGAGAAGCTTATTTACACAGAGGTTATATTTCATGTTGCTTCTGTGTGTGTGTGTGTGTGTGTGTGTGTAAACCAGCCAATCAGAGCAGAGCTCATCTAATTATTCATGAGCTCATTTCATAGTAGGAACAAATCATAGGGAGTAAATGGACGTGTAAAACCACATCTAGACATTTTTTTTTTACCACAACCAAATTGACATACCTTCTATGTAGAACATCAGAGAACAATTTAAAAGACTAAATAAATACATTCTGTGGTACCTTTAAATTATAAACCGAGTGTGGGAGTGGTGAACTGCAAGTGGGTATATTTACTGAGCACAGAAAATTACACACTAATCAAGTAGCACCAACATTTGCCAGTCTAGAATTTGAGCAAGCATGATTGTTGGCTTATTGGCAGTGTTAAAACCACCTACTTGGGTGTAGAAATTTGTAATTTCTTCAGCTTTTTTCCTGCCAAGTACGGCAAGCTTTTTAGGGGCAGTCGTGGGCTGGCGGTTAGGGAACTTGGCTTGTGATCAGAAGGTTGCCGGTTCGATCCCATGAACTGACAGGACACGATTGAAGTCCCCTTGAGCAAGGCACATAACCCCTGACTGCTCCAGCTGTGGTAGGGCTGCCTATTGCAAGTGTGCTAGTGTGTCTGTTCAGTAGTGTGTGTATATGTGCATGGATGGGTTAAATGCAGAGATCTCGAATTTCACTGTGGAATCAATGAAGTATCTATCTATTCAATGACAGAATTTTGCAATTCTCTTTACTCTGTAAGTAATTTCATTGCGCAATGTCTAGTTGTTGTGATATTAAACAGGGTTTCCACTGTTTTAACAATTAACTGTAAGGTATATGTACTGGTTCCACAACTATTGACATTAACATTTCTAAAGTTTCCTAGTTATTTGTATTTCCTCTGCTTCCACCAGGTATTGCGGTCTTGTTCTAGCAAATGAACTTTACGCCAAAGAGGAAAAAATGAATGTTGCCATGGTGTAAAAATTCCAACACCTACTGTACTGTGGAATTTGTATATTGTTACACCCTCAACGCCTACAACGCAGATTATATATACAGGGCTTATATGACAAAACACGGCACTGTTGGTTTAAGATTATTTTGGAGTTGGCAGCAAGTCATATGATCAAAGCACGCTGGAATTTCATTCGACACCACAAACATTTCCAGATGCAAACAATGGTTGTGCCATACAGGAGGAAAATAACCAAAAAATCTTTGAATTTGGGTGTTTGGTTCTCTTTAGAAGCTTGAATGGTGAATCTCGGTGGAACTGTTTTTGTTGTTTGTCCAGATAAACCAGTTTTTCTCGGAGTAAAGTTAACCACCCGCTGCGTTGGCCTGTACGCTGCAGTACTGCCTATTATAACGGACTGGGATGAACAGGGGCCAAGAATGGACGATACAGCGAAAATAACAGCTCAGTGCCTTCATTAGGAATACGTTGACACAGACAAACTTCACCTGCAAAACAGTGCCACAGTTTTCTGACCTCTGCTGAGTGTTCACTGCAGTAGTGTAGATAGCTGAGCTTATGTGTAGCCTGGGTGTCACTTAGTGAGTGAAGTCACTTTCTATATTTACCAGAGGGATTGTTGAATTGTGTCACTGATGAGCCACATACATCATTACAACATGAATGAATTGTTCCTTGAGGCTTTGTGCATAATATATCATCGCTGTCTGTATAAAAGCTTGTATCTTCAAAACATAACTTCACAGCAGAAGAAAAAGCCTTTTTAACTTTGTGTGTACTGCCTGGTTTACGCTACACGACTACACGAGTCGTCAGGTCTTTGTGACATTTACACTACATGACTGGTTGTGCTGTAATCGTGAGTCTTTCAGTTGTCATGGCTTTCACACTACATGACTGATTGGCAACATGGGGTCACCAATTCATCTGGCTGCTGGTCCAAAAACAAGAACACATGAGAACTAAACGCATGTGAGAACTAAACGCCCGTGAGAACTAGAGACACCACGTAGAACATACGCTATTTCCCGAACAGACGTCAACAAACCAGCAATATGAGTTGTTATTGCACTGATTTGCGGTGATGAAGGAAAGAAGAGAAAGGAGCGAATATAGATGAGAAGATGGATAAAGGCAGCCATTGTTTACTGTTTGTGTACTTTTCCTCGACTGTAGGTTGCCAGCAACCGCAGAAATATTGTGTCAACGGTGACGCGGTTCTCTCTCGACACAATCCCATTGGTTGTAGCTAGACACTGCTGTTGACTCACAGTCGCCGACTGGCCTAGATATTAAACATGCTAGATGTTTGCTGGGCGTCTGCAATTAGTTGGCGACCACTCACAACGGCTCGTGAGTGTCTTTCAGCAGTTCACACTACACGACTGAGCGAGCGCAGAGTGAACGCCGATTTGATTCCGAGCAGAGGTTTTTGTTGCAGATCTACAAAAAGCAGTTGGCGACTGAACATCAGGCTAGAATCGTGTAGTGTGAACTAGACATAAGTTGAAGCAGGTGGTTCTGTACAAACCAGGAAAGGTAAAATTCTAAGGAAATCTTAAAATCCTACCAACCAGTCCAACCTTTTACTTTACCCCCACTTCAAAACACTAACCACACACAGCCTGACTAGTCTCGACATCAAATCATCTGTCCGACATCCCATGTAAAGCTAGTGTAGAAGAACATATGATTAATACTGTTTGGTCAAGAGATTGAGATAACCGAGTTGCAGGTCTGGTCTACGTGCGGACTAATTCCCAAACTCTGCAACAATGCAGCAATACGTAAACAACAGGTGAGCACTCGCTGCCGGCTCCCACTCCTCAAACTGTTAACTGGCTAAGCTAAAAACACAGCATCCCCACGCTAGAAGCTAATCACAAAACCCACCTATATTCAGCCTCTTCAATTTATTTTCTTTTTAGAAGAACTCAAGTGTGGTGATGCCACAATAACTTCAAACAACACTTACTCATAATCTAAAACGCAGACATCGACAAACATAACGTCACAAATCATTCTTTATTTTTTAAATGTAAGCCAATGGAGTTATTTTGGAGCATTTTCATTCGACCATTCATCATGAAGTTTGTACACAGTGTAAACGGCAGCTGCTGCTTTTAAATGATGTAGAAAATGTAGAAAAAACATTTAGATACATGCAACGATATATATATATATATATATATATATATATATATATATATATATATATATATATATACACATATATATATATACACACATACTCTCAGAAATTACATTACTAGATCACACCTACATGTGTAAATGAGTATACTTGTAGAAAGCTTGCATATGGGCAGGTTGTAAGGTAGGTAAATAGGTAGACAGGCAGGCAGCCAATCCAATCCAAGCCAATCATTTCTTTTAGTCCAAAGGAAAGGAGTGGACGCAGTTTTTACAGTCCTCTGTCCTCCGTCGATGTTTTCTTTCCTTTGTAATGACAGAGAATTTGATTTATTGATTGCCGTCTCAGTATAACAAAAATGATTCTGAAATAAATCACCACACCCAGCTTTACTGTTATTATTTTAATCATGAAGTGTTTACACAAATTAAAGCTTAAGTGATGAATTATGTAAAAAAGAAACAATTCGGCTAAATTACTGTTTTTCTGCAATATTGTAGTTGTGATTATGATTATCATTTAGTTACTGTATTCAAATATACCGCCACTTCTTTTTATTTTGTCTAAGAAGTAGATTTTTGAGCTTGAGGCCTCTGTTGAGGCCTGGATCTGCCACTGGAGTTTGGAATAAATGAGTGAGAGTTGTACGGCATTGCTGAGTGGACGGTAGGCTTCCTGTTTCCTCTGCTTTATGGGCTTTGCTGCCCTGAGGTCATGCCAGCCCTGCCCTACTGAGAGAGACTTTCATTCAAAACAGACTCCAGCTTTTTAAACATTTGTTTCAAGTTTTTTTATGACTAGTTAATTTGTTTTGCTCAGTGCTTGTAAAGAAAGGAGGACAAATTTGCTTATTTTCGCTGTACATTGGTCAGAGCTGATAAAAGGGAACTGTGGCGTACATTTAACACTTCACCTGATTAGTACTGCGTTATTCATGAAGAGGAAGCTGTGGATCAAAGCAGAAGGCCATGTTTTTTCAAATGTAGGTTTTACTGTAATGTATTCCCCTCGTCAAGTACTTAAGCCTGCCCTCTATGAGCCCTCTATGGGTCTATGAGCGTAGGCTATCAGTAGTTAGTCAACATCATTAACTGGACTTCTTGTTTGGGTTTGTTTTTTAATTTCTTAACACAGTTTGTGATTGAAAGAGGAAGTATATAAACTGTGTGCTGTGTTTTTTTCAGAGGGAAGTTGGAATGAAACTATGGTTTAGTGGCTGCATGGGTGAATCCTTACACTTAAGCCCATATTAGCTACATTGCAGCAGAAAGGTGCTAACAAAGTTGTATTAATTACTGTAAAGCAAAGACTAGTCTCATACTTACTCATGTCTGTCGTCACTCTCAATTGAAAAACAAGTATCTCTAAAATGACAACTTTACTTTCAGTGTAAGTTAATAGAACCAGAATTTTTTCCAAGCTATGTTAGAGCATTTTTTTATTGATCCATTCATGAAATGTTCACACCTTGCAAACGGCAGCTGATGTGTTCAAATGAAGTAGAAAAATGAAAATCAAAACAAGAATGGAGATGCATGTTCTTCTTTGGACAGCGATGATATATTTGTATGTAGGTATCAGTGCTGGCGAGTTTAAGGGCAGCTTTGCGGTTACTAGCTAAGGTTATACATATTCCTAGTTGACCACAAAATGCTTTTGTAAGTAACTCTGGGTAAGAGCCATAAATGTAAACATCACCTAGCTGTGGGCATATGATTGATGTTTCATTTTTGATAAGTTATGATTACTGTTATTACTGTTATTTGCTATAATGCTTAAACAGAATTACATAGTCACAGAATCTATTACATATATGCTCCACTAATCAAAACCTGGGAATCATGGTTTTTAATAATAGTAATTTGGTTAGACATATTTATTTTAATAGGCTAGTTTCAGAGATTGAATGGAGAGACTTTATGTATGTATATATATGCTTCCAGTGTCAAAATTGACAACTTTGTTGACTTCTTGACCCAACACTGCTTGAGTGGCTGATTGCTTTCAATATGAAAATGGTACATTAAGATGTATTCTGCAAAGAAATCATGGTATATTGCGGCCAATTCATAAACCTTTTACTTTGCAGTCTAGTTCAAGTCCATCAGTTTAAACACAACCAAGTTCTGTATGCGCTTCAGTATGCGCATAATGTATGTATGTATGAAACTATTCACTTCACAACAGCAACTAGCATATTATTACTTCTTGTTTACACAGTTGAAATATTCAGTCACAGATCTAACACCTTTTGACTTGTTTGTACAATTTGAATCCACATTTAGTCAATTATTATTGTATGTAAAATATCACTTTGTATACATTTGGTTTACATTCTGTATTAGCACAGTCACGTCTACTGGTCTTTCCAGTCTGTTTGTTTTGATGTACAAAAATATGTAAAAAAAAAAAAAAAATACATGGTTTACACAATAGTATGACAAGTCATAGGAAACCATCTCCTCTGCTTTTGGACACAGATGCAACATTGACTGACTAAAAGTGACTACTCCAAATTGTTATGTGAGTGACGGATCAGTGGGTTTCCAGTAAAATTGTTTTTTGGGGACTGTCTTGATATTGATATAAAGCTCTTGCTATTTCACAAAAACTGAACACAAATCAATTTTATTAATAGGCTGACTATAAAAACACAACTGTTGAGTAGCAAACAGGTATTTGGAGCTGCTCATGTCTCTGGAGTCTTGAGACAGGATCCTCCACAGACCGGCAGTTGTGCATAAAGCCACCCCCAAGCAAAGCTCACAAAGAGAAATGTTTGTATAGAGCTCCAAAATACATGAAGACTCATTGTTGGACAGATTTATTCACTGTTTAATTGCTATGCTACATTAGATAGTTCAGGTGAATGGCCAGCCTGTTGCAACAAGACTGTGACATCAGCGAAGAGTAATTATTAATCAAAGTATGGGATCGGTGATCGGCCGATGTTTCTCCAATTTAGCCGATCCTGAGAGCTGATTTATGGCGTCAAACCAATGGGCTTAATTTCTGTATTTCCAGCTAGCGTTTCATCCAGGAAGAGGAGCCCTCCGGCCAGCTCCCTGCAATTCCTATCTGAACCACTAGGCGGAAATACACACCCTTTCATTTTTGACAGACTGACTGAAGCAGCGGCGTCGCGAGAAAAGCATGCGCTGACAGACAGCTAACATGTCCGTCTGGCAGTGTTTTACCGTATGTGACTCAGACGCATCCAGGACGTTTTTAAAATGTGTAAAATCTACATGTCTCGTGGGAACCAAGACAAAGACATTTAACACTACTAATCTGATACAGCACTGCACGCAGCTAAATACAGTGAGTATCAGCAAACAGCAGAGCTAGCACGCACAGCTAGCACAAAACAAACAACCCAGAACACCATACAGACCAGATCTGACCGGTACGAACAGAACAGCAGCAACAATTCAAGATCTACATTTAATGATTGCATCTGCGTTTAATGACTGCAGACTGTATTTATTTATTTAGCTTTTTTCGTTTTAAATAAAAGGTCTAAATTGAATGATTGCAGTATTGGGGATATTTGTTTAATTTACTTTGTTTATGTACTTTACTTTTTATGTATGTTAAAAATATTATGGTGTTTCATATGAGCTCGTCAAAAAATGGTAATAAACCAGTTCCGACATATTTTATGACTTGCTTGCGCTAATAACTACATGTAGCCCTGCCCTGGCATATAGCCCCGCCCTCGATTGGTATCGGCTATCGCCCACACACACACACACATATATATGTAAATATATATGTGTGTGTGTGTTTGTTGTGTGTGTGACCACCATCTCACCCTGACCATCTTACTCTGACCTATTAAAGAATCCACAGTCCTTCAATAGAAGGTCTATTGAAGGTCTATACGGTAGTAACTCACCTCAAAGATAGGCTCACATGTCAACATATAACTTGATCTGTAATTTTTAATATAACTTTTATTTTGTAAAATGATCTGTCCATGCAGCACATATAATGGATATAATAGCTTATGTATGAAGCCATTTATGATTTCTGTACGTCCACTTGTTATAACATCCATATAGAAATATAATTGTTTAAGGATAAAAAAAACCCCAAAAATGTGCGTAATAATTTGGAACATACTAGACTTTTGTTTAAGTGAAAGAGAGTGTTGTGAGAAGGAATTCCTACATTACAAAGTGGTAAATGCTTAACCGTCCCAGCTGTTTTTAGAATGTTTTGCAGATCTAAAAATCAGGAATAGAAGTATATTAACAATTTTTTTTTATTTTGGGTTCTTAGTATCTGCAATAAAATAAATGTCAATGTAAGAAACACTGGATTTTATTTAATTTGCATAGCCAATTTCCATACTGTCTTAACTTTTCCTGATTTGAGTTATAATATTATATTATTGTCTTCGCTTATCATCTGACCAGTCTGTTGTCTTTGCAAACTTGTCTTTGGAACATTGATGAATACATTACTTTTGAATTGTGATTCTTCTTCGCTAACTTGCTGGTGAAGCGATCTCTTTCTGAGATGTTGAGTTTTGAGATGACTCTGTAGTTCTGGGTGGAGTTCAGCTCTTTAAACAAATGACTTGCTTTAGTCCGGTGACTGTGGGAGGACAGGCCTAACTAAAGACTTCTACCGCACCCTTGTCCATCCCATAATTACAGGATCATGGTGGCAGGCTGGGGTGTAAATATTTACGCTAATGAAATAATAACCGTATCAACTGCTTTTCAGCTGCAGCAAGACAAATTCAAACTGAGTGTACGTTTTATATCGGTTTTAGCAGAGAGCCAGTTCTGGTGTCACAAACAATCTTTTTAAAGCACAGTTGTTAAAAAACGCTATTGAAACCACTAAAATCAAAGGTTCAGTGCTGCTTATTTCATTCTTCCGGCCTAAAGAATCTGGTTGTAACTTGTTCCGTTCAGCTTACTTCCGAGGTATTTTAAATGAATGTACAGACACATTATACTGGTAAGGCCAGTTCACCTCAGACAGTTATGTTGCAAGGCTACAGAGAGTGCTCTGTGGCTAAATTCCATACATGAAGCAGTTGTGTGCAGAGGAGATTGTGCAGACATGTAAATATTGGCTCGTACAAACATCAGCAGAGTGTTCACTCCAGCAACTTATCTACCAAGTACAAAACCTCAGTGTTGCAAGACTTCTTACTTACAGAAACATGACCATAAATACCTGCATTAATGAGCTCTGAGCATCATATCAGGCCCCAGCAAATTAGTTGTTTGTACATATGTGGTCAGGAAGATGTTTTTAGCCTATAAATGCTCAATAAGAGTTTTATGCATGTTGATAGTGCCAGTTCTGTAAAGTAATATTATTTTGCTGTTTCAGATTGATAACAATGCATATGTGCAAATGCTGTATTTATTTTGTACTTCCTTTAGTTGCTTATGTTATCTTTCTTTGTTTTCATATTCTTTTTTTTTAGTAAATGTTAACATTGGCATATTTAAATGGATCCAACACTGACATTTGCAGATGATGAGTCATAAGATGATGAGAATAATAGTGTTTAATAGTATTTTCTTTGATTTTTCAGAATGCAAAAGTTTTTTTGGATTTTGCTGCTTTGCTGACACCATAAGACAGTTTCAGTGCCTAAAATGTTATTTTGTTTCAGATTGTTTTCAAAGTTGGCATGCCTTATTGCAGCCTGGTGCTTCTGTCTCAACGTGGTTCATAAATGAAATACATTTGTTCTGATAGACTAGATTAAAATTAGAGTACTGTCTCATGATCAGTGACATCACTATATGTCACAGTATACTTTTCATTTCTCCACTGTATGTTTAGTTGGGTTTAGTGTGTGAAATGTTGAGCCCCAGCAATTACATACATCTACACGGTGGACACGCAAGGTAGGGAGTATCTAATAGAGTGGACAGTAAGTGGACACAGATAAGAATAGATAGATAATAGATAAGACAAGTAAAAAATAACTTGAGCTTCTTTGAATTTCTCCAGTAATATATCTCATGTGCATCCCATATCTTTGGACCTCTGACTGTCCAACTTGGCTAAACATTGTTACTGTCACTTACGCTTCAGTACCAGCCAGGCCAGTCCAGTGCCTGCACAAAAAACCATACTACTTCACATGTGACTGAATAGACAGCAGGAGGTGATTGATGGTCTGCTACGCTTTAATTTGATTTGAAACGTGCCTGAAACATCCCTGACTCAGCTACTCATCTAAAGCATAACATTACTCACACCCAAGGAAGGAGTTCTACTGGTCAACCACCACCCACTGCTAGTAGAGGACATGATAAACTTTTAATTTAATATAAACACAAATATTTTCCCATGTTTTTTTTTTTTGTTGTGAAGAGTTTAAAGAGCAACTACATGAACCAAGCAGCATAAAGCAGTTTGTGCTTTAAATAGTTTCTGTCTCCGCTTTCCTCAGGGCTCAGGATGTGCCCCCAGATGTGCTGAGGCAGAGAGAGGTGAAATGGTTAGACATGCTGAATAACTGGGACAAATGGATCAGCAAGAGATTCAAGAAGGTAAGAACTCTTTAATTTCCAGCCGGCTTCATACCCTTTCATTCACGTGCTTACTCACTGTACTATTTGCTAGTACTATAAACAGAACCCCAGGCGGACTGTGTGAGATTTAAGCCTTTTAGACTGAAATTAGTGGTTTGGTATGTTCTTAGTGTTTCAGTGTGATCTTTCACTATGTTTGTGCAATAAATATAGACATCTGTGTTGGAACGAGTTAGTTCCTCTGCTGCCCTTCTGACATCATCAGAACAGCCACAGGCTACTGCACAAGTGCTTTATTAGAATTTGGCCTGAACTCAATTGACACTGAGCTGAGTGTGTTGAGGTCAGCGTCAATGATAATTCATAACACATTTTCCTTTCCTGCAGTGATGTCATTCTGAGTGGAACACTGTCTGGGAGGAGTGCTAAACTGGCTGGCACATGGTTAAAGTTTTAGAAATTTTTTTGTCATTATTTTTGTTGTGTATTTTGCACACTGCAAAGTTTGACCTCCACATTTAACCCATCCGTGCAGTGAAACTCCCACATATATATTGTTATGACCTGGTCTAGGTCAGACCATAACATAACTAAAATGGGGTCCGTGCCCTCCCGGTTCCCCCAATAGAACGTTGTTCAATTGCAGTGATAACAGACATGTTTATTAACTTAAATTCAGGTAACAAATTAAAGTAGAAAAAGAAAAAAAAAAAGAAGAAGGCGGGGGGGCAACAAAGTAAACAAAAATAAAATAATAAACAAACCAAGCTAACTAAGGGTTAAAGGGAAAACTAAACTTACCTAACACAAAACAGAAAACCAAATACAATAGCTAAACTAACTCCCTAAATAAAGCAAACCAGGAGAAAACATGGATCAATCAAAAAGATACAAGATACTTAGTAACTTAATATACAACTTAGCTTAAAGTACCGGCTGCTAAGAGGAAAATCAACAGTACCAACATAGCTCTTTGTGAGAATCTCAATCAACACAACATTAACGACAACGCCGTTTCACACCATATATCATCACTAACAAGTAGCGGAGATAGCTCTTCCACAGCACGTTCCATCAGGGAACTAGGAACACACGGAAACACATCAGAAGCAAAAGCATTGGCCTCTTCCCTCTGGCACGCATCCCTTTTTATATGCGGTGTCCCCTGGTGGTGGCTCAGCGCATCTGCAACAAAAGAAAACACTACACACACAAATAATTACGAGCCTACCATCTAGGTTTGTAACAATACACACACACTAGTGGCAGAAGTCCAAAAAAAAAAGAGAGAAAGAAACGATTTTTCATAAAACACATCATCCTTAACTGTAAATTTGAATTTGTAGATAAAATCGATTTATCGCCCAGCTCTAGGAGGAGCTGAAATTTAAATATTGAAAATGGCATAAAATGACTACAATTGTATTTTGTCTTAAATTTGTTAAATGCTGTGATGATGCATTGTGCTATGTTTGAAAGAAATATTCTTCCACTGTGTAAACACTAACTCTTTTTTATTAGAAAATGAATATCTGTGTTAGCATTTGTACATTCATTTCATTTCAAACTCTGATAAAGACTGGTTGGAGCACATTTTGCAGCAGATGCCTTATCCTTACAGTTTACATTTACACAGGGAGACGAATGTAGTGTTATGCCCAAGTTTAGCCCAAAGGCTCTTATTGGTGTAGTGTATGGTGGTTGACCAGGTAATTATAATAATAATAATTGTTATTATTATCTTTATCTTTATTTATGTAGAGCACTTACCAGAGGCAGCTCAAAGTGCTTTAGAAACCATTTTCATCAGTAAAAACATAAACTTATCAGCAAAGATAAATATAAAGTTCAATTAAACGGTGAGTTAAAGTGATAGGTTTTTAATTGTTTCCCAAAAGTGAGCACAGAGCTCGACTGTGTAATGAAAGTTGGAATTAAGTTCCACGAGGTAGGGAATCAAACTCTAGTCTTCAGCATAGGGTTCAGCGTTGTAACCTACTACACTATACTAACCACTGTTTAGACAGTATTAGTTTATATGGGGAGATGGGATAATGCCAGTTTTCCAGATCTGTAATGTTCATGACTAATTTGCAGAAGATAAGAAATACTGGTATAAATGGCAGGTAGGAGTGGCTGCTTGATTTATACATTACACCTGTACTACAGACAGTGCTGAGTGGTGTATTGACTTTTGAAGACTTCTTGATATAAACGTCAAGATATAGAAGCCAATACAGTTTATACTGATATAGTTGATGTTGCATTTAAAAAAGGAAACCAGGTTCTTCCTTCAAACTCTGCATTTCTCATGCTCTCAGTATGCAAGCCCACCCCGCACATTGCCTCCCTCCCATACCCTGCACATATCTGAAGCTGGATGACAGAAACTTTCTATTTTAATCCTAAATTAAGTGAAGCTTTTTCACCAATTTATATAACAGAAGATACAACTTACAGCCTGAACTGCTCAATTGGGGTTGTAATAATAAAAAAAATCGTTTCTTATGTTATGTCTTATAACCAAGAACAACTTAAATGCAAACATGTAATCAAAGTGTAAGGTAGTTGGAGCTAGGATTACTAACATAAAAACATTTAAACTAAAGTGTGCTACACTACAGATTAGGAATATTGGTGACTGTGCACGTTGCTGTTTACCAGAAAAACGTCACTCCATAGTTTCTATTTCCTAAACTCCTAACAGCAACACGTTCAGCTCTGTTTCCTTATTATTCACCACCATCAACATCTTATCTGACATGTTTTCATCAACATTACCACACGGAGGTAATAAGAGGAGATGGTGAAGTCGTGGTGTGCTGTCTTTATAAAAAAGAAATGTGTGGTGGTCTACCACATCCCCCAAAATATGGTCCTTTGTAGCAACAAATAGAACAAGAAGGCTTTGAAAAGCGGATGGTTGGACAACAACCGGCCCAGTCGCATGTTGAAGGAAACCCCATCACTGCATTTCATTTGGAGAACAGACTCACTCACTCATTTACTTGCTGACTGACTGACTCACTCACTCACTTACGCACTTACTTTCTCACTTGCTTACTTGCTGACTGACTTGCTGACTGACTTACTCACTCATTTACTCACTCCTTTACTCACTCACTCACTCACTCACTTACTCACTTACTTACTTACTCACTTGCTTACTTGCTGACTGACTTACTCACGCTATCGATCCCAGAGGGAAATTCAGGGTAAGACAAAACAGTACTAACCATGTCATTGTCACTACAGTGCTGAGAATGATCCACCTCCTCAATAGTTCTGTGCTGTGGTGGTTCTGTGGGGGTCCTGATCATTGAAGAACAGGGTGAAAGGGAATAAACAATGTATACAGAGAATCAGATGAACTACAGTCTATAAGTGTAGCTCCTATATGGTCAGTGGAGCTAATAAAATGGACAGTGTGTGTAGATATGAGGAGGTAGTTTTAATGTTATAGCTAAACAGTGTTTATTGTGTGTTGCCATTCAGCCTAGTCTACCGAGGTTTTTAGTCCATATCACACAGCCTTCACTCCAGAGAGCAGAAAACGTGTCAAAATCTTTAATTTAGCCATTATTTCATTTATCCTAACTATCTGTCTTGCTGTCGTATGTATATTATTAGCTTCTAAATTTACAGCCACCAGTCAGCATCACTGTATTTTTGTTTAATGTTTGGAGTTGTACGTTGGAGAAGGACATATCATCCTGATTTTATCCACAGAGAACACACAAACATGCTTCTTTGAGTGTCTCAAAGAACATACTTCAGAAACTCATACTTATCTACAGTATATGATAGCATCTTTACATACGTGTCCATTTGTGCAGGGTTGAAATGGTATGAGGATATTTCAATGCTTTATCTGATAGAAGATAAAAACCATAAAAATCTTTGCTGATGGCAGACTGTGCAGTCCAAAATCAATGGAAAAAATTCCATTATCTGAATCCTCATGCAAAACTAACCCTGTCCGTGTAGTTTTCTATGCTCTTATGATGGCATGCCTTAGGCTGTGGGCCTTAAAAGAAATACAGGCAATTCCTCGTTGTTTAGCACAGTATCTGTCCCCCTTTTTTCTTTCTGTTTCTCTTTTCTTCTCCTTCCTTTTGTATCATCTTTCAAATGCAGCCACTATTCTTATTACTGGAAACCTCTGAGGCCTCAGTGACTGAGTAATAGAGCTGAGCAGAGTTTTGTCTGGACAAGTACGGCATCTCGGCGGTGAACAGTGTCCTTATAAAGTTTTGCTGTGTGTGTTTTGTGTTGCAATAGCTCACTGTTTCTTCTCTTAAGCTCTCTAAAGCTTCCACTGAATGGGGGTGAAGAAACCTCAGGTAAACAGAACAGTACAGTTCATATGGAGTTACAGTTGAGTTTTCCTAAACTGTCATGGTTGGACTTGGTGTTTGCATGTGTGTCCGTGCGCTTGCTTAGTGAACCAGCTGGATTGTCCTCTTGATAAGACGCAATCAATGTTGGTGCCTTGACTTTGATTTAAACTTGATTTTGAACTGTGTGCAGCATGTACATGAGGTCTTGCTGAATGTTCCTGTGAAGTTGCAAGAAGCCTTATAAGTTTACATTTATTTATTACTATTCTGTGCTTAATTACTGCTTCCGAGTAATTCTTAAACTCTTGAAATGCCTTTGACAAGAGACGGGAAGACCGAAATGCTTATAGGCGTCATTTCCCAAAGTGCTATGCAGAAAACCTGCACTGCAGGAATTGGTGACTGTCATCTGCCTGAGGGGGAACAACACTGAAATTGATAGCGATGTGCCTAAATATGAGAATTTGGCATTTTTGTCCGGAAGGGCTGTCACAATTATTACGTCATCGCCCCACAGCAGTTATTCAAAGTGATTACAGTTATTTCCCACAGTTTCAACATTATATGTTAACATCTCGACCAACAGAGCAAAAAACTGTTTTTTTGGGGGTTTTTTTGAAAGACGTAAATGTATTAATTATAACACCTCATAGGTCTAAATATTAAGAGCTAAAACTTATGTTACATTAGGCTACTTTAAATATATTAGAAATGTTTACATGACAATTAATACATTATCAGCTAAGATTTCATGACTGTGACAGATTGATTTAGAAAAGATTTGGAAAATTAAGGATATAGAAAAAATTATTTACTGTTCTATTTGTGTGAATTATTGTTTGTTAAAGGACCAATATGTAAAGTTTTAATCTATAAAATAAAAAAAATATTTATGACATTGAAATGAAAGGAAGAGTAAATGTAATAAGGGGCTGAAGCAATCGCCCATTATTCATATCAGAAATGTTTACATGACAAATAATAAATAATCAGCAAAGATTTCATGACTGTGTAAGATTGTGCAGGCCCATTTAGAAGAGATTTGGAAAATAAAGTATATAGAAAAAATTATTTACTATTCTAGTAAGTCTAACCTCTTGTCTGTCGTGTTGCTTCATTTAAACATAAACGTTTAGGAACATAAGGATAGCCAACGAAAGGAAGAGTAAATGTAATGAGGGCTAACGCCATCACCCATTATTACAAACAACAAACCCATATTCAGGAGTGATATAAACAGAGGCAGAACAAGTGTTAACATTGCACCATTTGCACCGCAGTAGGAGCGAAAGTGACTGTGACCGGTTATGTCGTCTTACAGACTGCTCCTTTAAAAGTCATTAAATGCCATCCGTGACGTTGCATTTTGTGCGTGTATGAAAACAAGTTTATTTTGACTGATTTCATGCTGTGTTGTTACTGCTAATGTGTGCATTGTACTATGTGGGCCTGTGAGTTGCTGGCTGTTTACTCCTGATATTAAAATTGCTCCCAGTTTGGGTAAAAAACGATGATGGAAAGATTTAAGTCTGTTTATCTGGTTAAGGACTCACTAAGATGTTTGCTGAACTGGGAAATATGTAAATATCAGGTCTGAATGGCTGTGTGATAAATGGATTCCAGATATAACAGAGCTTTTCCTCTCACTTGCAGGTGCGGCTGCGATGTCAGAAAGGAATCCCTCCGTCGCTGAGGGGCAGAGCGTGGCTTTACCTGTCCGGAGGAAAAGTAAAGAAAGAACGAAACAGCGAGAAGTTCAAGGTCTGGGACGCTCAGTTTCTTCTCTGGGTCGTAACGACCGTCACTCCATGCTGGTATTGTGTAATCGTTTAAAGAAAAGGGGGAAAAAAGAGTTCCGCCTGCCTTTCAATTTACTCTCCTTTTAAAGTAATGCAGTGTGTAAATGATGTCATCGTGCCTATTTTAAATGAAATGAGGCAGTAAAGCCAAATGTTTGTGGATTTGTCATGAGTTACCATTTTGAGCGAGCACAGGAAAGCGCCTCAGACTTCAGTCACCTCTCATTGTTCACCAGGATCGCACAAATGTTTCTGACATCTAAAGCAGACCCTTATTGGTTTAAACTGCCACATGTCCAACACAACCAGCACCAAGAAGCAGTGCTTTAGCACATTTAACACATTATGTTTATAATTGCTTCTATTTAAAAGGAACCCTGATTGATTAGACATATGGACCCTTATATAATATCATTGAAAGGCTTTGTATAAACCAAGCACAATATTTTATTTATTATTCTATAATAATAATATTTTATTTATTATTCTATTTATTATTAAATATAGACAAAATCATTTTACTAGTAGGTGGTCATTTTTATTGCTACATCAAATGGAGGCTCTTTTTCTTGTCCACTGAGTGGACAAGAAAACATTACTACACATTACTTCATGATCTTTTAGATCATCACAGCACAGCAGTGTGTATTTGTATACTAGGGCTGTTTGATTCAATATATTGTGATATATTGTGATATTGCAAGCAAAGTGATATACTGCGATTTCTCAAATCCTACTGTTAAAACACCACTATATGAAAAGGTTTGTCAATGCTTACAATAGTATTGCGCCCTTGTGCTGCTTGTTAATATTGGGGTGGAGCTGAAAATGGATTACAACACTGCCATCTAGTGGTCAGAGGTTTTAACACAACACACAATGATTCACTGTCTGGCAGGAATCTGTATCGATACTGTGTTTTTGAGAATCAATACAGTATCACTAAACATAATATCCTCATATTTGATATTTCGATATTTTCTTACACGCCTAATACATATGAATTTTGCATTGTTGTTGTTGTTTCCAGGAGCTCGACAGCATGGAAGGAGATCCGAAGTGGATAGATGTGATCGAGAGAGATTTACACCGACAGTTTCCCTTCCACGAGATGTTTGTGTCACGAGGAGGACATGGGTCAGTGTTTAAACCTCGGAACCTCCTAAATGAGCAACTGATGAGCTGTTAAAGCAATTCTATATCCAGCAAACTCACTCAGTCTTGTTTTGTATTGAATTGGCTATGTTTAAGAACATTCTGACCTACAAGCCAGTCACTGAAAAGACTGAATACTGAAGATTTACAAGATTTACATACATTCTGATTTGAATGTATGACTAGCTGCACTAAAAACAATAAGATGTCTTGAATGTACGAGCTAACTGCTTCTGTCACTGTGTGTGTGCATGCAGGCAGCAGGACTTGTTGCGGGTATTGAAGGCCTACACCCTGTACAGGCCGGACGAAGGCTACTGCCAGGCTCAAGCTCCCATTGCTGCTGTGCTGCTCATGCACATGCCTGCTGAGGTGAGTCGTTTGGTTTACACTGTCTTACTGTCTACAGATGGACACAGCACAGCGCAATATCATGTTTCACCTCAGCCTGAGAGAAATAGCGTAGCTAGCTCAAAGGCCCTCATGATGCTTAGAAATACTGCAAGGAAAGAAACTGCACTATGGTTTCTGATGATTGTTGACTTTAACCTAAAGAAAAGAAAAGGAATACTTGTGTAAGCCTTTGAATTCCTAAGCGTGTTGATTTTTCTCTCCTTATCGTACTCATTTCATTTGCTCTGTGCATGTGTGTTCATGTTCATGTGTGTCTGCAGGATGCATTTTGGGGGCTGGTTCAGATTTGTGAGAAGTACCTCCCTGGTTACTACAGTGCAGGCCTGGTAAGTCTCGTACAGAGGTGTGACAGTTTAAAAAAACCTTTCCATTTCAGCTGACGTTGACCCAAGACAGTTTACCATCAGTATCCTGGACAGGGATGAAGCCTTGTCCTGACCTGTTTGTTCTCTTTACTGGAGAGTCTTCTCATAAAGCTGTGTAGGTTGAGGATTAGGCATAATCCCTGTTTGGGAAACCAAGCCTTGAAATCTAAATCTAAAACAGTAAATATTGTCCATTAAAACAATAACTTTAAAAATGTGCCCTGTTATGACAGTTGTGGGATCAGAATTCCTTGGAATAAAACCACTTTAGCTGCAATTATGGTAACGTTAATTACCGTTTGGGAAATATTGTTATGCTATATGCATTTTCTCAATGTGTTTGGCTAATCAGCTCATGAATTGTGTTGCTTCTAACATGTCAGTCCCCTTAAGTCCCTCTTAGTTAGCTGCCAAGATCTTTGATAAAGCCATACTTTAAAGGCCCATCTGATAAAAGAATACGAGATGTACTCTCTGGAAGGCAGCCATTGTAATAATTCCCCCAGCTTACGCAACGCAACAGTTTAACCGGCCAAGTTTAAGGATGGGCTCTAATTAAAAGCAGTTGGAGAAACAAAGGTAGGCCTATTGAATTATATGTCCTCTGGTGAAGCTTTTAATTGAAGGTCTATACATTGTCCCAGCGTTTCTCACCACCAGCGATGTTAACTATGTATATACTCTCACAAAAAAAGTTACTAACTACGAGACAACTTACATAAACATTAAAGTGTGAGTTAGTGTGAGGTAGCTTTTCTCGACCAGAGCATCTGCTGACGTGGTCACTTCAGCTTTCAAGAAAGTTTATCTTGTCCTTTCTGGCCACAAGCTATGCTAACAAATACTCTGGCTTATGCGTAATGGGAGTGAGTTCATGCTGGTCCGAGAGCAGTTTTTCACATTCCATTCATTACAGACATATCTCAGTTATGCAGCATTCAGTCCAAAAAAAAAAACAAAAAAAACAAGAAGTTATTTGCTGTCCAAAGTTTTGTAGACACCTGCAATTCTTCTAAACACAAGGGTGTTAAGGAGAAGCCCCCATGAAACATTGTCTTGGAGGAATCTGCTGTATTCTATGTTTTATGTGTATAACTGCACATTCTGTATTGTGTGCTGAATTATATATATAATCTGTGTATGTTTTCTGTGAGCTGTACTTGGAGTACAATGGGGTGACATTCTGTTATTGTGGCCTTTCCTTATATGATCACTTCTGTCTCACGTGTTCAATCCCTCTAATATTGGCAACAGTCCAGGCAACAGTGTGCCTGAGCTGGCCTATATAAACACAGTCCTGTCCCGTGTTTAGCTTGTTCTCAAATAAAGATCGATTCCACCAGACACAAGACTGAACTACCTTGTTGAGAGGTGGGGGTTGCAGTTCTTTATCTGGCACCAACAACCCAGGGGATTCAGCCCCAAGGATTTGATTACATTCGGCCACAAGAGTATTTAGTGAGATCAGGTACTGATGTCGGTTGATAGGTTCTAGACATCCCAACTCCTCCCAAAGGCCAGACAAGGTTTCATCACTCCAGAGGACCTCCCAACTCATTCCAAAGGACAGCTGAAACTCCATCACTCCAGAGGACCCAGCTCAACAACCCTAAGCTGTAGGGGTTTGTACAGTTGGACATGGTGACCTTAGGCTAATGTATGGTTGCTCCAGGGCGTCCCATTCTGTTGGAAGTTCTTCGGCCCCAAGGATTTGATTACATTTGGCCACAAGAGTATTAGTGAGATCAGGTACTGATGTCACATAGGTTCTAGGCATCCCAACCAATCCCAAAGGCCTGACGAAGTCCCATCACTCCAGAGGACCCAGCTCAACAACCTTAATCTGTAAAGGTTTGTACAGTTGGACATTGTGACCCTAGGCTCATGTATAGCTGCTCCAGAGCGTCCCATTCTGTTGAAGGTTCTTCAGCCCCAAGGATTTGATTACATTCGGCCACAAGAGTATTAGTGAGGTGAGGTACCGATGTCGCTTGATGAGTTCTAGACATCCCAACTCATCCCAAAGGCCAGACAAGGTTCAACCCTAATCTGTAAGGGTGTGTACAGTTGGACATGGTGACCCTAGTCTCATGTATGGCTGCCCCAGAGCATCCCATTCTGTTGGAGATTCTTCAGCCCCAAGGATTTGATTACATTTGGTCACAAGACTATTAGTGAGATCAGGTACTGATGTCACATAAGTTCTAGACATCCCAACCAATCCCAAAGACAGGACAAAGTCCCATCACTTCAGAGGACCCATCTCAACAACCCTAATCTGTAGTGGTTTGTACAGTTGGACATGGTGACCTTAGGCTCATGTATGGCTGCTCCAGAGCGTCCCATTTTGTTGGAGGTTCTTCAGCCCTAAGGATTTGATTACATTTGGCCACAAGAGTATTTAGTGATATCAGATACTGATGTTGCTTGATAAGTTCTAGACATCCCAACTCGTCCCAAAGGCTAGTCAAAGTTCCGTCACTTCAGAGGACCCAGCTCAACAACTCTAAGCTGTAGGGGTTTGTACAGTTGGACACGGTGACCTTAGGCTCTTATGGCTGCTTCAGAGCATCCCATTCTACTGCCAGTGCTTCTCCATGGAAGTAATTTGAGCAGAAGTTTGCTCTCACTTATTACAACAGCTGTTTGGACATACCATGCACGCGCTAAGCCGTGGACTAGTTCAGCAGTTGAAGCATTGGTAGGAAGAGAGCAGCAGAAGCACGGCAGCACAGCTGTTGTGTTTATTTTACTTTCGAAAATGACCAAAATCATAGGATCTGTAGGAAATTATATATTACAGCCATCAGCCGGACACCACCCTGCCACACTTTGAGGTTATTCAACAGCGCCATCTTGCTTCAGTCTTGTGTCTTACGTATGTGTGTCTCTGTGAATGTAGGAGGCCATTCAGCTGGACGGAGAGATCCTGAATGCATTGCTGAAGCGCGTGTGTCCTGTAGCATACAAGCACCTGGACAAGCACAAGATCGAGCCCATCCTGTACATGACAGAGTGGTTCATGTGTGCCTTCTCCAGAACTCTGCCCTGGGCCTCCGTGCTCAGGGTGTGGGACATGTTCCTGTGTGATGGTGAGAAACATACACCATTTCTCTACCGTAGTATTCCTCTCTGGATCCCATGTGGATGTATTCACTGTCTTTTTACTGTCTTTTTAAAAAGTGAATAAGTAAACACATCCTCTACGGAGTACGTAATTCTGCACATTTTAACACCCAGTCAGTGTTTCTGTGCTGAATGTAACATAATAGAAGAATCTAATCTTAAATGTGGTCTGTGAAGAATTAGAGGCACATTAATATTATGGTTTTTTATATGTAAAACTCTGCAAATCAATAGAAATTGTGCACTTAGTAGAAATGTTAAAGTAATGACATTTGTTAGGGAGTTGATACTCTACGTCTGCATACAACTGTATCTTTCATTATTTATGTCCTTAGTTTCTCTTTTATCCTAATTCTCGGAACCCCACAAGGGCCAACAGTCTAGCTATGAGTGATATATATATATTAGGGCCATGTATTGGCAAGATACAATACGCATCATGATACAGCGATCACGATTCAATATATTGCAATATGTTGCAATATTTCTAGCTAAAAAGTGCCAAAGCTTACAATAGCACTGCACCCTTGTGCTGCTTGTTAATGTTGGAGTGGAGCTTGAAATGGATTACAGCACTGCCATCTAGTGGTCAGAAGTTTGAATACAACCCACAATGATTTACTGTCTGCCAGGAATCAATATATCGATACTGTGCTTTTGAGAATCAATACAGTATCACGAAACATAATTTCCCCATATTCCATATTTTGACATTTTTTTACACCCCTTTTATATATAATACTTAATTATTATAGATATTATACTAAATTATTAATTGTGTATATATATATATATATATATATATATATATATATATATATATATATATATATATATATATATATATATATATATATATATAGAATCATGCTTTGTTCAGAAATGTATACAATAGAAAGTTTATAGGCTATACAAACAGATATATCTATCCATCTATTTATCATTATTATTGTGTCTCTCTCTCTCTTTCTCTCTCTCTTCCAGGTGTGAAGATAATATTCCGTGTGGGTTTGGTGTTGCTCAAGTGTATGCTGGGCACTCGGGAGAAGCTGAAGGCCTGTCCTGGCCAGTATGAAACTATGGAGCTACTCCGAGCTCTGGAGCCCAGATACATGCAGGAGGCCTTTCTTGTACAGCAGGTAACTCAAACGCACACATGCTCACACAAGCAGTGTGAAATAAATGATTTCATATTAGATACAGCCAGCTTTAACCATGATTTATATCTACTGTAATGAATTTGATGACTGCTATGCTGAAAGTACTGTTTACGAGGAAGTGAACATTTTGACTTATCATGTATTACATTGTTAAAGAGAAGAGGCTAAGGTTACTCGGATAGTTTGGTGAAAATGATCTCCTTTGTTGCTCTAACAGGCTGTCGAGAGTAGTCATTAGTTTTCATTGGTTCATCTAAATGTTCCTGTCCAAATATCTCATTGTCAAATCTTAATTTTTATTTATATGTTGTTTTTGCTGTGTTATTGTTTTCTGAAGAAGCTGAATTATTTATTTTTAGTCTACATTTAAACGTATTTGAAAATAACAGTAACTCTGCTGTGCTGCAGGTGATGGAGTTGCCCATCTCTGTGCGCAATGTGGAGCGGGAGCATCGTGTACAGCTCAAGCGCTGGAGAAAAACGCACGGCGAACTCCGATACAAAGCCACTCCCAGAATGCACGGCGCTCGGGTTATCATGGACGCTGAGCCTCACACGCGGCAGGACCTCCGTCAGAAGCCTACCATCATCGTCCATTACCCATCAGCCCCTGAGCTCAACCCTGATTTCAGTCGGGGGAAAAGGCGAGGGACTCTTAGGAAAAATCCAGCACCTGTTCCGAACGTTCCAAACCCGTATGCCTTACCCAGTGACCCTACACTTATTCAACCTGGCCCGCCGTCAACAGCAGCAGAGCCGCCCAGCCAGGCACCTCCAAATCCTGCAGCTTCAGAGAAAACATCTCAGCCACTGCAGCAGCCTTTAATTCCTAACCAGCAGGAGCCCAATAAAGTGCTCCCTCAAATGAAGCGGCTCCAACTAGCTCCAAATGCTTCAATCAAACAGAATTCTTCACCTAACAATTCAATTGTTGCACCTTCAAGCACATCTAGTCAACCTTTGTGCCTTCCACCACCAGCAAGCCACTCTCTCAACCAGCCACCACCACCAAGTCTCTCTCTCAATAATCAACCAGCACCACCAAGCCCTTCTGCAAACAAGCCACCACCACCACCAAGCCTCTCTCTTAACAAGCCACCACCACCAAGCCCCCCTCTCAACAAGCCACCACCAAGCCTCTCTCTTAACAAACCACCACCACCACCAAGCCTCTCTCTTAACAAGCCACCACCACCAAGCCCCCCTCTCAACAAGCCACCACCAAGCCCTTCTCTTAACAAGCCACCACCACCACCAAGCCCCTCTCTCAACAAGCCACCACTATCACCAAGCCCCTCTCTTAACAAGCCACCACCACCACCAAGCCCCTCTCTCAACAAGCCACCACCACCACCAAATCCTCCTCCTCCAGCACCCCCTGTAGAAGAACCACTCCAGAACTGGCGTCCACACCTGCAAGATTGCCCACCTCCCCAAACCTTTGGACCTGTTAAAGCACCGATTCCCATCCCTGAGAGCACACCAGTCCATGAAGTTGTGGAAAACTCATCACCTGTTTTGGTTTTGGTTCCACCGCCCACTACAGACTCGGTTCCTGCGCTGACACCCAAAGCACCTGCCAGTGAGGACTCTAGTGCCCCCCACGATAACAACACTCTACGCAACTCCACCGAAAGCGTCAACAGTTCAGAGGACACTTATCTGTAGCTCTTTGTCGCCATCAAGTGGCGTAGAGTAACATGTTCTACCATGTTCTGTAGTCTGGGAGAGAGTTAAAGCCCTAAAATAATAAGTGTGGGCAAAACGGGAGAAGGACTGCAAAACAGCAAAGTTGTCTATTCGATCTGTAATCTTGGGGAGAGCTTCATTTGTTACAAACACAAAAAAACAGTGATCACCTTGCAGTTAATTCACTACTGAGGAAAGCCCACCTTGGGAGAAGCTTTCAACCTGAGACAATGGAGATGTGAGAGTGCCGGAAGGAAGCAGAGACGGATTCTTAAATTTCACTTTGAGGGCGTTCATCTCTGACCACTCATATAAATGTTACATAGGTCATACAGTTTTTGTTTGTTTGTTTATTTGTTTGTCTTTTTTTGCTCAGGCGTGCCATAAAGGGCCATAGATATTCCTAAAATGGCCTTTTAGTGCTGCACAACTTTCAAGAACTCTAAAGAATTTCCTGGAACTCCTGATGGGAAGTAAGTGGACTGCTGGAGCACGGTGCTGACTCCTGTCCACGCTGCTCTAGGATCACTTCACAGTGTTTTAAGTCGGCTGCTTTCTGTTACTCTCTTATTCGCCGAGGCCATTCTAACACATTTTATAGATTTGTACTCAAATACTCTCATTTATCTGTCCTCATAAACGCATAGCCAAGACCACTAATGCAGGATTTCTACTGAGATAATTCTCACCGAACCATTTCTGTTTTTCAGTGTGCATGTGAGCTGAAGGAATGCTCATAAGTAATGTTCAATATAAGCAGACTTATAATAGAAGCCAATGAACAGGTGCCTCTGTTTCAGTGTCGCCCATTGGCTCCCATTGTAAGAGTAGGAAACACATTGAAATGAATGCCTGACTGAAACTTGAGAAACTTGTGATGTTGTTCCACCTTAGTTGCCACTAGAGGGCAGAATTTCTTCAAAAATGCAATACCTGAAGTGCCTGAGCTGTTACTCACTACAGCTTTCGTAAGGGAATTTTTGTTTTACTACCATTTATGTATTTCTATATCCGTACCTCATTCTAGCCTTAACCCTGAATGAAATCCTTCCGCTCTCCCAATGTTTATAAACTTCAGCCTGACTCTAACCTGAGATTGAGAACTGTATTGAATGCAGTCATCTGCATCCACGTATACACCTATTCATTCTTACCTAACCTCTACATAGCTTAATGCTAAGGGGACTGGTTGTCCAGTCAATGGAAGCTGTTACTTTATTATTATTTTTTTACTTTTTTTAAATAGCTGGAGCTTTTGTGACACTAGTGTTGTTTTCCAGAGAACTGTTTTCGGGCACTTTCTTTCTTAATATAAAAAATTATAAGAATCAGAATTTATCTAATACTGATAATTGAACATAATTTTGTATCACAGCTTGCAAAATATCTGTAACGGGTCAGATTTGCTTTTGTGTCTAATTTAACCTTCTGTTTTCCTGCAGATTTTGTACAATCGTGTATAATTAGATGCGCCTTAATAAACAAATAACCTAACTGAAGTGTTGTGGTTGGTGACAGTGGTGAAAGCACAGCTCACAGCGTTTGATTAAGGCGTCACATTGGTGACCGTTAACACTTTTGTGTTTTTAGTTTTTAGGTGAAGCACCTCATGCACTAGAGCAGGGGTGTTTAATTAGAGTTCAGTAAGGTCCAATTAGTGGAGATTTCCTCAGGCCAAGGTCCGGACCGTCATCATTTCTAACGTGTGTTATGATTTAGTGGTGTATCCTGTTTACTGACGTAGTCTAGTATCAGCATCTTATACCATCAGCTACTGAAACACCAACACACCACACATACCATTCAGTATATTTCAGTATATTTACTGTTTAAATGCTGAACTGAATAAATAATTTATAAACTTCCATTAAATGTTTTGTACTCACTTTAATAAAAACAAGGGCTACATTTAAAAAACAGAATGCTTTAAAAAAGTGCATCTTAAAGTGTGTATTTATAGAGAAAGGAAATAAAATTGATTGACATGTTGGTTAAAAATTAAATAATTCTCAGTTTATCGGTTTGAGTCCGCATTGGACAACGTCTAGGTCCGGATCCGGGCCGCGGTCCACCTATTAGTGACCCCGGTACTAGAGGTTTAGGTCGTGGAAATTAGGGGTGGGCGATATGGCCCTACAATAATATCACGATATTCCCTTGTATTTTTGTGATAACGATACTCTTAGCAATATGACAAAACATTGAATTAAAAAAAAATATTTCAAGAATACACTACTGCAACAAAATGAAAATTAAATTTTATTATTACATACAGTATGATATGATATGGCACACCCCTAACTGAGATATTAAAAAATACAAGATTTTCATCAGAATGTAACAGAAGTCAATGATCCAGAATGTCACGATACTAAATAATGTACTCCAAATATCTCCATATATCCAGGACTGAAGTAAAATGAATGATACTGAACAGATAAAATCTGTCTCTAGTAGATACATAATAGGAAATGACAAAAGTGTGAATTTATCTTTTGCTAAAAACAGTAAAAGTAGTACTTGATGTGATAATTAGTGATGGGTGATATGGCACGATATTTCAGGGTATAATATCGTTCACCATATTCAAAAATGCTGGTGATATTATTGTGTTCAATACGATATGACACACCCCTAATGGAAATGACCACAGAGAAAAAGAGTGATGCTTTGAGTCAGTGACACTGTGTACCCCTGTTCATTCATAGCGATGTAAACTATTTTAATGGGACTAAATTGGAAATGTTGTTAAAACAGGACACAACGGGTGACCGGTAATGTATCTTCAACGTTGGCCCGGTCAGCGGTTGGTAAGCTTTTGTATGCTTAGTCAGTGTAACCTAATAGAAGTCAACTTAACTGTGTCTTAACTCAGGAGGTCAGCGGGTTACAGGGGTTAACTGCAATTTTATTCGTGAAGCGGACAATTACAGAGTGCCTGTCTTTGCTTACTTTCCAGGTTCGGATTTCAGAGGTGTGTTTGTGTCCGCAGATTACCAGGGAGGACTTGCCTGCAGGGAAATAAGGAGCTTAACACAATTGGCTCTTTTCACGCCTCTAATAAGGGGGAACTCCGTTTACTTCATGTTCCGGTGCGTTATGTCCCTGAGAGGTGCTTCTTTGTACATGTGAGAGGTCAAATACTGATAAGCGTCTGAGAACAGAACTTAGGACTGCGTTATATATAGTTTGTTAAACATTATCGTGCTGGCTCATGTGTTTTGGTGTATTGGAATTGCAGCGTGTGGTATATTATTTACATGTACCACAGTTCCAAAAGAATTCGGATGCACTCCTACTTAGTGAATTTAGCTTACTTAAGAGTGAATCCTTTGCTGACACAGACATTGTTTTTTATATGTATATATATATTAGTGCCTTGCAAAAGTGTTCGGCCTTCTTGAACTTTTCAACCTTTTGGCACATTTCAGGCTTCAAACATAAAGATATAAAATTGAAGAATCTAACAAGTGGGACACAATCGTGAAGTGGAACGAAATTTATTGGATATTTTAAACTTTTTTTAGAAATAAAAAATTGAAAATTCCATATATATCAATGTTCATTCCATATATATCAATGTTCATTCTATATATATGTCAATGTTCATTCTATATATAACAAAGTTCATTCAATATATATCAATGTTCATGTTTTATATATATATATATCAATGTTCATTCAATATATATCAATGTTCATGCTATATATATATATATATATATATATATATATATATATATCAATGTTCATTCCATATATATGTCAATGTTCATTCTTTATATATGTCAATGTTCATTCAATATATATCAATGTTCATTATATATATATATATATATATATATATATATATATATATATATATATATATATATATATATATATATATATATATTTATTTATATATATCTCAGTGTTCATTCCATATATATCAATATATATATCTCCATAGGAAAGAAATGCCAATAGAATATGACGCCAAACTGGAGTCACCATGCCCAGTAGTGGCTGACCAAAACTGGACCAAGTGTAGTTCCAGATTTCTCCTGGACGCTCCAGACATTGTATGAATGTATTCAGTTCCTTCAGCAGCAAATCTTGATTTAGCTTAATGAAGTACTGAGCAGTCAAAGCAGGTATTAGATGAGAACTGATAATAATACTGGGTTGTTTAGGAGAAGCTTGTAAAGGGTTAAATAAACACACTGACGTATGTAAAAGCACTATTTAGTCGATAAATACTGTTTAAATATTTAATATAACGTGTTTTACGTAGTAAGTGTTTATAACATTTGAGCAGAACAGTATGTTGCATTAAGTTAACCAGAACGTTGAACCAGACTGAAAGTGTTTAATATAGGATCTCTGTGATTTAACCAGGATGGTTGTTCCACACAGAGCTTTTAGGAAGTGTATCTTTGTCCAGCGTGGGGCTTGTATGCCAAAGCTGGCCTATCAGAAAGTTGCTTAACTGCCCACTTCTTTTTCTGCCACTGAGAGAGCAAATACTGTACCACTTTAGAATAAGACTAGTCTTATAAAGTGTTTATACCTGGTTTAAAATTTGTGTGTTATCGTAAACACCTTAAAATCATTAATAAGTTACAACAGATAAACTAGAAAAGTACATTTCCCGAAAGATACTCGGGACGGTGGCGCATAAACAACAAATAGAGGAGTGCAAGTCAGTATGTCTGTGGATTAGAGTCGGGGATCTGCCTTAAACCAGTACATGCGGTTTGGAGGCTGTAGGTTAAAGCCATGAAGTTTGGGTGTGATGTATAGGGAAATAAGAGGGATGGAAAGAAATGACAAACAGATGAGTGTGGGTCAACCAATACCACAGACGTGATTAGGGCTCTGCCTTGGATCAGTGTATGTGATACGGAGTCACTTTTCCATCCTATTCATTCTCTATGGGAAAAAAAATTCCGGAAATAACTGTTGTTGTCCGAAATCTGATGAAAAACCTGCAAACAAGCCCAAATCACAAGATCAGACCAGACAATCTAAAGTTGCAGAGTGAAGATCTGGCAGAAAGCAATATAATATATATATAATATATATTGCAATGCACAACTATAATAAGAATGATGACAGTGAATCCAGTGAGCCCACCTTCATTTATACTGGTAAAGCCCAGATTTTAATTTATACTGATCTTACTGGGACTTCTACATTAGCCAGCATTAAACCTGTCAGCATCAATACACATTCATATTCATCAGATAGAAGCAGTCACGGTTGTCCATTAGTATTAGTATTAATAAACACTTTGTAAAGTGTTTATGACCCAACTAATAACCATTAATAAGCTCATTTTAAACCAGCGTAGCCTGGTGTAGCCTTATTCTAACCACAGATGCTGTGTAGTGTTTTATGTATGGGATGCTTTTAGTTGCAAATCATATTAAATTAGAAAATTTAAATCAAATAAATAAAAAATATCTGCCACCTGAATTTGACTTTGACTGCAGTGTGTATGTAGCCAGCGTGACTAATGAAGCACATCAGGCGGTGGTACAAAGATGCGGAGACGTTGAGACCACCCGTGTGAAGGGTTTCCGGTCTCTGAACTGAAAGGCAAAGCAGAGTAAATTTTCTGCGAAGTATTTCAAGGATCCAGTTTCTCCACATATGCTGGCTGACGAGTCACTATCGTGCCAGAAACACTACACGTTGGCCCTTCCAGTCAAAAACTGACCCTGTTCTAGACTTCACCACTCAGCAGTAGGCAACTGCCAGAATTAGGTCCAGAGTTCATCACTGCTATGTCAGAACCATATACTGTGCTGTGCAAATAGCAGAGACCACCCGTTACTCATTTCCAGTCCATACAGCCACAGGTGTTTCTGTCCATCCTTCCACTGTGAGAAGACACCTCAGTGCTATGGGTCTGAAAGGATGTGTAGCTGTTCAAGAAGTAGTTCCTTACTGAGATAAGGAGATACAGACACAATAAACAAAGAAGCTGCTGATGTTCAATGGATTGACCACCCCAGAGTCCAGAACCTCTTCATCACTGAATGTGGTTCAGGGTTTAACTTTGGAGGTGAGTCTATAGAAGAGCTGAAGCTATATTGAAGGTAAAGAGTGGACATAATACACACTGAACATTTACATGTTATACTTAGTTACTGAGGCTTCTGGGTACCTTTCTGTTATATATACAGTAAGTTTTAGACACTTGGAGACATTATTATATTTAAAAAGCTATTTTTACAGACAGGGAGCTTTTATTTACTCAGTAAACACTTTATTATTTAAATATTAAACAGTATTAATACAGTAAGTAGTGTTTTTACATACGTCAGTGTGTTTATTTAACCTTCCAAGCTTCTCCTTGTGGAAACAACCCAGTATTATTTACAGTTCTCATCTAATACCTGCTTTGACTGCTCAGTACTTCATTAAGCTAAATCAAGATTACTGCTGAAGGCACTGAACACCAGGTGTCCAGGAGAAATCTGGAACTACACTTTGTTATTCAAAGATATGATCTACTTCTCTCACAATAAGATATTCATGTTACTTTGTATTGTATGTATAATGATTTACATCTGTTCTAATCAGATCTGGTGGAAATTTCCAGAAGTTGGTAGACACCTGTTCAACCAGCGCTTCTTCTGAAATCCAGTGAATTCATAAGCTGTCTGATACGGTAGCAGCCTCTGTTCTTCTGGGAATGCTCTACACTAGATGTTGGAACTTTGCTGTAAGGATTTGACTGCATTCAGCCACAAGTGCAGGTCAGGAGCTGATGTTGGATGATGTTCTCCAAACTGACATGACAAGATATGATCTACTTCTTTCACAGTAAGATGTTCATGTTACTTTGTATTGTACCCATGCTTATTTATATCTGTTCTAATCATATCTGGTGTTCTTACTGGTGGAGATTTCCAGAAGTTGGTAGACACCTGATCAACCAGCGCTTCTTTTAAAATCCAGAGAATTAATAAGGCGTTTGCTATGGTAGCAGCCTCTGTTCATCTGGGAATGCTCTACACTAGATGTTGGAACATTGCTAAGAGAATTTGACTGCATTCAGCCACAAGTGCAGGTCAGGAGCTGATGTTGGATGATGTTCTCCAAACTGACATGACAAGATATGATCTACTTCTTTCACAATAAGATATTCATGTTACTTTGTATTGTGTGTATAATTATTTACGTCTGTTCTAGTGATATCTAGTGTTCTTATTGGTGGAAATTTCCAGAAGTTGGTAGACACTTGTTTAACCAGCGCTTCTTCTGAAATCCAGTGAATCAATAAGCCATTTGCTACAGTAGCAGCCTTTGTTCTTCTGGTAATGCTCTACACTAGATATTGGAACTTTGCTGTGAGGATATGACCACAAGTGCAGGTCAGGTGCTGATGTTCTTCAAACTGACATTACAAGATATGATCTACTTCTTCCCCAATAAGATATTCATGTTACTTTGTATTGTATGTATGATTATTTACATCTGTTCTAATCAGATCTGCTGTTCTTACTGGTGAACATACACTTATTGATAAGATAAAGGCTTTTAAACCATCAGCTCAGGTGCCCAAGACTTTCACACAGTAATGTATGCTTATGTGACTGGCTTGTGGTGAAGTCTGGAAGTAGTGCTTTCCCTTCTGACCGCAGTGATAGGCTGAGGACGTCTCAGCTTTGTCTCTTGTGACCGCGCTGACATTTAAACGTTTACATTGTCTCTCTGTGAAATACGCTGCATTCCACTCTTCAGTAAGTGAATCTTCCTCCGCGCACTCTTTAAGGCTTGTAATGTAAACAGCGGGTATAACTCTCAAGGCTGCCAGTATTCCCAGCGGTCTGGCCTGCGTATTCCCGAACCTTCCCGACAGGAGCCGCTCTTTAAAGTTGTTTTCGTGAGCAGAGCTAGTAGTATTATGTCTTTTAATATGTTGCATCTGGCAGCTTGCCCGGCGGGGGGTTGCTGGGTCTCGTCAGTATGGGGGCCCTTTAAAGACCACACGGCTCTGCGCTGCAGGCCCTGCGGATGAGAGATGTGCTATTGTTGTCACTGCACTCGGCTCGCACGGTCAGGGTACTCACTTTAGAGGTTAAGCCGACCTGAACAGTAACAAACAGGAACACCCCGGGGGGCTTTTACAGTTTAGCAACACACAACATAGCGTGCGGCCTAGACCGCCGCTCTGCTTTCAGTGTGGCCTGCGTGAGGAGCACCCTTTAAAAGTTTGGGCACATCCGTAATCATCCTTATTGCTCACGTCTTCGCTGTTGCTGTCACATTCATTAAGAGCTGTTGTGTGGTATGAAGGGTGGGTTTAAATAATGACTTGATGATGAAGATGATGATGATGATGGCGGCTTGTCATGGAAACTATCATTGAAAGCACGTACTGAAACTCTTGATGCCCAAAAGTGGGTTAAACAGTGTTCCCAATGTGGTCACTAAATGTGTTTACCCTTAAATAAAGCTGCTTAGGCTTAAAAGGGGAATTCCACCAATTTTTTAAAATTTGCCTAATCTTAGTCAGCTGGAACGACGCCACATTTAGGGGCCTTGAGCTGAAGCTGGTTTCTTTTCCTAAAATCCCATTCCATCTTAAATGGTGCTGCAGTTACATTCAAGTGTATGTAATACAAAGTAATAGTGTATGTAATAAAAGTATTAGAGTATGAGGAGTATGAAGAGATTATGAGGAGAGTATGAGGAGTATGAAGAGAGTATGAGGAGTATGAAGAGAGTATGAGGAGTATGAAGAGATTATGAGGAGAGTATGAGGAGTATGAAGAGATTATGAGGAGAGTATGAGGAGTATGAAGAGAGTATGAGGAGTATGAAGAGATTATGAGGAGAGTATGAGGAGTATGAAGAGAGTATGAGGAGTATGAAGAGAGTATGAGGAGTATGAAGAGATTATGAAGAGAGTATGAGGAGTATGAAGAGAGTATGAGGAGTATGAAGAGATTATGAGGAGAGTATGAGGAGTATGAAGAGAGTATGAGGAGTATGAAGAGAGTATGAGGAGTATGAAGAGAGTATGAGGAGTATGAAGAGAGTATGAGGAGTATGAAGAGAGTATGAGGAGTATGAAGAGAGTATGAGGAGTATGAAGAGATTATGAGGAGAGTATGAGGAGTATGAAGAGAGTATGAGGAGTATGAAGAGATAATGAGGAGAGTATGAGGAGTATGAAGAGAGTATGAGGAGTATGAAGAGAGTGTGAGGAGTATGAAGAGAGTATGAGGAGTATGAAGAGAGTGTGAGGAGTATGAATAGAGTATGAGGAGTATGAAGAGAGTGTGAGGAGTATGAAGAGAGTATGAGGAGTATGAAGAGAGTGTGAGGAGTATGAAGAGAGTATGAGGAGTATGAAGAGACCATGAGGAGTATGAATGGAGTATGAAGAGTATGAATAGAGTATGAGGAGTATGAATAGAGTATGAGGAGTATGAATAGAGTATGAGGAGTATGAAGAGAGTATGAGGAGTATGAAGAGAGTATGAGGAGTATGAAGAGAGTATGAGGAGTATGAATTGAGTATGAGGAGTATGAATAGAGTATGAGGAGTATGAATAGAGTATGAGGAGTATGAAGAGAGAATGAGGAGTATGAATAGAGTATGAGGAGTATGAAGAGAGTATGAGGAGTATGAAGAGAGTATGAGGAGTATGAAGAGAGTGTGAGGAGTATGAAGAGAGTATGAAGAGTATGAAGAGAGAATGAGGAGTATGAAGAGAGTATGAGGAGTATGAAGAGAGTATGAGGAGTATGAATAGAGTATGAGGAGTATGAAGAGAGTGTGAGGAGTATGAAGAGAGTATGAGGAGTATGAAGAGAGTGTGAGGAGTATTAAGAGAGTATGAGGAGTATGAAGAGAGAATGAAGAGAGTATTAAGAGAGTATGAGGAGTATGAAGAGAGTATGAGGAGTATGAAGAGAGTATGAGGAGTATGAAGAGAGTGTGAGTAGTATGAAGAGAGTATGAGGAGTATGAAGAGAGTATGAGGAGTATGAAGAGAGTGTGAGGAGTATGAAGAGAGTATGAGGAGTATGAAGAGAGTATGAGGAGTATAAGTAGTATGAAGAGAGTATGAGTAGTATGAAGAGAGTATGAGGAGTATGAAGAGAGTATGAGGAGTATGAGGAGTATGAAGAGAGTATGAGAAGTATGAAGAGAGTATGAGGAGTATGAGGAGTATGAAGAGAGTATGAGTAGTATGAAGAGAGTGTGAGGAGTATGAAGAGAGTATGAGGAGTATGAGGAGTATGAAGAGAGTATGAGTAGTATGAAGAGAGTATGAGTAGTATGAAGAGAGAATGAGGAGTATGAAGAGAGTATGAGGAGTATGAAGAGAGTATGAGGAGTATAAAGAGGATATGAGGAGTATGAAGAGAGTATGAGGAGTATGAAGAGAGTATGAGGAGTATGAAGAGAGTATGAGGAGTATGAAGAGACTATGAGGAGTATGAATGGAGTATGAGGAGTATGAATAGAGTATGAGGAGTATGAATAGAGTATGAGGAGTATGAAGAGAGTATGAGGAGTATGAATAGAGTGTGAGGAGTATGAAGAGAGTGTGAGGAGTATGAAGAGAGTGTGAGGAGTATGAAGAGAGTGTGAGGAGTATGAAGAGAGTGTGAGGAGTATGAAGAGAGTATGAGGAGTATGAAGAGAGAATGAGGAGTATGAAGAGAGTATGAGGAGTATGAAGAGAGTATGAGGAGTATGAAGAGAGTATGAGGAGTATGAAGAGAGTATGAGGAGTATGAAGAGAGTATGAGGAGTATGAAGAGAGTATGAGGAGTATAAAGAGGGTATGAGGAGTATGAAGAGAGTATGAGGAGTATGAAGAGAGTATGAGGAGTATGAAGAGAGTATGAGGAGTATAAGTAGTATGAAGAGAGTATGAGGAGTATGAAGAGAGTATGAGGAGTATGAGGAGTATGAAGAGAGTATGAGAAGTATGAAGAGAGTATGAGGAGTATGAGGAGTATGAAGAGAGTATGAGTAGTATGAAGAGAGTGTGAGGAGTATGAAGAGAGTATGAGGAGTATGAGGAGTATGAAGAGAGTATGAGTAGTATGAAGAGAGTATGAGGAGTATGAAGAGAGTATGAGTAGTATGAAGAGAGAATGAGGAGTATGAAGAGAGTATGAGGAGTATGAAGAGAGTATGAGGAGTATGAAGAGAGTATGAGGAGTATAAAGAGGGTATGAGGAGTATGAAGAGAGTGTGAGGAGTATGAAGAGAGTATGAGGAGTATGAAGAGAGTATGAGGAGTATGAAGAGAGTATGAGGAGTATGAAGAGACTATGAGGAGTATGAATAGAGTATGAGGAGTATGAATAGAGTATGAGGAGTATGAATAGAGTATGAGGAGTATGAAGAGAGTATGAGGAGTATGAATAGAGTGTGAGGAGTATGAAGAGAGTGTGAGGAGTATGAAGAGAGTGTGAGGAGTATGAAGAGAGTGTGAGGAGTATGAAGAGAGTGTGAGGAGTATGAAGAGAGTATGAGGAGTATGAAGAGAGTATGAGGAGTATGAAGAGAGTATTAAGAGAGTATGAGGAGTATGAAGAGAGTATTAAGAGAGTATGAGGAGTATGAAGAGAGCATGAGGAGTATGAAGAGAGAATGAAGAGAGTATTAAGAGAGTATGAGGAGTATGAATAGAGTGTGAGTAGTATGAAGAGAGTATGAGGAGTATGAAGAGAGTGTGAGTAGTATGAAGAGAGTATGAGGAGTATGAGGAGTATGAAGAGAGTGTGAGTAGTATGAAGAGAGTATGAGTAGTATGAAGAGAGTATGAGGAGTATGAGGAGTATGAAGAGAGTGTGAGTAGTATGAAGAGAGTATGGGGAGTATGAAGAGAGTGTGAGGAGTATGAAGAGAGTATGAGGAGTATGAAGAGAGTGTGAGTAGTATGAAGAGAGTATGGGGAGTATGAAGAGAGTATGAGGAGTATGAAGAGAGTATGAGGAGTATAAGTAGTATGAAGAGAGTATGAGTAGTATGAAGAGAGTATGAGGAGTATGAAGAGAGTATGAGGAGTATGAGGAGTATGAAGAGAGTATGAGGAGTATGAAGAGAGTATGAGGAGTATGAGGAGTATGAAGAGAGTATGAGGAGTATGAAGAGAGTATGAGGCGTATGAAGAGAGTATGAGTAGTATGAAGAGAGTATGAGGAGTATGAAGAGAGTATGAGGAGTATAAGTAGTATGAAGAGAGTATGAGGAGTATGAAAAGAGTATGAGGAGTATGAAGAGAGTATGAGGAGTATGAGGAGTATGAAGAGAGTATGAGGAGTATGAAGAGAGTATGAGGAGTATGAGGAGTATGAAGAGAGTATGAGTAGTATGAAGAGAGTATGAAGAGAGTATGAGGAGTATGAGGAGTATGAGGAGTATGAGGAGTATGAGGAGTATGAGGAGAGTATGAGGAGTATGAAGAGAGTATGAGGAGTATGAGGAGTATGAAGAGCTTCGTGAGTGTGCTGTCCAAAATAGACCTAGACCAGCTAAAACACACACTCAGCAAACTTCAGCGAGTCATTCAGTAAAACAATGCCTTCGCCCGATGACACTGGGATTGGCCCCAGCTTCCCCGTGACCCTGCCTAGCGGGATAAAGCAGAAGATGATGGATTGATGGATGGATACTAATATCCTTTAAGAAGTGCAAGCTAGTAAAATATAAGACTTTTACAAACACATTTTGAAAAAATGCAACATATCGTTTATTACCATTATCAACAAAATTACAGAAAATATCCAGATATGATATTTGTCAATATCGCACAACCCTATGTGAAGGTGCTCAGACCACCAGCTCACCGAAATATCTGTGCAAACATCAGATGAAGCATGAAATCACTGTGGGACCACACAGTGGGAGCCTGTGTACCTGCTACTCTGCGTATCTTTAAAAGTGAAACATAAACTAAATAAAAAATATTGTGTATTTAATACACTATATTGGCTCGTCTGCCTTCATGCCCATATCCATAGGGTTTAATATGATGTCGACCCAACCTTTGCAGCTACAACAGCTTCAGCTCTTCTGGGAAGGCTCTCCACACGGTTTAGGAGTCTGTTTATGGGAACGTTGGACCGTTCTTCCAGAAGTACATCTGTGAGAACACTGATGTTGGATGAGTAGGTCTGGCTCGCAGTCTCCGCTCTAATTCATCCCAAAGGTGTTCTATCAGGTTGAGGTCAGGACTCTGTGCAGGCCAGTCAAGTTCCTCCACACCAAACTCTTTCCTCCATGGAGCTGCTTTGTGCACTGGTGGGCAGTCATGTTGGAACAGGAAGGGGCCGTCCCCAAACTGTCCTCACAAAGTTGGGAGCATGAAATTGTCTAGAATCTCTTGGTCGCTGAAGCGTTAGGAGTTAATTTTACTGGAACTAAGGATTGGACCAACTCCTGAAACACAACCCCACACTATAATCCCCCCTCCACCAAACTTTATGCTCACCAGAATGCAGTCAGATATGTACAGACCCACTCTTTCACTAATGTGTGTAGAAACAGTCTGCATGACTAGGTGCTTGGTTTTAAATACCTGTGGTCATGAAAGTGATTGGAACACCTGAACTATATATATTTGGCAATATATTGTATCACAGCATAGCTCATCAGTGAATATCACTGCATTAGCCTCGTAACTCAGCAGAACGGGCAGAACTGGACTGTAGTGTAGCTCTGTAGATACTGTGAGCTGAGAAAAACATATTGAAGAAGATCTGGAGAAGAAATGGGGGGAGTGTGGAGGGGAAACTGGAGGCAGCTGTGGGGAGCGAGGTGAAGTGAATGTCAGGATTAATTACCTTTCTTTGCGCCTCAGCCTGCAGGTATGGCCAGGTGTGTGTGTGCAGGCGGGGGGTCGGGACAGGACTGTTGTGACATTTCACACACTTAAGTCAAAATAAGCAGGTATAACAAAAAATCAATAACACTTAGACCAGGGCTGCCAAGAGTGAGGCCTGCAGGGATGTAAACCTTTACTCCCTCAGCCAATGAGAGAACAGATATTTTCATACAACTTCTTTCTTTTTTTATTTTTGTAGTTTAGTTAGGAACAAACCGAGTCCCTAAAAAAGTAATAAAATCACCAAAATTCTTTTAGTGTGCCCCTTTGTTTTGGCTTTCCTAATAATAATTTTACTTTCACTTGCAATAATTTACTGCAAAGGTTTTGCATTCTCTTGCAAAATTTTCAAATTCACTTGCAAATGTTTTGTGTTCCCTTGCAATAAACTCATGTTCATTTGCAAATGTTTTGCATTCCTTTGCAATATTTTCATGTTCATTTGCAAATATTTTGCAATCCCTTGCAATAAATTCACATTTGCGCGCAAATGTTTTGCATTCTCTTGCAATTATTTCACGTTCACTATCAAATGTTTTGCTCTCCTATGCACAATTTTCACGTTTACTTGCAAATATTTTGTGTTCCTTTGCAATATTTTTACGTTTACTTGCAAATGTTTTGTGTTCCTTTGCAATATTTTCATGTTCATTTGCAAATGTTTTACAATCCCTTGCAAAAATCTTTCATTTACTTTGA
Source organism: Megaleporinus macrocephalus (assembly GCA_021613375.1). Taxonomy (NCBI): domain Eukaryota; kingdom Metazoa; phylum Chordata; class Actinopteri; order Characiformes; family Anostomidae; genus Megaleporinus; species Megaleporinus macrocephalus. Next base: position 7,218,930 of record CM038710.1, on the reverse strand, counting down.
AAGGTTTTGCATTCCCTTGCAAAATTCTCATGTTTGTTCACTTGCAAATGTTTTGCAATCCCTTGCAATAATTTTGTTTACTTGCAAATGTTTTCATTCTCTTGCAGTTATTTCATGTTCACTATCAAATGTTTTGCTCTCCCTTGCACAACTTTCATGTTCACTTGCAAATGTTTTGTGTTCCCTTGCAATAATTTTCAGTTTACTTGCAAATGTTTCACGTTCCCTAGTAAATTTTTACGTTCACTTGCAAATATTTTGTTCTCCCTTTAAATAGTTTCACACTCACTTGCAAATATTGTTTCCTTGCAATAATTTCACATGCACTTGTTAATGTTTTACATTTCTTTGCAGAAGTGTTGCGTTCCTTCGCAATAATTTAGAATTTCCTTGCAAATGGTTTGCATTTGTTTTGCAAATGTATGTTCCCTTGCAGTAATTTTGCATGCTCTTGCAAATGTTTTGGGTTCCCTTGCCATAGTTTTGCATTGCATTTTGCAAATGCAGTGGTTTTTGCACATGATCGCAAATATATTGCAAGGGAACAGAAGACTTTTGGGAGGGAATGCAAAGTTGTTCAATGTTACAAAACATACAGTTTAATGTTTTAAAATGAAATGAAATTAAATATAGTCATTTCTTCACTACAAACTAATGGCTGATAACTGAAAATGTGTCCTATAAAAAATAAAACAAAACACTTTGTTCGATCAGTAGAAATACAGTTACACTGCTGCTCAAAAATTTAGGATCACTTTAGAATTTCATTTCATGCTATTTTTATGCAATTTTCATGCAATTTTCATGCAATTCACAAACCATATTGTCCATTTCACAATTAGTGTATTAGTGTATCAGATGATTTTTAAAGAATAAAAATGTTTGTATTAAAGTCTATTTTTGTATAGAGGCTTATTTTACATATAGTTCTATTATCAGTAATTCTCAGTCCTCTGTCTAAATCTCCTGGTACGGCCGCCAATCCAAGTTAAGGATGTTATTGGACTAATTGGTTGTTAGGACACTCTTGATCAATTGTGATGCACAGCTGAAAAACATTCCACTAATAAGTGAGTATAAAAGGGAGAACAACATTCTAGGTTAGTTTAGTATCTGAAGATCAGCAGTTGATGGCTTGCTGACCGACTCAAAATGACCAGAAAGAAACAACTTTCTTTAGAGAGCCGTCAGCCCATTGTTGTGTTAAGGAAGAAGATACTCCATTAAAACAAGAACATTTCACTCCCAAACTTTTGAGCAGTAGTGTATATGCAACTAATTAACACAAGCTCTAGTCAGCACACGCTTCAATTCAACATTTTTATTCTTATTTGAATCCACAACCACAGTTTATTTGCCCTTTTTAACATATTTAAACATAATAAAAAAAATAATCCACATCAAATGTAAAACGTCTTTTCCACTGACCATATTTTATGATAAACTTTTGGGCGGACGTGTTCTCAGTAGAGGATGTTTGACTTATTTTTACCTATAAAATCAATTAATTAGACTTCTGCGTACGACTGCAGTAAAGACAATGCTATTTTTTTCCCACACAATAATCAGAGGAAACTAGAAAACAATGATAAAGAACAGGCGCGGCAGCAGAAAGCCAGGGTGGTGAGGTCAGTGTATCAGTCACAGCAGCGTTGCACACTTCAGTGTCAGTGTTAGGTTGAGAGACGGTCCTTTGCCAAAATTATCCAGCCGAGAGCAGCTCTGTGGTCAGAAACTGAGGAAGGGCTGGAGAACGGCTAACACAAAAAAAAATGCATCAACAGACAAGCTACAGTCTCTAAGGTAACACCAGCAACATGAAGCGGGGGTTTGTATTAAGGTAGCCAGTGAGGAGGGCTTCTATAGTGGTCACGTTCCATTGATTAATAGCTAATATGTGGTGCAGGAACAGATGGCCCACAGTCTGTTATTGTAATCCTACAAAATGCGCCTATATGGTAGGTGTTTCTGATATAATGACCAGTGATTAACAGGTCCTAATAACTTGTGGGCAGTGCAGCCAATAATGAATTATGTAAATCACTTAGATCAGCTCTTAGATCTGGCTTAGCTTTCAAAGCGGTAAGAGATTAGGAGTGGTGAATAGGGCCAGTGCTGTCCAGCATTTAACTGAAAGTGATATGAATGCAGTACAGCATGTATCTCTTTTCACTGTAAACGGTGGTGACAGCTTGGAACAATTCGCACATTATCATGGCGTTCGCACTCTGTAAGTAATCTGTCCCTTTGGCACTCGGACATTCCCGTTCAGACGGGGGGGGGTTAACGAAAGGCATTTGGCTCAGTGAATAAGACTTTTCTAGTGCTGTCCATGCCTGTGGACGTTCTGGAAGAGAGGATATATACACGCTCACTGACAAAATAAAAAAATAACACACAAAGAAGAGTTGCTGGGATCGAATGAAGCTAATGATGATATATGTGAGTGATCACAGTATTAGAGTGAAAGGAGAAGTTTACTGGGGAAAACTGTACAACTGAAGAAGCTCCAGTGACCTGTTGGGCCTGTTGAGATACAGTTGGAGACATACAGGTTCTGTACGGCACCCTGAGGCACATTTGCCCATAGATGTTGCAGCTGAACCTGTAAATCCTTCACACTCATAGGCATGGCTGGATTACTGACTGGGCCAGTGGGGCCAGCGCCCAGAGGCCCTTGAGATAACATTTTGCTATGCCTATCAACATTTATGATACAATATATTTTTATTTCTGAGGGCCCTCCATTTTAAGGATCCTCTGACTTTTAGGAACTTTGACCCCAGGGCCTAGCCATGCTTTAAGGGCCCTAGCCATGCTTTTGGGGCCCCTAATGAAAATGGATGAGGCATTGGGGCACTGTTCTGACTTTGACTTCTGGTTATTAGGAGTCCTAGGAAAGAGGAGGGCTTAATTTTAGAGGGCCCTGGTTATGAGAGGGGGCCCTAGAGAAGGGCAGGGCATACCATTAGAGGGCCCTTGATCACGAGGGACACGAGATGGAGGGGGGTTATCCCCAGACTATCCTTAATCCGTCCCTGCTCATAGGTTGCTGAAGCTGGCATTCCAGTTGGTCCCATAAGTGCTGGATTGGTGATGAATCTGGTGACCGGGCAGGACAAGGAAGTGTTTCAATCTGGTGGAGAGATTTCTGGGAAACCCTCGCTGTGTGTGGAACATTATCCTGCTGAACAATGCTAGTTGCCACTAGAGGCAAAACAAGTGGCCACAGGATGTCCTGCACATGTCGCTGAGCTGTTAGTGACTCTCATATCATCACTAGGGGTCGTATGCAATGCTCCTCAGAGCATCAAACCAGCAGGTGGGTCAGTCAGTGTGTCGCTCCACAGCGAAGGCGGGATTGAAGCGCTCACCACGAGGCCTCCGTACTTCATAACAAACAAAAGCTGGATTCATCGCTGAAGACGATACAGTTCTAATCAGTAACAGTCCTGGAAACTGCGGGAGCTGCTTGTGCTGACCGATTAAACAAGGTGGGTCTGCAGTCTGTTCACTGTGTGTGCCACCTTACATAACTGACCCTAACACCTCCTTACAGTTTGGGTAGAATGGTCTAGATGCTGGGCAAGATGATCATCCTCAACCATTCATCCATGTGCCCCCCTTCAAAGTCTGTCTGCTAGGCACAATGTCTTTGAGGGCACCGTGTGGTCCTGGAGAAACGTGGTTTCACTTCACTGTGTACTGTGTAGATGATTGAAATGACAAAAACTCCACTTTACGTCACTTGAGTGAGTGTAAAAGGTTAAATGCCACAAAAAGAAGATTTCTCTAATTTCAAAACTGTTCATGAAGCAATTCCGAATATTAATGTCGCTTCTTTAGTCGTGGCTGGAGCTATGAGGCTGCCGAAGCTGCCAAGTTTGTGTTTTCCAACTTAAATGGTGCAGCATTTACACTCTGGTGCTGATATTCAGCTTATTATTCACCAACTACTCCTACAAATGTTCTCATTCCACCTCAAATGGTGCAGCATTTACACTCTGGTGCTGATATTCAGCTTCTTATTCACCAAATACTTGTACAAATTTTCTTATTCCACCTTAAATGGTGCAGCATTTACACTCTGGTACTGACATTCAGCTTATTATTCTCCAACTACTTGTTTTAAGTTTTTTTCACTCCACCTTAAATGGTGCAGCATTTACACTCTGGTACTGACATTCAGCTACTTATTTACCAACTACTCGTACAAATTTTTTCATTCCACCTTAAAAGGTGCCGCATTTACACTGTAGTGCTGACATTCAGCTTATTATTCAGAATCTACTTGTACAAATTTTCTCATTCCACCTTAAATGATGTAGCATTTATACTCTGGTGCTGACATTCAGCTTATTATTCACCAACTACTTGTTTTAAGTTTTTTCATTCCACCTTAAATGGTGAATCAGTTATTATAATGCCTCGGGCACCAAAATGTAGCTGCATCACTATTTAAGGTAGTTTGAGGAAATCTGAACAAGACATTGGTGAAAATCCTTTATATTTATATTTAATTATATATTGAGACCACAAGTTAAGTATCTCTTGGGCACAAGTTATGTTTCTAGTGGCCAAAAATAGATAGATAGATAACTTTATTAACTTTATTCATTGCAGAGGGAAAGTCAAATTAATATAAGTATCTCTTGGCCACAGGTCATGTTTCTAGTGGCCACAAAATAATATATTGAGGCCATATGTTAAGTATCTTGTGGCCATAAAAAAATATATTGAGGCCAAATGTTAAGTATCTTGTGGCCACAAAATAATATATCGAGACCATATGTTAAGTATCTTGTGGCCACAAAATAATATATCGAGGCCAAATGTTAAGCATCTCTTTGCCACAAGTTAGGTTTCTGGTGGCCACAAACTAATATATTGAGGATACCGGTTGAGTTTCTTGTGGCAAGAAAATATATTGAGGCCACAGGTTACGTTTCTAGTGGCCACAAATTAATATACTATGACCTTAAGTTTTTGTAGCCACTAATTAATACATTACAAGTTTATAGTGGCCGCATGAAACCTAACTTGTGCCCTCAGTTTATTCATTTGTGACCATGCCTTATTAAAAAGAATCTACTAGTCACTTCAGAGGCTCTGTACAATCAAACAAGACCTGAACTCAACAACGAGGTTCAGACTCGACATCAGATATAAACAAATATTTCAAGCTCATGTTGACGAGTATGACGAATGCCGTATATGGCCGGTCGTTCTTAAAGAAATTCTTGTTTAAAAAGTTGGTGGTATGATATCATCGTTATGATGTAATGGTTGAGGGTCGGTCAAAATGCCAAAGCCGTTATCTTCTTCCGTTAAGGCCGCGGTGCAGGCTACGGCCCTTTCCCTACACAAACACAGCTGATTGAGTTAATCACGGACCTGCTTGGAAGCCTAAGTGGAGTCAGATGGTGGAACCAGGCCTACCTAGAAGGGAAAAGACAAAATCTTCCCTAATAGCCTCCAGCAGTCCAGTTCCAGGAATATTAAAATAATGATTCAAATCAAATGTATACAAATCTCCACCCTACCTGAAATATAGTTCATCAGCCAAGAAGCCTCTGGTGTCTTCTTTACCAGTACGTCAGTATGTACCAGTATGTCCATCGAAAACCAAATCAGCGAGTCTGTTTGGGATTAGACCTGTTAACATTAAGCTAACCACATGTACTGCATCATATACTCTAGTCCAGAGGTGTTTAATTAGAGTTCAGTAAGGTCCAGTTAGAGGAGATCTCCTCAGGCCAAGGTCCGGAACCACCATCATTTCTAACGTGTGTTCTGATTCAGTGGTGTATCCTGTTTACTGAAGTAGTCTAGTATCAGCATCTTATACCATCAGCTACTGAAACACCAACACATCACACATACCATTCAGTATATTTCAGTATATTTACTGTTTAAATTATTAACTGATTAATTATTTATAAACTTCTAATCAATGTTTTTTACTCACTTCAATGAAAACAAGGGCTACATAAAAAAAAAGAACGCCTTTGAAAAAAGTGCATCTTAAAGTGTTTATTTATAGAGAAAGTAAATAAAAGGTGTATCTTCTTGTTAACTCAGCTTCACAGATTAACATGTTGGTTGTACAGAGCCGTATTCTCCAAAACTAGACGAGCAGGTCCATTCCAGAACCGTTCCTGTTAAACACTCAGTTTTCTCTGTTTACTTTTCTGTTTTTAGAGCTCCTTATTTTTTCTGACTCGCTTTAGTCTCCAACTGCTGCTCCTCGCACGCCCCAATGTGCCTCTTAAAATAAACACTGTCAGAATTAAATCGTTCTCAATAGTTTATCAGTTTGGGTCCGTATTGGACAACGTCTGGATCCAGATCTGGACCGTGGTCCGCCTATTGGTGACCCCTGCTCTATGCTGTAGATAAACATCTAACATGCAATCAAATAAGCAAGTCTGTTTGAGATCGCTGACCAGCTCAACATGGTTGCATGATGCTAACTGCTACAAAAAAAAACACAGCATAGGCCAGCTTTTCATCTCTGTCCTGTGAAAAACATGTTCCATTTTTGCTGATTTTTTTATTTTTTGATATGATATGAACACGACAGCTGCTTTTTGTATCATGTGAACATTTACCAATGACTGGACCAATAGAAATGCTCCAAATTCACTTGGAAGAACATTTCCATTAACTTACATTAAAAATGAAGAAAGTTTTTGGCCTTTCCTGGAAAGTTGCTATCATAAAGATTGCTATTTTTCTTTGGACATGATGATATGTAGTGTTTGATGCTCTGGTATGCTGCTCAATTAGCATGACCATGTTGGGGTGACCAGCTAAACCAGCATAGACCAGCATAAACTAGTATAAACCAGCATAAACTATTATAGACCAGCATAAACTAGTATAGACTAGCATAAACTAGCTTAGACAAGCATAGAATGTATACTTGTGTGTACTTGTGTGTTATTAACTGCTCCAGTGAGTGTCTGGGTGATCTGGTCTGCGCTCGTTTGCGGTGTTTGGGGTGGACGGTCAGGTCAGGAGGACTGCGAGAACCGAGAATGTGACGTTTCTCAGATGGAGGCAGAAAGAGGAGTCAGTGTATAACAGTGCGTGACTGGTTTCAGACACAAGGAACGTAGTAAGAATGTGAAAGGCAGTGCTTCAATATAGAGCCTCTATACCAGCAGCCAACCATATAATATAATACATTCTTAAATGATCCCAAACACACAGGTTTGTATTGTAGTTTATAGATCAAGTCAGTTAAGCAGGAGTTAAACTCTATAAAACAGCTTATCAACTTCTTATGCATTCTTTCATTTGCTATTATTCTTTTATAGGCTATTAGTGGATTAACACGCCCCATATATGTCAGAGTATCTAACTGAGTACACTTTACAACAATGTCTAAGGCCATAAAACATAAAACAGGATTACTTTCTGTTCCAAGAACATAACTTAAAAAGAGCAAGGCTGCTTTTAGTGCCGCAGAACTGTGACACACCCTCTTACAAGATATACTTCAAACATTTTAAAACAGTTTACAACATGCTTTTATAGTTTAGCTTTTCTTTAGAGTTTTAAATGTACATTATCAGTTGACATTTCTGTTTGTTTTTATCTTGTTGCCCAAGACTAGCCTGGCAAAACAGCTCGAACACTTGGCTTTGTAATCTGTGTTAATATATTGTAACCACAAAATAGTATAATATAACTATGTTAAATTCCTCGTGGCTGCAAAATAATATATTGATATATTATGTTAAGTATCTCTTTGCCACAAATTCATATTTCAGGGCCACATATTAAGTTTCTTGTGAGCACAAACTAATATATTAAGGACAGAAGGTGAGTTCTTGTGGCCGGAAAATTATATATTGAGGCCACAAGTTAAGTATCTCCTGGGCACAAGTTATGTTTCTAGTGGCCATAAATAGATAGATAGATAACTTTATTAACTTTATTAATTGAAGAGGGAAAGTCAAATTAATATAAGTTAAGTATCTCTTGGCCACAGCTCATGTTTCTAGTGGCCACAAAATAATATATTGAGACCATATGTTAAGCATCTCTTGGCCACAAGTTCATATTTCGAGGCCACATGTTTAGTTTCTTATGACTACAAACTAATATATTGAGGCTACCGGTTAAGATTCTAGTGGCCACAAACTAATCTGTTAAGACCAGGACATTAATTTAAGTTTTTGTAGCTACTAATTAATACACTGAGGCCACAAGTTTATAGTGGCCACATGAAACCTTGTGAAACTTGTGCCCTCAGTTTATTAATTTGTGGCCATGCCTCACTGAAAGGAATCAACAAATCACTTTAGAGGCTCTGTACAATTAAACAGGACCAGAACTCGACACATTTGGAAAACAACGTCCAAACTCTACAGTATTTCAAGCTCTGCAGGTTTTACCAGTAATCCATTCAGCATGATTACATGCATGTGGGTAACCAGACGATAGGAAAACGGACAAATTCTGACAATGATCATCTTATTAGGTGCATGTAATTGCACTTAGTACATCATACAGTATCAGAAACCACATGAGAAAGTCGTTCTGAGATTACTTTGAAGACTTGTAGACTGTTTCAAGTAAACTCCCAGTACATGTTAGCTGCTTTAGCCTCATAGCTCCATAACTTCAGGGCTTCACTTGTGAATTCTGTTTGGAGCAAGAGGGAAAATGTGTAAGTTGGACTTAAATCAGCCAAACTAACGCTTCAACCTGACAAACCCGATGACACATATACACACACAAACACTCGTCTGGCCCAGACAGACAATGACAGGATGTTCCCATTGATTCACAAGCAACTATAAAGACAAAAGCATCTTCAAGAAGCAATGAATGAAGGCATTTGGCCAAGCATCAGGTCCACCCAGTGAATTTAGCAGCAAACCCTACAACACCCCAAGCAAGATGTTTCCTACTGTCTATGGTTATTGTCTTCGTACCATGTGTACACACTCCCACAGATAGCACGCAAATACACAGAGACGACCCCGTCTCACTGCCCACTCCGTATCCGCTCTGTCGTCCCGCACAATGCCACTGGGATGACCTTTGACCACCAGTGTGTTTGCGCTCGGTTCCTGTCGGGTGCACCGTGTAATCTTGATGTGTCTGGACGGATATCTTTCCGCAGCCGGCTTCTGTCGGCAGTTCACGAGCACGCAAAGCAGCCAGGAACGGGCACCAGGATTGGTGTGAGGTTGGGCAGAGGAAAGAGATACAGGAAGAGCCTTTGAAGTGTGTTATTTCTCTCAGTACACTTTCGCTGCCCACTTGCACACAAACAGGGAATGGAGCACTTCCCCTTGAGTGTCAGCCATATTTAATCAGCTATAAATCGGGTACCAACAACAGGAGGAGGAAGACAGGGACGAGGGAGTGATGAGGAGAGCAGATTTGGGAAACTCTTGGCAGGATGTTTCCCAAAAACCTAATCAAGCTTTGATTGTAACCTGTGCTTCGATACATATTAATAACAATCTAGGACCATCTGCACAAGCTGAAAATATCAATGCACCTCTGGAACGATCCAGATAACAATCTGGACCAGCTTCATGGCTTCATCGCTGTCCAAAGAATAACAAATGTCTCCAAAATAGTAACTACCTATAGGAGGGAGCAAAAACAGTCTGTAAGTCAATGTAAAGAGGTTTTATCCCAAAGGAATCTGGAGCATTTCTATTGGTCCATTCATCATAAAACTCTCACAGGATATATAAATCAGCTGTTGTTTTCAAATGGTATAGAAAAATTAATATCAATAGACGGTGCTGATATACAGATGTGTCATGTGTACATAGAATTTTTGCATATTTATACAGAAAATGATTTATCTGTATAACTGTATGTTATATATAACTATACCATCAACTATATATAATAATAATGACTATACTGTTATTATTACACTATGCCTATTATATTATACACCATGTATATAGTCTATGCATGTAATAGTATTGCTTTCTATTGCACTGCCGACTGCATAACTGTGTATTTGCACTACCAAAGTGGTCTACACTGTTTACGCTGGTTACCTGCACTACTATCATTACTTATACACACTGACCCTTTGTAATCTGTGCTAATATATTGTGACAACAAAATAATATATTAAGTATATATTGAACTTTATTAATTGCAGAGGGAAAATCACATTAATATAAATTAAGTATCTCTTGGACACAGGTCATGTTTCTATTGGCCACGAAATAATATATCAAGGCCAAATGTCAAGCATTTCTTGGCCACAAGTTAGGCTTCTGGTGGCCACAAGTTCATATTTCAAGGCCATATATTAAGTTTCTTGTAAGCACAAACTAATAAACTGAGGATAGGAGTTAAGTTCTTGTGCCATAAATTATATATTGAGGCCACAAGTTAAGTATCTCTTGGGCACAAGTTTCTAGTGGCCATAAATAGATAGATTGACGACTTTATTAACTTTATTTATTGAAGAGGGAAAGTCAAATTAATATAAGGTAAGTATCTATTGGCCACAGGTCATGTTTCTAGTGGCCACAAAATAATATATCGAGGCCAAATGGACATGCACCTCTTTTTCGTTGATATGAATTATTTCTATTTTGTATATACTATACTCTATTTATTTTATATTCTGTCTTTATTGTTGTTGTAACTGTCCTGCTTTGCCATACCTTGTGGACCATTACTGGATATCTATCTATCTAGAATATGCAGATAACCTCTCTTAATATCATCCAACACTGATGCAAAAGTGCACACATAATTAATGTGTTAAGCAGTATTTAATATTAGTTTTAGACAGCAGGTTATTAAATTATTACATTTTATGTTGTTTCTATTTCATTTATGGATGCTCTAGTGACGGCTGTTATCAGTACACTGTAATTTGATGTCAGGTTTTATTCTGCATATTGGGTAATGATGGGTCCAGTTTTAGGTCACTCTTGAATTTTGTAATTCTTGGGTCAGTTATGTACTTAAGACATGATGTTTTGAGAGTTAGGTCAAGAATTATGTCAGACTCAAAGTGTGAAAACTGAGGTTTTATCCCGAGGAAAACTTTCACCGGATATAAAGATCAGCTGTCGTGTTCAAATGATATAGGAAAATTATTATCAACCAAAAGAGGTGCTTGTTTTTCTCAGAAAATGCAGAGAATGTCTCTTAATATCATTTAACACTGATGCAAAAGTGCACACAGGATAAATGTGTTAAGCAGTATTTAATATTAGTTTTAGACAGCAGATTATTTATCATTTTATGTTGTTTATATTTGATTTGTGCATGCTCTAATGACGGCTGGTATCGATCAGAAATATCAATACACTGTAATTTGATGACCAACCTAAAACTCCTGCCAGTACAACCACAACCCCATTCAATACAACTTAAACCACCCCTAGTACAACAGAAACTCCTCCCAGTACAACTAAAACCCCATCCAGTACAACTTAAACCACTCCTAGTACAACAGAAACTCCTCCCAGTACAACCAAAACCCCATAAACCACCCCTAGTACAACAGAAACTCCTCCCAGTACAACCAAAACCCCATCCAATACAACTTAAACCACTCCTAGTACAACAGAATCCCCTCCCAGTATAACCAAACCCCCATCCAATACAACTTAAACCACTCCTAGTACAACAGAAACCCCTCCCAGTATAACCAAAACCCCATTCAGTACAACCTAAACCACCCCAGTACAAGCAAGACGCCACCCAGTATGATCCAAGCTTCTCTCAGTACAACCACAACTACTTCTAGTACAATCACAACCCCTCCCAGTACAACCACAACCCTTCCCAGTGCAAGCAAAACACTTCCCAGTAAAACCACACCCCTCCTAGTACAAACAAAACTCCTCCCAGTACAACCCAAACTTCTCCCAGCACAACCCAGATCCCTCCCAGTACAACCCAAAGGCAGTATCCCAGTGCAGTACGTAGCTGGACACGTGATCCGTGTCTGCAAGGATCTGCATCTTGGTTGCGTTTAGACTTCCATTTGTATGTGACCTCCAGAAGAAGGTCAGAATCCAGAGTTTGTCCTTCATTCCGATGTTTGTTAGACGTTGTAGTAATGATGTGTGGATGTAAATCTGGAACAATCATGTTTTTACTTTGTGGAATGACTAATTTACCAGTAATAATGAGTGAGCGTGCAGCCCTGCTGTGTAAGCACACACATTTGGGAAGTGGCATTGATGATGAGACAGGAGAAGGTGTTTCCTGTTAGCATCTTTCCCACACACACACATATACACACACACACATATACAAACACACAGCTGTTGTGGTGAACTGTACACACATACACACACAGATGTACCGCTGTAGTAAATAATTGTTTAATTGAGATTCAATATGTGTCCTTCATCCTTAGAGGAAGACAGTCATGTGGAGCCCAGCCTAAAGTTCTAACAGGTGCATGCTTGTACACACACACACACACACACACACACACGCGCACACAGTCTTTCTGAGGTAGTGGTATTTATTCTAATCACGTTCTTTGTTAATTTTCTGTAACTGATTGCAGACACATGCCAGCTATGCTGCTATTCCAGATTGCTTTCTGCGAACTGTTAAGACTTCACCGAATGTCTGTGTGTGTGTGTGTGTGTGTGTGAGTGTAGTGTCTGTTATGTCTTTTGTGTTTTACACAATAAAAAACAAGTATCTCTAAAATGGTAACGTTACAGGAGAGGACAAAAACTGTCTTTACTTTCAATGTAAGTCAATGGAACCAAAAAAATTTCCAAGTAATTTTGGAGCAGTTCTATTTCTATGAAATTGTCACACCATGTAAACACCAGCTGCTGCATTCAAAGGAGTTACATGATATATAAAAAAGAAAATCATCAAAAATTGAGTGGCATGGTTTTCTTAGGACAGCAGCAACATACACATGAATTGGATTCTAGGGCCAGGTGACCAGGTCCTGTCTATGTGGGGTTTGCATGTTCTCCACAAGTCTGCATGGGTTTCCTCTCACAGTCAGGTAAGTTGGAGACACTAAATCTCCCACTGTGATGGACTGGCAATCTGTCCAGAATGTTTCCTGCCTTCACCCAATGAGCACTGTGTGTGTAAAATACCCCCCACTAATCAGGGGCTCCCTTGTGGGCTGGCTACTTTGGAAGTGGCAGCAATATGTTTGGTTTATCAGTTCTTCTTCTGAAAATGCTCTGGTTTGGTAATGTGGTCTTCTACACATGAACTGAGATCTTATACATCTCCTCTTCTGTCTGCATTCTGAGAGAATAGTACCAGTTCGCTCGTTCCACTGGGGCTGGATCTGATACTTCAGATATTTGTTCGTTGGGTTTGTATTCAGTGTTTGAATTTTGGGATTCGGATATTAAATTTTTTTCCCATGACTCAAGGTTCTCACCAATAACACAATTTTATTATTTAAGTTTGCTGAAAGCAGCGCCAGACATGGCGAGATGAGCCTCTCCAGCGCTACCAGCTTCAGAAACTTCCGAAGCTCTACTTTCCACAAAACTCCTGAAAAAAACCTCAACTTTCTGGAGGAATTACTTTTCAACGTTGTGGGCACCATAACAGTATGTAACTGTGTTTGTAGAGCTCAGAGCTGGAGCTGAACTAGTCATTCAGTACAATAAGCAGCTAAATCTGGATTTAACTCTTCAGCCAGCCCAGTAACCAGCTTGCAAACTGGTAGATGGTGCTCAACCAGGTCACACAAATGTGCTAGTGAGTGGGGCACCAGTTTGAGCTGGTTCAAGCTGGATTTTCCAGCAGGGTGGCCACTGTTTACATCAGGACACTCACGAGCAAGGCATATGAGAAAACTAGCTAGTTGCCCAAGTTTGTTTATTTAAAGATCCTTATAGTTTTGCCCTGTTTAATGTAATCGACTAAACGGGCCTACCTTCAGCTGTGTGATGTTAGCTAGAATCAGGCCTGTTATGTTATGGAGTTGTCCCTGGCATAGTTACAGTTGCTTGGCTATGAAGGACTGACTAAGCAAACCAGCGCCACCCAAGTTTGTTGTTGTTGTGGGCGAAGCAGCTAAACAATGACTTTCCCCTGTATTTGTGTTTGAGCATCTATTGTTCCCCTAATTAAAAACACAATAAGAAAGTAGCTTTATTTCCAGGGACCCCTCTGAATTTTTATTTTGAGAATGAGGTAAATTACGGGCGTCTATATTACATACTTTGTATGCAGAAGACTCTGCTGGTCAAATAACCTGTTCTGTTGATTTTACTAAATACTAAACCATGAAACGTGGTCTGTATGGGTGGAACGCTCCTCCATCCTTTCACGTAACTCAGCACAATGCTAGCTAGCCTTCAGAGGAAGCGTGTGCTGGCTCAGCACTGGTAGTATTGTGTGCTTACGGGAAACCTAGTTAGCTGTGTATGTTCCCACATCCAGACATTGTAGTAAAACAAACCCGAGTGTGTGTGTGTGATGGTGATTACAGGTTTGAGTGTGTGACTGGGCCTCACGTTCAGTTAACCATGAAGAGTCATCTGGTCTTCAGGAGCAGGAGAGAGTCTGTAATCAGCAGAACAAAGAGCAAAGCATGAGCTGATGTTAATCAATAAACCACCATTTCCCTTCTGTTCAGAGACCAAACGAGCTGCTGTGCCTGCTTACACACACACACACACACACAGAGGTGGTGGGATAATGTACAGCGGTGGTTCTCAAACCGGTCCTCAGGGACCCCAGACGGTCCACAATTTTCCTATATCCTTATGGTTTGCGAGTCTGGCTGGAGCAAAAATCTGGAGTGTCTGGGGGATCGGAGGGCTGGTTTGAGAATCACGACTGTATAAGACTCTCTGTCAGAACTAGACACTGTATCTCTAGGTACCTCACAGGTGTCTACTTTCACTTTTAGGGTTCCGTGTAAGCAGACCAGTTAATTTGGGTCTATGAAATTTACACATAATGTAAAAGCCAACAGGCGACTTATATCAAAAACCAAAAACCAAGATTCAAGAGTTTTATTGCCATATGTACAGCAGAACAGACAGTTACACTGTAAAATGAAATTCTTACTTTGCTGTTCCTCCATTCACCAATAGATAAAGATAACAAAAAAAAGAAATAATAAAAAATATATACAAAATATATAAAGTATAATAATATAAGTTGAAGTTAATAAAAGTATTTTATAGTTAAAGAATAAAAAAACACACAGAATATCCAGGAACAAAGAGGAGATTATAAGTCTGTCTCAAAACCTAGTGTCTAAGTAGGCTGTCTAGGTAGGCAGCTGTTTAAGTAGCAGCATTCTGTCTAGGGCTGGGTATCGCCACTGATTTTCTCGAATTGATTCGATCCCGATTCACAAGGTCCCAATTCAATTCGATTTCCGATTCGATTCAATTGAATTCAATATCGATTAATTTAAGGATTTCAGTTACAATAATATGTTTTGTTTGAATATGAAAA
>CM038710.1:6828498-7198498 GCA_021613375.1 Megaleporinus macrocephalus | reverse complement strand
GAGTGTTAGAAGAGCCCCAACACTGGACACCTTTAAATACAGACTAAAACATTTCTGTTTGAGCAGCTCAGTTTAAAACTCTTACTCTTACTGAACTGTTAGTTCTACAACTCTTCCGGAACAGCTCTCATGTGTTCGTCTGCTATGTCTTAAAGGGAACCTTGGCTAGTAACTTTTGTAAGCCTTAATATGGTGTAATGACTTTAAATTATTAAGATGTGTTGTAAAAAAATCACAAAAGTATCAGATTTATTACGAAATTAGTGCTTTTATTCTAAATATTTAACATACGGACACAGCCACCATTTATGACGTGCAATGCCTGCTGGGTAGATGAGGTCAGATGGTTTCAGGTCTAAACTGGACTGTGGTGTGAAGGAGTGAATGTTAGTTACTAACCTTGCTTAAAGAAAACCATGTACATTGTGTTGTTGATGTTGTTTCAGTGAAAGGCAGTGTGAAGACTGATATTAGTCTAAACAGCTTCACAAACATAAACAAGGAGAATAGTTAGTGAAGCAGCGTGTGGACCAACACAGCTACCCAAAGACCCCCGCTCTGCTCTCCTCACTTCAGTCTGGATGAGTTGGAGTGGTTCAGTAGACCACCACTGGTGAGAGACTTGACGGAGGCTGTTGGTTTTAAGCGTAGACTAAAACACAATGCAGTGACACAGTTTCCCCACACAGGAAGTCCAAAAGCTCCAGATTATGGAGAACCGCGAGAAGAACCGTGAACGTGAACATGCGCTGGACTCTCTCCTGAGAACGTTAGCGTCAGCTGCTTCTCCTCGTTTGTGGATCCTGAAGGTGAAAGTACAGTCTTAGTAGTGAACATACTACTTCACTAATAAAGGAGTGTGAAGCTCTGAGACACTCCCATTCAGTGTATCTAGCTGTTTACTAAGCGTGAACCATTTGACGTCACTACCCGCTGTGCACGTCTGTAGTTACAACAATGGTGACCTACGTGCAGCGGGATTTTACAGAAAATCAAATCTGATACTTTAAAAAAAATGTTTTAACAGACATACTCTTTTTACTTTACGACTTTTAAACCTCATTCTTCACTTTTATTTTTAATTCTCTTTCTTTTAACTGACTTATTTTAATGCTTTGTTTCTTATTCCTTTATTTATGTGAAGCACTTTGAGTTGCCACTGTGTATGAAAGGTGCTATACAAATAAGTCACTTAACATGTGGCCAATCAGAAACAACAGATACTCTGTTCTGCCAAACTCTGATTAATTATGTAGAAATAATCTTAAAAAAACATGAACAACTTCTCAGTGTTACATAATGACATTTAATTTTCCCCCAATTCAAATTCAGTTTAAAACTTTTATTAAAACTTTTATCCGTGATAAAATAATCCTGGTTAATAATCCTGCACGCAAACTGTTTCTCACACATATCACTGTCAGCTCTGTTGTCCTCAGATGACAAACTAAACATTTAATACACACACACACACACACACACACACACACACACACACACAGACACACACATACATGCCATCAGCATCCAACTAAATGTCACATTTGTTAAAGTGCCCATCCTGCCATTGTAACTGCAACGACCAAAGATAGCCTTTTCATTATCACAGTGTGTGTGTGTGTGTGTGTGTGTGTGTGTGTGAGACCCCCTTGTGCAGCAATAACCGAAACTAATTGTTTCTGATAACTGTTGATCGGTCCTGCACATGGAGGAAAATTAGTCCGTTCCTCTGTACAGAACCGCTTCAACTCGGAGATGTCGGTGGGTTTCCCTACATAAACAATTAACTCTTTCTATATATATATATATATATATATTTATTAAGGTTAGGACTTTAAAAACATATTTGGTGTTGAACTGTTTTTGGTGGACCCCTGAACATAAACATTAGCCACTGTCAAATATAAGCCTTTGTGGGGCATTAGACACTGAGACATTAGACACTATGGGGCATTACAAACTGAGACATAAGCCACAGTGAGACATTAGACACTGAAACATTAGACTCTACGGGGCATTACAAACTGAGACATAAGCCACAGTGAGACATTAGACACTGAGACATTAGACACTATGGGGCATTACAAACTGAGACATAAGCCACAGTGAGACATTAGACACTGAGACATTAGACACTGAGACATGAGACACTACGGGGCATTACAAACTGAGACATAAGCCACAGTGAGACATTAGACACTGAGACATAAGCCACAGTGAGACATTAGACACTGAGGCATTAGACACTATGGGACATTAGACACTGAGACAGTAGACACTGTGGTACTTTAGACACTATGGGACATTAGACACTGAGGCATCAGACACTGTGGTACATTAGACACTATGGGACATTAGACACTGAGGCATTAGACACTCTAGGACATTATACACAGAGACATTAGACACTGTGAGACATAAGCCACACAGTGAGAAAGTTGCTCAGAAGTTGTATTGGGTTCCTTTGTGACCTCACATGCTATTACACACCTTGCCTTTGGAGTGATCTTTGTTGGCTGACCACTCCTGGGCAGAGTTAACATTAGTGGGACATTAGACACTGTGAGACATTAGACACTATGAGACATTTGACACTGAGACATAAGCCACAGTGAGACATTAGACACTGTGAAATATTAGACAGTATGGGACATCAGACACTAAGACATTAGACACTATGGGACATTAGACACTGTGAGACATAAACCACACAGTGAGAAATGCCTTAAGTTGCTTATTAGTTGTATTGGGTTCCTTTGTGACCTCACATGCTATTACACACCTTGCCTTTGGAGTGATCTTTGTTGGCTGACCACTCCTGGGCAGAGTTAACATTAGTGGGACATTAGACACTGTGAGACATTAGACACTATGAGACATTTGACACTGAGACATAAGCCACAGTGAGACATTAGACACTGTGAAATATTAGACAGTATGGGACATCAGACACTAAGACATTAGACACTATGGGACATTAGACACTGTGAGACATAAACCACACAATGAGAAAGGCCTTAAGTTGCTTATTAGTTGGATTGGGTTCCTTTGTGACCTCACATACTATTACACACCTTGCCTTTGCAGTGATCATTGTTGGCTACCACTGCTGGGGAGAGTTAACAGTAGTGGGGCATTAGACACTGTAAGACATTAGACACTATGGGACATTAGACACTGAGACATAAGCCACACTAAGGGACATTAGACACTGTGAGACGTAAGCCACAGTGACACATTAGACACTGTGAGATAATAGACATTATGGGACATCAGACACTGATATACATTACACACTGTGGGACATTAGACACTAAGACATTGGACACTGTGGGACATAGACCACACAGTGAGAAAGGCCTTAAGTTGCTTATTAGTTGGATTGGGTTCCTTTGTGACCTCACATACTATTACACACATTGCCTTTGCAGTGATCATTGTTGGCTGACCACTGCTGGGGAGAGTTAACAGTAGTGGGACATTAGACACTGAGACATAAGCCACAGTGAGACATTAGACACTATGAGATATTAGACACTAAGGGACATTAGACACTGTGAGACATAAGCCACAGTGACGCATTAGACACTGTGAGATATTAGACATTATGGGACATCAGACAATGATATACATTACACACTGTGGGACACTAAGACATTGGACACTGTGGGACATTAGACACTGTGAGACATAAACCACACAGTGAGAAAGGCCTTAAGTTGCTTATTAGTTGGATTGGGTTTCTATTGTAGCCTCACAGACTGTTACACACCTAGCCCTTGGAGTGATCTTTGTTGGTTGACCCCTCGTGGGGGGAGTTAACAGTGGTCTTGAATTTCTTCCATTTGTACACAGTTTGTCTGACTGTGGATGGTAAAGTCCAAACTCTTTAGAGATGATGTAGTAACGCTTCCCAGCCTAATGAGCATCAAGAACTCTTCTCCTGAGGTTCCTCAGACACCTAATTCATTTTTTTCATGATGCACTTCCACAAACGTGTGTTATAAAGATCAGATCCCTGTTCTTTACATACAGCAGAGTTCACTCACATCTGATCACCAGCACGCTGATTAAAAACATTTGACTTTAATTTCACCTCCAAGTTAACTGCTAATTATAGAGGTTTGCATGTTTTAGCCACTCACTGATGTAATATGTAATATAGTATATATTATTGGGCCTGGGTTTGATTCTCTAGCTGGGCAACCAGGCTGTGTGGAGTTTGCTTGTTCTCATCGTGTCCCTGTATGTTTCCTCCCACAGTCCAAAGACATGCAGTGTGTCATGCAGGGTGTTTCCTGCGTTCCATATCATATTTAATAAACCATATTTAAATATATGTAACATAAAACAACAAGTACTTCTTATTTTCTGGACACAACTGTACATGTATTTGCAGCTGAATTAGTTTAATATTATAGAAAAAAGATAATAGATAATATTGTGTGTGCATACAGTGATAATGTGTATATATATATATATATATATATATATATATATATATATATATATATATATATATATATATATATATATATATATATATATATGTGTGTGTGTGTGTGTGTGTGTATATATATACTAAACAATACCTATGCAGATTTATAGCTGGGCTATTGTAGTAGTAAGTTTAGCTCTCTGATTAAAGGTGACACAGTGCACCACGCTGGTTAAAACAGGCTGCACTAGCGCTCTCATTGTTCTCTTCATTATCAGGCTTCCACCCGCACATCACCAGCACCAGCCCAGCTCTGTGTGTGTGAGGTTAAGAAGGAAAGGTGGGGTGACTGACCTTGAGCCCCACTGACCATCACACACAAAAACACTCTCAGAGCATAACCACACTTAACGGAGGATGCCCAATCAGCCACAGGTCCACTGCAGGAAACAAGCGCTGCCATAAGACTTAAGAGGAAAACAACACTGTAGAAGGAAAGAGAGAGAGATCTGCAGCGGCACCCTCACTGTGGGCTGTACTGCATGTTTACTCAGTGGTGCAACTTATAGATTAAAGCACAACACAAAAAAAAACACAAAAAATCACAAAAAAAACCTACAGTCTGAGAAGGAGTTCATTTGATGACGAGAAATGTATTTAAACACATTTATTAAAAAAAAAAGAACAGCACATTCTTTAACACATACTTTAATACTATGTGTCTCAGGCTGCAAGAACTTATGACATCAAATGTATTAAAATTTGTATCTTAAATACATTTAGTCTGTTTTTTCTTACTTAATTAAACTGAGTATGTTGTGTTGACGTAGCTGTTATTAATGTATATGTAACAATAATGTGTATGTAACATTATTAACATGTTATTACACACACACACACCTCTCTCTCTCTCTGTGTATATATATCTCTTTAATGTCTTTCTTTCTTTCTTTCCTGCTTGCTTGTTTAAAATCTCCCTCTCAACCCCCTCTTTTTCTTTCTTTCTTTCAATTGTTTTCTTTGCTGTCTCTCTCTCTGTCTTTCTTTCAATTTCTCTCTCATCATTTTCTTCTTTTTAATTTTTTCTTTCCACTTTTCTTTTGTCCTTTTTTCTTTGTCTTTCTCTCCGTCTATATTCTTCTTATATTTCTTATTTTCTTTTCTTTCTTTCTTTCTCCTTTGCTGTCTCTCTCTCTGTCTTTTTTTAATTTCTCTCTCATCATTTTCTTTGTATTACTTATTTTCTCTCTTTTCGTGCGTTTGCTGCAGGCTGAGATTAACAACGCAGGGAAAATACAGAGAGAAGAGTGAAGGAGAAAACACTTCTCTTACTTCTTATCTTTCTTTCTCTATTTCAGTCTCCCTCTCTTTCCTTTCCCTTTTTTTTCCTTTCTTCTTTCCTTACTTTTCTCAATCTCCGTATCGCTCTCTTTCTCTTTGTCTCTTTGTTTCTCATGTCTTTCTTCGTTTCTTTGCATCACTCTCTGCATTTGCATTTCTTTTTACTTGTTTTTTTTCTTTTCTTTTCTTTTTTCTTTTTATTTTTGCTTTCCACTTTTCTTTTGTCCTTTTTTCTTTGTCTTTCTCTCCCTCTATATTCTTCTTATATCTGTTCTTTCTTTTTCTTTTTTTTCCTTTCTTCCTTTTAATTGTTTCTTCTCTCAATTTCTCTCTCATCATTTTCTTTGTATTACTTATTTTCTCTCTTTTCCTCTCTCTGTCTCTCTCCATCTTTCTCTAACTCTTTCCTTTTTCTCGTCCTCTTCTTTCTACCACTTTTTTCTTCTGTCTCTCTCTGTCTCCCATTTTCTCTCTCTTTATTTCTGTTATCTCTCTCTATCTCTATCTCTCTGGGGTTATTTAAATGTTGTAAAAAGTTGTCTGAGTAAACAGATATATACTGATACTCTGCTGCGCTACTTCTTGAGTAATACTGTAATTTAAAAAAATGCACTTTTAAATACAAGCAATCCTAAAAAGTACAATAACTGTTCACTTCATTTTGAGCACCTTCAGTTTTTGAACAACTGAGAGTGAGTACAAGCAGACGAGCACTCAGTCACCACACTCGGCCAGACAGTAAACACAGTGTTTAACTAGCTTTATCTCTGCAAACACAACGCCAGGACTGCTCTCATCTGTCAGCACCGTGTTCAGCCACCACAGAGTCACGAGTCATTTACTGACTTTTTAAAACTAATAGCCCAAAATTCCTAAACAGCGCAGTTACTTTGTCCTGTAACAACATAGTGTAACACATTACAGTTAAAACACATACATACACACTGCTCTCTAATGTGAATTCCTGCAGGTTTAAAATCTCTCTTTCTCTTGGTCTCTCTCTCTCTCTCTGTCTCTCTCTCTCTCTCTCTCTCTCTCTCTCTCTCTCTCTCTCTCTCTCTCTCTCTCTCTCTCCTTGTCTCTCCCTGTCTCTCAGATTTAGAGCTGTGTGTTAAATTGAGCGTAGCGGCGTGCGTTTGCTACAGGCGTGCGTTTCTTTCTCTATTTCAGTCTCCTTCTCTTTCTTTTCCTTTTTTTTCCCTTTCTTCCTTCCTTACTTTTCTCAATCTCCGTATTGCTCTCTCTTTCTTTGTCTCTTTGTTTCTCATGTCTTTCTCTGTTTCTTTGCATCACTCTCTGCATTTGCATTTCTTTTTACTTATTTTTTTCTTTTCTTTTCTTTTTTCTTTTTATTTATTCTTTCCATTTTTCTTTTGTCTTTCTCTTTCTCTCCCTCTTTATTCTTCTTATATATCTTATTTCATTTTCTTTCTTTCTTGCTTGCTTACTTTCAAACCTCTTTTTTCCTTTCTTCCTTTTAATCTATGTCATTTTCTTTGCTCTCTTTCTCTCTCTATCTGTATCTTTCTTTCATATTTCTCTCTTTTCCCATCTCTTTCTTTCTTTTTTCATTTCCTCCCCCTCCCGTCTTTCTGTTTCTGTTATCTCTTCCTTTTTCTCTGTCTCTTTTTTCTCTTCCTCTTCTTTACACCACTTTTCTTCTCTCTCTTCCCCTCCCTTTCTTTTTCTTTCTTCTGTCACTCTCCATCTCACTTTTTCTCTATCTCTTTTTTTCTGTTATATTTCTCTCTCTCTTTTAGGTGCTGAAGAATTGGAAACAGACTTGTGTTTTTTGAATGCCCACCTGTATCCATACATTCCTTTATATTAGTGAGTTTTACTGTCACAGGAGTTTAACAGCACACACAGATTGTATAACCTCCAGAGAACGTGCTGACTGATAGAATAGACCACTATAGAGGCACCATGCCCAATGCCAGATATTGTCTAGCGTATAGAGACCCCCAGCGATGGGCTATGTAGTTCTCTGCAGTGATGGAGCTCCATCCAGTACATTTATGATGAGTTGGATTGTCCAGAATCCATCGTCCAGCATCAGTTTCTGACCTCACTAATGCTTTTGTGACTCACAGCAATGTTCCAACTCCTACAGCTCCTGAAATATCCCATCCCTCAGAGTGGGAGGAGTCAGGTCTGCACGTGTGGTGAGGTTTATGGAGCTGACAGGTATGCTGCAGCTGTCCTATAAGGAGATCAGACGCAGCTGCTACAGCGTTCTCCCCAAACTTTCAGAGGTCCGTTTTTGACGCCACACGTGGCGTCTGGTGTTGTCAGGGCTGTTTCTTGCTATAATCAGTATTAGCAGTTGCTTAGAGGCCTGTGAGCCACAAAGGACCCCACAAGCTTCTATCATTATTATTATTGGGAGAGAAGCCCACAGGGCACTTCCCTCTTCATTCATTTAATTTCCAAATCAAAACAGCTGCTACATTAAGGTGAGATGTTCCTGAGGAGATTAGGAAGTCAGAAAAAAATAAGTGAACAAAATTTGGAGTTTATAAGCTACAGAGAAAATGGGATTCCTAACAACCACCTGGAGGACCAGATAGATGTCTACAATGGCTAGATAAACAGCGTTTTCATCTTTGAGAGAGAGGAAAACACCAAGCTCCAGTCTCGCTTCAGATCTGAGTACATCCACAGTTCCGTATTATCAATCCAAATTTAATGTTAACAGCACATCTAGGGTCTCAAGCACTGCGTCACCTAGAGCCAAATGTTGCTGTAGCTCTAGTTTACTGACCCTTAAACTCAGTGTCTGTGTGGCGGGGTGGGTGTGTAGCGTTTGAGGGGCTCAGTCATCAGAGAGTCGTAATGAGCTCTGTCCAAATGTTTTCTTACACAGACTAGTGTGTGTCATAGAGTGGAAGTGTGTGTGTGTGTGTCACACATGGCTTTGGCATTGACTTTGAATGTGTGTGGTCATTGGTGTCATTGTCTTTGTCAATAGCCAGCAACAGTTGGCCAGCAACATTTACAATGAGAAAATTCCATATATATATATATATATATATATATATATATATATATATATATATATATATATATATATATATATATATATATATATATATATATATAGGTATGGGATATACACCCACTGGCTATTCTCTATCATATAATTGCACTTGTAGTTCTACACTTATAGACTAAAATTTGTCAGCTACAGTTGGATTTAGACTGAGATTCATCAGCTACAGTTGGATTTAGACTGAGATTTATCAGCTACAGTTGGATTTAGACTGAGATACATCAGCTACAGTTGGATTTAGACTGAGATTTGTCAGCTATAGTAGAATTTAGACTGAGATTCATCAGCTACAGTTGGATTTAAACTGAGATGTCAGCTATAGTTGAATTTAGACTGAGATTTGTCAGCTACAGTTGGATTTAAACTGAGATTTGTCAGCTACTGTTGGATTTAGACTGAGATTTGTCAGCTACAGTTGGATTTAAACTGAGATTTGTCAGATACAGTTGGATTTAGACTGAGATTTGTCAGCTACAGTTGGATTTAGACTGAGATTTGTCAGCTACAGTTGGATTTAAACTGAGATTTGTCAGCTATAGTTGAATTTAGACTGAGATTTGTCAGCTACAGTTGGATTTAAACTGAGATTTGTCAGCTACTGTTGGATTCAGACTGAGATTTGTCAGCTACAGTTGGATTTAAACTGAGATTTGTCAGATACAGTTGGATTTAGACTGAGATTTGTCAGCTACAGTTGGATTTAGACAGATTTGTCAGCTACAGTTGGATTTAAACTGAGATTTGTCAGCTATAGTTGAATTTAGACTGAGATTTGTCAGCTACAGTTGGATTTAAACTGAGATTTGTCAGCTACAGTTGGATTTAGACTGAGATTTGTCAGCTACAGTTGGATTTAAACTGAGATTTGTCAGCTATAGTTGGATTTAGACTGAGATTTGTCAGCTATAGTTGGATTTAGACTGAAATTTGTTGACTACAGTTAGATTTAGACTGAATTTTGTTGACTACAGTTGTATTTAGACTGAATTTTGTCAGCTACAGTTGGATTTAGACTGAAAGTTGTCAGCTATAGTTGGATTTCTACAGTTAGAGTAATGGTCTACACATGTTGAGAAATCTGATTACTGAACTGAAATCCAGCTCAAATGACGGGGGCCTTAATCTGAGCTAAGGAATCGGAGTGTGCTGTTTACATGACCACTTCAATAATCAGATAACTGCAGTAATATGATTATAATCAGATTATTAAGTGCACGTAAATGCACTCTCAGGTGATGTTGCAGAGTAACACAGAAGTCAATGTAAAGACTAGAGCAGCGCATTAATATAATTAATTACTTCACTGAATGTACTTTATACATTATTTTAATGAGTGAATTAGTGAAATAAGGAGTAGCATCTAATAAACGACTATTTGTGAGTTTTCTGCTTCCTAGTATGATAGTATGTTTCTGTGAAATAAAAGCTTAAATGGTCTTAATAATAATAAAAATGATCATCATCATCAAAGCTTCACTCTAATCACATAAACATGTGTGAACTGTGGCTGAACTGTGTGTGTACATTAGGAACAATAACATCTGTAGTGTTAGATTCGGCTCCCAAAGGAAACTCTATGGAGCTCCAAAGAGAAGATGAAGAGAAGATAAGCTGAGGACGATGCGGAGGATGGAGAGTAAGAGCAGGAAGGAGGTGAATAAGAAACGTGGAGTAAGACAATAACTTGAGCCACAGTGTCTATGAGGAACACAATGTATTAGAGTAGGAACGTAAATGCGGATATGGTGCGCGTGTGTGCTGATGAGTGTGTGTGTGTGCTGATGAGTGTGTGTGTGTGCTGATGAGTGTGTGTGTGTGTGCTGATGAGTGTGTGTGTGCTGATGAGTGTGGGGGGTTTTACAGTTCGTGTGCTGAGAGATGAACTGGCCATTAGCAGCACTTCTGCATAACACAACAAATAACATATGGCCGCTATCTGAAGAAAACCAAGTACCTCCATTTTTTTTTTTTTGCATAATTTGAACTCTACAGTCATCCTTCATATTGTGGAAATTTTTGATGATGATTAAACCAATAAAACTGCTTCAAAACTGCTTTGAACTGAATATCTTTCATAGAAAGTAAAGAGGGTTTTTGTCCTCTACTGGTAAGTTATAATTTTGGAGATAGTAGGGTTTTTTTTTTGGATAGGAACAATATGACTGAGATTTGTCAGCTACAGTTGGATTTAGACTGAAATTTGTCAGCTACAGTTGGATTTAGACTAAGATTTGTCAGCTACAGTTGGATTTAAACTGAGATTTGTCAGTTACAGTTGGATTTAGACTGAGATTTGTCAGCTACAGTTGGATTTAGACTAAGATTTGTCAGCTACAGTTGGATTTAAACTGAGATTTGTCAGTTACAGTTGGATTTAGACTGAGATTTGTCAGCTACAGTTGGATTTAGACTGAGATTTGTCAGCTACAGTTGGATTTAAACTGAGA
Source organism: Megaleporinus macrocephalus (assembly GCA_021613375.1). Lineage (NCBI taxonomy): Eukaryota > Metazoa > Chordata > Actinopteri > Characiformes > Anostomidae > Megaleporinus > Megaleporinus macrocephalus. Next base: position 7,187,220 of record CM038710.1, on the reverse strand, counting down.
TTTGTCAGTTACAGTTGGATTTAGACTGAGATTTGTCAGCTACAGTTGGATTTAAACTGAGATTTGTCAGTTACAGTTGGATTTAGACTGAGATTTGTCAGCTACAGTTGGATTTAAACTGAGATTTGTCAGCTACAGTTGGATTTAGACTGAGATTTGTCAGCTACAGTTGGATTTAGACTGAGATTTGTCAACTACAGTTAGATTTAGACTGAGATTTATCAGCTACAGTTGGATTTAAACTAAGATTTGTCAGCTACAGTTGGATTTAAACTGAGATTTGTCAGTTACAGTTGGATTTAGACTGAAATTTGTCAGCTACAGTTGGATTTAGACTAAGATTTGTCAGCTACAGTTGGATTTAAACTGAGATTTGTCAGCCATAGTTGGATTTAGACTGAATTTTGTTGACTACAGTTGGATTTAGACTGAATTTTGTTGACTACAGTTGGATTTAGACTGAGATTTATCAGCTACAGTTGGATTTAAATTGAGATTTGTCAGCTATAGTTAAATTTAGACTGAATTTTGTCTGCTACAGTTGGATTTAGACTGAGATTTGTCAGCTATAGTTGGATTTAAACTGAGATTTATCAGCTACAGTTGGATTTAGACTGAGATTTGTCAGCTATAGTTGGATTTAGACTGAGATTTATCGGCTACAGTTGGATTTAGACTGACATTTGTCAACTACAATTGGATTTAGACTGAGATTTATCAGCTACAGTTGGATTTAAACTGAGATTTGTCAGCTATAGTTGGATTTAGACTGAAATTTATCAGCTATAGTTGGATTTAGACTGAAATTTGTCAGCTTCAGTTGAATTTAGACTAAGATTTGTCAGCTATAGTTGCATTTAGACTGAAATTTGTTGACTACAGTTGGATTTAGACTAAAATTTCTCAGTAATAGTTGGATTTAGACTGAGATTTGTCAGGTATAGTTGGATTTAGACTGAAATTTGTTGACTACAGTTGGATTTAGACTAAAATTTGTCAGCTATAGTTGGATGACCAATAAAACTGCTTCAAAACTGCTTTGAACTGAATATCTTTCCATTAACGTGCATGGAAAGTAAAGAGGGTTTTTGTCCTTTACTGGAAAGTTATAATTTTGGAGATAGTGAGGTTTTTTTTTTGATAGCAACAATATGAAACTCTTGTTTTACGCTGGAATGAACCAATAAAGGAGAAGCTGGCAGGACCCCCAGCCCGCATTCTAGAAGTTCTCTCCTCTTCTACAGTGATACAGTCTCTTCACATACTACATCTATATTCTTGCTTTCCAAAGAAAAAAAATGTATTTCTATTTTTGTCCATTATTCCAAAACACCAGCTTCCGTTTACATACCTACAAAATTTCATGATGAATGGGCCAATAGAAATGCTCCAAAATCACAGTCAAAAATCACTTGGAAAAAATTCCTTACATTGAAAGTGAGGTAGGTTTTTGGCCTCTCTTGTAAAGTTACTATTTTGGAGATACATGTGTTTCCTTGGACAGTGATGATATGTGGAAGGCATGGTCCGAGCAAGCAAACACGTACATTTGTTTGTAGCCCCATATACTGGGCTCCAGTAAAACACAGCCCCCACTAAAACACACATCTTTGTTTAGCTCTGTTTTAGTGTGTAGCCCTGTAAAACGGCCCATTTGGTGCACAACTGTTAGTACTTCCTCCCCACTTTGCAGGTTCCTGGTGTGATAAAAGGTCTAATTCTGGAAAAGAGGCTAAATAAACAGAAGAAATCCACCTGTTGATCAAAACACCAACCTTACTTACAGGTTCGGACATTGTTTCTCTATTGCTGGGGTCACTTACAGGTTTCTTCTGGTTTCTCCAACCAACACTCCAGTCTGGAAATATAATGGCAGAATAATCCAGACTGAAAACTAAAACTACTGTTCAGGGGCATTAATGAAGATGTTTGTTGGTGTGGAATTTATTTAAGATCAATGATCCACTTAATTGTGACCCAATGAATTAGACAATTAGGTTTTGTTTGTCAGGCTTAGATGAGTCCAGGCAGAATTAAAATTAAATTTGTCAGCTACAGTCAGATTAAAAAATAATTGTATTGATTCCAGTTGGGTTCAGCTACAGTTGTTTTCAGATAGAATTTTATTAGACATAATTGGATTTAGACAGAATACTGTCAGCTACAATCAGATTCAGACAAAATTTCATTGCCTGCACTTGGATTTAGATTCATTTTTTTCAGCTATAGATTTAAGATTTGTTGGCTACAATCAGATTCTGATTGAATGTTTTCAGCTGGATTCAGATATAATTGATTAACTTCAATTGGACTTAGACAAAAAATTGTTTTGGCTACAGCTATAGTTTTTTGGCTAAAGTTACAATCAGACAATATTTTGTTGACTACAGGCTGACTGAATTTTGTCAGCTACATTTGTAGTTGAAATTTGTTGACAGCCCTTGGATTTAGACTGAAATTTGTTGACTACAGTTGGATTTAGATTGAAATTTGTTGACTACAGTTGGATTTAGACTGAAATTTGTCAGCTACAGTTAGATTTAGACAGAATTTTGTTAGCAATAGTTGAATTTAGACTGAAATTTGTCAGCTACAGTTGGATTTAGACTGATTTCTCAGCTACAGTTAGATTTAGAATTAATTTTGTCAGCTATAGTTGGATTTAGACTGAATGTTGTTCACTACAGTTAGATTTAGACTGAAATTTGTCAGCTACAGTTGGATTTAGACTGAAATTTGTCAGATACAGTGGGATTTAGACTGAATTTTGTTGACTACAATTGGATTTAGACTGAAATTTGCTGATTGCATGTGAATTTAGACTGAAATTCCTTTACTACAACTGGATTTAGACACAATTGTTTTGACTACAGATAGAATCAGAATTTTTGGGGCTAAAGGTGGGATCAAACAATATCAGTTACCGTCAGGTTCAGGTTCAGAGAATTTTATCAGACAACATTTGGATTTACTTCATATTTTGTCAGTTACAGATATTTTCTATTACATTAGTGCTAATGTTATACAGTTTATGGCAAAAACACAATACTAGAAACGGAAAATCTATCATCTTAGACACGTAAGATTTTGACACAGCGTTGTATATCTGGTTTTGATCTCTTTAATTTAATCCAATAATAGAATTAGAAATGAAAGAAAACCATTAAAAAAAATGTGTTCCATCCAGAGTAGACCCGTCCAATTTCACCTCTGTAACTAAGTACAGGGGACTATCTGATTGGATCTGATTGGTTGATTACTCAGCCGTGTAGAGAGTGCTTTTGAGAAAAATCTGAGGAGAATGCAGAGCAGAATGAATCCATGACTACAACAGTCATTAACATCCTCTGTAAATGTGGAAAGATTGGAATCCACCTGTCACTCAAACAGAGAGCCAGCTTCTACTTCAGCCTGCACACACACTTGACACTCCGTAGTGTCCGCATTTAGCGTTGCAGTAAACCATATGGTGAAGAAAGTTTTGACAGACTGCAAAAACATTCTTCTGTTATCGTTGCCCTTTAATAGAAACACCCGTTTGTGTGCACAAGCCACACACATACATGCTCGGAGCTGTTCAGTGGGAACCAGCGGAGGTTATGAAATACATCATTCTCGGGGGAACTCTTGTCTGCCAGTTTAGAAACGTGTTCTCAGAATACAGCCGCATATTTCTGGAGTCCTGTTTGTTTAAGGCTCGTGGTATATTTCTGCTCTTTAGACGTGATGTTTGCAGTAGTACGTTTATCATATATATATAATATAAAAGAGAGAGTTCAGCTAAATATATTCTTAGGCTGGTATTTATATCAACATACACTCACTTGCCATTTTATCAGAAACCCTCTCTTGTAGCTGCACCTTGCTGGTGTTCAGTGGAGACTGTAGTTTGCTGACGACTATTATGTATTTGCCACCCAGTAGAACTTTATCAGTCATCATAAGATTGGATATTTTAAGGTGGGTGTTTCTAATAAAGTGGCCAAATAGTGGAAGTACAAGGTGTGTCTTTTTAATAAAGTGGTCAGTGAGTGGAAGTACAAGGTGGGTGTTCCTAATAAAGTAGCCAGTGAGTATAAATACAAGGTAGGTGTTTCTAATAAAGTGGCCAGTGAGTGGACGTCCAAGGTAGGTGTTTCTAATAAAGTGGCCAGTGAGTAGAAGTACAAAGTGAGTGTTTCTAATTAAGTGGCCAGTGAGTGGACGTTCAAGGTAGGTGTTTCCAATAAAGTGACCTGTGAGTAGAAGTACAAGGTTGGTGTTTCCAATAAAGTGGCCAGTGAGTGAAAGTACAAGGTTTGATGTTTTCAATTAAGTGGCCAGTGAGTGAAGGTACAAGGTTTGACGTTTCCAATAAAGTGGCCAGTGAGTGGAAGTACAAGATAGGTGTTTCTAATAAAGTGGGAGTTGAGTGGACGTCCAAGGTTGATGTTTCTAATAAAGTGGCCAGTGAGTAGAAGTACAAAGTGAGTGTTTCTAATTAAGTGGCCAGTGAGTGGGCGTTCAAGATAGGTGTTTCCAATAAAGTGACCTGTGAGTAGAAGTACAAGGTTGGTGTTTCCAATAAAGTGGCCAGTGAGTGAAAGTACAAGGTTTGATGTTTTCAATAAAGTGGCCAGTGAGTGAAAGTACAAGGTTTGATGTTTTCAATAAAGTGGCCAGTGAGTTAAGGTACAAGGTTTGACGTTTCCAATAAAGTGGCCAGTGAGTGGACGTCCAAGGTTGATGTTTCTAATAAAGTGGCCAGTGAGTGAAAGTACAAGGTTGATGTTTCTAATAAAGTGGCCAGTGAATGGTCATCCAAGGTTGATGTTTCCAATAAAGTGGCCAGTGAGTGGACGTCCAAGGTTGATGTTTCTAATAAAGTGGCCAGTGAGTGATCGTCCAAGGTTAATGTTTCTAATAAAGTGGCCAGTGAGTGGTCGTCCAAGGTTGATGTTTCTAATAAAGTGGCCAGTGAGTGGTCGTCCAAGGTTGATGTTTCTAATAAAGTGGCCAGTGAGTGGACATACAAGATGTTTCTAGTAATGTGGCCCGTAAGTGTACTCTGTAGAGCAAAACAGAAGAAGAGAACTGAATTCGTTTTACTCTTCATGAATTTGTTAAAGCATCTGCGCTCAACATGTTTCAGATTCTTCTCAAAGAGCTTCTCGCTCACTTGATCCTTTTAGTATTGGATTTGAACCGCAGGGCCACTGAGTGCTCTCTGAGATTCCACTTGCATACGGGCCGCTTACAAAAACATCCTCCATGTCCTGCCCAAGCATGAAGCCAGTAACTCTTTAGCTCCTGGGGTGAAGCTCTTACCCTCTGGGCCACTACTGATGGATCCTGCTATGGTTAATAGATTATTTTGTGGGGTTGTGGAGTTTAACTGATGAATGACAAGCGAGGTAGTACAATCAGCAGTAGGTTTGATACTCAGTACTTCAGTACCTACATTATATATATATATATATATATATATATATATATATATATATATATATATATATATATATATATATATAGCACCCTAAGCCCACTGCTGACCGGATATCATTTGAAAGGTGGTCCAAACTCAACACAGGAGTGACACAGACATGGTAGCCTGGGGTGTCTGTGGTAAAGCTTTGGCCAAACTTTTGTTTTCCATGGGATTTAGGTCCAGATGTGGCTAAATTCCTGCCCCCCTGCCCCCCAGGAAAGGGGTATGTAGGTGGCTTTCAGCTCTTATCCCTGCTGTTTGTGAATGTGTGTGTGTCACTGCGTGCTCTCTAATCCCTCTCATTATCCATTCCGGCCTCTCATCACCTTCATCTTCCACTTATTTTTCCCTGCTTTCCCTGTTTTTCTTTCTTGTGTTTTTCCTCACACTTCCTCCCTCTCTTTCTCTCCTTCCGCCTTGTTCCCTCCGTCCATCCCTCCTTCTGACCTGCAGCCTCCAGCCTGTTCATGCGCGCTCATCACTCGGATAATGAAGCTTCTGCTGTGTTTTCTGTTTGGAGGTCAGTGAGTAAACACACAGCTGGTCTCTTCACTTCCTGCTGCGGCTGCAGTTTCTGAGAGCAAAGGAAACTGGAACGTTCAGATTTTAGAGATTCTTCTTTTAAAACAAATCCACAAACCTATAATTTAAATTCTATATGGTTGTATTCGTTCTTTGTTCTCTGAGGCCGACACTACAGCTCCTCACAGAAGATATGCTGCACTCGTTTAACGTGTCTTCTGCTGCACTCTGCACTCTCTTTCAGCCTTATTATAGCCTTTCAGCCTCCTCTCTTCACTTCAATTATTCTTTTATTTATTTATAATTTTAATATTTTTAATTATTTATTAAATGTATTGATTTATTACTTTTCACCTGTTTATCCCCACTTATTTGTTCTTTCTCTCTTTCTTTTTCTTCATTCCTTAATTCTATTCTATTCTTTATTGTATTCTTTGCATTCTTTTTCTTCTTTCTATATTCCTTTTTCCTTCCTTTTCTTTTTCTTTCTTTCTTTCTTTCCTCGTTATTTTCTTTTTTCCTTCATTTCTTTCTGTTCCTTCTTTTTATTCTGTTTTTTTCCTTTTCCTTTTTTTTTTGTTCTTTCCTTCCTTTCTCCCTTTCTTTTTCTGTCTTTCTTTCTTCATTATTTTCTTTTTTCCTTAATTTCTTTCTGTTCCTTCTTTTCATTCTGTTTTTTCCTTTTCCTTTTTTCTTTGTTCTTTCCTTCCTTTCTCCCTTTCTTTTTCTGTCTTTCTTTCTTCATTATTTTCTTTTTTCCTTAATTTCTTTCTGTTCCTTCTTTTCATTCTATGTTTTTTTTCTTTTTTTTCTTTGTTCTTTCCTTCCTTTCTCCCTTTCTTTTTCTGTCTTTCTTTCATCATTATTTTCTTTCTTCCTTCATTTGTTTCTATTTCTTCTTTATATTTCATGCTTTTTACATCCTTTTCTATATTCCTTCCTTTCTTCCTTACTTTCTTTCTTTTTCTTCCGTTCTTTTCTTCCTTCATTTTGTCTCTTTCTCCTTCTTCTTTTATCCTTCCTTTCTAATCCTTCCATTCGCATCCTCTTGTTTGATTTCTTCTGTTCTCTTTCTTTTTCTGTCTTTCCTTTATCATTATTTTTTTCCTTAATTTCTTTCTATTTCTTCTTTTTATTTCATGCTTTTTTGTTCCTTTTTACATCCTTTTCTTTCTTCCTTCCTTACTCCTTTTTTCTTTCTTTCTTTCTTTTTCTTCCATCCTCCTTTTCTTTCTTCATTTTGTCTTTCTCTGTTTCTCCTTCTTCTTTCATTCTTCCTTTCTCATCCTTCCATTCGCATCTTCTTGTTTGATTTCTTCTGTTCTCTTCCTTTCTTTGTCTTTCTCTCCCTGTCTTCTTTTCTTTCTCATCCCTCCATTCTCATCTATGTTCGATTTCCTTTGTCCTTTTCCTTTTTTTTACTATTTCTTGTCTTGTTTTATTCCATTAAAATTTTTTTTTCCTACATGTTTTCTGATGTTTTCTGCATTTCATTCTGGAAATGCAAGTCAAGTTAACTCAAAATCATTCTCAAATGAATTATTTAATGGAATTTATGACTTAATATCTCAAAATAATTACTTATTTCGAGACTTATTTCATTATTCCAATGTATTAACTCAGAAACTTGAATAAATAAGGAATTATATTGGGATACAAAGTTAATATTTAATATTACCTGCCCGGGAATGGACTTCTGTCCATGTGTTTCTGATATATACAACAGCTTATATTACAATCACTACCGCACAGTTACAGTACCTAACAATATAAACACAACTCTGGATTAATACTGCATTCCTGGAGTCAGTCTGTGTCGGAGTGTGTATGTATATGTGTGTGGAGTTCCAGTTGAAGCTCTCAGTATAAATACATGCCTCCTGTGCTGCTCACGGTATTTACATTAGCAGCCAAATCTTACAGAACCCTAACGCTCTCCACATATAGATCCCAATTACGCCCACCCCACCCAACACACACTCCCTCAGACACGGCCCCTCTGTCCTCTTCTGTTCTGTCCTGAACACGGGATCTGCTGCATTGACCGTCCAGAGGGCAGAGGTCAGGGGGGACAGAGACAGAGAGGTGAGGTCAAAGGTCACGGAGCCCCCGCTGTGAGTAAGGAAACACCTTGTGGATTCGGCTTTCTTCCCGAGTTAGTTTCCAAACACATGCACGCACACACTCGCCCAGACACATGGTCACTAACAAGGAGCTACGACAGGAAAGAAGTTCACTACAGACGAAGGAGCTGGAGAGCGAGGGATCAAAGTGCAAAAGGAGGAGATGAAAAAAGCAAATGCGCATCACTGCTTAACTTAATTAACCCCAGGCTTAGTGGTCACTTATCGGGCTTAAGATTAAGGTTAATTACTTAGTAATTACAAGTTAATTGCTTGTTAATAACAACCACTACAAGTGGAAAAAAACCTGGTAGTATAGAACATACTATGAGTTTTAAATATTATTACCAATCCCAGTTTGATAGGCAGCAACGATCCGCAAAACCTGTTTTATATTAAAATTAGAAAATATAAGTAGTGTCCAACTCCAACCCACCAGCTAGAGCCCCCCCAATCACATGATACTACCAGCACATGCTTTCTCTGAGTGAAAGCAGCCACCACATCTTTTTTCAATCTACTACAAATGTAAAGACACTGGACAGCTCAATGCATTTGGAGGTAAACGCTGACTACCAGGGGTGTGTTTCCCGATAACGATTGATTTACGAACAACTTTAAGAACGACGTAACTTTAAGAACATCAATTTTGCGAGTGTTTCTCAAAAGCCTTAGCCTCCAAACTTATGAACTAGTTTCAAGTAGCTCTTTATTGACTCCACCCCCCGCGTCAGTGCTAAATAGGCACTGCCAGTCGAGAACTGAACCACCGATTTACATAGGTTTCCTCATTATAATGCCACAAAGGTATCATTATGTAAATAATTATAATAAAAAATTACAACAAATAAGGATAAGAAAAATTTATTTAAACTTTTCGCTTGCAATTATTGTCTATAGCATGCCGAGCCTATAAATAGGCACACGATTAAACTTTCTAGCACGGCACACCAGCCACACAAACACAATTTTTCTCAGGATGAAATAAAAGCCATATACTTGAACATACTATTTTCCAAAGCTCGGGGAAGATCTATAGATAAAGAGAGAGAGCAGAAATGGGAGGAGATATGCTAGGAACATAAGTACCTGTATATGATACTTACCTTTGTCAGCCTTCCAATTGGTAATTTATATGTGTACGTAATTGATCTGTCAGTTTGATTGGTTAAGGGATAACAAGCTTAGCAGTGTTACTACGACTGTAACACTGAAAGAAAATTAATAAAAATATGTAAATTTATATGTGTATATCAACAAATAATGTACTGTACTTTAAGCAGTTTAAAGCAGTTTTTTTCATGTGATTACAATGATTCCAACCTTTAAATTTATGTGCAGTATTGGACTCAGGACCTTCAGAGTGGTAGGCAGTTTCCCACTACACCATGATATAAGCGAACACCTGTTTATACTAGAAGTTTACTGTTTACATAATTCAAGCTGTTGGATATGATATTTGTTGACGTTGGATGTCACTTCTGTGATGCAATTACGCTTTCAAAAGTGATTTTATATCTTCTTGAATTCATGTTTGTATAAATGCGTGTAGTGTCCATGCACACAACAATGCATTATTAAAATGATGCCCTCTTTTGTTTTTGAGACAGATTTGCATGTGAACTTCGAGTTAAGAAGTACTTACCGAGATACAAGTGGGTCGGATTACTCTTACATTTACGAACGACTTTATGTACTACTTAAGTTACGAAGGCTTTCGGGAAACATTTGTAATTTTAAGAATCTTAAGAATTTTTTACGAATTCTTAAGTATGAAGTTACGAAGTACAAACGTTTTGGGAAACGCACCCCAGTTCAATTCAAGTGTATTTGTGTAGCGCTATTTACAACAGTGTTGTCACAAAGCAGCTTTACAGAAGTTTGAAACATACAGTTACAACATGTATCCCCCAGTGAGCAAGCCAGAGGCAACAGTGGTAAGGAAAACTCCCTCAAAACCTTGGGAGGAACCAAGACTCACAAGGGGAGACCCGTCTTCCTCTGGTCAAACAGTTTATTAAGCTAAATTCAGAATATCTGTTTGAAGTCTGGGTGGTAAAAGCTTTAGAAACTGCAAAAGTAGAGGCGGTCTCTGGCTGAGGCAGTCTCTGACTGAGTCTGTGTAAAAAGTGAGAGTGAACTGAAACAGTCCTATCATATCTCAATGCTGGCACCTCTGGATGACACAGTGATGCAGTTGGGGTGTAGTAGATTGCAAGAATGAAGAGAAGAGCTGGTTGGTGTTAGGTAAGGAGGAGGCCTTCCACAGTTGTCAGTCTTCCACCAGCAGTTGGCACACTGTAACTGTATTAGAAATTGACTCTAGATATACAACAGCGTCTTACTGTTTTTATAATAATTGTAAAATACAGTTAAATAATCACACAGTGTATGTAAATTACAGTAATGCAATCAGTTTCCCAATAACAGCACCATCATCCCTTAACAGTCCAGTCTATCCATCAAACTCGTGCTGGTGATTGCAGACTAATGTTTCTTTTTAATTATAAAAAAGAAACATAATTATAATTATGAAACTTTTAAGATATAAGATGTTGTTAGTTAGGTCTGTTTCATTTTTTCACAAAAAGAAACCTAGCTGTTGACGTCGTGTCTCCTAATGTTTGCAGCGATATGGTTTTGTCAGCATAATTATGAAACTTTTAAGATATAAGATGTTGTTAGTTAGGTCTGTTTCATTTACTGACTAAATTTAGCAAAGAAACTGTAGCTTGAACAGCTCGAACAACTAGCTGGCTGGCTAGTTGGTTAGTATCAGTCGTGGCCTGAAGGTTAGGGATCTGGTCTTGTGACCGGAAGGTTCGATCCCCGGGACCGGCAAGTCATGACTGTAGTGCCCTTGAGCAAGGCACCTAACCCAAACTGCTCCCTCGGCGCCGTGGATAAGGGCTGCCCACTGCTCCGGGCACGTGTGCTCACACGTATGTTCACTAGTGTGTGTATATGTGGGTGTTTCACTGCCCCCTAGTGTGTATGTTCACTAGTGTGTGTACATGTGGGTGTTTCACTGCACGGATGGGTTAAATGCGGAGGTCAAATTCCGCTGTGTGTAAACATATGTGACTATCGTAGTCCTACCTTCTACACTTCAATCTTATCATAAATACCATTATTTTACTGTTATTTTACAGTCATATACTGTAATTCAGTTTACAGTACAATACTGTTAAATTAAGTTACAGTAGATGCACTGTAAAATAACAGTAAAATACTGGTGTCTCTGCTGTCAGTATTTTACTGTTAATTTACAGTAATTTACAGGAGAAAAAAGAGGACCATCCCACCCACCAAAAGAAAGCGAGACCAACTGAGCTGTCTTGGCCTCTCAGTCTCAGGTGCACTTCTTAAGCCCCACACATTTGCCAGATGGCCAGTCTACGCTGTAAAAAGCACTTTGGTGGTACAACCTAAATGACTTCATGTAGTAACAGATGTCAACATGCTCCAAAATGAGTATGTTTAATGGTGCTGTTGGTACTAACAGATCCAGACTTTTAAACTTTACACTGGTAACAACTGGGGTTGTCTATTTCCTTTGACCTGCAGAACACAACGTCTATTAATGTAAAAATGAATAGGTGAAAGGTGGACTCATCTCAGCACGTGCTTCCATTTCCAGAGAAGTCAGCAATGTTTGTGGATGTTGTCGCTTCTTTGCGTCTGCTTTGCAAATTGATTCAAAAGATACACAAGATTCAATCTACTTCTTTCAGAATAAGATAAAATACACTTATTGATCAGATAAAGACTTTCAACCAACCAGCTTAGATGCCTCAGACTTTCACACAGTAGTGTACATCTCAATCAATCATATACAACCACCCCTATTTTTTGGATCTCTGTGTAAAATGTTAATAAATGTGAATAAAAACAGAACGCAATGATTTGCAAACCTCATAAACCCATGATTTATTCTCAGTAGAATATATAACACAAATCAGATGTTGAAAGTGAGACATTTCAGCTTTTCATAGAAATTCTTCACTCATTTAGAACTTGTTGGCAGCAAGACCTCTCAAAATGGTTAGGACAGAACCACGTCTACCATAGTGTAGCATCAACCTCTTCTTTTAACAGCAGTCTGTAAACATCTGGGAAGTGAGAAGACCAACTGTTGGAGTTCTGGGAGAGGAATGTTGTCCCATTCTTGTCTGATATAAGATTTTAGCTGCTCAACTCAACAGTCCTGAATCTACTATTCCGGATTATTTGTTTCATGATCCTTCAAATGTTCTCCATAAGTTAAAGATCTGGCAACAACTACAATGTCTAAGTTAAGCAGCCAGAAGATTGAAAGCTGGACTCTCATGCAACACTTCCAACATTACAGCCTTTTGTTTGGTTGACAGGGTGAACGTGGTATTACATTAGTCATTGAAGAGCTTAAGTTTTTTATTTCAATGGGTTTTTTTTGGAGTGGTAGTGGGTGGGAGGGGCTCTAGTCCAGCCTTCACAGCTATTTAAAGCCTTAAGGCTGAAGTCCAACACGTCGCTCCTCATCATCACCTCATTAAGGCCGAAAAGCCCTCAAAGAGCCGCGTTAAAGCGCTGTTAACAGCTCGGAGAAGAGAGATGTTAAACTGCATTGTTTTTCATGCTCGTCTTGGCAAGTGTTCCGTGAGGAAAGCAGATAAGGAGCAAACAGAAAGGCGTCTCCCATAGGAACAGAAACACTGTCTCCAAACGCACACGTCGACCACTGTCTGCCTGCTGTTTGGGTTTTGATAGACAGATTCTCATTGTTCATGATGATTCGATGCTGGGCGCTGACAGATTCCTGGCACACACACACACGGCACTGATTGGGATACGTGTGTGTGTGCGGTAGCACGCATTGTGTGAATGTTTGTCTACCAGCTGCTTCGTTTACTTTGGTAGGGCGAGCATGCTTACGGAAACGTACCGCTAATGTATTTGATATTGTAGCAGGAGTGAGTCAAATGAATCAAATGAATGAATCAAGTGAATGAATCAAATCTCTCTCTCTCTCTCAGGTGGAGGGTGATGTGTGATCTCGCCTGTGTTATCAGTGTGATCACATCAGGTCGGGGGTGGCAGGCGCCTGCCCTTCTGTCTGCGGCTCCAGAGCCAGCTCTGTCTGCAGGGAGAGCTCCAGAGATCCAGGAGCTTCAAACACTAACTACTAAAATATGCCACACTTTCACATTTGAGTGGAAGATTACATTATCTTTTTATGAGTAAACTACTCTCTCCACACTGTTCAAAAACAGATGAGTTAAATTCTAAGTTTCTGTGGTGTAGTTTAAAGATATGGTTCAACAAAAAACATCTAATTTCCACAGTTTCTGTCAAGTTTTAGGCCCAAATTTTACATATTCTTCTTAAAACTGTAGCGGTGAGTATTAAAAAACTGGAATACTAGAACTCAATAGTCACCCAAAATGCCTGAATTATTTCTTTCAGGTTTTGGACCCAAATTATACTTCTATAGCTTACAACGGTAGCACCAAATCTTAACATTGTTAACAAACACTAGAACTCAATAGTCACCCAAAATGGCAATTTCGGTCAAGTTTTTGGCCCAAATTTTATATATTCAACTTAAAACTGTAGTCGGGAGTCCTACATTGCTAAAAACTCTATAGTCACCCAAAAAGCCTGAATCATTTCTGACATACTGTAGGCCCAAATGTTACTTCTTTAGCTTGCAACTGCAGCAGCAAGTCCTATATTGCCAATAAACACTAAAACTCAGTAGTCGCCAAAAAGGCTAATTAATTTCTATAGTTACATAAGCTTCCTTTTAAACCGCATACAGATGTTTTTTCAAGTTGCACAAACATGATGACATGGTTAAGGACACAGTTTGACTTACTGTCAACTATAAAAAGGTGGTTTAAAATTACTGTCCGTAGTGTTGAAGATTTGTTGATGTTGGTAGCGCGGTCTTAGGGGGTCTCAGTGACCTTAATAAAGGCCTGTATGAGGTTTGAGAGACGTTTTGGGGATGCGGTTTTACCGAAACTATTTGGGTGACCATTGAGTTCTATTGAGTTCTAGTGTTCGCTAGCGGCGTTAGACTTACAGCTCGGCTTTAAACTAAAAAAGCAAAATAGAACTCTAAATATGACATTGCTGAGCAACTAGTTTTAGGGTAAGTACTTGTAAGTGGGCATTTGATTTTTTCACAAAACTATTTCTTTAAACGGCTAGTAGGTTACATTAATAGCAACTTTAACAAAAAAAAAAAAACAGTCTTATTAAATTAGATTAAGACTTAAACATGTACCATTTAATCAATATCAAATTACAACATGCTTGTATTCCTGTTTGTGTTACTGCTAGTGATAGCAGCACTTTCTGAGGTTTAAAACAGTTGTTCCCTGAACTGATTCACATTTGCCATTGAATTAAATGGATTATTCTGCTTGCCCACCTCCGAAGAACATCAAAGAGGAGTATTAGTCTGCTAGTTCAAACTCAAATCAACATAAACCACTGCCTTTCAAATCTCTGTGAATTAACTCACTTGCATAAGACAACAGTCAGACGGTGATCTGAGCACGTTTGCGTGTAGCGGGTGTAGAGTAGCACAGGGGTGTGATTTTATCTGACTGAGAGCGACCTTGCTCTTTAGCATTCCCAACTCAAGCACCCAGACTTTACAACAGACTGAAACACGCACACATATTTTCCACATCGGCTGTTGCCCCAGGTGGAAAAAGTACTGAAAATTCTTGACTAAGTACGAGTGGACGGCAGTAGTGATAAATCACATGAACACAAGTGAGACTAAACAAAGAAACCTACTCATATAAGGCTTTAGTATTAAAAACATGAAAAAGCATGACTTCTTTTTATACCCAAAACACTGACTAAAGCCACCAAAGTTCTGTTTGGGATGCTAGCATGCTGATTAGCAGGAATGGACAATAATTTGCTGGATGAGCAGCTAAACCACCACCAGACCTGCACTACACCAGCATAAATCAGTTTAGCATAGAAGTATATGATGGTCTGTGCTGTTTTTTTGTCAATTCGGCAAGAAGAAAGGCCAAGTTAACCCATTAGCTTCTTAGCTTACATTGGTTACACATGCTAGCTAACAGATTTCTTGTAATATACCATATATATATATATATATATATATATATATATATATATATATATATATATATATATATATATATATATATATACAAGCTATCTAGCTTTTATGCTGCATTCCATGTAACTTGAAGTGGGCATTACATGAATTTTAACCTTGGAGATTAGCATAGACTTTACTACGTAAGTAGGAATTGTTAGCAACAAGCTAGCCGACTAATGTTAGTCAGCTTCTTAAAACAGAAAACGGTTGATGTTATAGATAAAAAATAACAACAGCGTCTGGCTGCCTAAAGATATTAAATTCAAATTTAAAAGTAAAGAAATGTTTCTTTGTTCATTTGAAAGATCCGACTAGACTTGTTTCCCTATTTTTAAACTTTAGTGAAATAAAACATTTGATTATTCACACATTTTACACACGGTTTTATCTAATAAGCCTAATTGGCCCTTATCTAACATAAAAGTGATGTTGTAACAACGTTATATAGTACTAAAATGGCAACTTGTCAACATTCCATACAGATATAAAAGAACATACAAAGAATTCTAGGAGGTTGTGACAATGTACTGAAAATGTTGCAGCTATGTTTTCACAATGCTCTCAAATAACATTGTCATAACTTTCTGAGGAATTACATTATAACAATTTGACAATGTCGTGGGCATGTCTATGTCAGCTAATCTTGAATTAGCTAGTTAAGAGCAAACAACAACATAAAAGCCAGAACGTGGTTATAGCTTTCAACATAACTAAAGGTGCTATGACTTAATTATACTAAAACAAAGCAATATTAGAGAAATATCTGAGGTCTAATGGGTGAGGATGTGTTTTGAATTGTCCTTTGAACCCCACTGCCGTCATCTCGGTTTCTTGGCCTCAGTCTCACCCCACCCCGGGCCTATTCAGGTGACACCCAGAAAACACCCTCAAACTCTCTCTCTCACACGCACACACTTTCCAGATGCCACTGTGTGATTTGTTGGGTTCAGAGTTTCACAAATCAAGCCGTGAAGTCAGATCAGACCAGTCTGCTGGCCCTGACAGCTTTATGCTTCAAACAGCCTCCAAGCTATAGCTCCCTAAGCCCATCCTGCTTCAGCTATGCTAATCACTCCACTGTCTGTGCTTAGTTGACTCTTTTTCAAGATTGCATGTCACCAGTAAGAGCATTTTCACATTGCAAAGGCTGATTCAATGAAAAAAGTTATTAAAACTATTGAAAGATAGATTTGGTTTTAGGCTGAAGTAATAGTTCAGTCAAAATACAACATATGCAAACTTGCTTATAAGCCAAACATAGTAAGTCAACCAAAATTTGTTTGGTCTGAAATGTGTAGCTATGAGTTAGCATCATATAAACCCTATACATAAATTGCCTGCCTCAAATTATCCAATCATAATTTGATTTCCAGGGGAAACCATCACTCTAGACCAGGGGTGTTTGATCCTGGTTCTGGATATCTACCACTCCACAGAGTTCAGCTCCAACCCTAATCTAACAGGGGCTTCTGATCATATGAGCCAGGTGCGTTGGACACGGTTTCTAGGATAAATCCCAAGAACCAGGTTTGCGCACCCCTGTTCTAGACCATCTGGAAGTACATACATCTCTGACTGTGAGTAGTAGGATCTCCAATGCATTTCAGTCCAAAACAAGCAACCAGGTCTGTGGAAACAAGCCCAAAAGAAACGACTTGGCTTTAAAAATAGGCCCTAAACAGGCAGCCCTACCTGCCACAATGTGTGAGCCATAAATATATGTGGATGAAGTTATTTAGCGTTTAATAAGCACACATTTCAAAAATACTCTGACTTGTAATTGTACATTTTTCTCCAAAGAAGTTGAACAAAACCAACAAATCGTATGACAAGAACAGCACTGAACTTCTCATCTACACACTACATCTGATTCGTCCAACACATGAAGTCAAATCCAGTATTTTAATTCACTCTGTTAAATTTTTCCCATATTTTTCCCACATGTTCAGATTGTAGTGAGCTAGTTAAATAATAAAACTTCATTTTTGGTTGACTGTTAATGACAAGCCCTTAAAACGCTACCAGTACTTCTAAGCAACAATACTTCTCAGGGCTCCAAGACCTGGGCCAATCCACGGAGTCATATTTATTAATAATTGTTGTCCTTTAAAGTGCAAAATCTTAAAAAGGATTCAAATATTGTCTTCCATCACTCCTGCCTCCTGAGTCTTTCTGGTAGGACCGTTTGTTACAATCTTCAAATGAAACCTCTATCGTTGTAAGCTTAGTGCTAACATAGTACTATAAACACACAGAGACGTTAGCAGACATGTGCAATATCATAGAGATGTGAAGTGAAGGCCAAGCTCTAATAGTACATACTTCACCACTGATAGTATTGTCTGCCATTCTTAAATATGAAGATGCGGTCAGCAGGTCATGGAGTCACTCCCGAAAAAAAAAAGCCCAGGAATAAAAATGTGCTACTGTCTCTGAGGGCAGCTCCTGCCATTCAAACTAATAACAGACTGATTACAGATCCTTCGGCACACAGAGACTCTATTATGTAGCACGTAGCCTGTAGTAGCCTTTTGATTACTCTGAAGGACGTAAGAAAATAACACACAGACAGCCGCTCTGAAGTCCTCCTACCCACCCCCAGCATGCTTCAGTTTCTCTCCCTTGTGTACTGTTGCAACCAACGCGGTTAAGAGAAAAAATAGACCTCTATACGAGCATTCACGATTATTTTACAAAAATACACTGAGTACACTAACGTGACGGGGGAGTATTTATGCAGCAGTGAAATATAGACAGAATAAACAATATGCTGAGCTTTTTTTGCCTGTTTGTTTTGATTTCATGGCTGAAAAGCAGTCGGGGAATTTAGTTTCATCAAATATTTTATTGAATACTATTCAAACCTATTGGAATCGATTCTAATGTTTTAAAATCACAGGTCCTTCCTTCGTGCTGCTGTTAGACTCTACAACAAGCACTACTCCCAGCAGACCACATATACACAGCAGACTATATACACACACACACTTAAACACTACATACTTACAGAAAATATAATTTTTTCAGTGTAACACAATGCGCAATTAAGAGGCAACATGCAATTATCTGTAAATTTATTCTTAAGAGTTCTTGACTTTTTTATTATTTATATTGTATATACTGTACTGTTTATTTATCTGTTTCTGTACTGAGTGCCTTGCTATTCCTTTGCTGCTGTAATTTTCTCCTCTGTGGTGCTAATAAAGGATTATCTTATCTTAAAATTGAAGCAACTGAATCGCCACAGTACCTAAAGCTTTATGCTTAAAGCTGTGGTTGAAATTCTTAAGAAGGCTTTAAAATATAACACACAATTACAGAAAAATTTAAAATTTAAAAAAAAGGTTTTTCTCAGACAGAAACAATATAAGGAGCGTGTTGTTATATCCCTTGAAGACGCGAATGAAGGACATTTATACAGCTGCTCTGCAGCGGAACTAATGCAGTTAGTTCTTTCTGAATAGTCACAAAAGAAACCTTGTTTCATGTCATTCCAGCCAGAACACAACCTTGTATTGCCAGTGCTGTTGCTGTTTTTTTCTATTTTTAACAAAATGTCTAAATGTTTTGCCTTTTATAGCAAGTGCAAATTTTATGATGCATGGAACAAAAGAAATAAACTGTCTGTTTCCATTGACATACAT
This sequence comes from Megaleporinus macrocephalus, assembly GCA_021613375.1. Classification (NCBI taxonomy): domain Eukaryota; kingdom Metazoa; phylum Chordata; class Actinopteri; order Characiformes; family Anostomidae; genus Megaleporinus; species Megaleporinus macrocephalus. The sequence goes on along the minus strand of CM038710.1, from coordinate 7,168,332 downwards.
TAACAGTAAAGTGTGTTTGGCTCTGGAAGCAGTGACAGGGATTCAATAGATTTAATATTTCAACTTCCTGATACTGGTAGGCTACATCACTGGATCTGCAATAAATACACACAGCCAGTAATAACCACAGTGCATCTGAACTGCTATTATACTGATCAGGTGCAACTTCAGCAGTTTAAACACTGTTGTGTTGATGTCTGGCTCCAGAGTGGCTATAGAACCGCACTAGTTTACTGAGTTTCCTGCAAAACAGCTCATGTCGTTAATCACCCACGACATGTTTGGTGTCTGAAGTTTGCTTCTTTCTTTGGGATGGAAGTTAATACTAATTAGCATTGTGCTAACTGTATGCCTAAATCATTACACAACCTTGTCAAATTATCTTGAGTTGTTAACCTGCTTGTGTGGTTTCTGATACTACTTGACTTACTGTTATCTATGAAAAATAACATAGCTAAGCATGGCAATGGCTGGTCACCAGCAAAACCAGCATATGTTGTGTTTTGGATGTTGGTATGCTGGTCAACCAGTATGACCATGCTGGCTGATTAGCTAAACCAGCTGGTGTTTTGGATGTTGGTCATTCAGTATGGTCATGCTGGGTGACCAGCCAAACCAGCATATGTTGTGTTTTGGATGTTGGTATCATGCTCAACCAGTATGGCCATGCTGAGTGACCAGCTGAACCAGCATATGTTGTGTTTAGGATGCTGGTATGCTGCTCAACCAGTATGACCATGCTGGGTGACCAGCTAAACCAGCTGGTGTTTTGGGTGCTGGCAATCCAGTATGGCCATGCTGGGTGACCAGCTAAACCAGCCCACATTGTGTCATGGATGTTGGTATGCCTCTCAACCAGTATGACCATGCTGGGTGACCAGCTTAACCAGCTGATGTTTTGGATGCTGGTCATCGAGTATGGCTGTGCTGGTGACCAGCTAAACCAGCATATGTTGTGTTTTGGATGTTTGTATGCTGCTCAACCAGTATGACCATGCAAGATGACCAGATAAACCGGCTGGTGTTTAGGATGCTGGTATGCTGCTCAACCAGTATGACCATGCAAGATGACTAGATAAACCGGCTGGTGTTTAGGATGCTGGTATGCTGCTCAACCAGTATGACCATGCTGGTTGATCAGCTGAACCAGCATATGTTGTGTTTTGAATGTTGGTGTGCTGGTAAGCATCAATGGCAAATAATATGCTGGTTGAATCCCTGCTATTTAGAGTTTTCTATGATGGTATAGCGGTCAACCAGCATGACCATGCCAGTGCCTGGCTACATCACCAACAGACCAACAATAGACCAGCATGAACCAACATTCAGGGTTATAGTTACCTGGTAGCTTCTTCTACTTGTCAGATACAACATTTAGGATACAGTTTTCTACATTTAGGTTTTGGTTGAACTGTTTATGTAACTTGGCTGTTGTTGGTGTTGGTGAGTTGAATGGCGGGTTTGTGCCGCAGGGTGTGATCAGGATTACTGCACTGATGCTTCACTAAACACTACTCACCCTTCTGCGACTGAGAGTTTCGCTTATTTTAACAAAGAGTTTCTCTGTCGAGTATTTATCCAATTCATCTGTTTAATCTGGGAGTTAGAGATGTGTGTGTGCGTGTGTGTGTGCGTGTTTTCGAGAGTCGTCAGGCTAATCTGACCATCTGTTTCTTATCAGTCCTCCTTTTATTTTTTAAATTTGTGAATTTATTTATTTGTCTAAAGGATCCCTGTGAGCCGCAGGCGTCCCCTGCACTCTGTGGGGAGTTAGATAACACCAGACCCACCTACAGAGACCTCTGTGTGTGTGTGTGTGTTGTGTTTGTCAGGTTTAGTCTCAGCAGACCGTAAACTCTACAGCGATGACTGACATATCAACAACTCTGAAACCGTGTCCATCTACTTTACTGTTCAAACCTGTGGATGTTCTCTGGTTTGAAGCAGGAGTGGAGCTTGACGTTCTCCTCTCTCTCAAAGATGAAAGCTTTAAGTGCTGGTTATCTGATGGGGGCAGTGTTGGTGGGTCTGATGGGGGCAGTGTTGGTGGGTCTACTGGGTCTGTATATTGTCGCTGTCATGCAAGAACCTCTGTCTAATTACCCTTTGCCTTCACTGTTTCACAATAAATAGACCAGCAGAAATAAAGAACAAACTTTGTTTACATTTACTTTTATCACAAATTAAGAATCTTTTACCTTCTCCTGTAGTGTTATCAGGCTGGATGTCCAATGTTTTGTTCCAACAACATACAGTTGCTTAATGTAAAGAGATTTTGTTCTATGCAGTCATGGAGCATCACACACATCATGTACTTGTATGTATGCATTGGCGTAGGAACCGTGGGGATATCAGAAATAGGTAGATTTGTTCTACCCAATTTTTTTTTAAACTTCTATTTTAAAAGCACGTTTTGGCAGCCTTCACCATTCAGATGCTGTGTTAGTTGTTAGCAACGGGCTCTGGTTGTTAGGTGGTCTGTGTCTTTCACTTTGTAAAGGTTTGGTGGAGCATCGGGTAACTTGCGCCAGCTTTAAACGCGAGGTCAGTGATGAGAACAGTGAACAGCAACTATGACCATATATACTGCAATAAAACGTCTTTAGTATAATGTGTTGTTATGGTAACAGACTAGTAGGCGGTTGGCTTAGCTAACGTTTATATTAACTTTAGTCAGAAAGCACTCTGAAACGTAAAGTTTACACTACTCTTTGTAATTTACTGTAATTCCATAAATGTTGTTCTACGTCCTATACATACAGTGATTTACTACCTTACCTACAGTGGAATCAGCTTATAGGTAATATTTTAGGGATAGAGTGGGCTTTGATTCATATTAGCAAATATGCCCCCCCCCATGTCAAACCCACTCCTACACCCTTGTATGTATGAATATATATCAGAAATACATACCATACAGGTGGTAGTTGGTGGACTGTTCTCAGCACAAACATGGTAGAGTGTGTGGCTTCCGTCTGAAGACTGTGAGATAGTGAGTGTGAGTAGGTGACAGTGTTGGTGGTCTACCAGGGTCTTGCAGGTGGCCCATTTTCTCTGCAGCTTTTTATCATTCTTAGCTCCTGTTTTAGAGGGGGTTTCTATTTCTTATGTATGTAGATTGTGTAATATTTAATAAAAATATCTACTGAAAAAATCAGAACTTGTAATTAATGGCAGATTTTCACTGGAAACGAAGGGTGGTCTCTGATTTCTGCACTGTCTGAATATGCTTATCACTACTATTGGAACAAAACCACATTTTCACATCATTTGAAATGATCTGGTGTCCTTTACATAGTGTGTACACATCAAACCAAACCGACTTGGGAAAGTTCTGGTTACTTTGACTTACATTACAAGTAAAATACTTTTCTCCTTCTGTAAATGTACTGTAAATATGTGTGGGTGTCTCCGTGTGTATATGTGTGTCTGTGTGTGTCTCCTCTAGGGGGCGCTGTGTCAGTTGGCTCTTTTCCAGCCCCAGTGAAGCAGGAAGCTCTGTGTTGTTTTTTACCAGGCAGTCTTCGGCTGCTGCCATGTGTGTGTGTGTGTGTTGTTTTCTTCTGATACAGAGCACTGGGGTCCAACGAAAACATCTCACAGGGGAAGGGGGCTGCAGACAGGGCCGGGGCAGGGCGGAGGGTAATGAGGGCAGAGCGTGCACTGCAGGAGATTCCTACTGACTGCAGAACAGACTTTACCATGACTTCTATACGCTATAAGACTTAACTACACTAAACTTCAGCTCACGCCTTTTTATTTAACTGTTATCATTTTCAGTGACTTTATCTTTGTAACTGGTTTAGTTGATTTTTTATGATTAATTTTTTTTTTTGTTTATTTTCTTTATTGTCATTATGCGAAAAAAAAAGTGAAGGGTTGTTTTCTTATACATTCTTATAGATTATACATTTTTATAGCTTCAGTATAACTGTCAACACACACACACACACACACACACACACACACACACACACACACACACACAGAGATATATATATATATATATATATATATATATATATATATATATATATATATATATATATATATACTACCTGTCAAAATGTTTAGTACACTACCAGTTAAACGTTCTATATATATCTATATATCGTTGCTGTCCAATGAAAAACAAGTATGAACTTTACAGGAGAGGCCAAACTCATAGTTTACTTTACATGTAAGTCAATGGAACCAGAATTTTTTCCAAGCTATGTGGGAGCACTTCTATTGGTCCATTTGTCATGAAAGTTTAAATAAATCCATTGGTCTGTTCAAATGATGTAGAAAACTATAATTTTATATAAATATATATATATATATATATATATATATATATATATATATATATATATATATATATATATATATATATATATATATATACAGTTTTCCACATAATTTATGTCTGTGTGTGTGTGTGTGTGTGTGTGTGTTACTATATATATATATATATATATATATATATATATATATATATATATATATAGTAACTTTTGTAATATATTGTAACTTTTGCAGCAGAGATACTTGTATTTTTTTTTAGGTTAAATATATATATATAAACATAAGTAATAATAAATATATATAGTAAAAACAACAGTAACTGCTTTCTTTTTTTTTGTACCAAAAAACATGTTTGGGCTGTTTCTGTTTTTCCATTAAACTCAATTATTTTACACTATGTGAGCGACTGGTGTTTTCAAAACATGTATAAAAAAGAAAAACAAAAAAAACTAGATATGTTCTGACAGTGACGATAAACAGTTTATTCATGTGGAAAATATGTACATGTTTGAATCAAGTGAATTCAATATATCACTGTTTATTTTACAAAAACACACTTTCATATATTTCATTATATTTCATTCAACTATTTAGATTTAAACTTCTCTTGAGTTTCTTTTTTTAATAAAAAAATGTTTATTTTTCTATGTACTACATTTTTCTGTCGCTACCAAAACTTATTTTAGCCATGCAAGAAGTAAGACTGCATCCCGGTCCCTCATGGCCACATGGTCAGTAGTTTGATCCCAAAGTCCGAAAAGTGTATGACTTCAAAGAATTCACTAACAAAACACAGATGTCATGTATCATATATAATTAATATATATTTTATAATGTAGTATCACCCAAAGGGTTTAGTCTAAAGTCTGAAATGTGTTTTAAGCTCTGAACCAGTTCAGTAGAACAATCCATATATAATTCAATAACTACTATGAGATTAATAGAAACTAATTTGTGCAGACACCCCATACGGGTCCCTCAGGCTTTAAGGGGTTATAGTGCTTCCTGGCTGAATGCATCATTAAAAAGTGATTTGAGGAAAACTCCTCGCTGGACTAATATCCCTGCTGGGTCTGACGTACCTACCGTTCACCACAGCCCAACATACATCAAACAGGCTCTGAGAAAAGCTAGTAAAGTGTCCCATGATTGGTGAAAGCCAGTGATCCGTTGAAGTGGCGCACTGTTGTCTGTACGTGCTGACAATTTTAACACATGTCCAAGTCTCCGGTGGATCCCTCTTTGGCAGTAAATGTCAGGGAACGGCCCACATGCTGTTAATAAAGAGCACAAATGAGCAGAAATTGAGTTACGCAGATGTTCGCCCTTCCCGCACCTTGCACGCAAGGCTACAGCTGGGCCCTAAGGTTATGGTCACTAATATCTTGTTACTTTAGACAAGTTCAGGCCAGAATGTCTCTCCTCTGGACTCTGGACAAGGCCGTTCACACGTACAGGGCCAGTTTTGCATCTCACTGTTGGAGCAGTTACGAGACAAAAAGGGCCGCATTTGAATCCCAATTCAGCTCTAACTGGCGCACTACAGGCCTAAATAAACAAGATCAACCAGTTATGTGTGCTTTGACATGCATTCAGAAGTAGATCAGCACATCTCGGCTTCCTTTAAAGGCCCAATCAGGACGCGCACCGCAACGGCTGGGCTATTTTTCTTGTAGGATAATGACTCAAGCTTTAAGGAATTGGATACTAATAACATAACAGACTCCATTATATGTAGATGTGTGTGTAGATATAAAGCTTGGCTCCATTTGTGGGTGGAGAACATCCAGTCAACAGGAAAGCAGCTACAGTGTATAAATGAAGGGGAATTCCACCAGTTTTTCAAAATTACAGCTTAATTCAGTCGTTGAGATGTAAACATCATTCAGAGTGGTTTGTTGCGAAATGGTTTGCTGTAGAGGACTTTACTGAATGAGATTTTATTACAGTGGTGGTGATGGGAACCAGGGGTCTACAGCACAAATATAGCAATTTTAATGACAATTAAGATGTCTGGTTCCTATCACCACCACTGTGAGTACATTATTGGAGTAATACTGAGTCAATAGAATATGGGAGTCAAGTTCTAAGAGACGTTATTATCATTTGAGCCATATACAGGTACACAGTGAAATAAAACTATGCTCATCTAGGACCTTATGTTGTAACACAAAAACACAATCGTCGTGTTCAAATGATGTAGAAAAATAAGAATCCACAAAAAAGGGGATACATGTTTTTCCTTGGACAGCGACAATATCCAAATACACAGGAATGTAATTAGTGAACGACTTGTGCACCCATTGTTAACACTAGCGTTCAGTTAAGCTCTGGAGCAGCCGCACATGAGCCTGAGGTCAAACCCCCCAGCACTGGGCTGTGGAGCAACTGTGTTCTCTGGAGTGATGGAGCTCCATCTTCTACCAAAATTCACTATACTCCAGTCTTAAGGCTGAGACTTCTCACCACCGTACAACACACTCCCCAGTACTAACATTACTATCACACAAACCCTGACTTTTATTTATTTATTTACTTTCATTTGTTTATTTTCAATGCAGGAGCATCATCGTTTATGCATCCAACCATCTCAGTCTGACAGCGTCACTGTTATAGTAGCCTATGGAGCCTGGAGCCACAAAGCTGGTTCTTCACGGTTTCTTTAGCTAAGGCACTGGTTCCATATAGAAATGCATGCTTAAATGGTTCTCCACATGGTGAAATGGTTCTGCACATTGATGGAGAATGTGCTGTATATGGTTCTATGGAACTGGTTCTGTGTAGCACCAAAACGGGGTTCTTTCTACTGTTTCAAGCTTGACAGCATGACAATAGCACATAGCCCTTTTTGGTGCTATACAGAACAAAGGTTCTATGTAGAACTGTATACAATGCATCCTCTATCAGTCTGAAGAACTGTTTAATCATGCAGAGAACCATGAAAGCATGCACATGGTTCTCTATATGGAACTCATGGCTCTAGATAGAAGCATTGCTTTTGCTTTTTTCCTATGGTGAGAAGACACTTATGCATCCAATAATACTAATAATGATAATAATAATAATAATAACAGAACTTAACTTGACTTTTCTGCCAAATCTGTTTCTTTCTGATGGCTTATTTTAGGGTGTGGCGCGTGAACAGCGTGTCGTTAACGGGGCACTTGGAGCTCAATGCCTCGTTTCCTTTCTCTTCAGCTGATTTAGTATGTTTGCTTTTGCTTTTCTGATGCAAATTAATCCCACAGCACATCAGCTCAGATCACCTCTAACATCTCATCTGATCTTCAGACCGAGCTCGTCACGCAGCGGTCAGGAGGTCTTACTGACCGCGGACTTCTCTCTCACGGAGATAAAGAGAGAAAGAAAGAAAAAAAAACTAGCAGACAGTCACAGAAAAAGCTGAATAACCATCATCAAATCACTGCAGCTGTATGTGTAACGAGTGACCAGTGAACAGGTCAGCTCACACTGACTGAGAGCCGAACGCTCCAGCGGCCAACACGCGCAACTTTCGGCTGCGTTCCAATACGCAGCCTTAGTGCCCTAGAACTCTCACTAGCTAGAATACATAGAGAGTGAGACTACATCACCTGATTTGATATCATAACAAGAACATTTCATTTAGAGTTCTAACTACAACGATTCTATCTAGAACACTTCATTAAGAATTCTAACTAGAACAATTATATCTAGAAGATCTAATTTAGAATTCTAACAGAACATTTCTATTTAGAACATTTCATTTAGATTTTGACTAGAACAGTTATATCCAGAACACTTAAAATTCTAACAAAACAAATTTTTGATAGAACACTTAATTTAGAATTGTAAGTATAACAATTCTATCTAGAACACTTAGTTTAGAATATTTTGTATTTTTATATATTTGGAATTTACTGCTCATGCTGAAATAAAACATTCAAATATCTTCATGTTGAAATACGCTGCATAGTAATTTAGAATATTCTGCCAAATATATTTTTAAAATACATTCATTTGATTTTTTCATCAATTATTACACTACCCAAAAATAAATGTAAATATATTAAAATAGCCACAAACACTTTGTTGAAATACCTTCTGCCATTTCTTTGTGTTTCAGTATCTTAATTTGTAATTTAATATTTTGGGAAAACAGGTATTGATACATGGTGAAATGCTGTTTGATGGTTTATTATTTATTAGAAAGCATAACACACAAGTACTACCTGTACTATCCATTCAGTTAATATATATAATTCTAAATAAAGTGTTCTAGCTAGGATTTATATTTATATCACTTATAACACTTCATTTAGAATTATAACGTAATAACCAATTCTAGCTAGAACCTTTCATTTAGAAGTATAACTAGACCACTTCTAGCTAGAACACTTCATTTAATTACAACTAGACCAATTCATTTAGTATTCTATGGAAACATAATAATATTAATAATATTAGGGAAAACACAGTGCGGTTCATTCAGTTCATGTATGTATATTTATATCTGTAATATTTTCTAAAGCTACAAAAAACCCAGAAATGCTATATATATATATATATATATATATATATATATATATATATATATATATATATATATATATATATATATATATATATATATAGTGCCATTTTCTTACATTTGAAAAATATATTTGATATTTAGATTTGAGATTTGGAATGTACATTTTTCCATATGGGTAATCAATTGATCATCTTTGATGTAATCAGTTTTTAAAACCATTAATTTATTTTATTAATGTTTTTTTCTCACGTGGGGAAGCAAATGATGAATAATTCGACTTTGTGTTGACTCTGCTGGAGATCTGACCATCTAACTAATCTGTCATCTCACCTCACACCTCGTTAGTGTGATAACATCATCGGTGGATCATCTCGGTCTGATCCCAAACTCTCTGATCAGCTGAGTTTAAAGACTCTTCCCTCTCCTGTAGGCTTAATAGGTGTTTGAATGTAGCGATATGTTAAATGAACACGTACACCTTACGTTTGGTTTAGCAGAACTGTGGAAGTCAACTATCTAGGCGCACTACAAGTGCCTGAGTGTGCATATTGGAACGCAACCTCGAGCGGCGTAGGAAATAAGGTGCTAACGCGAAGCGCGAGCTCCTTTAACATTATAATTTTGTTCCTTTGTTAGTCTGCGGTTTCGGTAGGAACCTGTCCTGTACCTGTCCAAACTTGATTTTGGGGATACGGACCACGAGACCCCCGGTGTAACCAACGGCAAGATGTGAAGGTGGAAGTTTTTGTTTCTAGCAGGACTCTTTCTGACCACTGCTGCTACAGTCACTGGTCAGTTCCATCATGAATCCTGAGTGATAGAAGATACAGAATCCATCTACACATTTGGCTATGAAAGAAACTGACAAAGTATGGTAAGCATCTCCAAGGCTTAAATTCAAAGCTCTGTTGAGCTTCTCCTTTAAAAAGTAATGGCAGAGTGATGGAGTCTATAGTGGGGGGCTAGCAGGGGGCCTTTTGTCAGCTGTCATTTCAAATCTGACTTGAAAGAAGCCCACCCCATTACTTTTTCATTAAGAAGAAAAACAGAGTTAATTCCACAGTGTTGACACACTCTGAGGCTGGAGGGGGGTGCCGGGACACCATGGTGGGTGGGAGTGGGCCGGGGGCATGGGGGTGGGTCGGTGGGAATGGGATGGGGGGTGGAAAGGGTGGGTGAGAGTGGGATAGAGGTTTTGGAGGTGTGGTTAAAAGAGAACGGGGGCTCCAGCCGGCACGGAGGGAGGGGTGGGCCGGCCAGGGGGGGTTTAAAAAGGCGCTCTGTTTCTCCTCCCTCACTCAAACGGTCTCTCCTGCTTTCCACGTGCACACATTTTCTGTCTCTGCTCCCAGACGAAAGAGGGACGTTTGCTTTTGGGGTCTTGCACAGCCTGTTGTTTCATGAGACCTTTTTAAACACTGGACTAAACCTTGGCAAAGAAGGCTTGGAGGACTTTGAGAAACTTTTGGGAACTTTCGGGAAATTCAGAGGACTTTGGGAACTTTGAGAAGGTTTGGGGAGTTGGAGAAATTGTTGAGGGTCTCCCAATGGATCCCACGGAGTATCCCGACACCTACGACTACTATGAAGACAACGAGACTGTGTGCGACTACTCCGAGTGGGAGCCTTCCTACTCCCTCATCCCGGTCCTCTATATGCTGATTTTTATCCTGGGTCTGTCCGGGAACGGCGTGGTCATCTTCACCGTCTGGCGCTCCAAGTCGAAACGCCGCGCAGCTGACGTTTACATCGGCAACCTGGCCCTGGCTGACCTGACCTTCGTGGTGACCCTGCCGCTTTGGGCCGTATACACGGCACTCGGGTACCACTGGCCGTTCGGAGTGGCCCTGTGCAAGATCAGCAGCTACGTGGTGCTGGTCAACATGTACGCCAGCGTCTTCTGCCTCACCTGCTTGAGCTTTGACCGCTACCTGGCCATCGTCCACTCGCTGTCCAGCGGGCGTCTGCGCTCCCGGGGCGCCATGCTAGCGTCGCTGGGCGCGATCTGGCTGCTTTCCATGACCCTGGCCATCCCGACCCTTCTCTTCCGCACCACGGTGGACGAGGCGGACAGCAACCGCACCAGCTGCGCCATGGACTTCAGCCTGGTGGCCCTGAACCGGCGCCACGAGTCGCTGTGGATCGCCGGCCTCAGCCTGTCCTCCTCAGCCCTGGGCTTCCTGCTGCCCTTCCTGGCCATGACCGTGTGCTACTGCTTCATCGGCTGCACCGTGGCGCGCCACTTCAGCCACCTGCGCAAGGAGGACCAGAAGAAGCGGCGGCTGCTCAAGATCATCACCACCCTGGTGGTGGTGTTCGCCTTCTGCTGGACGCCCTTCCACGTCCTCAAGAGCATGGACGCCCTGTCCTACCTGGACCTGGCGCCCACCTCCTGCGGCTTCCTGCACTTCCTGCTTCTGGCGCACCCTTACGCCACCTGCCTGGCCTACGTCAACAGCTGCCTGAACCCGTTCCTCTACGCCTTCTTCGACCTGCGCTTCCGCTCGCAGTGCCTGTGCCTGCTGAACCTGAAGAAGGCCGTGCACGGCCGCATGAGCTCCATGTCCTCCACGCTCAGCGCCCAGACCCAGAAGTCCGAGGTGCAGTCGCTGGCCACCAAAGTGTGAGGAGACGCGTGGGGGCGAGGCGGGGGCAGGAGGAAAAGGGCAAAAGGTGAGAGGACCCCGGGGTGGGACACGCGTGGAAGCGGCCAGACGGCTGGAACCAACCTGGCTGGCTTCGGCTTGGCTGGGCCGAGCCCTCATAAGCCGCGAGCGTTGCTTTGACTGGGGGAGATGAGATAACGGACATCTAGGTTTCTATCTCTCTCTTTCTTTCTATGTCTCTCGCTATCTCTCTCGCTCACTTACGAGCGAGAACAGGGGTTGCTGGCCCCTCTCGAGCTGCTGAGGGCCGCCCTGATGAAGCGACGACAGAAACGGACTGCTGTATATTAAAGGTCACTGAAGATGAAGATATAAACTGCTATATGTACAGTATGTAAATAATACATGGGTTCTGTGTATTCTACTGTAAGAGTAACGACGTGTGCGTGCGTGCGTGTGTGCATATATGTGTATGTGTGAGCGCGAGTGTGTGCAGCCGGTGGTCTTTCACCTTCCTGCGACGTCTCAACTGAACGTAGACATGCTTATTCTATAGCACAGCATGCAAACTCAGTATTCAATCAGATCTAACCAGACCATGGAGATGCTCCTGTTTGGCAGAAGCGTGAGTGTGAGTGTGAGCGTGCGTGCCCTCGTTTAAATTGTACAGTATTTTCATACGACTCTTCTGCTCAATCGTCAACTTTCAGAAGTTTTGTTTTCGTGTCTGTAGCACTTGTGTAAATGAAGATATAAAAGTATAACGTTTGCAAATCCAGCCCGCACCCCCGCCGGGGAGTGCTTGCGTGTTTGTTTTTCTTGATGAAGAGTTCAAAGCATGCGTGCTCTCTCTAGTGGGGGTTGGTGAGTAACTGAAGTCAAGGTGTTGCAGCTTAATTAGATAGTTTTAAGAGTGGTCAGTGAGACACGCGAGGAGGAGACGGGACAGACAGGCAGATGGCAGCTGACAAATGTCTCCGGGAATGAGGGAGGGAGGGAGAGAAAGGGGGGGTCGGGGGAGTCCAGATAAAGGATGCACTCAGAGAAACGAACCAAGATGTCTGTTGTGACGTTCACTGCCATTGCATTATTATTATTTTATGTTCGGGTAACAAGAGTCCATCCGACTGAACAGGAGCGGCTTTCTGTAACTAACTACTGTATTAAAGGCGAATTCTGAATCCAGTGCTGGCTTCGTGCTTCTTATTGTACCTCGTTACTGCCCTAAGTGTGGAAGGGGAAACAGCCTCTTTGCTTCAAAGGGGAAGTCCACCTATTTTTAAACAAGTTGCACAATTCAAATATAGATAAAACACAAATTCGGGGTGTTTTCACATGAAATGGTGCACCACAGACAGTTTGTTTACTGTCTAGAGTGACGGATGAACCTACAAGTCGCAGCTTTACAGGAGAGGCCAAAAACCTTTTTATTTTCAATGTAAGTCAATGGAACCAGATTTGTTTCCAATCTATTTTGAGGCATTTCTATTGGTCGGTTCATCGTTAAACTTTCACACAATGTAAACGACAGCAGTTGTGTTCAAATGATGGAGAAAAATGAAAATCGCATCTGAACCAGAATGTATATATATATTTATATATATATATAGTTAATTTTCGGCACTTATTCGGAACATTATTACATTTAAAAAAATATTTTTCCAGACATTATCTAAAATTATTTGCTCAGCAAACACTTTATCATTTAAATATTAAACAGTATTAATACTGTACTATTCTTTTCCATCAGTGTGTTTACTTAACCCTTTCCAAGCTTCTCCTTCTATAAACAAGGAACTGCTGAAGGAACTGAACACATTCATACAATGTCTGGGGCGTCCAGGAGAAATCTGGAACTACACTTTGTTCTTCAAACTGGAGCTCAAGATCTGATCTACTTCTCTCACAATAACATATTCATGTTACTTTGTATTGCATGTATGATTATTTACATCTGTTCTAATCAGATCTGGTGTTCTTACTGGTGAATACACACTTATTGATCAGATAAAGGCTTTAAACAGTCAGCTCAGGTGTCTAAGACTTTTACACAGTACTGTATATTCGTATACACACTCTTTAAATTAAATCACATAATTGGATCTCAGCAGCTGTGTTTGTGTGAACATTTAATGACAATTGTAACAACAGAAATGCTACAAATTGGCTTCCAACTAAATCTTTACATTCAAAGTAAAGACAGATACTATGTAAACTCTTGTCTCGATATAATGTCTGATTTCATTGACTTGCATTCAAATTAGAGTAGGTTTATTTATTTATTATTTTTTATTCTGAGCTATTTTGAAGCAATTCTGTTGGTCCAACCATCACAAATTTTCACACAGTGATACACTATGAGCAGATGCTGAGCTTAAATAATAAAAAAAATACAAATAGACTAAAATAGAGATGCAGGTTTTTCTCTAGATAGTGACAATACGTTCAAATCACTGCTGTCAGAACAGAACTCGTACATATACTAGCCTATTTAGTCTATATCGGCATCTTTTAAATGTATATTTTTTATTTAACATGTATTTAACAGTAGTTTAGACTGGAAATTAAATAAGTAAGTAAATATTGTGGTGTCTGACTTTTTCACAGTGCTGTATGTGTCCCCAGTATATAAACTGGATGTGGTGGGCTCTTACAATAATACAGATCAGATGGGACGTGACACTGTGTGTGTGTTTGCTATCATCGTGTGTGTGTGAGAGCTTCGCAGGGCTGTGGGACAGCTTGCGGTGTCGCTCAAACAGAAAAAGTGTCACACATTCCTGCGCTTCTCTCGACCAGATCAGTAACTCTGTTTATCAGACGCACACACATGTGCGAGCGTGCGCGAATGTGTGTAAAACTGCGCAAGCACGCGTTTATTAAACTGCTGACCCCGCTCTGCCTCTCACATACAGTCGTAATTAATTCATGTGTAGGTCACATTTAATAGGCACGTGTAGAATTTTGTAGTGACGTTAAAGGGCTCGTATGCCTGGAAACTGAATTTCCCCTCGCTTTCTTTGAAATAAGAGTTTGATGTAGATTGTGAAGGTTTCAGAATGTACTATCTGGTCCATATTTGAAAATTAAGCAGTAAAAACAGCTCGTATTTAATTCATTGTTTTTGTGATGTCACAAGAATCAGCACATTTAAATATAACCACATTCTAAAGAGATAAAGAGAGATTGATTGAGAAAAATGTTATAATTAAGGTTGTTTTCAATCCATAAAACCAAGTAGAATTTATTTTATTTATTTTATTTTGGACATCAGGGAGAAAAATCTGAAATGCAAGAAAAAGTGTAGGATGGGCCCTTTAAAGCCAACTGACACATTAAAGGGCACATATGGCTGAAAAGGGGGTTTCCTGCTTGTGTTTTATTTTTGAAATAAAAGAGTTTAGTGTATTATGTATCACTGTATCTGTGAAGTAAACAGCATAAACTGCACATTTTGAAGGTATTGTTTTTGTGATGTCTCAAAAGCCTTACTGTCTCTTTAGCTTATATCAGTGTTTACACACCTTCATTCACAGCAGGGCTATTTTTCAGGAGTGTTTCAGCACTTACTGCTTTTTGAATAAGGCACAATACAAGGCCAATACAAGCCAATCAAAGCAGAGCTCATTTACATATATAAGTCTAATAGTGATGGGGAAAGGAATGACAAGAGACAGGAAAACAGTGGTCTAAAATGAACTAAGGCTGTTTTTGTTTCAGAAAACAAAACTAAAATATTTAAGGGCCCATATCACTGAAAAGTATTTTTTATATAAAAGAATGATGTAATATATAAGTACTATTAGTTTCAGTTCATATGGATCATGTATGCCAATTACGTGGCATAAACAGGCCATTTTCAATGAATTGATTTTGTGATGTCACAAATCAGAACAGAGCTCCTTACTATATATTAGCCACAGTATCAAAAACGTCCTGTTTTATTCAAAGGAATACATTTATGAATAAACAAAGGAATAACTTTAAACCTCATAAATGGGCCTGACTAAAAATAAAGAAATAAATTAAATGTATAATAAAGTTATATAAAGTTGACTGATTTTCTTCAATAAAAGAGAGGTTTTTGGTGCAGAGACTCTCACAAACATCACAAATGGAGCTACAAATATCAGTCAGTATCATTTATTTTGTCCTCATGTGTACAGCTCTTGATAAATTGTCCAAAAATTACAACAATGTCTTTTAAAGCAAGAACCTATACTAGACTGGAGCTGCTAGTATCTAACATTACCTGTACTGGATACTGGCTTTCATCTGAACATCAAACACAAAGTAGATTAAAGGTGTCTCTGTAAACTTTCAGTTTAAGATGATCTGCTTCAACCAGCACACAGTGATACACTCACACAGCATGGCTGCTACTTACAGTCACTGTTGGGGTTGAGGTGCTAATAAAGGTGGAGCTGCTCGTCTCTTCAGTCTCTTCAGTGTTAAACTCTGAGCTGAAGCTAAAGCTGCTTCCGGTGTTGGAGAAACTGTCCGGAGTGAAATGTACAGACTGCAGAGTTAAAGTTGGCTGCTTTTTTAACAATGCTCAATACAAGACAGCCAATCAGAACACAGCTCACTTACATATATCAGTTTAAATAGGCAGGTAACAAAAAAAGAGTTTTATTTAAAGAGATAAAGAGAGATTGATTGAGAAAATGTTGTAATTAAGGTTGTTTTAATCAAATGTAAGAAAAGTGAAGGATGGACCCTTTGAAACTGATTAAAATATTAAAGTATTTTTTATATAAAAGAATGATGTAATATATAAGTACTATTAGTTTCAGTCCATACGGATCATGTTTGCCAATTATTTATTGGCCTACATGATAAATACTGCATTTAAGGTGGATTTTCAGTCTCGTTTTAAAAGAGAAGGTCAACCATGACATTCCCTTCACAGCCTGGAACGCTAGATTTCTCCATATAGCCGCCCATTTTCATCGCTGCTGCTCTGCTGTTGTGGTTGTATGTAAATGTTGGGGTGTAAATATCAAAGTCTGTTCCGTAATATGATTTTTAGCTTGGCCTGTTTCATCGTCAGGCAGGATTCGTATTTAAAGGAAGAGCAACACTGTTTGAGGTTCCCAGTATGTACAGTTCTATGTATTAAACTCTCTTTATTCAGCTATGAGCATGAAACTGTACAGCAGTTTGAACCATGACCCTTAAACTGTACAGCAGTTGTGAACCATGACCCTTAAGCCTCGGCCCTCTCCCCCAACCCTCCTCCAACCACCGTCTGAAAAGAAATTACTGTTTCTTATCCTAAGAAACTGCAAGTCAAGAAACACTCTCTGCGCGTGAGAGAAAAGTTTGCGCTAGAGTTTTCAAAGGGGCTGGTTTTGACAGTTTGGGGCGGGACATGGGCCGAATGCTATTGGCTGATGGCACCTGCAAAGGTTTCCTCCTCTGTAGCGGTAGTGCTAGCTTCGGCTTCTATCGTAACTCAGCAAACTAGCTAGCGGTGGTAGCCTAGTGCTAGCTGTTTGTCTAGCTAGCTTAGAATTTTTTAGAATTTAGACACTTAAATTAGCCACATGTGTTTTTTGTACACAGAGCAATTTGCCCATCGCATTTTACCCATCCGTGCAGTGAAACACCCACATATACACACACTAGTGAGCACGCACTAGGGGGCAGTGAAATACCCACATATACGTACACTAGTGAGCACGCACTAGGGGGCAGTGAAACACCCACATATACACACACTAGTGAGCACGCACTAGGGGGCAGTGAAACACCCACATATACACACACTAGTGAGCACGCACTAGGGGGCAGTGAAACACCCACATATACACACACTAGTGAGCACACACTAGGGGGCAGTGAAACACCCACATATACACACACTAGTGAGCACGCACTAGGGGGCAGTGAAACCCCCACATATACACACACTAGTGAGCACGCACTAGGGGGCAGTGAAACCCCCACATATACACACACTAGTGAGCACGCACTAGGGGGCAGTGAAACCCCCACATATACACACACTAGTGAGCACGCACTAGGGGGCAGTGAAACCCCCACATATACACACACTAGTGAGCAGGCACTAGGGGGCAGTGAAACACCCACATATACACACACTAGTGAGCAGGCACTAGGGGGCAGTGAAACACCCACATATACACACACTAGTGAGCACACACTAGGGGGCAGTGAGCACACATGCCCAGAGCGGTGGGCAACCCTATCCACAGTGCCCCGGGAGCAGTTGGGGTTAGGTGCCTTGCTCAAGCTGTTTGTCTAGCTAGCATCGCCAGAGCGGCCGGAAATGATCATACAGTTAAGCCCGCCCACTTAGAGGGAAGATATGGTCAGTTTTACTGTCATTTGAAATTGGTATCACGTGGGACCACCAATCACCAACATTCTGCAGAGGCATCACAGTCCTTATAGGGGGAGACACACACTCACAGGCTTCCACTTAACCCCTCACGGTCCAACACAGATTGAATAGACACATTTAAATAATTTATTTGTCTATATTTTTATAAGTGTTTAGATGTTGATTGTCAAACTGTAAGTAGATTAAATAAAATTGTGTGTGTATGTGTGTGTCTATGTGTGTGTGTGTGTGTGTGTTAAGAATATTTTAGGCCCTCTGAGAGGGCGTAGAGGGCCATGACGGTTCCCCACTGCTGTACAGTTTTCCGTTATATGGCACCTTTAATACACATAGATATTATTTTGTACCATTTCTATTGGGCCTTTCTGTGTACACAGTGTAAACAGCAGCCGCAAGTTTCATACAGTACAAAGTCACGAGGTTTTAAACGACAGTGTTAATATATAAATAGCATTATTTCTGAAAATAAACCCGCCATCCAGAGAAAAATGGGGCCTGACGTGCCGTAGAGTAAACTTGGTTGAGGGGCGGCAGTTTGTAGTAGATTTGAATCATTTGTTTTAATGGGGGCTGATTGAAATCTGGTTGGTGTAAAAGTGCTGTTAAATGTGGTGAAGCCCCCCTCCCGTCTCGTCTACCACAGAGATGAAAAGTGGCTTTAAGGGTGGGGTGCAGCCCGCTCCTCCAGAGACGCCGGTTCGAGATCAGGGCACATGCTGGAACAGCGTGCGGTCAAAGACCGGCGTGATTTATTGAGGGTGACACTGTAAGACCTCGTCTGATTCAGAACTAATGAGCTGAGATGAACATGGAAATGGTCAAGAGGCCAAGTTTGAGCCCCGCTAGAGCGCTAGAGCCACTGAGGCTGGTCAGTATTTGTCTGTTGTGACCGTTACAGAGTGGTGGGGGGGTTGGTTGGGGGGGCGGGGCGTTGACAGACACGTACACTCCAACAAGCATATCCTGTGTACTCATCTCTTTATACTGAAAGAAATAGAGAGAGAGAGAGAGAGAGAGAGAGAGAGAGCGGAAGACCTAGAGAAGGAAAGGAAAGATAAAAAGAAGAGAGAGTAATGAAGAGAGGATATGAGAGAGAGACAGAGAGAAAGAAAAGAGGAGAGAAAGACAGAGAGAGATAGAGAGAAAAAGTGAGGTAAAGAGAAAGAAGAATAGAGGGAAATAAATGATGTAGAGGAAAAAGAGAGACAGGGAGAGAGAAAACAGAGAGAGAGAGAGAGAGAGAAATGACGGACGGAGAGAAAAGAGAGGAAGAGAATGAAGAGTGAGATAGAGAGGAAAGAGAAAGAAAAAGAAAGAGGAAATAAAGGGGGAAACAGACACATAAAGAGAGACAGAGAGAAATAAATAGAGAGAAAGGGAAATAGAAAGATAAAGAGAGTGTAAAAGAAATAAAGAGATGAAGAGAAGATGAAGAGAGAGACACAGAAATAAAGAGAGAGAGAAATAAAGTGAAGATAAGAGAGAAAGACAGAGAGAGAGATAAAGAGAGAGCTAAATAGAGACAGAGAGATGAAGAGAAAGAGGTAGACAGAGATAGGGAGTAAAAAAGAGAGACAGAAAGATAAAGAGAGAGATGGAAACAGAGAGATAAAGAGAGTGAAAAAGAGAGATAGAGAGGGGGAAACGGAGATGTTAAAGTGAGAGATACAGAGAGATAGACAGAGAGAGAGATAAAGAGATAAAGTGAGAGATAGAGAGATAGAGAGAAAAGCAGAGATAAAGAGATAGTTAAAGTGCAAGATAAAGAGAGAGAGAGAGATAAAGAGAGAGCTAAATAGAGATAGAGAGAGATGAAGAGAAAGAGGTAGACAGAGAGAGAGTAAAAAAGGGAGAGACAGAAAGATAAAGAGAGTGAGAGAGAGATGAAAAGAGAGATGGAGACAGAGAGATAAAGAGAGAGGGGGAAACAGAGAAGAGAGAGAGACAGAAATAAAGAGAGAGAGAAATAAAGAAAGTGAAGATAAGAGAGACAGAGAGAAAAACAGAGAGAGAGAGATAAAGAGATAGAGTTAAAGTGAGAGATAAAGAGAGAAAGAGAGAGAGAGAGATAAAGACATAGAGTGAGAGAGAAAGAGAGAGAGAAAAGCAGAGAGAAAGAGAGAGATAAAGAGAGATAAAGAGAGCTAAATAGAGACAGAAAGAGATGAAGAAGAGAGATAGAGAGTTAAAAAAGAGAGACAGAAAGATAAAGAGAGAGAGGGAGACAGAGAGATAAAGAGAATGAAAGAGAGAGAGAGATGAAAAGACAGATAAAGAGAGAGGGGGAAACAGAGATGAAGGGCGAGAGACAGAAATAAGGAGAGCGAGAAATAAAGAAAGTGAAGATAAGAGAGATCGAGAGAAAAACAGAGAGAGAGAGAGAGATAAAGAGATGGAGTTAAAGTGAGAGAGAAAGAGAGAAAGACAGAGAGAGATAAAGAGATAGAGATAAAGTGAGAGATAAAGAGAGAGAGAGAGAAAAGCAGAGAGAGAGAGAGATAAAGAAAGAGAGAGATAAAGAGAGAGCTAAATAGAGACATAGAGAGATGAAGAAGAGAAAGAGGTAGACAGAGAGATAGTAAAAAAGAGAGAGACAGAAAGATAAAAAGAGAGAGAGGGAGACAGAGAGATAAAGAGAGTGAAAGAGAGAGAGATGAAAAGAGCGAGATGTAAATAGAGAGAGCTTCTGCTGGTTATAGTGAGAAGGTGGTCGTAGTGAGATTCCCTGGAGACGCAGGTTCTCCAGATAAACATCTGTGGACTGTTTTTGTCAGATTTTGTCCGAGACGCACACAAACACCCAGAGCCATCTGTGCGGAGACATGATGAGGTAATCTCATTAGCCGTGTAATCTGGTCAGTGATGTCATCGGAGAATAACAGACCTGCATGACTGACAACACAGAAAGAGCTGAGTGGCTCATTTTCACTACGGGTCAGTTTATGCTGCAGGTCTGAGTGACACGCGAGGAAAGAACCAAAACAAACACAACAGTAGGGCTCTGAATAAACACAGTCCATCATTCAGACACGGTATCTGTGCAGTTCTAGATAGGGTGGAGTGAAAGACGGGTCTAGAATGATGATAAAGGTGTATATATCCTGTAGAATTATAGAAATGCTGAAGCGTGATGAGAGGAAAGCTCTGACGCGAGTGGGGGCGCTATCTAACTTACACATGAGTGTGTCTGTGCATCCTGTATCACTATACGACCTCAGTGCCTTGATAAAAAAGGAGGAGTTTATTTCCGTTAGATTAGACCTGACCACAGAAAACCAGCGTAACTCCGATTAGCAGCAACAGCAGCGGCACACCCAGCGTTTACTTTCACTTCTTATGTGCTTCTCCTCATATGCTGCTTTGGAAGCAGGTACAAAAAGGTGGGTTTAGCCTCCGTCACTGGGTCTGTACCCCCTTAAATAGTACGTCCTATTCGGGAAGTTGTGAAGGCTCGACCGCTCTGAGTTAGACCTTGTATCACTATGGCTCTGCATACAGCTCCACTTTGAAATGAGATTGTAAGAGTATTAGTAGTTAAAAGTATAACAACAGTCCAGATCATCCAAGTTATCGTCCCCAGGGCCGAAATCTATGGTGGGCCCCAAGCCGGCTGCCTTTTTTTTGGGGTGTGAAAGTCACCAAGATGTTGAGCACATCAAAGCTAAAAGTGAGAGAGAGACACAGAAATAAAGAGAGAGAGAAATAAAGAAAGTGAAGAGAGATAGAGAGAAAAACACAGAGAGATAGATAAAGAGATAGAGTTGAAGTGAGAGATAAAGAGAGATAGAGAGAAAAGAGAGATAGAGAGATAAAGAGAGAGCTAAATAGAGACAGAGAGAGATGAAGAAGAGAAAGAGGTAGACAGAGAGAGAGAGTAAAAAAGGGAGAGACAAAAAGATAGAGAGAGAGGGAGACAGAGAGATAAAGAGAGTGAGAGAGAGATGAAAAGAGAGATGGAGACAGAGAGGTAAAGAGAGAGGGGGAAACAGAAGAAGCAAGAGAGACAGAAATAAAGAGAGAGAGAAATAAAGAAAGTGAAGATAAGAGAGATAGAGAGAAAAACAGAGAGAGATAAAGAGATAGAGTTAAAGTGAGAGATAAAGAGAGATAGAGAGAAAAGCAGAGAGAAAGAGAGAGATAAAGAGAGACAGAGAGAAAAACAGAGAGAGAGAGAGATAAAGAGATAGAGATAAAGAGAGAAAGACAGAGAGAGATAAAGAGAAAAAGTGAGAGATAAAGAGAGATAGAGAGATAAAGAGAGCTAAATAGAGACAGAGAGAGATGAAGAAGAGAAAGGGTAGACAGAGAGATAGAGAGTAAAAAAAGAGAGAGACAGAAAGATAAAGAGAAAGAGGGAGACAGAGAAATAAAGAGAGAGAAATAAAGAAAGTGAAGATAAGAGATAGAGAGAAAAACAGAGAGAGATAAAGAGATAGAGTTAAAGTGAGAGATAGAGAGATAGAGGTAAAGAGAGAAAGACAGAGAGAGATAAAGAGATAAAGTGAGAGATAAAGAGAGATAGAGAGATAAAGAGAGCTAAATAGAGACAGAGAGAGATGAAGAAGAGAAAAGGGAGATAGAGAGTAAAAAAAGAGAGAGACAGAAAGATAAAGAGAGAGAGGGAGACAGAGAGATAAAGAGAGAGAGAGATAAAGAGAGAGAGAGAGAGAGAGAGAGAGAGAGATGTAAATAGAGAGAGCTTCTGCTGGTTATAGTGAGAAGGTGGTTAGTAGTGAGACGTCCCTGGAGACGCAGGTTCTCCAGATAAACATCTGTGGACTGTTTTTGTCCGATTTTGTCCGAGACGTCTTTCACAGGGCCGAACTCTTTGGTGGGCCCCAAGCTGGCTTTTTTTTTTTGGGTGTGAAAGTCACCGAAATGTTGGCACGCTTACCACAGTGTTGAGCACATCAAAGCTAAAAGTGTTCAGATTATTTCCAATCCAGACCAAACAATAGCAGAAATACACACATTAACAAGAGCACAGGTTAACACACACCCAACAACCACGTCCTTACGTGCATCCACTCTTCACAAGCAAAACCTTCACCCCAGTGAAGATGACAGGATAACAGTCCACAAATGAAATTACACATTATACTTGATAATACTTCAGTACAAAGAGAGTAATCCCTTAGGGTTCATCTTAAAACCTACTGAGCATCTACGTAGACAGCATTTTACATCATACTACGCAGTTCCCAACACTTAGACCGTGTTTATTTTGTTAATTTTGACAGCAAATTTTAATTTAGTTTTGGTCGTAGTCTTTTGACTAAAATGTCATTTAGTTTTAGCCATAATTTAGTCATCTGAATTGTTTTTAGTTTTAGTCTAATTACTATAAGAATACAGTCGGCTAAACCTACAGTCGATTCAGTCGTCTAATTATTGTCGAGTGCTTTCAGGACTGGGAATAAGAAAGGCTAAGCTAGCGTTAGCAGCGGTAAAGCTAGCTAACGGTGGTGCTGGGGGGCTGATGTCCAGCACAGTGTGGTGATTTTCTCTAAACACAAACACTAAACTCTCTTTCTCTCTGCAGACACTGTCTAGATAACTTAGTTAGCATCATGAGTAACGACAGCTCATAGGCTCGTACGGTCTTCCCAGGTTTAGACCAAAGCTGCTGACACTGTCTAGATAACTTAGTTAGCATCATGAGTAACGACAGCTCATAAGCTCGTACGGTCTTCCCAGGTTTAGACCAAAGCTGCTGACACTGTCTAGATAACTTAGTTAGCATCATGAGTAACGACAGCTCATAGGCTCGTACGGTCTTCCCAGGTTTAGACCAAAGCTGCTGACACTGTCTAGATAACTTAGTTAGCATCATGAGTAACGACAGCTCATAGGCTCGTACGGTCTTCCCAGGTTTAGACCAAAGCTGCTGACACTGTCTAGATAACTTAGTTAGCATCATGAGTAACGACAGCTCATAAGCTCGTACGGTCTTCCCAGGTTTAGACCAAAGCTGCTGACACTGTCTAGATAACTTAGTTAGCATCATGAGTAACGACAGCTCATAGGCTCGTACGGTCTTCCCAGGTTTAGACCAAAGCTGCCGACACTGTCTAGATAACTTAGTTAGCATCATGAGTAACGACAGCTCACAGGCTCGTACGGTCTTCCCAGGTTTAGACCAAAGCTGCTGACACTGTCTAGATAACTTAGTTAGTATCATGAGCAACGACAGCTCATAGGCTCGTACGGTCTTCCCAGGTTTAGACCAAAGCTGCTGACACTGTCTAGATAACTTAGTTAGCATCATGAGTAACGACAGCTCACAGGCTCGTACGGTCTTCCCAGGTTTAGACCAAAGCTGCTGACACTGTCTAGATAACTTAGTTAGCATCATGAGTAGCGACAGCTCATAGGCTCGTACGGTCTTCCCAGGTTTAGACCAAAGCTGCTGACACTGTCTAGATAACTTAGTTAGCATCATGAGTAACGACAGCTCATAGGCTCGTACGGTCTTCCCAGGTTTAGACCAAAGCTGCTGACACTGTCTAGATAACTTAGTTAGCATCATGAGTAACGACAGCTCATAGGCTCGTACGGTCTTCCCAGGTTTAGACCAAAGCTGCTGACACTGTCTAGATAACTTAGTTAGCATCATGAGTAACGACAGCTCATAGGCTCGTACGGTCTTCCCAGGTTTAGACCAAAGCTGCTGACACTGTCTAGATAACTTAGTTAGCATCATGAGTAACGACAGCTCATAGGCTCGTACGGTCTTCCCATGTTTAGACCAAAGCTGCTGACACTGTCTAGATAACTTAGTTAGCATCATGAGTAACGACAGCTCATAGGCTCGTACGGTCTTCCCATGTTTAGACCAAAGCTGCTGACACTGTCTAGATAATTAGTTAGCATCATGAGTAACGACAGCTCATAGGCTCGTACGGTCTTCCCAGGTTTAGACCAAAGCTGCTGACACTGTCTAGATAACTTAGTTAGCATCATGAGTAACGACAGCTCATAGGCTCGTACGGTCTTCCCAGGTTTAGACCAAAGCTGCTGACACTGTCTAGATAACTTAGTTAGCATCATGAGTAACGACAGCTCATAGGCTCGTACGGTCTTCCCAGGTTTAGACCAAAGCTGCTGACACTGTCTAGATAACTTAGTTAGCATCATGAGTAACGACAGCTCATAGGCTCGTACGGTCTTCCCAGGTTTAGACCAAAGCTGCTGACACTGTCTAGATAACTTAGTTAGCATCATGAGTAACGACAGCTCATAGGCTCGTACGGTCTTCCCATGTTTAGACCAAAGCTGCTGACACTGTCTAGATAACTTAGTTAGTTACTGACTGAAATCATACTGGAAAGTTTTTTTTTTAATTAACAGACCCACACAATCAAACACAGATCAGATGGACAAATGAATGAACCACATAAATGAAATTAAGATGTTTTATGTATATACTTGTTTATACGGGTCAAACCATCACTACAGTTGTGGTCGGGGGTCTTGCCCTTAGTTGGTGTATGCAAAACACATCTGTGGGTCAAGCAGAAGTTCAGTTGATTGGCGTGCACTTTTCCATCCTATTCATTCTCTATGGGAAAAAATTCTGGGAAGAAAAATTTAGTATATAATGCTTGTGCTGGGTTGACTAGGTTTCCATTTGTAGCACAGATGTGGAGTTTAGACTCTCTAAAAACAGCAACGACTATCTTCTACCAAGGTTGCGTTTGCGTTCATGGTACATACCAATCACGGTGTCTGACTGCAGACTAACGTCTGTGTTTCACAGCTGTTAACCCTCATAATGATGCCCAGCAGCAGCACATACCCTCCATCATCACCCCGCACTCGCACGCTCACCCCACAGGCCTCGACAGGTGGGTTTCTTTGAGTTGGTGGTCAGTAGAGAACAGTCTCACACCCAAATGAGTTGTCTGGACATCCTGCGACACGCACACACACACACACCGAGACAGTGTGCAGATGTTCCACTGCGGGATTCTCAGGTATCAGATACTGTATCTGTATATTGTCGCTGTCCAAAGAAAACCAAGTACCTCAAACACGACAACTTTACAGGAGAGGACAAAAACTGTCTTTACTTTCAGTGTGAGTCAATGGAACCAGAATTTTTCCCAAGCTGTTTTGGAGCATTTCCATTGGTCCATTCAACATGACATTTTCACACTATGTAAAGGGTAGCAGTCGTGTTCAAATGATGAAGAAAAACAAAAATTGATAAAAATGGAGACACATGGTATATTTGGACAAGGACAATATAAAATTAGGAACTCTGGTCTGGAAATGTCTGTCCTGGCCAGAGAACTTGGAATGAGTGGGCGGCCGTATGATAAAGAGAAGCTGGATTTGGAATGAGGTGTTGGTTACACAGTCAAGCTTCTGAGGATTACATATATGTGTTTATATATAAGGTGCTAAGTACATGCAGTCCTGGGGACGTCCCGGACCCTGGAATGTCTTAGAATTTCAATTCTGGACAGGTCCCTAAAAAGAAGGTGTTACTGGAAAATACACACACAAATACAAGTTGAGGGAACGTTGATTCATGTAGGTGCTTCACTGTTGGTGAGCTTCTGTCTTTGGTAATCTTAACTAACTACAGATGCCGCACTGGTCTGGAGGATCTCAGTTAATGTGTGGAAGATCTACCAAAACTAGACAAGAGCTTTCCCAGAAAAAGAATTTTGTTCCCATTGGATTCAGGATTCAGCAAGCAGCCAGCCAACGCTGGAGTCATCAGTCAACACAGGACCCCCTGATTACCAGGGGATACTCACACTCTGGTTACATATAGAATACATATGGAACATATTAATATTTTAATCATTAAAATGTATTGAAGAACATGTGTGTATGTGTGGGTTTGAGCTCAAGTATCCAAGTGTCTGAGCTCCTACACGTCTAAACATCAAAGAAGACCAAGTGACATCTGATATATACACAACACCACTGAAACAATTTGTTCTCACTTAGGAGGGGAGACATGGAGACATGGAGACACGGAGAGAGCGAGAGAGAGAGAGAGAGAGAGAGAGAGAGAGAGAGAGAGAAAATGAAAGACTTACTAAAGCGGTTAATTAAAAAGCAGTGATGGAGTAGATAACACAGTAAGGGGTGTGTGTGAGCTGTCCGTGTGTGTGTGCTGTCCTTTCTGCTTTTAAAGACAGCTATACATTAGTTTACCCACTACACACACACACACACACACACACACACACACACACACACACGCACACATACACACACACACACAGTGGGGCTAATACTGTAACGTGTCTCCGGAGGCTGAAAAGCCGTCTAGACAATAGAGCAGACTGAGCTCTTAGCCATCAAAACAAAGAGGCCAGTCTGGCGCACTGATCCACCACACACACACATATGTGCACATATATGGACAGAAAGGAGTACGGGCACCTTTTGTATGTGGGCAGTGGAGAGAAACTGTGTCCACTCAATGTCCACTCCTAACTTGCTGGTCCACCTTGTAGATGTAAAGTCAGAGACAGTAGCTCATCTGCTGCTGCACAGTTTCTGTTCCTCTAGTTCTTCATCAGTGGTCACGAAATGAACTGCTGTGTGTGATCCACTCACACCAGCACAACTCACACTAACACACCACCTCCACATCAGTGTCACTGCAGTGCTGAGAATGATCCACCTCCCTAATAGTACCTGCTCTGTGGTGGTACCGTGGAGGTCCTGACCATTGAAAAACAGTGTTATGAAGTATACAGAGAAACAGATGGACTACAGTCGGTAATTAAAGAGCTACAAAGTGCTCCTGTATGGTCAGTGGAGCTGAATGGACAGTGAGTGTAGATACAAGGAGGTATATACTGTATAACCTAAGAACATTATATAGTATTATATGTTAAAGCCATCCAGCAGTATGTTTTGATAAACAAGGCTTTAAAAATAACCCAATGTTTTTTATTTTTATTTTGCCCTGTATATACACTATATGTGAGGAGGTTTTGGAGTCATAAGATCAGTAAAGGGTTGACAGTTTGATCTGGTTTAGATCTCTTCTAGGCTTATTTATTTTAGTCATATCTAAGACACTTTGACACTCTTTATCCTCCTTTCCATCAGCTTCCATCATCCTTTATCTTCATCTTCTTCTTCCTCCACTTTCTTCTCTCTTCCCTTCAATCGTCCCTTCTTTTTCACCCCTGTGGTTAAGCTGCTTTTGATGTTCCATGTGAGTTCTCCGCCTCCTCCGTTTAAGCTATAATGAGTGGTGGAGAATGCTAGCCTGAGGACCTGAGGACGAACAAAATGTGTGGGTGTGTGTGTGTGTGTGTGTGTGAGAGAGAGAGAGAGAGAGAGAGAGAGAGAGAGAGAGAGAGAGAGATTTGCAAAGAACTGAATGTACACATTTGCACTCACATCCCAAACTTACTCAGTCACCAAAGACATGACATGACCAAAGACATTAACTATACAAGTTAATAGCCACTGGTTAGCATTGTGTAAACATACTGTTATCTGTAAAAATGTCAGTGGTATAAACCACATAATCAGGTTCAATAGAGATTATATGTACCTGATATGATTTGAGACATTATTGGTTATAATTTAGGTCTGCAGCCGCTCTGATAGAAAAGTTAGATATATAGAAATATAGGAGAACTGGAGAAATATATATGAGAAGTATTGTGTTGAAGTAATCAATGAATCAATCAATCAACATTTATTTGTATAACAAATATAAAAATAAGAGGAAAAAAGAAGGGTGGAAAGAAAAAAAGAGTCCATGCATAGCCATAAACATGAGAAAGGGTATCCAGGTCCGAGCCCCACTAGAGTAAGCCAGTCGTGACTCCCTTGGTAGGAAGAAACCTTATGAGGAACCCAGGCTCAAGGGAGGAACCCATCCTCCTCTGGTCAACCCCAGATAGAGAGAGAATGACCAAGCTAATGAGACTTTATGACAAAATACAAGAAGAAGCTCGGCTTGAGCATGTTTTATACATATTCTCATAGGTTCTCTGTCAAACTAGGAAATGTTGATGTAGTTGTTGTGCTATGGACTCTTATTGTGAAGGGCAGGGCTAGCATGTGTGGCATAGTCCTAGCCATCAATAGCTGATTTATAAAGCTTTAGGACTTGTGCAAAAGCTGGTTAGATGGTTGAGGTGTAAACAAAGTTATTCAGGTAGGTTTGGTGTGAAACGATCCGTTCTAGGGAAACTTTACACATACTGGGGGTAATGGGAACCAGATGTTCCTCTCTAAAAGCTCCCTCTTAGAAAGCTTTTGCATAAAAAGCATATGAATACAGCTGTCAGGTTTGTAATAAAGTTTACAGTGGATTTGTGATAAGGTTTTGGCTTTAATGGAATTTAGTCAATATGTTTTGATACATGCACAAAATAGTGCCCAAAGTATGCCCAAAGAAAATGTATTTATTTATTTATTTTTTCACTGGTGGTTTGGATAGTGTATAAAATGGTTATATATGTGTTGTAAGCATGGCGACCCCTGGTTCCTATCTGCACCACCACTGTAAAGATATCAAAGTGTGTACAGTGAGCCATTTCACAGCAAACCACTCTAACTTATTCAGAAATGTATTCAGAAATTGAGAAATCATTCGAATTTCACTTTAATAAACTACAAATGATCTGATCTACATCTCAGTCCAACGTATCAAGAAACACAATGTGCTTGACCTACCACACAATACCACACAAACAGTTATAATATTTCATGTCTGTTAGAGTCAGGAGTTAGCAAACCTGGAGTCCAATCAATGAAACAAGATTGAAGCAAGATGTAGAGCTACTTTGACTTATAAAAGACACTCAGACGTTTAGAGTTTGCTATTCACAAGAAGCATCTGCTGATTTCCGAAGACCTACAATCAAGAATTGTGGATTTGCATGAAACTGAAAAGGGTTACAAAGTAGTACATATAAATATATATACGTAATCTCCAAGACTTTAATTGTTAACCAGTCCACAGTTTACAAATGGAGACGATTTACTACTGTGGCTACTGTCCCTAGAAGTCTGAGTCCTGCCAAGTTGACTCCAAAGGCACGGCACAGAATGTTCAGGGAGGTAAAAAAGATCCCTAGAGTAACAGCTGAAGGCTTGAGTGAATCATTGGAACTGGTTACCATCTCTGGTCATGAGTCTACCATACACAAATCATTGAACATGCATGGTGTTCATGGCAGGACACCATGGAGGAAGCTGCTGCTTTCCAAAAAAACATTACTGCATGCCTGAAGTTTACCAAAGAGTACTATGACACTCCACAACGCTACTGGGAAAATGTTTTGTGGACTGATGAAACAAGATTAATTTTTGTTGAGGAAGAACACTGTGTATGGTGTAAAAAGGGCACTGCATACCAACATGAAAACATCATCCCCACAGTGAAGTACGGTGGTGGGAGCATCATGATTTGGGGCTGTTTTGCTGCTTCGGGGCCTGGACCACTTGCCATCATCGAGGGGAAAATAAATTCTCAAGTTTATCAAGGTTTCCTACAGGATAATGTCAGGTTGGCTGTCCACCAGCTAAAGCTCAGTAGAAGTTGGGTGATGCAGTAGGACCATGACCATAAACATTGAAGTAAATCTGCTACAGAATGACTTTAAAAAAATCCTTCTTTTGGAGTCCAGACTTGAATCCAATAGAAATGCTGTGGAATACTGTAAGGATGAATAGTCCAAAAATCCTAATGAACATTTTGCTGGTCTGATCAGCAGCTACCAGAAACACTTGTTTGAGGTTTTAGCTGCCAAAGGAGGTTCGGCCAGTTATTAAATTCAAGGGTTCACTTACTTTTCCCACCAGCACTGTGAATGTTTAATGGATGTGTCCAATAAAGACATGAAATATAATTATTTGTGTGGTATTAGGTTAAGCACATTGGGTATTTAACCTAATATATAATAAAAAATAAAAATATTCATATATGAGCAGCATATATTACTCATACATGGTAGCTTATGAATATATGCATCTTTTTTTCCACATACTTTATACTTAGTTGTATAAACTCTAAATAACTAAATGAAAGAATTTGTTACCTGACATATTTAAATTATTTTATATCTAACTTTGTCATATAAACTATTATAACTGGGATGCATTTAATCGTGTATATATACACCCAATATAGATATACGTGCACATATGTACAACATATGTGTTCATGATTTTCAAAAACATGCCTCATCGTTTATGATATGTGATATATGTGTATATGTATAGGATTATAGTAGATCTTTTACATTTGACTATTTTTATCACTCAATCTAATATATGGACTAAGTTGTGGAGGGATCTAATCTAAGGCATTCGTGTTTTCTAGCCAGCAGAATATCTATCTTGTGTGCAAACCCGAGAATCAAGCTGTTAGCAGTGTAGCCAAGAGTCTGTGAGGGTTCAGGCGTGACAGAAGTGTCCGTTAAAAGACTGAAATTGGATCACAGCCCTGCAATTTCATGGTGTATACCTTCATGCTTTATGGAAGATTGAATTCAGCCTGTCACGGGACACCTGAAGAGCCAGAGCAACTCGGGACCTCTCACTGATATGATTCCAGTATGTGTGGCCATCCGACACCTCAAGTTCACCTCGAACACCTGTCCTGTATTTTAAAAGTATTATAAGTGAAACATGTGTGTTTGTGTCGGTTGTTCTCCTGAGGCCAAGTTAGAACCCTCCACATCTCTTGTTCTCTCACTCCAGACTCAGATGGTGCTCATAAATTCACAAGTTTTCACAAAAGTAGTTCACACTAATATTAAATCTCAGATTTAGTTCAGTTATGATTCTGTAGGAGTCCAATCGATGGTACTATTCAGATTTCTACTCTTCTACTCTCAGAAAAAGAAGGTATTGAACTTTTCAACCCCTTTAGGACATTCCTCACCACCTTTGGGATGTTTTTCCAAGTGGGAACCAACAGAACTCACGGTTCTAGTCATAGTTCAATTCCCATTTGTTGGGTGGCAGCTGGAACAGTCGTCAATATTGCATGCTGCCCTATTTTGCTAATTAGCTGCCGTGTTTGCTAGCTAGCTGAACTTACTGGCTGACATGAACATGCATACTGGATATACTGGACTGGGCTGAGTAGATACTCTCACAAACACGTCCACATTTCCACTGGCATTATTCCGTCTTGCAGTTTACCTGCTTTTGGCGCTGAGTTCAACTAAGTTCAATGCATTTGCTTTTGTCAGGGTTAAATCAGCGCCCCCCTCAGAGTGTCAGACCCTAGTTTAGACTCGTACAGCAAGCCTGAAGGGTCACACCTGCCCTCCTGCTGTGCCCTCAGGCGGAAAGGGGCTTTCCCTTTCTGCAGACGGGGACCCACCCTGATAGACCATTAGGCCAAAACAAAGCTCATTAATACACACCTGATCTACAGTACTGCTGACATCCATGACAAAAAAAGCTGACCACAGCCAATACACACCCCAACACCGCTCTGCCCACCACTCTAGGTGTGTATACTGCAATGTAAAGCCAGCTGCTCTGTATGAATAACCAGTTCAGTTTAGTTGGACCGGTTACAGGGCGTAGAAGTGTTTGAGTATCTGTTTGTACTGTTTTCGTCTGAGCGTTCTGTACCGTCTCTTCATCTGAGGTGTGAATACATCTTTTTCTCTGGTTCTGTCACTGTGGTAAGCAGAATTCTTAGCTTTACACCCCTCAACATGCAGGCTTATCACTATTTATCAGAGGACTAACAGCATTAAAACTAATGTGCAAGTGAGGAACTAAACTGCAAACCCATATACTGAGCTATTCTTTTAGTTGTTTGTATTTTTTAGTAGAACTTTAAGCAAAATGTATACACTTTTTGTATTTATCTGCATTTCTGAATGTCAAATGTACTATACCAGGGGTCACTAATGGGCGGGCCACGTATTGATAATGATTTAATTCTGACAGTGTTTATTTTAAGCAGTGGAGCTTTTCTTGTCTTTACGGTATACGGGCTTTACAGCACAGTGAACTCAGAGACCAATTGCATGCACTGTAAGATCACTGAAGGCTCCTCAGCCAATCAGATCTGTGCACATTGGGGCGTGCGCACACAGGCGAGCTAGGAGACTAAAGTGAGTCAGAAAGAATAAGGAGCTCTAAAAACAGAAAAGTGAACAGAGAAAACTGAGTGTTTAACAGGAACGGTTCTGGAATGGACCTGCTCGTCTAGTTTTGGAGAATACTGCTCTGTAAAACCTACATGTTAATATGGGAAGCTGAGTTAACAAGAAGACCCACCTTTTATTTACTTTCTCTATAAATAAACACTTTAAGATACACAAAAAAATACCAAAAAATTATTTGGAGCTTTATAAATAATTTATTCAGTTCAGCAGTTAAACAGTAAATATACTGAAATATACTGAACGGTATTTGTAATAAGTCTGTCTTTCGGTTGCTGATGGTATAAGATGCTGATACTAGGTAACTTAAATAGACAGGATATGGAACTGAATCATAACACAAGTTAGAAGTGATGACGGTCCGGACCTTGGCCTGAAGAAATCTCTTCTAACTGGACCTTACTGACTCTAATTAAACACCCCTGTACTACACAATACTATAACTACTAGTAGTGATAATAATAATAACAATGAAAATTATTAAGAAATAATTGGTACTATAGAGTAACCACGTAACCATTATATAAAAACTATATAAAGACTTTTAATGCTGGATTGTATGCTACATTTATATACTTTTTTTTTTAAATATCTACATTTCTTAATATAAAAATCACTATACAATACTTCTATTACTACTACTACAAGTCATAATATTTTTAAAAAATAACAATACTGATTATATTGTGCATTGCAAAATTAGTAATAAAAAAATAAAATAATAATAATAATAATAACAGCAATAAATAATTTGCCATCATTTTGTTTTGTAAGTGTGCAAACACTATAGGTCCAGAATGGATTATCTTTTTTTAATGTCTTTGCCATTTTATATTCTCTTATAACAGCCATTAGCCTGTATATGCAAAAGTAACTTGGTACTATAGAGCATCCATGTAAATGGGTTTAGCTTTATTATGAAAATGGTTCATAATAACCTGCCATGTAAATATATGTAGTGTAATTATATAATTATGCTAAATGTATATAAATATATAGAAATATGTGCATTTGTAAATATAAAAATCACTATACAATACTACTACTAGTAATAAGAATACAAAAAATATATCAATTATATTTGTGCAATCACTATTAATAATAATAATGATAATAATAACAAGAACAAGAAGAAGAACAGCAATCAGCCTGTATATGTAGAAATAATTTGGTATTATTGAGTAACCATGTACATGGGTTTGTCTTAAATATGAAAACTGTAAACCACTAAAATCAGTTCAACCTACTATGTAAACAGGTGTGGAGTAATTATGGATGTGTTTTTGTGTAATAATGGAATTTGATGCAGCGTAACTATGGTAACAGTTGCATTGTAATGGGTTTAGTGTAACATAATCATTGCAGCAAGCTTAGTAAAACAATTAACATGGGTGTAGCATATGCACGGAAACGGCCGTGGTGTGACCATAGAAATGACTGTACTGTAACTGTAGGGAAATGGGTGTAGCGTAACTACTGTAATGTGTTTAATATAACAAAGGAAATGGGTTCAGCAGAACTGTGGAAATCCATGTAGACAATGACGTACCGAGTGTGTATCAACTGAGAGAGTGTATCAACTGCTAACTAGCCCCACTGACCACACATACAACATTCTGTATCTCAAGCAGTTCTGGAGGGCCTTTCATAATTTCCTTGCTCAAACACACCAACTAAAAGTGATAAGTTGGGCAGAGAAATCCCAAAACCCTACTGAACTAAAGCCCCCGCAGTACAAAAACCGTGCACCTCTGCCAGAGGCTCCCATGTGTATCAAACTAGGCCTGCATTTGGCGCAAGAAAGGACATGTTTATGGACCTTGTGGAGGATTTCCACCATTTGGTGCCCTGCTGTCACAATAAGCTAACACAGCTATACATCTCCATCGCTCTCTGCAGGGAACGGGAGAGTTGAGACATGTTGCAGCAGCAGCAGCTCAGGGTTTTGGGGTTAAGTGTTTTGCTCGAAGGCAGAAAAGCGGTCAGCGACCGGGCAGAGGCATTACGGCTAATTGTGTAATGCATATTTTTGCATAGCCTATTACTTTGCATTGTTTTTCTGGCTTGAACACAAGCTGTTGGTAGATCAAGGGCCTTACACTCAGCTGAGGAGTTAAATAAAGGTCTAATGATCTTCGGCATAACACGGAGCCAAACTACACAGTTTCTAATTTACATGCAAACATTGCTCTGAAATTCTTAATCGCTTGCACCTGTTTTGGTGCAGATGATCTGAATTGCAATCAGCTTGGAAGCCTATATATCTGGGGGGTCGCTTATCTTCTGAACTTGGCTAGATTTTTGCATTGATTCATAGAATAATTGGCTTGTTGAATTGGACTAATAGCACTAAAACTGAGCTGCATCGGTAAACCAGAGCATTTCCAAAGGCACCTTTAACTTTCTCACACTGTATAACTGTGTGTATGTGTGTTTGTCTGTGTAAGATAAGCCAGGGAGGGGTCAGTCTCCGATTGCCCTGAGAATGGTCAGGTCTTCCTCTCTCATTGTGCCTCTTAATGGATTAAACATGCTGTTTCCTGCAGGACGGCTGATCTAAGACAGGATTCAACCATTTGGGCTGGATGAGACACAGTTGCGAAGGTCATAGCGCGTACGTAAGGGTCATGAAGTGCATACTCATACATTATGTACACAAAAGGGTCCTTAGACTTAAAAGCACTTAGGAGATTTGATGTAACCCAACCACCATATTGTTGCTGTCCAAAGAAAAACAAGTACAAACAATTCTTTACTTTTAATGCAAGTCAAGTTATTTTGGGGTATTATTGTTGATTCATTCATCATAATACATTCACACAATGTTTAAGACAGTTAAAATGATGTTCAAATGATGACAAAAAATAAAAATGGACCAAAATTGAGATACTACTTTAAAGAGCATGTTTTACTTTATAACTGATGTATGTACAAGACTTCTCTATCCTGTACTGTGCCCTATTTGAACAGCACTTGGAGCTGAAACACTGTTTATCATCTAAACACCTAAGCTGATAGTTTAAAAGTCTTTATCTGATCAATAAGTGTATGTTCACCACCAGATATCATTAGAACAGATGTAAACAATCATACATACAAAACAAAGTAACATGAATATATTATTGTGAGAGAAGTAGATCATATCTTGAGCTCCAGTTTGAAGAACAAAGTTAGGTTCCAGATTTCTCCTGGACGCCCCAGACATTGTATGAATGTATTCAGTTCCTTCAGCAGTAATCTTGATTTATCTTAATGAAGTACTGAGCAGTCAAAGCAGGTATTAGATGAGAACTGATAATAATACTGGGTTGTTTCCACAAGGAGAAGCTTGGAAAGGGTTAAATAAACACACTGTCTAGTTGAATATATTTTTAAAAAAAAACTATATTATATTCGACCGGTTATTAAAGTGACACCATATGACTAGTCTGTGCATGCGCTAATCAGGGTGAATCTCTCTCTCTATCCGTCTCCCCTATCTCCCTCTCTCTTTTTCCCTCCTGCATCTTTCCATCCCTAACTTCCCATTGCTTTTATATTCCCCCGTCCTTCTCTCCCAGGCCGCCACGAGCCTGCATCCGATGGCGGTTTTGGCGGGAGGATGTGGGTGTGTGTATGTGTGTGTCCAGCTGGACTGGCAGTGGGTTGGAGCCGTTGACAGGAGAGTTATTTAGCTCTATAACGAACGGGTAGGGGCGGGCGGCACTCATAATGCTGTCTTCTCACCACCACCTCAACAAGCCCTTTGTAGCCCCAGGATGAGTCTCTTCTGCATCCAGATCCGGTGTTCCACGCACACACATCCAGGCATCCGAACAATGTTGATGTTTTCACGCATCTTCCCCTCTCTCCTCTCATGTGTGTGTGGTTGATGGTAGGGCTGCACGATGCCAACCAAATATTGCGATTATATTGTAGCATGTTAATCTGGCGGCCCCCTAGTGGCTACTCCATGACTCTATGTTGAGCTGCTAGTGAGCAATGAAGAGATTTCTCCTAAAGACAGTTGTGCCGGTAAGCACCACTGCGGCTTTCTTTAAATAGTAGTGTCTGGCTACTGACCTGCTGTTGTTTATGTAAATAAGCTGTTGTTTAGTTTAACATGTGTTTATGGATGTGTTGGGCTGTGAGGCTTCTTAATGGGGTTGTGTGACTACCATGAAGGGACACTGTATGACTGTTGGTGACCTCCCCTGCTATGCCCTGTTGTTCTAGCACTAATTAGCAGCTCTCCTTGCAGCTCACGCCGTCAATTCTCACACTACTAGAGGCAGCGGCGACAACAGCAGCGCCGATTCCTCGGCTGAGCTCGGTCCTCTGTGCCATCTGTCTGTGAGGTCATGGGTGTGCCATTCCTCTCTGGACTGCTGGGGGGGCACTATCCCACTTCTGACACCACTGTGGCATCAGCGGTGAAGCAAGACGCAGGAGACATAGCACTTCCAGCGATTGCTTGTTTATTGAGCCGTCGCTCAGTGCTGCCCAATACAGTGGGGTAGCAGACAGGTCACTTTTAGCCTCTCAGACTCGCCATCTACCCCACAGCTCAGCACATTAGCACACGTGACTTTATTACACTAACAACAAGTTAGCCTGTGTATGCATAGCTAGTTCCAGTATAATAAATTGTGAAATATATTCACTCACAATATAATTTTTTCTTCTACTGGTTATTTTTAGGAGGTTCCTACCTCTGACATAGACATGGGAGCCAAATAATAGAGTGAAAATTGGAGTTCATTAAATGAAAAACCCCCAGCTCTCCCCTGAACCTGGTTTAACCATTTACTGTGATTATTTTCTATACAGTTATCCAAAAAAGAGGATTCTGGTACTGATAAACCTACAAGCGCGGCCAATCCTACTTTGTATATTGCAACCTTACATATTTGGGTAAACAGTGTCAGGTGAGACATGCTGGTATATCTATTACAAGCCTTCCAGTTTTTTTTATTAATAAATCATAAACACTACCGCTCAAAAGTTTAGGATCACTAAATTTAATTTCATGCAATCCATAAACAATATTTCATTTCACAAGTAATGTAAGTGTATCAGATGATTTTTAAAGAATAAAAATGTTTGTATTAAAGCCTATTTTTGTATAGAGGTTAATTTAGCATCAGCAATTCTCAGTCCTCTGTCTAAATCTCCTGGTACGGCTGCCAATCCAAGTTAAGGATGTTATTGGGCTAATTGGTTGCTAGGACACTCTTGCTTAATTGTGATGCACAGCTGAAAAACATTCTACTAATAAGTGAGTATAAAAGGGAGAAGAACATTCTAGGTTAGTTTAGTATCTGAAGCATCAGCAGTTGATGGCTTGCTGACCGACTCAAAATGACCAGAAAGAAACAACTTTTGTTTCTCTTTATTAGTCTCTTTTTCTCCAACTGACTGCATGTGGTTGCATCTTCTCAGAATAAATAGATGACGAGGAGGCGGAGCTTAAACTGTGCACCAACGCAAGCTGAAACCAATTCAGAGCAATTGACTGTGATCTGTTACAGAGAAACTTGATTTCTTTCCCGTGCTGGTGATGGGAACCAGATCTACAACACTAGTACGGCTACTTTATTTACTATCCAAACCCACCAGTCAACCTACACGCGTCTTCTGGGTTCTAGTGTAATGTTGATGATGGGGAAATAATAGAAATGCTTTCTTTGGGCACTACTTTGCACCGCAACGCCCTACATGTATCCCTCCCTGTATCCCAGACACCAGACAGTTTATTTATAACCCTTTTAGAAGCTTTAAATGATTCAGACGTCTGGTTCCCATCACAACCAGTGTGAACTATTCTGACTCTAAGTTTCTCTGTAATGTACTAAACCAGTCTCACAATCAAACCACTCTAATTAACGGTTTAAATCTTGAGCTTTTCATTATGCACTTATGAAAAGTAGGTGGAATTCCCCTTTATTATGTTGTACAGCATTGCTGCATTGAAAAAGAAACTCAGAATTAAGACAGTGTGAGATAAAATATAAAAAACAAAATCTAATCTTGATCTCAGAAATGAAAATCGTGCCATACACATGAAATTATGAGTATCGGTACGTGCCTTAAACACATACAAACACACATTAGCTAGGACCAGAATGAATGGAGTCCTTTTTTACTGCAGCCCAGAACAGTAGCCCCTCAGTGACTGATGCAGCGACTATTAAGCCATCCTTCTGACCCTGGAACACACACACACACACACACACACCCTCACAGACACACACCTGTCTCATCTGGCCATTACTGTGAATCCTCGGCCTGTAACAACAAACCACCCACCCACCCCCAACCCTCTTTCCTGACAGGTGCCATCTATGAAAAGCCCTCCAGTGTGAAAGATACATGGCAGCCCATCAAAGCTGTAGAATGGGAGGAAGTGGGGAGATGAACGAGTCTGAAAGAGTCGGCGAGCAGGGCAGCATACCAACACGGCCGCGCTGGACTCGCCAGAGACTTCGCTAACGAGCCGGAGCATCTTTAAACGGTTTTACACGCACTCACACCTTTTCAACCACCCAGCTACCGTAAAACACTCACTCCAAACTGAGTCTGGGATCAGAACTCGTCTTATTAGCCAAGTTAAACAAATACTTAGGAGAAATTTAATACACACTAATTAAATACAATACAATCAAATTCATAGTGAAAACAAACAGTAATAGAAATAGTAATTAATAGAGGTAGAATTAACTATAACTATATATGTGTGTGTGGTATGCTCTGTTAGGAGCCCTACTTTTTTCCTTAAGATCTTATCATTTATTTTACAATTTAAAAATTAAAATACATGTTAAGTTTCATTTTTAAATAAAAAACAAAAAATGCATACTTTCAAGTCACTCCTGAAATACAAGTTTTAGTATGTAGGCGGAGTCTTATTTTAGTCACAGTCCTTCATTTTACAATGTAAGCTTTTAAATCCCACTGTTTTGAAGTGAGAGTGTCCCAAAGTCTGAAAATCAGTGTGTAACGTTAAGAATTGTCACTACCGAAGCTCTTGCAGTTAGGTATATATATACACTACCGCTCAAAAGTTTAGAATCTCTTTAGAATTTAATTTCAAGCAATTTTCATGCAATTCTCAAACAATATTGTCCATTTCACAATTAATGTAAGTGTACCAGATGATTTTTATAGAATAAAAATGTTTGTATTAAAGTCTATTTTTGTATAGAGGCTTATTTTACATATAGTCCTATTATCAGTAATTCTCAGTCCTCTGTCTAAATCTCCTGGTACGGCCGCCAATCCAAGTTAAGGATGTTATTGGACTAATTGGTTGTTAGGACACTCTTGCTCAATTGTGATGCACAGCTGAAGAACATTCTAATAATTAAGTGAGTATAAAAGGGAGAACAACATTCTAGGTTAGTTTAGTATCTGAAGCATCAGCAGTTGATGGCTTGCTGACCGACTCACAATGACCAGAAAGAAACAACATATTAGAAACATATTAGAAACATATATATATATATATATATATATATATATATATATATATATATATATATATATATATATATATATATATATATATATATATCGTTGCTGTCCAATGAGAAAGAAGTATCTCCAAAATTGCAACTTTACAGGAGAGACAAAAACATACTTTACTTTCAATGTAAGTCAATGGAACTAGAATTATTCCTACCTATTTTGGAAAATTTCCATCGGTCCACTCATCACGAAACTTTCACACCAGGTAAACAGCAGTTCGCGTCTTCAAATTATGTAGAAAACTGAAAATTAACAAATATGGAGATTTCTCTGCACAGCGAAGATATATAATAGTGTATTCGAGTTCTACTTAAAATGAGCTAAAATGGTCACTACCGACGTCAGTTAACAGTTGAAATTTTAAATAAATTTTTTCAGTAATATATAAAACAGGTAGGGTGGCAGATACATTTATAAAATATTCCAATATACCGGCCCCCTTTTCAGATCAGATCAGAGTGGAGCTTGATGTGTTTCTCCCTCTCAAAGATGAAAGTGCTGTTTATCTGATGGGGACAGTTTTGGTCATATCCTTAATGCTGACCACTAGAAGACACTAGAAAACTTTTAAAAGACTCTGAAAAGACGTTTAATAGACTAAAGTCTGACACACTGTCATATCTGAAGACAAGTCACAGACTTTTAGTCTCTGTTTTTGCAAAGACTGGGGGTCTTTCAGTGTCACTATTAACAAGACTGCAACTATAATCCTTTTGAGAATATTTCCTTCAGCGATTACATATATATATATATATATATGAAAAGATAAAATGAAAAGATAAAAAATGAAAAGATAAAAAATATTCAGAACACAAGGACAAGAAAAAGACTGACTTAAACCTGCATTCTTGACTACCTCACACTAAACGATTAAGATGACGCGTGCACGACTTAACTCAAGACACTGGAAATTTGTCTATGACAGTAAAATTGCTGGAAAGTCATTTAGTGTAAGGTCAGCATACGGGGTAATTTCAACAATATTAAAACATTTCTACATAATTATATGCATTGACCAGACGCAATGATACTGATGATATATGGAATGATATAAACAAAGTAATTCCTTGTGGTTTGATGTGAGTCAGAACTGTTCTCAGTGATAGGAGCCAGATGTCTGTAGTGCATATGCTTTTACATTTCTGGTATTTGGCAGAAGCTCTTATACGGAGTGACTTACAGTTTACCTGTACACGGATTTTCCTGACTCTCTCCTTCTTTGTACCTACTATCTTCAGAAACATTGATCATAATAAAATGCTAATTTAAAGATGTATCTATAATGATAAACACAACTTTAAATTCAAAATAACTGCATACGTTTGTAATACAATGAATATTCATAGTTTCTTTGCATTTTAAAAGTGACAATCACATTTCATGGCTGGTAACTTGACAAAAAAATCACATAAATTAATAAAAGTTAATGTATTATTTATCCTTTAATGACTTCTTTTGTTGCCAACAACTTGGAATGTTGAATATAACATCTAATAACTGTCTAGTTTAGAGTGCTGTAATCAACATTACTGTATATACATTCACTGGACACTTTATCAGGTACATCTCCTTGAATCTAGTCTCACTTTTTATTTTATCAGCTCCATTTACCATATAGGAGCACTCTGTAGTTCTACACTTACAGACTGTAGTTCATCTGATTCTCTGTATACTTTGTTTTCTTGTACTTCAATTGTCAAGACCCCCCAGAGGACCACCACAGAGCAGGTAGGACCATTCTCAACACTACAGTGACACAGACGTGGTAGTAGTGTGTTAGTGTGTGTTCTGCTTGTATAAGTAGATGATGGACGTCCTCCTATAAGGTCAATGGAGCTGATAAAAAAAACAATGAATGAAGATACAAGGTAGACAAAAATGTTTCAGATGAAAAGTGGTTCCAAACTTTCCAACTGATTCGTCTGACTACAGTATATGTTTCCACCGTGTGATGGTCTATCCCAGAAGCTTCTGAGCTCAGAGTAATGGAACATAAGGCACGGTTAACATAAGGCTTCCTTTTGGCACAGTAATGTTTTAACTGGCATTGTGGGTGTATCTGTGTTGTAGTGCTTGAGAAAGGTTTCCAAAGTAATGCTGAGCCCATGTGTTTATATGGCTTACAGATGAATGATCTTGATGCAGTGCTGTTTGAGGAAGAGCGCTATCATCCAGCATAGGCTTGGTTTTCTTTACATGCTGAAATTCCTCTTGATACTTCAAAGGTTTCTTAAGTTATGCCCCACTTAGGGTGAAATATTCAAATCTCTTTTTATCGTTCTGTTTTTCTCATGCATTTGTTTGTAAAGTGGCGTTTCTTTCTTTCCTCCTGGACCACTTGGCCTTTCCTGGGTGCTACTTCTCTGGAAAATCATGATTACAATCACCTGATGGCATCTCCTATTTCAGATTATTTATATATTTCACCAT
Source organism: Megaleporinus macrocephalus (assembly GCA_021613375.1). Classification (NCBI taxonomy): domain Eukaryota; kingdom Metazoa; phylum Chordata; class Actinopteri; order Characiformes; family Anostomidae; genus Megaleporinus; species Megaleporinus macrocephalus. Next base: position 7,125,489 of record CM038710.1, on the reverse strand, counting down.
ATTACTGACCCTTAATTAAAAAATAAGTTAAATGCTGTCTGCAATGCATACAAATTATACATACACAGTACTGTGGACATTCTACTAAAAAATGTTTCCTCATACAGAAAGCTTTTATTTATTTTTAATATATTTAAACAGTATTAATAGAGTAAGTAGTGCTTTCACATACATCAGTGTGATTATTTAACCCTTTCCAAGCTTCTCCTTCTATAAACAACCCATCATTTACAGTTCTCATCTAATACCTGCTTTGACTGCTCAGTACTTCATTAAGCTAAATCAAGATTGCTGCTGAAGGAACTCAATACATTCATACAAAGTCTGGGGCGTCCAGGAGAAATCTGGAACCTAACTTTGTTCTTCAAACTGGAGCACAAAATATGATCTACTTCTCTCACAATAAGATCTTTATGTTACTTTGTATTGTATGTATGACTATTTACATCTGTTCTAATCAGATCTGCTGTTCTTACTGGTGAAAATACACTTATTAATCAGATAATTAGCTTAGGTGCCTAAGACTTGCACAGTAGTAGCACAGTGATATATATATATATACACACACACACATTTGATCCATGCAGAATGTTTACTTTTGGTAAAGCAAACACTTCACTATAGTCTGCGCTGATGAAATACAGTTCAGAGGAAACCCAAAAAAGAACCATTTGTGTAGGAAAATATAATATTTAGTCTAGATCAGACATCTCACATCTTTCATTCCATCCATGTCTCATAATCACAGATGGGTTTTTATAAACGGCTGCCAGAGAAAGTATGCAGGTGCTGCCACTTGGTGACAACATCGAAATGTAAAACTAAGACATACTTTGAGTAGATTTGTGGCTTTGTGATTAAAATGAAGACGCTGCTTAAAAACCTTCAACAAAAAGTTTTCATATCTTTCGTCTGTGCACCTCTGTTTCTGCTTTGCGGTTAAAGTAAGGCTGAAATCTGAAAATAAAGCAGTTTGAAGCTATTATTTCATTTCACTTGTGTCCTGTCTGTAAGGCTATGTTCATATACATTGATTGGACAATAAAACTGAAACATCTGGTTTTAGACCAAAATGATTTATTAGTATGGTGTAGGGCCTCCTTCTGCAGCCAATACAGCATCAGTTGGTCTTGGGAATGACATATACAAGTCCTGCACAGTGGTCAGAGGGATTTTGAGCCATTCTTCTTGCAGGATAGTGACCAGGTCACTACGTGATGCTGGTGGAGGAAAACGTTTCCTGACTCGCTCCTCCAAAACACCCCAAAGTGGTTCAATAATATTTAGATCTGGTGACTGTGCAGGCCAACTTTACTTTCATGTTCATCAAACCAATCTTTGATACAACAGGATACAATGTTTGAACCATTGGATGCACATTGTCCTCCAGAATGGTTCGGTAGTCCTTGACAGTGACGCGCCCATCTAGCACAAGTATTGGGTTAAGGGAATGATATGATATGGCAGCCCAAACCATCACTGATCCACCCTCATGCTTCACTCTGGTCATGCAACAGTCTGGGGGGTACACTTCTTCAGGGCTTCTCCACACCGTAACTCTCCCAGATGTGGGGAAAACAGTAAAGGTGGACTCATTAGAGAACAAAACATGTTTCACATTGTCCACAGCCCAAGATTTGCGCTCCTTGCACCATTGAAACCGACGTTTGGCATTGGCACGAGTGACCAAAGATTTGGCTATAGCAGCCCGGCCGTGTATATTGACCCTGTGGAGCTCCTGACGGACAGTTCTGGTGGAAACAGGAGAAGCTGAGGTGCACATTTAATTCTGCCCTGATTTGGGCAGCCGTGGTTTTATGTTTTTTGGATACAATCCGGGTTAGAACCCATCATCCCTTTCAGACAGCTTCCTCTTGCGTCCACAGTTAATCCTGTTGGATGTGGTTGGTCCTTCTTGGTGCTATGCTGACATTACCCTGGATACCGTGGTTCTTGATACATCACAAAGACTTGCTGTCTTGGTCACAGATGCGCCAGCAAGACGTGCACCAACAATTTGTCCTCTTTTGAACTCTGGTATGTCCCATAATGTTGTGTTATTGCAATATTTAGAGCTAAACTGTCTCTTACCTGCTAACTGAACTTCACACTCTGCTCTTACTGGTGCAATGTGCAATAAAGAAGACTGGCCACCAGACTGGTCCAGTTATATATAGACCTTTTCAAGGAAGGGTGCATTAGAAATATAACAGAATACCCCTCCTATGTTTGACTTTGAACCACTTTGTGCAGTTAAAATATATTGTGAGCCTATAAAAAGATTTAGATAAACAGTATACTTTCACATCTGAGCTCGTAAAGGCCCTGAACTACTGCACTGAAATGGCAGTCGACCCCACTCGCCTACAAGAGTTTGTAAATGAGCAGATAAACTATTCACCACATATTTATATTTTTTCACCATGCATATTTATAGTATACTAGAGACTACGTTCACATCACCAGACTAGAGACACAGAAGTTTTTGCCCTAATGTTACTCAGATGTGATGTTTTCAGAGAGCTAATATATATATAGAGGTGATATACACCAGGGCCGGCCCTTCCATTAGGCAATATAGGCAAATGCTAGGGGCGTCGTCTGTTCAGGGGGGTGCTCACGTGCATGTTTTTTTTTTTTTTACAAATGAACAATGAATAAATATGAAAACAAGCAAAGTCCACATAATCATAACTTCATTGTTTAATAATATTAGTCACATTAATTATTATTATAATAACAACACACAACACCTTTTTAGATTTGGCAAAAGCTTCAAATAAAGTGGTAACTGAGTCCTGACATTTCTAGCACCTGCTGAATTGTAATTAAAGGGGGCTTAGTTTTAATATGAGAATGCATGTTTGATGTGTTTCCATCTTTGGCAGAGAATTTTTTTAAGCAGATCTTACTCACTGACTCATATAGGTTTGCTGACTCTCCCTTTTTATTTGAAACAAATCCAAAATGCTGCCAATCTGTAGCGGTGGTGTTTTTCTTTGAAACCAGCTCGCTTGACTCACAACTAACACTCGTCGTCACTGGTGGTAGTTGTTGTTTTTTATTTATTTTTTAATTTATTATTAAAAAGTTGTTCTCTGCACTACTTTATGTAAAATAGTTTTAAAATATTTTTTGTGCAACACCTTTATATTTATTTATTGTTATACTCTTATATTTATAATTCGTTTACTTTTTATTTGTTTCTTTAATACTGATTTTACTGTTGTTTTAATTCTAAAATTAAAAAAAACCTCAAAAACATAAAGCTTTGCTGTGTCTGTGTGAGCGTATAAACCCAATGATTGATGATGCAGGGGGGCACCAACCAAAATCTCGCCTAGGGCACCACATTGGTCAGGGCCACCTCTACGTGGTGTCTGCTTGCGTTTTAAGCGATATAACAGTCAGGGCCCCTATACTTCATAAGTCAGCTCCGTTGACTTGGTTGTTAAACAACACTTCCAGTAGAGGTCAGTATGGAGTAAATCAAACATGGCGACGGTGGTGGATGTATATTACTTTAATTAATTTAGTAATTATGCTTAATCATTTGAGAAGCTGGAGCTCTTGAAAGTGTTAACAGCCTTTTGTCCCCACAAGTGTGGTTGAAGCTGGAATTGGGAAAGCTTATCAACTGTAAACAACTGCAGTGCAGTGTCACTAAACAAACTTTAAGTAAAAGATAATGTATGTTCTACTATACACATTAACATGTGCTACTTTTAGAAAAATAAAGGTTTAAATAGAAATTCTTGTTTGTGTTTTTTTATGTATTTCTACCTGATTTTCTACAAAACATTGTTTGATGTGCATGCAAGTTTTTTTTAAATCCTTCACATGTTGCCTGCAACAAGATTATAATGCAATGTAGGGTGTTCCACAAAGACTTAATGTATAATTATTATATGTAGTTATTTATTCAGTGGTTTAAATGAAACACCTCAAATCTTTATGAACTGAAAATATTGAAAAATTACTAAAAATAAATAAATAAACAAATAATGTAACAGTTTTTAACTTGCCATTCATGACTGTTACTTTGAAATTCCTTGCCAAGTGGTAAAAGTAGTTATTTATTCTGTGGTGTAAGTAACACATGAGACATATTAGTGTGGTATTTTCCTTTAAACTTGTATGTGTAATGAACTTTTCTTGACTTTTATTTTGAATTTCATTGAAACTTTTTTGAAACTTTAACGGAACTTCAGCAGAGAGGTAGATCTGTTAATCACGCGAGACTACACCAGTCTCGCGCTGTATACTCCTGAAAAAGTCCCGCCGTTTCTTCTTCGTCGCGTCTTGCACTGCCCCCACGGTGTTTAGGGTGTTGTGCCGAATTTTGCACCCCCGCCAGAAAAAGCACCCCTCTCGGGAGAGCACGCTCTATCACTTGAATCGAAAGCTGAGACAATCCGCAAAATTCGGGGGTGCAAAATTCGGCAGTTCAAAAGTCACAAGAAAGCGGCGTGCTTTGTAGTTTTCAAAAAAGACTTCGACGTAAATGAAGTTGCAGCTGCTTGTCTTGGATGTCAACAGTGAAATTAGCAAGTAAGAACCAACCTTTTTTTATTTATTTATTTTTTACACCTGCACTGTTATAACGCGCTGAAGAAAGAAATGCCTGAAGTCAGGTGCATGTACCGCAGCAATGCAGCTCTTCTGGCTCTGGTGATCTAAATCTATAACTTTAAGAAACAGAAATACGGTGTGTGCTTCAGATAAGAGATCTGCTCTGACAGGATGGCTGCGCCTTTAGCCCAAACTCGGTTACATAAGCCGAACAGAGGCTCTACTTAGGGACTGTTATGATGATATTCTTATACTGAAGCACGTACCCAGCGCGGTGCTGCGGGTATTAATGTCACCATACTGTGTTTGTTTACATCCACACCATGGCAGATATCCTCCAGAATAAACCACTGCAGACATGAAATCTTATTAATACTGTGAGACCATAATACTGACCAATGTTTCTTGCGTAGCTGATGCAATATCTTTACTCGTGAGTGCGCTTACTAAAAGGAAAAACTTCCACGGCACTCCATATAAGAGGTGGGAAATAAAAAGTTGTTTATTCCAAGTTTCTAAACATGTGTAGAAACATGTGTAGAAACATGTGTAGAAACACGGGCATCGCCCACTGATGCCCGTGACTCCGACTAGTGGGATCAAGCGCCAGATGATGGATGGATAATAATAATAATAAAGTAATAATGTTAATTATTAATATATACGATTTATATTATTCTTTTTTCATTATAAAATATATCTACTATTAATAATACTATAAACACAGTTGTTATTATAACAAATAAATCATGTCTGCTACATATAGGTTGGGTATAAATAGACTTTATTTCACGTAGGTGATTCCCTATTGGTATCGGTATTGGTATCGGTGATACTTGCCCTGTAATTACTTGGTATCGGATCGATAACAAATTTTGCAGTATCGCACACCACTACTCCAAATTGTGTAAATCAAAACAAAAGGTCAAAGAAAGACATCCTTAGCCTAAGACTACCTAAACAGAGAAGAATTAGCTTTTTAACATCTGAATATTTGATCAACAGCAATATATAACACAGTGCAAAGTAATGTAAGCACTATACTATACTAAAGACACAAAATAAAAGTTCCAGCTCTTAATGATTTGGCTCCTATAAATACCTTATTAATATTAGAGACGGCAGGATCGATCGGCTATGTGTCGGTTTCGATGACTTTTAATCAAAATATGTGATCGGTGATCGGCCGGTATTTCTCCAATTTAGCCAATCCCAAGAGCCGATCGATGGCGCTAAACAATTGAGCTTAATTTCTGTATATCTACATCTACATCTACTAATGATTGCAGTTTTTTGTTTAAAATAAGAGTCTGCATTTAATGACTGCAGTTTTTACTGCATTTATTTAATTTTCTTTTTTTCGTTTTACATTAAGTGTCTAAATGTAATGATTGCAGTATTGGAGATATTTGTTTGATTTACTTTGTTTATTTACTGTTAATTTTGTTAAAAAATATTATGCTGTTTTACTTGAGCTCGTTAAAAATAGTAATAAACCAGTTTAGACCATGTTTCATGTCTTGCTTGCGCGAATAACTACATGTAGCCCTGCTGTGGCATATAGCTCCGCCCTCTATCTGTATCGGCTATCGGCTGATTGCGTTGAAAGGTGAAAAAAGTTGAAATCGGCCTTAAAAACGCTGATCGGTCCATTTCTACATACAACGTTCACACCTCGCGAGTGCTTGGTCAGAAGCTCCGCGGACACCTCTGACGTTTGACTCTTTTTAATGTAAAATATATATATAATATATATCTCATCTAAAACTCTTTAAAGACCTCATATTTACACTAATACTATCATGTCTAGTAGCATGACAGTTGATTTTCATGCAGTATTCAACATATTTCTTTTTTCATAATTAGTGTTTCAGATCATAAAGAGGCTGAAGTGCCGTAGATTTTTGCTCTTATGATTTGTGAGTGTCTTTAAAAGCACTACATCACTTGCGTTTGGATATATTTTTCTTTCTACTCTTTCTAATTCTTTTCTTTCTTTTTATTATTTTTCTATTGCGTCTACTTCATCAGCTGTAAAGAGAGCAAACACTGCGAGACCCGCTGTTGTTCATGTAGGCTGCAGGTGGCGACGGTCCCAGTTGAAGCTCTAGTCTACTAGTCCACTGCGTTTGACTGCTCTCGCTGACCACCAAGGCCAGGAGCAGCCGTATCACGAACATGCCTTCTGTCTGTCTTTGTCGACAGATTGCTTGATGGTTGTGCTTATGTTAGATCTAAGTTCTTGTTTTGGTATTTTGGACCTTTGTTTGTTATTCTAAGTATTGATGTAAATAAACTCTACCTGCAATGGTATCCGCACCTCTTGCCTCCAGAATCATTATAGCCCCAACGTTACGTAGTTCATAACATTAATTTGTTTATTGTGTAATTAGCACAAAATTCTTGCACAGTTGTTGGCTAGGCATTCAGAGCCTACACTACACTAACATCAAACTGAACACAAATTGTCGCTCACAAAGTTTCCTTTTATAATTTATGTACAACAAAACTACAACATGCTGTATTTTGCTTATCTTAGCAGATAAGACTATTAAATCAGCTTTAGTTTTCTCTTCGCTGCCACTAACCCCTTAGCGACGCACCTCTAACCCTGTAGTTATAGCTATGCTCAGGTTTTGGGCACAATTAGTCTAATAGATCGTAGTCATCTATTCAAACCCTCCAGTTTAGATCACACCATTGGCACCTGAAACAAGTGACTGGGAATCAGCTCCTATAGGAACCTTTACAATGACAGCACTTTTTATAGTTTTACAGCACTGTGTTCAAAATTCAATTTCCATGTACCAACATATTTTGATATTTTCAAGTCCATCGTTGTGCTTAATTCCTTTTCCTTCCATTCCCAGGGCGACCCCCTGACCTGGCTTGGGAAAAGTTGCTTTACTGGGACCTTTAACTCAAGGGGGATAATCTAACTATATCATAACATCATTTTGTCCTTTACTGATCTGCCCTCGACAATCAAACCTTAGAGGGAGCAGGAGCTCGGGGTGGAGTTAGAGGTGGACTGGTGGACCAAAGCACTAAAACAAATATTTCTTCATACTGTCCTTGTCTGAAATTGATGCAGTTTAAATTTACTCATAGGACATACTTATGCAATGCAAGCTTGGCTAGTACTTCTTTGGGGTTAAGTCCATTGTGACCCCACTGTAGCAAAGAACCTGCCACCCTGTTACACCTGTTTTGGGCCAGTACTAAGCTTGAGAGGTTCTGGGGAGGGGTCTTTGCTTCTTTAACAAAGGCTTTTGAGTGTAATATAAATCCCTGCCCACTGCTTACGATGTTCACGGTCCCGGCCAAATCCCCGCTGATGTGGCAGCGTGGTAACAGATGTAGCCGGGTGGTAACTGATGTGACGGCGTGGTAACAGATGTAGCAGGGCAGTAACTGATGTGGCGGGGAGGTAACTGATGGGGAGTGAGTAAAAGAAATGAGTGCATGACTGAGTGGTACCTGACTGAGTGGTACCTGACTGAGTGGTACGTGACGGAGTGTTGTGTCACAGAGTGGTACCTGACTGAGTGGTACCTGACTGAGTGGTATCTGACTGAATGGTACCTGACTGAGTGGTATCTGACTGAGTGGTACCTGACTGAGTGGTACCTGACTGAGTGGTACCTGACGAAGTGGTACGTGACGGAGTGTTGTGTCACAGAGTGGTACCTGACTGAGTGGTATCTGACTGAATGGTACCTGACTGAGTGGTATCTGACTGAATGGTACCTGACTGAGTGGTATCTGACTGAGTGGTACCTGACGAAGTGGTGTGTGACGGAATGGAGTGATACCTGACGGAGTGGTGCATGACAGTGGTACGTGGGCGAGTGGTGTGTGACGGAGTGGTATCTGACTGAGTGGTACCTGGCGGAGTGGTACCTGACGGAGTGGTGTGTGACGGAATGGAGTGATACCTGACGGAGTGGTGCATGACAGTGGTACGTGGGCGAGTGGTGTGTGACGGAGTGGTATCTGACTGAGTGGTATCTGACTGAGTGGTACCTGACGGAGTGGTGTGTGACGGAATGGAGTGATACCTGACGGAGTGGTGCATGACAGTGGTACGTGGGCGAGTGGTGTGTGACGGAGTGGTGCGTGACAGAGTGGTACCTGACGGAGTGGTGCGTGACAGAGTGGTACCTGACGGAGTGGTGCGTGACAGAGTAGTACCTGATGGAGTGGTACGTTACTGAGTGGTACATGACTGAGTGATACGTGGGCGAGTGGTGAGTACCAGGCGGTAACTGGCGGACAGAGGTGGTGTGTGACGGAGTGGTACCTGACGGAGTGGTACCTGACAGGGAGGTGTGTGACGGAGTGGTACCTGACAGGTGCATGACAGAGTTTTAAGTCAAGTCAAGTCAAATCAAGTCAAGTTTATTTGTATAGCGCTTTTTACAAATGTTGTCTCAAAACAGCTTTACAGGAATTTTAAAAGCATGAAAAACATGAAATCACAGCTGTTTATCCCTTGTGAGCAAGCCAGAGGCAACGGTGGCAAGAAAAACTCCCTCAACTGGAGGAAGAAGTCTTTGGAGGAACCAGACTCACAAGCAGAGACCCATCCTCCTCTGGTCGAACAGTACTTAAAGTTAATAAACTAAAGCTGAGTCTGAAGGTAAAAGCTTTAGAAGCTGTACAGGTGCTACATCAGGTGGATGATACAGTGATGCAGTCAAGGATGGAGCAAATGGCACCAATGGAGAGGAGAACTGGTTGGTGCCAGGTGACGGGGGCCCCTGGTGGTCAGTCCTTTAAATTATTCGGCGGGACAGGTGGGCGGTTATTTTCACGGAAAGAGAAAAGAAACAGAGTTGGTTTTGGTTTGGGTTAGTACAGAGACAGAGTTAGTTCTGGTTTGTGTTAGTACAGAGACAGAGTTAGTTCTGGTTTGGATTAGTACAGATAGTTCTGGTTTGGGTTAGTACAGAGACGGAGATAGTTCTGGTTTGGGTTAATACAGAGTCAGAGTTAGGTTTGGTTCAGGTTAGTACAGAGACAGAGTTAGTTCTGGTTTGGTTTAGTACAGAGACAGAGTTAGTTCTGGTTTAGGTTAGTACAGAGACAAAGTTAGTTCTGGTTTGGGTTAGTACAGAGACAGAGTTAGTTCTGGTTTGGGTTTGTACAGAGACAGAGTTGGTTCTGGTTTGGGTTCGTACAGAGACAGTTCTGGTTTGGGTTAGTACAGAGACAGAGTTAGTTCTGGTTTGGATTAGTACAGATAGTTCTGGTTTGGGTTAGTACAGAGACAGTTCTGGTTTGGGTTAGTACAGAGACAGTTCTGGTTTGGGTTAATACAGAGTCAGAGTTAGGTTTGGTTCAGGTTAGTACAGAGACAGAGTTAGTTCTGGTTTGGGTTGGTACAGAGTCAGAGTTAGTTTTGGTTTGGGTTAGTAGAGAGACAGAGTTAGTTCTGGTTTGGGTTGGTACAGAGACAGAGTTGGTTCTGGTTTGGGTTAGTACAGAGACTTAGTTAGTTCTGGTTTGGGTTAGTACAGAGACAGTTCTGGTTTGGGTTAGTACAGAGACAGAGTTAGTTCTGGTTTGGATTAGTACAGATAGTTCTGGTTTGGGTTAGTACAGAGACGGAGATAGTTCTGGTTTGGGTTAATACAGAGTCAGAGTTAGGTTTGGTTCAGGTTAGTACAGAGACAGAGTTAGTTCTGGTTTGGGTTAGTAGAGAGACAGAGTTAGTTCTGGTTTGGGTTAGTACAGAGTCAGAGTTAGTTTTGGTTTGGGTTAGTACAGAGACAGTTAGTTCTGGTTTGGGTTAGTAGAGAGACAGAGTTAGTTCTGGTTTGGGTTAGTACAGAGACAGAGTTAGTTCTGGTTTGTGTTAGTACAGAGACAGAGTTAGTTCTGGTTTGGGTTAGTAGAGAGACAGAGTTAGTTCTGGTTTGGGTTAGTACAGAGTCAGAGTTAGTTTTGGTTTGGGTTAGTACAGAGACAGAGTTAGTTCTGGTTTGGGTTAGTACAGAGACAGAGTTAGTTCTGGTTTGGGTTAGTACAGAGTCAGAGTTAGTTTTGGTTTGGGTTAGTACAGAGTCAGAGTTAGTTCTGGTTTGGGTTAGTAGAGAGACAGAGTTAGTTCTGGTTTGGGTTAGTACAGAGACAGAGTTCGTTCTGGCAGGGGGCAAATGTGTTTCAGCAGCATGCTTGTTCTGAAGGCTCTGGCTGGGGTTAGGTTTTGGAATATACAATGGCTTCCCCCATCAACAATCTTCTGACTGCGTGGTTTGTGAAGTAAGATGTGAACCAGGATAACGCAGTTCTTGTGATTCCAACCATATTTTCTAATCTGTCTAAGAAAATAGTGTGATCTATAGTGTCAAAAGCTGCACTTAGATTGAGTAGTAGCAGCAGACGTGGCCCTGATCAGAGGCAAGAAGAAGATCCTTTGTTATCTTAACTAAAGCTGTCTCTGTGCTGTGATGTGGCCTAAAACCAGATTGGAATTTTTCATATATGTTGTTCTTATGTAGATGAGAACAGAGTTGTTGAGCTACAGCCTTTTCTAAAATCTTAGAGATAAAAGGTAAATTGGAAATCGGTCTATAACTGGACAGTTTTCTGGGGTCAAGATTTGGCTTCTTTATCAAAGGTTTTATCACAGCTAGTTTAAAAGACTTAGGTACATGACCCAGACTAAGAGAAGAGTTAATGATAGTTAAGATGGGTTTAATTATAGCTGGTGATACTTGTTTTAATAGGTTTGTTGGAATCATATCGAGTGTGCATGTAGCAGAGTTTGAAGAAGAGATAAGTTTTTCTAGTTCTGACTGCTGAAGTGGACAAAATGTTTCTAGTCTTTCTTCTAAAATCACTTTTGGCGCTGTCTCAGCCAAACCAGATGAGGGATAGGTTACTGGTATCAGTTGAACTTTTTGTCTAATATTCTCAATTTTGCTAGTGAAGAAGTCCATGAAATCATTGCTGCTGTAGTCGGCGGGTATTTGAGGTTCAGTTCCTGGTTTTTGGTAAGTTTTGCGATTGTGCTAAATAAAACTCTAGGATTGTTATTGTTGTGTTCGATGAGTGTGGACAGGTATGCTGAGCGTGTGTTGATAAGTGCCTTTCTGTAACTGCTAAGGCTGTCCTTCCAAGCAGAGTGAAATACCTCCAGCTTAGTTAGTCTCCATTTGTGCTCTAATTTCCGTACTGCCTGTCATGCGTATTTCATTGTTGTACCACGGAGCGAGCTTTTTTTTAGAGTTAAGGGATCTTATATTAAACAAACCAAACTTTAGTTCAGAGATGCTGCAGCTAGATACTGGATCTGATATTTTTATATGTATCTAGGTAACGAATCTCTGTCAACAATGGTTACAGTCTCGATATATCTGTATCTAGGTAACAAATCTCTGTCTGCAATGGTTACAGTCTCGATATATATTTGTATCTAGGTAACAAATCTCTGTCGGCAATGGTTACAGTCTCGATATATCTGTATCTAGGTAACGAATCTCTGTCGGCAATGGTTACAGTCTCGATATATCTGTATCTAGGTAACGAATCTCTGTCGGCAATGGTTACAGTCTCAGTATATCTGTATCTAGGTAACGACTCTCTGTCGATAACAGTTACAGTCTCACTATTACTATATCTAGGTAATGACTGTTTATCGTCGCTACTTACGTGGCCCAGAGTGGTACCTGACTGAGTGGTATGTCACAAAGTGGTACCTGATTGAGTGGTGTGTGACGGAGTTGTACCTGAGTGGTATGTCATGGAGTGGTAATGGACTGAGTGGTATGTCATGGAGTAGTACCTGACAAAGTGGTACGTGATGCAGTGGTACCAGATGAAGTGGCATGTGACTGAGTGGTAAATTTAATTCTAAAATAACTGCAGTTCTCCTTGTAAATGAAGTTCCTGACCAAACATATGTTAATTTAATTTGAAATATGTGTAAAAACTTATAATAAAAAAAACGTTTTGCATGACGGAGTGGTTGGGTTGAGCTTGAGGGCCAACTTAAAAAAGCAGCTGTTCCGCGTGGCTCCAAAAACTCCAATTATTTCACTTTTGTCTTCTTAATGTCACATATAGCAAATATTTAGCATTTATAGATCAAACAAGTTAATGGGGTAATCATTACATCAAACTGAGGGGGAAAAAATATACAATATTTTATTTTGAATAAATATATCTTAACAGGGATGCATAAAAACTCTGGAAATAATACAATAATTGATATAAAAAATAATTATTTGGTGATATTTCGGGTGCAAATATAATGCTGGTCCATACTTGTAAAAATGGTCATGGTACTAAAGGAGAATGATTACAAACCATATGTTACTCATATGCTGCGTTAACAAGAACACTTGAGTTCATAGCTTTAGGCTTTAGAAACGCATCACCCTTTAAATGCGACCCCCAATGCAACACGACCCCCACTGACCCGTACATAGAGTGGTTGCAGTGTTCGGTACTGATGGTCGGAATTCGCAAAAGAAGTAAGTTTAGCGCGATTATTTGAACAGATTTTACGACAAAACTGTTCAAACTTGCACTACAGCCAGAAACGCGCATGCACAACCCATATGGCCCACAGTACCTTTTGACTGCGACTCGGGCTGTTAGGAGCTGCTATGCTAACATCGAGCTTCTATGCTAGCCGAATTTAACAGTATTAAGAAGTACAAAGGCAGAGAGATGACCGCGTCGTCATTTTTGTCACAGCGAGGTTTAGGTCAAAGGTACTGTTCGAGAAATGCCGTTAAAAAGCTTTTTTTTTTTACTGGAATTTGGCAAAAACTATTGTGTTTCGGAGACGTCGTAGTCATTTCGCTGGCTGGCTAGCAAGCCCACCAGGCCAGACGGCGATGTTCCGAATGAAGTTTTGCTGTGTTTATGTCGAACCTTTAATCATCATATTCTTCGTCTTCGTTTGCATCTAATAGTTAACCTGGTAAACCTGGTAAAGAACACGAAGCAAACTCGACCCGATTTGGCCTGTTTAGCTGCTGTTTAGCCCGCGGTAACGGCCGTTTCTGCTAGTCACACTAGCACCAGTGAAATATTGTGGGTTCTGGTTTTAAAGCTTAAGTATTAAAACTTTGTTTCACCACTCGAAAATCTTCTAACAATGAAATTCAACCTCGTAGTTGACGTAATATCTTACAAGTATTGCATAGCATTTCATAATTTCAACTTGCCATCTCATAATTATGACTTATTGCCCCATGAAATGTTTTACTGTTGTGATATTCGCTTTGTGTCATAGGTAACACCTCCCGAACAACATATGCAATACACCACACATCTGTCACACATATGACGTACTTTCTCCTAGTTATGACTGCATGACATAGTATCGTATAATGATGTTTTAAATGTGTCATAAATAGGACTTATTTTCTCATAGTTACGGCCTCGTATCACGTTAAAAGAGTCAGTTTTACTTAATGTCTTAATAGCATCACATAATTACAACTTGGTACCTCATAAAAATGTCTTTCTTTGTCAATTACGATTTAGGTTTTGTCTTATAATGACTATGTCACAAATTACTTTTTCAAAATTATGAGTCATAAATATGACTTACTTTCTCATAGTTATGATTTAGCTCTCAGTGTGAGATTGGGATGGACGGCACGGTGTTGTAGTGGTCATCTCCTCACAACAAGACGACCCAGGTTGGATTCCTGGTCCGGGTGGTCTGTGTGGAGTGTGTATGTTCTCCCCATGCTTGAGTGGTTTTCTTCCAGGTACTCTGGTTTCCTCACACATTCCACATGCATGTTAGGTTGACCGGCCACTCTAAATTACCCGTAGGTGTGTGCGCATGAGTGAATATTGACCATGCAATGACCTGGCGAACTGTCCATGGTGAACCCCGTCTTTGCCCGATGATGCTGGGATTGTCTCCAGCCCCCCCATAACCTGCTTGATTGTAAAAGTTAGTAAAGTTATAATGTCTAAGTTTGAATACCATGAATATTTTCTGTGACATCCATGTTTGTTCCCGGAGATGTTGTTCTGGGTGGTGCAGTGGGTAGCCAGTTGCCTCATGGGGATTGATTCCCCCCACTGGGCGAGTGTTTATATATGTGGAGTTTGTATGTTGCAGGTTATTAATCTCTTTTTTTTTTGAGGTGAGCCAAATGTAGAAGATCTATAAAAAAAGCTTCTGGAATTAGTACTACCTTTATTTACCTGTCTTTCAGATGGAACCACAGATCTGCAATATGGCTGCTGTCATTTTTACTTTAAGTTGGATACTATTTCATAAAAAAGTATATAATAATATATGTGTCTGTTGTTCTCTGCTTGTAGGAATTTGTTGAGTATGCAGCGCTGCAAGACAACATTATTGTTCTTAATGCTGATGGCTATCAAGGCATCAGCATTTAAAGGTTTGTAAATGACTTTAGTTATACTACTGTTCAACAATTACAGACTGTAGTCCATCTGATTTGTTGAATACATTGTTCATCCCCTTTCACCCTGTTCTTCAATAGTCAATCTAGAAAACAACTGAGATCACAACACGGGCACTCTGTTGAAGTGAAGCACGTAGTCCAGGTCGCATCTTGGTAGGTTGTCATATGCCTGCCAAAAGTTTGTGGACCCTTTTTTTTCTTTTTTTTTTTTAATTTTCTATTAATGTTTTATTTTCATTATGTCCCATAGCTTAGGTCAGAGAGCATCACCAGGCAATTTTTAGACAGTAATTTACTACTACTTTACATTAGTACACATTTGTAAAACCTTATATTCATCAAAGTGTCTTCCTTGGTATGTACTGAAGGTCTTTTGGCCCAGATGTGGTGGTGAAGATTAATAACAATACAACAAGAAGATATAAACCAATGGTCTGTGGCATTATTATTATTATTATTATTATTATTATTATTATTATTATTATTATAGGGCTCTAGCTTGCGAATGAAAAAAAAAAAAGGTTAGTGTCCCTAAACTTTTGGCTGGCAATGTTTAACCACACAAAAACTAACTGGACATCTAAATTTCTGTTTCAGTTTCAGAAGCAGCTTACTGCTACAAGGAAGATGACTGCAGTAAGTCAATGCATTTTATGGTCTTTAGATTTGTGTTATTTTGGCTTTTCCAGATTTTAGCCCATCCAGTGCATACTCATAGTTTTGTTTCCCACCAGATCCTTACATGTGGGGAAAATACTCTCCTTCCTGCGCACCTCATGAGACCAAACTGCACTCACCCATCGACCTCCGGGATGGAGCAGTCAAGAATGATTCACTTTTTCTCGAGTTTAGGGGTTTCGGTGATCCACAGGCTTCCTGGACTGTGGCTAACGTTAGGGACACTGGTATGATGCACATCTATATGCACACTGGTTATGTAACTTGATCAGAGGTGATGGCTTAAGATGGAAAAGATAGTAATGTGCATCTGAAGCAGTTCAGCTTACCTGGAGTACCCAGTTATATTAATTATAATTGTTATAATGATTAAATTATTCTTAATCACATTTTATTTAGTTAATCACAGTTACTCGCATTTGCCTTATTTGTTTAAATTGGACTGAATAATTCTTATCCATTTAAAAGCGTTTGCTATAGCTGTATGAACGAACAGAGCAAGTTTCGTCTGAATGTATCCATCACTTTCAATAAAGCAGTAATATTATTTTTATCATGTGAACATAGGCTTCTTGTAAACTGAGCATGATAATTATTTTCACCACTGACTTAACAGTGCCAGGGTGTCCCAGTTTATGGCCCTCTAGCGATCATACAGCTACATTTAAGCCTTAATTTAAGTTTTGAGAGGAATTGTGATTTTCTATTAATCATATATTTACAGTTGTATCTGTGTCATCTGCTGAAAGTGTTCTTAAGTGATGTTACTGATATTACTTAATGTGTATGTCATTGATAATTAAATTCATGGCAAAAACTTTGCAGCTTTGCTTTAATAATAATAAGGGGATACGACTTGTTATCCTTATTATTTGTATTGTTCATAATTTATTCATTTATTACTTTTATATTAAAAATAATTAAATTATGAATTTACAGTACAGGAGTTTTCAGCAGCTGGGGCAATCTCATTTCAGAAAATATCTCTCATTTAGGAAAAAAGTAAGTGTTTTTTTTTTTTTTATACTTATGTTTGGCTGGAGGGATGAGTTAAACTTCTGTATGGAAAAAATGTGATATTGTATAGTACTGGTTTAATTTTACTGAGTACTAAGGCTGGGTTCCGCCACTGATTTCCCGGATCGATTCGATCTCTATTCACAAGATCCCGATTCAATTCGATTTCCGATTCGATTCGATTCAATTCAATTCAATTTCGATTCATTTAAGGATTTCACTTACAATAATGTTTTGTTTGAATATGAAAAGAGATTTTCAGAGAACTAATGTGGTAAATGTACAAGGAACACTCAATTACTAAAAAACATTAGTGTTTATATGTTTATATTCACCGTATTTCGCTGGAATGCTAATTTTAAAGATCGATCTCGGGTTTATACGAATCGATATCGGATTATTCAAATGAAGATCCATTTGAATTGAAAAATCGATTTTTTTAAACACACCCCTACTAAGCACAGCCAGGCAGGTTTGAGAATTGAGGTATGATTTTGAGGTTCACGCACACACCTAAACCATGGAAACGAGTGTGCCGGAATGATGTAAAATAAGTAGTGAATAAGAAGTGAAGACTTTAGTTATACTATATTATATACTATATTATAGACTAAGAGCTTTATTATTATAAATGCTTTTGAGATGGAAATGCCTGTAAATGCATAGGCAAATCTATATATTAACAAATCGCACTAATCTGTTTTTAAGGTCTGCTTATGTTTTATTTATTATTATTATTATTTATTTTATTTTATTTTAATTGTATGGTGTGTGTTGTATGGTGGTAAAACCAAAGGAAAATGTTCTGCTTTGGCAGGACAATGAAGCTTTATTCTATTCGAATTGAGTTTGTGATGGTACAAAACATTAACAAACCTGGCCCTTACACCTGCGGTTGTACAATGTCATTTCAGTGCACAGGAGTGTCAGTTTGCATGTAACATGTATTTGTATTTTGATTGCTAGTAATTCAGAAGATCCAGTGGCATTCTGGGCAATAATGGATGAGTGCAATTGCAGCTATTTTAAAAAACGCCTTTCATTTTTCCTATGGAAAACAAATGCTTAAATCAGGAATTCCTAATATGGGCATAATGCCAATTACAAAATGACCACACAACTTAAGAGGTCTATCACATGCTTATTTGCTGTGTTTCATTTAGTTGTTGCAGAGTTTGATGAAGGTATGACCGTGTCTGGAAGCTGGTTACAGTATGACTATAGACTTGTGGAGATGAGGTTCCATTGGGGGTCTAAAACCACCAACGGATCAGAACACACTCTCAACAAGCGCAGGTTCCCTATGGAAGTACGCACAGCAACACATGCTCTCACACTGCCTTTCACTAGCTCCATATTGACATCAATTGTCATTAATTGGGTTTGTTGACTTCAAAATATACAGTGCAAATGTGGGGATTGACACATTTTTGTTATTAGATGCAGATTGTTGGTGTTGCTGCTGGATTTGTGGACGTGGAGACGGCTTCCCAGCAGAAGTCAGGCCTGGTCATGATAGGAGTCTTCATTGATGTAAGTTGAAGCTCTTGCTCACCCTCCCAGTTTGTAATGTTCACTTTTAAAATAGACTTTGTGTCCGCAAGTAGGGATTGGTAAGATGATCTTCTCTAATACATTAATACCTGCACTTGTATTCTGATACCAATGCCAGTAATAGTCCTCATACATGGTGTTTTGTGCTGTGAATGCTGGGACAAATTTTACCACTACTGACCATTACAGCCCTCGCGGCCTCACTAATTAGCAGACGCACTCATCCAGGGTGACGAAGGGGACGATGCACACTCATTAGGAGACCCAATTAGATATCAGAGACACACACACATAAGCACCAGCGCAACATACTTTATGTATGCATTAATAATAATACAGTCCATCTCGGTCCCTGAGTGTCCTTCACTGCCCACGCAAGGGAGAGAGGAAGTCTATGTGCTGTTGGTGCTCCTCCCCAAGCAAACTATAGCTGGTCGTCATCCAGGGAGGAGCATCCACCTCCTAAGGCAGCTACTCCACCCCTCCTCCACAACAGTGGCTTACAAAAGTGCTTTGTTGTTCACGTTAATTGGTAATTCCATGATTTCTCTGCAAACCTTAGTCGATGAGATGTAAACTGTGATTACAAGTGGTTTGATATGAAATGGTACTTCTCAGAGAAGCTCAGATTTCTTTATAGTTGTGGTGATAAGAACCAGGGATTATATACAATTCAAAAGGAGCACAGAAGACTGTACTCCTCTCTTAAACAGTTAAACAAGGTGCTCTCTTTCCCTTGTAATACATACATTTTATTTATTACCTAAAACCACAAGTGAAGCTATACACGTCTGGCTTTTTATATGATGTTTTTATATTGACGATGATAAAATAGTGGAAAGTCTTAAAAACTACCACTAAACTACCACTAAACCACACTACTTTGGAAAAAAGCATTATCTTATCAATAAGTGTATGTTCACCAGTAAGAACACCAGATTTAATTAGAACAGATGTAAATAATCATACATACAATACAAAGTAACATAAATAACTTATTGTGAGAGAAGTAGATCATATCTTGAGCTCCAGTTCGAAAAAACAAAGTAGTGTTCCAGATTTCTCCTGGACGCCCCAGACATTGTATAAATGTGTTCAGTTCCTTCAGCAGCAATCTTGATTTAGCTTAATGAAGTACTGAGCAGTCAAAGCAGGTATTAGATGAGAACTGTAAGTAATACTGGGTTGTTTCCAAAAGAAGAAGCTTGGAAAGGGTTACATAAACACACTAACGTATGTAAAAGCACTACTTACTCTATTAATACTGTTAAATATTTAAAAAATAAAGTGTTTTGTTGACCTAAAAATAATAAAAGCTTTATGTCTGGAAGAAATAGCTTTTTAAATATAATATTTTTCCCAAGTGGCTAAAACTTTTGCATAGTACTGTCAGGCGTCAGACAGTGTATTCATAACTATTTCCTGTGTACGAGCTTTTGAGGCATGAGATGCTTCCGACATCTGGTTTGTACTCACAACTCTGTGTACAATTCTGAGTTGGGAAGTGTTTTTGTAATGAAGTATTTCATATCAAATCACTCTGAATTACTTTGTTTATAGGGGTGTAAGAAAATATCAAAAATATCGAATATGGGGAGAATCGATACTGTATCGATTCTCAAAAACATAGTATGGATACACAGATTCTGGCAGACAGTGAATCATAGTGTGTTGTGTTTAAACCTCTGACCGCTAGATGGCAGTGTTGTAATCCATTTTCAGATCCACTTCAACATTAACAAGCAGCACAAGGGCGCAATGCTATTGTAAGCATTGACAAACCTGTTCATGTAGTGGTGTGTTTTAATAGTAGGATTTGAAAAATCACAGTATATCACTTTGCTTGCAGTATCGCAATATATATCACAATATATTGAATTGTGACCGCTGTATCACGATACACAATGTATCACCAGGTTCTTGCCAATACACAGCCCTGTTTGTTTACATCTTTACTACTTGAATTATGCAGGTTTGACACTAATATTGCTTGATATTAATGACGTAAATGAGTGCTTTATATATTAGTGCTTTTATATTTAGAAATATATAGATTATAGTATACATTTTTAAAGCAAACATGAAAAAAGGAAACATATTTGGCAGTGTTTTGCTCTCTGATGTGCTCTGTCCTTAGACTGGCACTAAAGAAAACGTACCTTTTAAGGCCATATCTGATGCTCTCAGCAAGGTGCAATATCCAGGTAATTTAAAACGGAGTTAAAAAGTATATCTTCACTTTCATTCTTCGCTCTTTTCTCACCACCCTTTTATTTTATTTGATCCTTTCCAGGCGATTCAGTGAAAATCATGCCACCAAACTTGATAAAGTTCATGCCTGCAAAGGATACCAAGTTCTTTCTCTACCAGGGAGGACAAACCACTCCGCCCTGCCTCCAGAACGTGGAATGGATTGTGTTTGAGAGTCCTATCTTGATCTCCAACGATCAGGTGAGAACATGCCATGTAAAGCCTGAAGTAATAATTAAAATAATTTAAAATTCAGTGGCGTTGAGTCAGATTTGGCAGGGTTTTTTTCTGGACCACCGCACACGTCCTTACATATAACCGTTCCCTATTCAAAAAGATATGGGGCACAGCAAAATACTGAGACACATACATTAGCTGCTTGCACAATTACACTAATACTTGTATTGTAGCTTTTTAACTAACTTAAATATTGATTTGATTGTGATTTTCGGTCTTACCAATTTCTTGGTAGTCGGTAATATAACGTAGAAGCAGGAGGCAAAAACCTGGCAAGACCCACTTTTTACTTCTGCAATTATTAATTCAAGGCCATCTGCTCAATTTATTAGTGCCCCCCCCCCTTTAATATGGCCGTCATTGGTCAGTTTCTGACCAAAGGAGTGCTGTTGTCCAGTGGTCAGTTGTTGAGTTTTTATAGACATCAGTGTCACTGCTGTACTGAGAATGACCCACCACCCAAACAATACCTGGACTGGCAGCGTAAAGAGATTAGAATTGGGAAAAGGATATTAACTAACTGTACTAAGACTGAGTTTGTGCTAAGCTTGATTTTAACTCTCTTTTCTGGATGCAGTTTTGTCTCATTCTAATCCGGCACTCTCATTTGTGATTCTGCTTTTGTTTAGTGCTTCAGCCTTAACACGCTCAGTTGGGTTTCTGTCCAGCAGGTGGTGCTAGTAAGCAGCTGTAAGTCTTAACTTCATTTTCCAAATGAGTACTTGTTTTTTGCAGGTGCGTAGTGCCACAATACAGTGGGACCATGTGGTGAAGCTTGTTACTTTGGGAAGGAAAACAGTAAAGAGGACCTATTATACTTTTTATACTTGTTCTTTTTAGTGTGTTGCAGCATCTTGTGCATGTAAACGTTCTGTAGAGTTATAAAGGAGAAACTCTTCTTTTCCGCTGCTTTAAATGCCTTAATGAAATACCAGAAACTTACCTCTCTGATGTCCAGCTGGTTTCGCCTGACTTCCAGGATCAGACTCTGACTCCAACTGATACAGCAGAACCGAAGCTGTCGCAATATGCTGTTATTTTCAAACGGGGCTACTCAGATTATATTTATATATTTTTTTATCTTTATCAATTTGGATCTGTATGTTATTAACTTTCTAATAAAATTTATTATCTACACCAATCAGCCACAGCGTTTAAACCACCTCCTTGTATCTACAAACACTGTCCATTTTATCAGCTCCACTTACAATACAGGAGCACTTTGTAGTTCTACACTTACAGTAGGGCTGAACGATTTTGGAAAATAATCTAATTGCAATTTTTTATCTATAAATTGCGATTGCGATTTAAAATGCGATTTTTAAAAATGTCTTCTCAAGTATTTTTCAACAAACAGAAGCAATAAATCAATCTGTTTAATAATAAACAATGTCAGATTTATTTAAGGCACAGATAACAATAAAGCAAACAAATCTATGCTTCCCCTTTTCACCATTTGTTTTTTTTTAATGGAAAAAACAATAGATATTAAAAAAAAATTAACTTGCTGCTCTCCAGCTAGTAACATCATAAAAAAAATAAAGTGCAAAAAACATAAAGAGAATCTGCTTTAACCAGCTCGTTATTTTCTGGGAATTCAAACTCAGTGAACACAAAATAAATCTGTTCTTATTAAAACTCTGGTATGGCTCCGATGTACGGCTGGACCACAGATCAGTTGTTGTGGCAAAAAACTCCACTGTTTTCAGCTCAGCTGAAACTCTGTTTCGGCATTTTTTATACAGCTCAGGTATAGCAACTTGGCTAAAATATGTGCGTGAGGGCATTTGGTAGCGCATATCCAGTGTTTTTAACAAAGCCATGAAGCCGGGCTTGTTCACTATATTAACGGGCATCATGTCTTTCGCTATGAACTCCGTTACTATTTCAGCGTGCCGCTTCGAATTATGTCCATAAGGAGTTACACTTTCAAACAGTTCGGTCAGTGATCCCTGTCGGCTGGTACTTGGCGTATTTGAAGATGCAGCACTGGTCGTTGGCATTTTAGCCTTGCAAATATCATACGAGGCTTTGTGGTGTTTTTTTAAATGCTGAAAAAGGTTTGTAGTGTTACCTCGCGTCGTAGCAACATTAGCAAGACACGTTTTGCACAGTACCTGACGTTGAGCAGCATCTTCTTTTTTAAAGCCAAAGTAATTCCACACAACTGATGTGCTGCTCCTCTTTGGTATTAGACTTTCAGTTGTGTCAGCTTCTGTCGAGCCTGAAGCCATTGTGCAACATGTTAAAGTGCGCTGTGTTGACTTCACTTCTCCACCTCCCTGCCTCCTGCTCGGGTTTGCTCCGTTCGTCCTCGGCTCGGCTCGCTCCCAAGTCACGTGACCAGTTTAAATCGCAGCCTGTGCGGTTAGAGAATCGCGTTTTTAAATATCGCGAAATTATCGCAAATGCAATTAATCGTTCAGCCCTAACTTACAGACTGTAGTTCATTTGGTTATATGTATACTTTGTTATCCTGTTCTTCAATGATAAGGACCCCCAAAGGACCACCACAGAGCTGGTATTACTTGGGTGATGGATCATTCTCAGCACTGCACTGACACTGACGTTGTGGTGGTGGTGGTGTGAGTGGATCAGACACAGCAGTGCTGCTGGAGTGTTTAAACACTGTGTCCACTCACTGTCCACTCTATTAGACACTCCTACTGCTTGCTGGTCCACCTTGTAGATGTAAAGTCAGAGACAGTAGCTCGTCAGCTGCTGCACAGTTTGTGTTACTCTAGTTCTTCATCAGTGGACACAGGATGCCGCCCACAGGACACTGTTAGCTGGATGTTGCAGGTTGGTGGACAATTCTCAGTCCAGCAGTGACACCGAGGTGTTTAAACACCTGATCCACTCATACTAGCGCGACACACACTAATGATTCACCTCTCTAATAGTACCTGCTCTGTGGTGGTCCTGTGAGGGTCCTGACCTTTAAAGAACATGGTGAAAAGTGATAAACAATGTATGTAGTGAATCAGATGAACTACAGTCTGTAAGTGTTGAACTACAAAGTGCTCCTATATGGTCAGTGGAGCTGATAAAATTGGCAGTGTGTGTAGATACAAGGAGGTGGTTTTAGTGCTATGGCTGATGTGTTACAATACGTGTACGAGGAAGTTCCTGACCGAAGTACATGGAGTGGGGATTAAAATGGATATTTAAATCAGGGATGTAAAGAAATTTTATAGTTCTCTCTCTCTTTCTCTCTCTCTCTCTCTCTCTCTCTCTCTCTCTCTCTCGTTTGCAGTATTTGAGGTTTGTCACTCACCTGTATTACACCAATAGAACCACTCCTGAGCAGAAGTTGCTGCTGGAGAACTATCGTCCCATCCAGTCCAGCTCCAAGCATCAGATTTTTACCTCATCTGCTATTAAGATCCACTCACCAAAAGGAGCCAGCCAAAGCCAGCATACACTCTACACCCGCCTCTTCATCCTCCCTGGCCTGCTGCACGTCAGCCTCAGCGTGGCTTGAACGCTGAACCAAAATCTAAGAATGGGCTTTTCTTGGAACAGCAGCAGTAGAGAAACCACCATCTTATGAGTATGTGTAGAATGTTAATGTAGAATGTATTTAACTTCTCTTCTGTGACTGTGCCAAAATGCAACACGACTCACTGCTTAATAGATAAGCTATACGTAAATATAGGAATAATACAAATTACTGTAAATTGTTAAAACATGACATCTGAGTGAAAATGAATGCTGTAAACAGGTGGAATTCCTGCCTGTAAGAAAGACAGTACCTCAGTTGGTGTATATGACCATATAGTGTAGTTTCAGTTTCTCCAAATTAAGAAAGCAAAGTTCTCATATGGTGCATAATTGTGCTGTTTTTGCTGGCCTGTATTTCCGTTAGGTCTTTATTTTAGTTACGTGTGTAAAGTTTTATTTCTAATACATATAAAATACAGTACACTGTACACGCTGTGTTGTGCCAACTTTCACTGATAGGCTGATTAATGCTGTGATTGGCTGCTGTTGGCTCTGACGGGCAAAAATGCTGGTGTCTGTCATAACTAACGCTGCTGTTAAAACGTGTTAATATCATGCTGCTCTAACGGTACTTAGAATTTCAGCTCGTAATGTAGCACTCAGATTTCTGAGCATTACTTAAGTGCCTCAAAATATGTTTGAGTTCCTATAAGCTATTGTATTCATTGTTATGTTATTGTACAGGTACTGTACCAAAAAATTGAATGTATTGAATGTTCCATTCATGCAGTAGCACTGACTTGAATGTTTGCCTGGGGTCCTAAAAAGATGTTATCTTGTTGGATTATATATTTTGGTGACAATAAAGCTCTTATTGCTTGATTATGGAGCTTGTTTTGTGTTTGTGCAGCATAGCTTTAATCCTATGAAGATTTATGTAGTTGCCCTTGACTGAAGACATGCAATACTTGCAATAAAAAATATTTATATCAATTGACATGTACAGTACACTGTATGGCCAAAAGCATTCACTCATCCATCCAAATCATTGAATTCAGATTATATAACCCGTTCCATGGCCACAGGTGTATAAAGCCAGGTTAAAACCATGTTTAGGGCAGCTTTGAAAAAACAGGTGATAAAAAATAAAGACTTGCAAATTTTAAGTATTGGAATGGAATGGAAATGAAATACAACAGCTGAAGGTTTATTGCAGTTTACAAAATGTCTACAAACACGAAGTTGGGACAATAATAAAAAAATCAATAGAATATTAGTGAATATGTGATTCGTTCATAGGGTGTGTCTCAAAACCTAGTGAGTGTCTAAGTAGGCTGTCTAGGTAGCAGCTGTGTAAGTAGCAGTGTTCTCTCCTCATCTCTCCTCATAAAACAGATTACTGAGACGCTCTAGTTAGAGAGAGACTGCGTCACAGCTTGTTTCCGCCCACTGCACGCGACCCGGTGGTTTAGCTGGTTGCCAAGATACAGGCGGGCATCCAAAACAATAGCCTGAGGCTTAAAAATCTGCTAGCATAAATGCTAATGGCTCGAGTATAAAACTGCTAAATGGTCAACGACTCGGTACAGAGTTGATAATAAAATATATGCCAAGAAACACATTAAAACTCCCGAGAGAATCTAAACAACTTACATTTTAAAACCACTTCACTGCTCGTAGATTAGCCTGTGTTGCATCATGGGATCGGCTGAGGAAGCGTTCGATGCTTCCTTAAAATCAGGTCTAAATAAGGTTCCTCAGTAGACAGTATGTTTAAGATATATAAGAATCGGGACAGTCTACATGTCGGGATGTAAATTGCTGCCTATGTAGGAGCTCACTAGGTTTTGAGACACACCCATAGAGTAGCATATAAGAAACACCAAACATTAGGTAGAAATGTATATCACATAGTAAGTATTCATAGAAACATTACATAGAGCAAAACCTGGACTGTGGACTGTACAGAACGTTCTTCTGAACTAATGAACGTAACTGGTGTTCTGGCAGATGCCCTTCAGTATCGCCCAAGCTCATTCCTGCTTGGCTGTCCCAGTGTGATATCTGTCCATCAGTGACCTTTAAAGTGATGGTTTGGTAAAAAAATATAATAATCTACTTTGCATCGTTTCCCCCCAGACCTGACAAGTAGTCCACCAGCCAGGATGTCTTTGGCATGGCAAGTTTTGCATTGATGTTAGTGGACGAGCAATGAGCGTTTATGTACACCAATTAGCACAAACAGGTTTAAGCCAGGTCTAGCTATTAAGTCATTTTAGGTAGACTTGGATTTGTGGTCTTTGACACTGTATGAGTTAATCTGTATCAAACTGGGCAAGATTGTGATCCAGAGGTAAAACCATAGCACCAGTTGTCTTGAAACCTGAGTTTTGTTTGAATGCGACTGTGGTCAGTGTGTGTGATGCATGCAGCTATAAGAGCAGCCATGTAACTCCAGTGCAAAACAAAGCAAAACAAGTATTTACTGATTAACAGTGTTTGTTGATTTTGCCAAACTATTGCTAAGCATTATTTCTGAAATGATTCTGTTTCTGTGTCTAAACGACTGTCTTTCCCGCTCGATTTTTACCCCGAAGAGGCTTTTTACTGTGCTGTGTTGGAGGTAGAGCGGGAGGTAAAGGCCCCAGGGGCCCCAGTGGTGGCCGTATAAGATCTCCCGCCCTCAGGAACGTATGTGTACCACTGCTGCCATTGCTGCCAGCTTTCTCAGCCATTCGACCTCCCAGGGGCTCTGACAAGGAGCGTGGGCCGAGGGCGGGCGGGGGACAGCTCTTTGGGATAATGGTGGTCATCGTGCGGCTAAGAGTGCGCCTCCTGCTGGCTATGATAGGCGGAACGGCGAGTGGCTTGTGTTTTTTCCCGTCCACTGGTCCAGCCAGGTGGGGTCTGGAGAGAGCCTGAGGCATTACGTGTGTAGTCAGTGTGTGTGTGAGTCGTGCCTCTAAGCTCTTCAGTGCTACCTCGGTGCTGCTTTGCGACTCCAGCCTTAATAAACTTAGCTCCTCTCGGACTTCCTTTCTCATGGACTCCAGGCTGTCCAGCACTTCCTGCAGCAGGGCCACACATACCTCCTCTTTGCTCTTCTCCTCTGTTGCGTGATCCTCTTTCACCTCCATGGTCTCTTCCTCAGCCTCCAGGCCTGCAGTGACCTCTTCCAAAACCGAGGTGACCTCAAGGCCAGATACGGGCTCATCCGTGTCACCTTTGCTCCGGTCCAGCTGCCTGGTGACCCGCTGCACCAGCTGCAACATGCCTGTCCGACGGGTGTCCAGACCAGTCTGAGCACGGATCTGACTCCTGACCCGAGAGAAAACTGACTGGACCTTAGCTTCTTTGACCTCAACTGGGAACAGAGATGAGTAGTGAGTAGTTACATTGATCTACACTGCAGGTTCACTTCATATGTATATATAATTACAGTCTGTATCTCATCAGTTTCTGCTCAATATATCAGCCCAGCTACCAAATTCATCATTTGTATGGTGGGCTTTTCTTCTAGTATATCAAACGCAGCAGGTTAAGAGTGAAGCACCAAAAAATATCCAGCTCAGAGCACCTCTGTGGTTAGGAACCTGACCCCCGAAGAAGAGCTGAAGCTCTTAACCTGAAGATCTAACATAAATTGTGCAGCAACCGGCTGTACACCAGTTAGCTGCAGCTAAAAGGGAAGGGTTTCCAGTAAACAACTGGAAAACAATTTTGAGAAGTTCTACTACAGTTCTATAAGGCTCTCAGTTCTCAAGCTGTTGAATCAGACACTGTGTTATTATGAGCTATCTTTACTTCTACTTGGGTCAATATTGCATCATTGCATAATTGCACTGAACCAACAACATCTGGAGTGAAGATCTAGGCTACCCACCTCTGGTTGGGGACTCCAGACACTCTGAAAAACCTTCTTTCTTCTCGTTGTCTTTGCAGGCCATCTCCTCGGCCCCCTCGTCCATAAACTTCTCTTCTCCTTCCCCGTCTGCCCTGTCCCTTTCCTGAGGGCTGGTGGTATCTTCTGCCTGCTGCTCACTCATGCTACTGTGATGCTGAGAGTTTTCAGCTCTGTATTCCGCCCCACAAGCACAAAGAGCGTCAACTATGCCAAAAGTTCTAAGTTCTTTAAAGTTCTTGTCCAGGTGAGTCTGTTCCAGTGGTGTTCACACCCTGTTTTCTAAGCTGATCCTTAGACACTCGATATCAGTCATAGCTCAATGCTGTTACTGCAGCATCCACAGATAGGCTTTCTCTTCTTGCCTCTCTATTTTCTCCGGTCTTCCTTTCTCATGCTCTTCGCTCCTCTGTGTTGTCCTACTTGTTCTTCTTTTTCTTTCTGTCTTGATGGCAGTGCAAACCTCAGAGACAAGGGAGGCTTTATCTCCCTTTGGAGCCACCACCACCCAATCAACACCCTTTGGATCCATTTGCATTCCCAGCTCAGGGGAAATGCACCCTGATCACCCGCTCTTTAACACTCGTTCCCCAAACACACGTAACACATGCAGGTTAATGTTCCAGATACAGTCAACCTGTTGTACACGTTGGTTCTGCTAGCGTGGACCCATGGGATACATAAATAAATAAATAATGCTGCTTGGCCTGCTACATTACCACCACGTCACCTTTAACATGAAGGCTTCTGTCAATACTGTAATAACCTATATATGTTTTATTCACATATATGAACATTTGATTTCATTGTAGTGAACTAAACCTTTGATTTAAGGCGTCTAGGGTTGGTTCAACTGTGGACCACCTTATGGACTTAAATTAAAAGTCAAGGTAAATGACCACAGATGAACTGTAAATTGGATATTGTTACAGTTAGTTGGCCATCTGTACGCTTCCTTATATATATTAATTTCAGTATATATTACTTATATGTAGACATTATATTATAGAATTAACCACAGAGACATTGGGCATTGCCTTATCTTCTCACAGAGACAGTTTTTAAATGTAAAACACACACAAGCTGTCTACCCCGATCTGGAGGGATGCACATTTCACTAATGCAGACTCCACGTCTCTACGTTCGCAGCACACCAGAGTAAGAACACATCACTTAGCCGCTCGTAATGAAGTCCCAGGACACACATGGCCGTTCTCTGAGAACCCTCCTCTGGGAATTAAAGTACAGGGAGAGAGAGAGAAAGGCAGAACAGAATGCCAGAGAGATTAAGAGAGTTCACTAGTATGTGTTGCCTGAATGCTGCAAACGTTGCATATTTCAGCTCAGCGTGGCGTGACTGGGAGGAGTTCAGATTTTGGGTTTTCAGAATGACTTTGCATTTTCTGGCAACCCATGCAGCACCCTAAAGACCATCTCATTGCATATAACCTATAAAAAAAGACAACGATGTGCGTATTGGTTGATGGGAAGTTAGCAGCAAAAGTGTACTGAGTTACTGGTCTACTGACTGGTCAGCTCATTTCCAGTTTGCCTGAAAGGTTGGGCACGTCGTACATTAGCAGCAGAGAGCCAAGCAGAACGGCATTAGTGTCTCTAGTAAAATACAAATAGGCTTTAAGTCTCCAGCTCACGTATGATGCAGTTGCAGGAGAGTATAGACAAAAACGCAGGACCGCCACAGCAGCCGGCCAATGAGAGACAAGACCCACTCCTCCTCCTCCTCCTGTGCACTCCAGACGCACAAACAGATGTACAGAGCTGTAAAGAACCCTAATTAAAAAGACTTCTAAACTTCTAGGTTGAACTGAACACAAAATAATTTCATTATATATTGATTTTTATTTTTGCTTTGTTGTGTTTTTACAATAGAGATGTATGAAGTGATCCCTCTTCTGTAAAGTTGTTCTATTATATAGAAAGAATAAAATATAGATTCATGCAGAACTGTGCCAAATTATGCATTTAATTTCTATTAAAAGGTGACTGTTAAAAAAAAAGAAAGCAAAACACACACACGTATATATATATATATATATATATATATATATATATATATATATATATATATATATATATATATATATATATATATATATATATATATGCATTGTTTTGCATTCCATTGCGCTATTATATTGTTATTAGTTTTTTGCTTTCTCACAGATCTTTGCCACATAACTCATCCTGCAATTTTCTAAATATCAGCTCCGTTCCAACTCCTGATTATCTGGTATGATTGTGTAATTTGGGCTTGTACACAGCTTTTTGATAAGAATACATGAATTTTTAAAAAATCCTTTTTTTTCCCCATAAAGAATAAATAGGGGACAAAAACACTTGCACTCATCTGTTTGTCCCTCTTTTTTCCCCCAATATAGTCCCATTCAATTTCCCAAACAGTATAGTTTCTTTAAGCTTAGAGCCTTCAAACTGCATGTACTCACTCAGAGTAGATCCCCAAACACACTGACCGACACTCCTCTACTTGGCGTTTAATCATCCCTCGTTTCTCACACTGCTTAAGGTGCGCAACCATCCTGTGTTTCCTAATTAAATATATATTATTATAATTAAATTATCACAATTACAACATCACTTTTTTAAACTCTGTGCTGGTCATTCCTGAGAACACCAGCAGCTTTCTTGTTTGATGTCTCTTATCTTCTTTTTACCTCAGTGAGGAGCTTTGAGGTATCTTCAGTTTCTCTTCTTTCATGTGCTGTTTATCTATCCACTGTGTATTGCAGGTGGTTGTTAGAAGTCTCATTGTCTGTGTTGCTTTTAGCCATTTTTGAGCTCCAGTTATTGGAACCTCACTCTTTACCTCTGACTTGCTGATCTCCTCAGATGTATCTCCAGAAAATGTTCAATAAAGTGAACTTAGAATTCATTTTGATTCAGAATTAAATACTGTATATTCCGTGCAGAGCTGTTTGGTGAATGGATGAAGCACATGCCCACTGTCTTCTACTTTATGTGTTTTTGAGTTCTTTAATTAAGCACTGGAAGTGTGTTGGAATGTATCTTACAGGTCTCATTTCATCAGTCTATGCTAGATTCAGGTGCCTTGTTGTTTTTAGAAACGTGTTTCTGCAGCTGTTGACAGGAAACCCGTGTAATCTGTTTATTTTACTTTCTGATGTGTGATCAGTCAGGATTTGAATCGGTGGCATCACTAAAACTCTTCACATTACTTCTAAATGTGGTATTTCTTCAGTTACTGTAAGATGTTACTAGACTTAAGCCAAAACTTTCAGCAATGTTCAGACACATTACATAACTCCACTAGTAACCCACTGGATGCATCCGGTAGGTGGGGAAACACCCCCCAGCTGCTCCCACTCTTTAAATTCTGGACCAGACCAACACTATTTCTCACAAAAGCAGCCGCAGGACATCGAAATGGTAAGAAAACTTTCTGTTATTCAGCTTTGAGTTCAGTGTATATTTACCTAATCTTTCAAACCTGCAGCTCAACATATAATTGAGTACTATGATTGAACAATAGTATTGAAGTAATTAAGTACAATCCTAAAACATAAAACTTTTTTATTTTTAGTATAAAATGATAATTATTTTCGTTCTTCGTCCAATTGTTTTAGACAACCTACACAGATAAGGGTGATAAGGTACGTAAGAAACTGCATCTACTCTCAGTAATAGACTTCTTAATTAAATGACTGCCATGCAACGTGTGTGTTTATTATTATTATTATCAGCAAGAGCAACTAATTACTATAATTATGTCAAATAAATAAAAAGAAAATTCATATTTAATCAATTTATTAAATGTTTACTTGATTTTCTCCCATCAGCACGAGCAAGGCAGGTTCATCTGCTTTGACCACATCACATTCTGGGTGGGCAATGCCAAACAGGTAGGCTTAATTGTCTTCTGTTTTAATAGACCTTCTATTTTTTAGACATTGTTTGTGCGCATATACTTCATTCCTGACTAAAACCCATTGAACTGGAGGAGTTTCTGTAGAGAAGGATGCTATTGGCTCTCTTGAGGGGTGGAGGAAACAAAGATGCAGCCACAGAGCACCATCCTGTCACTAATTTGATCCATATTGGAGCTTTTCTCTGGCCCTCTGCTCCACTGACCACATGGGGGTGCTGTCTCCTTAAACGTATTATCTCCTACATCAGAGAAACCAATCCTAAACCAAATCTGTTGGCCATTTGGGTTGTAAGGTGGTGAAGACTGTGTCGATATATCAGCATGGAATTGCAAGCATGGTTAGATATGATAAAGTGTTTGTATTTGCACAAATATGCTGTATTATATATTATGATTATTCATCATACTATCAAACATTGTAATAAGTTACAGATTATTGCTCTTGTCTTATGTAATAATAACTGATAATGGTTTGAATATTATGAACTGTAAACCATATATATATATATATATATATATATATCATTCAGCATTCCCATTTTGTATTGGGATCAATTAATAAAAAATGTATACAAAAAAAATAGTAAATATGATCATTTCTTGATTTGATACTAGAACATCTTTCTTGATGTTATAGAGTTTGTCGATTTCAAATGATCTCCAGCTCTGCTCATCATACTGGATATGTTTAACAACACAATAACATGCATGCATGAACAACAAAACTGGTTTTATATTATTGAAAAATGTAAAACCTTTGATCAGTGTGTTGTTATGTGTCTCAGGCAGCCTCATACTACTGTAACAAACTGGGTTTTGAGCCGCTGGCGTACCGTGGGCTGGAGACAGGGTGTCGTGATACGGTCTCCCATGTAGTCAAGCAGGGAAAGGTGAGGATGCTTTCACTTCAGACTGATTTCAGTGCAGATATCTTTGTTCTTTTAATCATGCGTAGAAAGAATATTAAAATTAATCTACTCTTGTTTTTCACCATAGATTGTTTACGTCTTTTCTTCCGCTCTGAATCCTGGTAACAAGGGTAAGTACACACAGGAAAGTTTGGACTTACCATATTTCACCCACAAAGCTTTTCCGTATAGAAACTGATGCAGTGTTGGACGAGCTTTACAGAGAGTACCAGGATTTAGAATTCATGGTTAGTTTTAAATGATACTTATTATGTATGTGTATGATTTGTCACACTGCTAGATAGAGATGGTGTAGTGTTTTTGTAGAATGATCAAGCTGATGTGAGCCAAGTTCGCCAACAGTGCGTAGATACCACAATATTTTATATCATTGCCCCCCTAATTGTAAGATTTTTTTTTTCAAACTATTTTGGAGCTTTTCTATTGTTCCATTCATCATGAAATGTTCACACAATGTAAACAGCAACTGTTGTGTTCAAATGAAAATACATGTCGACGATATGCTAATGTAGAATATACTAGCATTGCATTTTGACCTGGAAAGTCAATGTTGTGTAGCAACTCTACAATGGGCCCTACAACATCTCCGTAGGTTCAATATAAGATGTTTGACAAAGCTTATCCAAACAGTGCATGGATTAAGGTTTGCACGTTGGCTGTTAGAGACTTTGACCTTGTTTCTAATGAAAATGTCTGATCAGAGATGGGCGAACACCTAGTGAAGCATGGAGATGGGGTCAAAGATGTTGCCTTCACTGTACAGGACTGTGATTTCTTGGTGCAGGTAAAGTATGTGTTCATCTTACTTCATAGCTGGCTTTCAGTTGTGTTGAATTCATGTTTACTGTCTATATATATATATATATATATATATATATATATATATATATATATATATATATATATATGTACACATTATAACAAAAACTCTGTGTTCAGACTTATCCCTGTAGGTTTTGTTGATTGAAGCTTTGGTGGTCGTTGGTGGGCACATCCCAGAAATTAGTTAGAACCCATATTATGGATCCAAACCAGTATTAACTGTGTGCTGATGTCTTTGTGTGTGTGATTATGCAGAAAGCCCGGGAACGGGGTGCTATCATCGTCAAAGAACCTCATGTACTGGAAGACAAGTTTGGCAGGGTGAAACTAGCCGTGGTGCAGACGGTATGTGTTATTTATTTTTATGATTATCTCAACACATGAATGAATTCTTTAAAACTACATGTATTATTCTGTTATTTATTGTAAGGCTTATCCTTCAGTAAGTATTAAGAGCAGTCAGCAAGTTATGAAAGTGAATAATTGTCCCATATTTAAATTAGTACATTGGGTTCTGCTATCTTAACATAGTGAGACCCTGTACATTCACCACTCTGCTCTGATTGCTCTTATTGTCTTATTTGTACATCTCTGTTCCTCTGTTTTCAGTATGGGGACACCACCCACACGCTGGTGGAGAGGGAGGGCTACACTGGACTTTTTCTACCAGGCTTCCACGCTCCTCTGTTCCGTGATCCGCTTTTGGATCAGCTGTGAGTGGAAAAGAGCATAGATAGGTAGAGCATAGATAGACAGGTCTTTGTAAAAATTGTGCCTTCTAAAAATATGATTTATTTGTTTAAAGGCCAAGTGGAAAGCTGGACTTCATTGACCATGTGGTGGGAAACCAGCCAGATGATGAGATGGTGCCAGTGGTGGAATGGTGAGGAAACAGTATATCAGTATAGCATGTAATAATGACTCAAAGAAGTCAAAACAAACTACTTTAATGTTATAAAACCTTGATAACTGGACACTATCTTAACATGGCCAGCATCTATTGAGTGTGGTAGAATCTGTTTCCTTTCCTTTTGGGATCATTCTGTTTTTTAAGTAATACTAAATTTCCAAATTACATAAAAGACACAGTAAAACAGTTTGGAGCTAAACCAACAAATCAAAGTGAACTTAAACACAGTAATAAATTATGAGCTAAATGAGTGAAAGCGGAATCAAATAAATAGTATATTTCCACAACCATATTAAAATTATACTGTAACTGAGTAAATTATACTATAACTGAGTAAATTGAAGCCGTTATTGGTAACAGTTGTATCACAGACGAGTGTGAAGGTGACTGGGGCAGCAATCTGCTAGTGTAGAACCCATAAACAAAAGCAGCCTACAGTGCTACAGTAGAGGCTGGGTCTCCAAGGGGAAACTCCCTATCCACCCCTGACCAATCAGAACACGGCTCGCGCTCCACCCCAGGGTCCAGCTATTTCTATGGCGTGTGCTCCAGGAGAAAGAGGAATGCTAGTAGCGGTGCTTTGTAGAACAAGGGGGAAAACAGGAAAACAGGAAAGCTGTGGCTGAATTTCATGGAATTGTAGCGGCTGCCACTGCATTATGTAAGCTGAGGCACCAGTTTGAGTTGTGGCACGAGATTGAATGAAGCCATGACTCAGCACCAGTCTGCATCTGGAGGCAGTTATGGGCGGAGACTGGAGGAACATCATTAAACCCAGGCACCCAACAAACAGAAATTTTCTGAGTATAGAGGAATGGGCCAGCAGTGGTGGGGGGTGGGGTCTTTAGTGTATGGGGGCCTTAATATTCTTTACTAAGCCTTTCATTCAGTTATGAAGCTTACGTACTATTACTCATTTTATACAACTATCTATAACTGCTACAAAGCAGTTGGTAACTGCGGTGTAAACAATGTAGTTATGTGATATATAATCAACAAAATAATCATTAATTTTATTTTATTATACTTGTTATTATTATTATTATCAGTTGACTGGCGAGACTACAGTTGAATGTAGAGGCTGGGATTTTATCCCCACCCAGGCTTAATGAAAAAATATGTGCATTTGTACATAAACATAGTCCATCAACACAGTTGTTTTCCTTACGCTGACCTGTTTAGGCTATAACTGTGTTCATATAATGTGTTTTATTAATGTACAGCCACTTCACACATTCCAGTGAGGCATTCCAGGCAGCTGAGAGAAGTGGTTTCTCTGGGAATGTGTTCCCTATAGTTCATACTATTAGAACTTTGCAGTTTACATGCACTAAAGAGAAACACCAGAAAAGCAGAATAGATCTCCATTAATCAGGCATTGATAACCCCTCATGCTGCACTATGATGTATCTGGAATTTCCTGTCCAGAAATGTATCTGGCTTAAAGTGGAAAGACATTAGTATTACAGTATTTAGTATTACAGTCATAGTATTAAGTAATTCTATTATATATATATATATATATATATATATATATATATATATATATATATATATATATATATATATATATATATATATAATGCAAACTTTTATAACTCCTGTGAAATTAAATTTGTATAATAAAAATATACCAGATATCCGCCTCAAATAAGAGAGGCAAGTGAGTTGATTATATCAAAACCTATTCCATTAGATGCTAAGATGTTTTTCTTAGGTATATATCCCGAAAATCATAATTACAATAAGTATGAGATGATTCTGATGGACCTTATGTTCGCAAAAGCAAAAAAATTAATAGCACTGTATTGGACGAAAACTATTAGACCAAATATTTCACATTGGAGAAGTCAAATGTTGCAGAACCTTTCAATAAAAAAAATAGCATATATTGTAAAAGGGGAGCTGTTTATTTAGATATATGTTTTGGAGAGGAGGGATTGTGTGACAGATTGCGTTTAATTGTATTTTCTCATATAGAAAATCTAAATAAAAAAACTTGGAAAAATGTCCATAATGGTAAAATAGGAGTAAATAAATCTAAGAAAAGGTTTGTTTTCTTTGAGGACTATTTCACCTGTTTTGACTGTTTTATGTCTGGGTGGCCAGGTACCGGAGGAACCTGCTGTTCCACAGGTTCTGGTCTGTGGATGATAAGCAGCTGCAGACTGAGTTCAGCGCTTTGCGCTCCATAGTGGTGGCCAACTATGAGGAGACAGTGAAAATGCCAATCAATGAGCCAGCCATGGGAAAACGCAAATCCCAGATCCAGGCAAGAACACACTCACCTGTATATCCACAAATAAAGATAATAAACACATGAATACATACATAAACTTATTTCCAGGTGAGTATATCGTCACTGTCCAAAGATTAAACCTCTATCTTCATTTTTGCCTATTTTCATTTTTCTACATAGTTCGAACACAACAGATGCAGTTTACACTGTGACTCAGAATTATTAAATAAATAGAAATGCTCCAAAACAGCTTGGACAAAATTCTGGTTCCATTGACTTACATTGAAAGTAAGGACAGTTTTTGTCCTCTCCTGTAAAGTTGCTATTTTGTAGATCAAATTATCATCTTATTATTATCATCTTATGTTTTTTTTTAATTAAAAATAAAGAAACACCTTCTTTACAGAGAACACACTTCACATTGTACTTACTTATTTTTAAATTATTGTTCATTTACATTTTGGGAAAAACACAAGCATATAATATGACCTGTACATATTTTATTTGTTATTAGAAATTGTGTAATGAAATGTGCGCACAAAATCCTTAATGGTGTTGGTTCCCAGTCCAGAAAGTTGTTTAAACTTCTGCATGTGACTATCCATAAATCAGGATGCACATGAACATATGGAAGTATTTATCATACATTTTCACAGACGTGTTCATTTAAATTCACATATACGTTTAAGTATATGCACACACATCTACACGTACACATGGAAACAATTAACATAACTGTTGGTCACGTCTGTTTTTGCTTATGTGTATGTGCAGGAGTATGTGGAGTACTACGGCGGAGCAGGAGTCCAGCATATTGCCATGAACACCTCCAACATTATAGAAAGTGTGAGTCACACTAGAGGTTCAATTAAAAACACATAACTGAGAATTCCAAATAATTGGGGAATTGTTTATTAGTGAAGCATCAATGAACTGTATAAAAAAATGTCTTCTGGCAAGTACATACAGACAGAAAACAAGAATTCAAGTTCTAAATAAGAGATAAATAAATACTGCAATGTACTCTTTAAAAAGTGTGTTGTATTCAACCTGGTCTGTCTCTGTAGATACGAAATCTGAAGGAGCGTGGCATGGAGTTCATGACTGTACCTAATACCTACTACCAGCAGCTCCGGGAGAACCTCAAGCATGCAAAGGTCAAAGTTGTTGAGGACATCAGTGTTCTGGAGGTGGGCTATAACTATCTTTAAAAAAACATAAAAGCCATAAAGTATTTGTTTCTTTGGTCTTCTCTTTGATGGATGACCACCGTGCCTGTGACTGATAAGTACTTGAAATTCAGTTTTGTATGAATAGAGTAGGCGGCACGGTGGTGTAGTGGTTAGTATGGTGGTGTAGTGGTTAGTATGGTGATGTAGTGGTTAGTACGGTGTTGTAGTGGTTAGTATGGTGGTGTAGATGGCGCCCACCGTGGCAGACGTCTTTGTGTGTTCCTCCGGAAGCCAACGTTATTTATTATTTATTTTGTCTTTAGTATTTATTTTAAATGTACAGTATACATCCGGAACATTTAGCTACAGTAGAGAGGCACTCCTGGAGATTGGTAAAGTTCGACATGAACTTACCTTTAGCCTTTCTGACTTCAGCTTTCTGTTACGCTCGCACTCGCACTTTACCAGCTCCGCGCAAGGCCCAGCAGCACCGGCCTCGGGTGAGCGGCGCAGCCGACAAACAGAGCCGCCAAGACGGAAGCGGGGTAAGAGAGGTGGGCTACATGCTAGGCTAAAGGCGAGAGCTACGCGGCCACCGCTACCTAGCCTGTTGCTAGCTAATGTTCGCTCCCTCGAAAACAAGCTGGATGAGCTGAGAACCAGAATAACAGCTCAGCGTGAGATCAGAGAGTGTTGTGCTCTGGTCTTCACAGAAACCTGGCTTTCTGGCAACACGCCAGAATCAGCGATCCAGCTAGACACTCACTCCGTTCACCGTGGCGACCGCACGGCAGCGTCGGGGAAGAACAAAGGCGGCGGTGTCTGTGTTTACGTAAACAACGCGTGGTGTTCAGACGTAAAGACAGTTGAAAAACTTTGTCTGGCGGACTTAGAACTGCTGATGGTGAAGTGCAGACCCCACTATCTGCCGAGAGAGTTTAGCGGTGTGTTTATTCTGGCTGTTTACATTCCGCCTCGCGCGAACTCCGCTGCGGCGCTGGGGCTGCTGCATGACGTCATCAGTAAACAAGAGACCGCGCACCCGGACGCCGTGTTTATTGTTGCCGGCGACTTTAATCATTGCAACCTGAGGACTGTCCTCCCCAAGTACCATCAGCACGTGAGCTTCCCGACGAGGGAGAACAACTTACTTGACCAAGTCTACAGCAACGTGAGGGGGGCCTACAGAGCTGTGCCTCGGCCACACTTCGGACAGTCCGATCACATCTCCGTCTTCCTCTACCCAGCATACAGACAACTCCTCAAGCGGTCACTTCCAGTGAGTAAAACTGTTAAAGTGTGGAATGAAGAAACTGATTCAGTGCTTCAGGACTGCTTTGACAGTACAAACTGGGATGTGTTTAGAACTGCTGCTGTGAGAGAGGATGGTTCTGTTGATCTAGAGGACTATGCTTCTGGGGTAACTGGTTACATCAGCAGCTGCATTGAAACCATTGTCCCTTCAAAGCGCTGCATAAAGTACCCCAACCAAAAACCATGGATAAATGGTGAAGTTCGGTCCATGCTACGTGCTCGCCAGACTGCATTTCTCTCTGGCAACGCTGATGACTACAAAAGGTCTAGATACGACCTGCGTAGATCTATCAGAGAAGCTAAGAGACAGTACAGGCTGAAGCTGGAGGGCTACTACACCACAGCAGACTCCCGGCGCATGTGGCAAGGACTGCACCGTATCACCAACCATCAACAAACAAGCACGGCACTCACAACCAGCCATTCTGCATTGCCTGATGAGCTGAATGAGTTCTATGCTCGCTTCGATGTCTTCAACCTTGACCAACTGAAGGACATTGCGGCCAAGGAGAGCACACAGAACCCATCACTCATTGTAACAACAGTGGATGTGCGCAGGAACCTGATGAGAATCAACCCACGCAGAGCAGCAGGCCCAGACAACATCCCCGGGCGTGCGCTCAGGGTTTGCTCATCAGAACTGGCTGATGTGTTTGTAGACATATTCAATCTGTCACTCACGCAAGCTTTTGTGCCATCCTGTTTTAAGACCACCACCATCGTGCCCCTCCCAAAGAAAAGTAATGTGAGATGCCTAAATGACTATCGCCCTGTTGCACTCACTTCAATCGTGATGAAGTGCTTTGAGAGGATAGTCATGACTCACATCCAGAAGACCATTCCCAACACTATAGATCCTTTACAGTTCTCATACCGTCGGAACCGGTCTACAGACGACGCAATCAACGCCACTCTTCACAAAGCCCTCACACACCTGGAGGGCAAGGACACATATGTCAGAATGCTCTTTATTGACTACAGTTCAGCATTCAACACGGTCATCCCACACAGACTCTCAGAAAAGCTCCTCACCCTCGGACTGACACCAGCCCTCTGCAACTGGGTGCTGAACTTTCTAACAGACAGACCCCAGTCAGTCAGAGTCGGCAGCTGCACATCCAGCACAAGAACAGTGAGCACAGGGGTCCCTCAAGGCTGTGTGCTGAGCCCCCTTCTGTACACGCTCTTCACATACGACTGCGTGGCCTCCCAGAACAACACCAGCATCATCAAATTTGCTGATGATACTACAGTCATTGGACTGATCACTGGTGGGGAAGAGACAGCGTACAGGAAGGAGGTGGCTGAGCTGGTGGCCTGGTGTCATGACAACAATCTTTCCTTGAATGCAGACAAGACCAAGGAAATGATTGTTGATCCAAGGAGGAAGCGAGAGCTACACACACCCCTGTACATAGGGGAGACTGAGGTAGAGAGGGTGAAAACCTTTAAGTTTCTTGGCATTCACATCAGTGAGGATCTCAGCTGGTCCCACAACACTCAGATCATCATCAGGAAGTCCCAGCAGCGACTGTACTTTCTGAGAAGGCTGAGAAAATTTGGTATGCCAACCAAAATTCTCAGCACCTTCTACAGGAGTATGATTGAGAGTGTTCTTACCAGCTCCATCATCGTCTGGTATGGAAACTCTACTGCTCAGGACAGAAAGGCTCTCCAGCGTGTGATCAAAACTGCACAGTCCAT
Organism: Megaleporinus macrocephalus; assembly: GCA_021613375.1. Taxonomy (NCBI): domain Eukaryota; kingdom Metazoa; phylum Chordata; class Actinopteri; order Characiformes; family Anostomidae; genus Megaleporinus; species Megaleporinus macrocephalus. The sequence goes on along the minus strand of CM038710.1, from coordinate 7,084,409 downwards.
CTCAGGAGCAGCCTTCCCCTCACTACAGAACATCTACCACACCAGGGTCACCAGGAGGGCCCACAACATAATCAGGGACAGTACACACCCCCAGCACACACTCTTCACACGTTTACCTTCAGGCAGACGTTACAGGAGTGTGAAGTCCAGGACCACAAGACTGACAAACAGTTTCTACTCACAGGCCATCAGGCTTGTGAACACCTCACGCACTACCTCTCCAACCTCTCCTTTCTGAACTGGTTTTAACTGGTCTGATTTAAACTGCACCTTACACTCACTGTACTGTCAGAATACTGTTTACATTCACTACTCACACAAACATTATTGTTTACATTCGTTACTTGCAACTTGCACTTTATGGCTGCTGCTCTTCATACTTGCACATAAAAGCACACATAACTTTTATTTTTTATTCTTTAACTATAAAAATATTTTTATCTACTTCAACTTATATTGTTATACTTTGTATATTTTGTATATATATTTTTTATTTCTTTTATTTGTTATCTTATCTATTGGTGAATGGAGGAGCAGCAAAGTAAGAATTTCATTGTACAGTGTAACTGTCTGTTCTGCTGTACACATGACAATAAAACTCTTGAATTGATCTTGAATTGAATTGATCTTGAATTGTAGTGGTTAGTATGGTGATGTAGTGGTTAGTACGGTGTTGTAGTGGTTAGTACGGTGGTGTAGTGGTCAGTATGGTGGTGTAGTGGTTAGTATGGTAGTGTAGTGGTTAGTACGGTGTTGTAGTGGTTAGTACGGTGGTGTAGTGGTCAGTATGGTGGTGTAGTGGTTAGTATGGTAGTGTAGTGGTTAGTATGGTGATGTAGTGGTTAGTACGGTGTTGTAGTGGTTAGTACGGTGGTGTAGTGGTTAGTATGGTGGTGTAGTGGTTAGTACGGTGGTGTAGTGTTTACTATGGTGGTGTAGTGGTTAGTACGGTGGTGTAGTGGTTAGTATGGTGGTGTAGTGGTTAGTACGGTGGTGTAGTGGTTAGTACGGTGGTGTAATGGTTAGTACGGTGGTGTAGTGGTTAGTACGGTGGTGTAGTGGTTAGTATGGTGGTGTAGTGGTTAGTACGGTGGTGTAGTGGTTAGTATGGTGGTGTAGTGGTTAGTACGGTGGTGTAGTGGTTAGTACGGTGGTGTAATGGTTAGTACGGTGGTGTAGTGGTTAGTATGGTGGTGTAGTGGTTAGTACGGTGGTGTAGTGGTTAGTACGGTGGTGTAGTGGTTAGTACGGTGGTGTAGTGGTTAGTATGGTGGTGTAGTGGTTAGTATGGTGGTGTAGTGGTTAGTACGGTGGTGTAGTGGTCAGTACGGTGGTGTAGTGGTTAGTACGGTGGTGTAGTGGTTAGTACGGTGGTGTAGTGGTTAGTACGGTGGTGTAGTGGTTAGTACGGTGGTGTAGTGGTCAGTACGGTGGTGTAGTGGTTAGTACGGTGGTGTAGTGGTTAGTACGGTGGTGTAGTGGTCAGTATGGTGGTGTAGTGGTTAGTACGGTGGTGTAGTGGTTAGTACGGTGGTGTAGTGGTTAGTATGGTGGTGTAGTGGTTAGTACGGTGGTGTAGTGGTTAGTACGGTGGTGTAGTGGTTAGTACGGTGGTGTAGTGGTTAGTACGGTGGTGTAGTGGTCAGTATGGTGGTGTAGTGGTTAGTATGGTAGTGTAGTGGTTAGTATGGTGATGTAGTGGTTAGTACGGTGTTGTAGTGGTTAGTATGGGGGTGTAGTGGTTAGTACGGTGGTGTAGTGGTTAGTACGGTGGTGTAGTGGTTAGTACGGTGGTGTAGTGGTTAGTACGGTGTTGTAGTGGTTAGTATGGGGGTGTAGTGGTTAGTATGGTGGTGTAGTGGTTAGTACGGTGGTGTAGTGGTTAGTACGGTGGTGTAGTGGTTAGTACGGTGGTGTAGTGTTTACTATGGTGGTGTAGTGGTTAGTACGGTGGTGTAGTGGTTAGTACGGTGGTGTAGTGGTTAGTACGGTGGTGTAGTGGTTAGTACGGTGGTGTAGTGGTTAGTACGGTGGTGTAGTGGTTAGTACGGTGGTGTAGGGGTTAGTACGGTGGTGTAATGGTTAGTACGGTGGTGTAGTGGTTAGTACGGTGGTGTAGTGGTTAGTATGGTGGTGTAGTGGTTAGTACGGTGGTGTAGTGGTTAGTATGGTGGTGTAGTGGTTAGTACGGTGGTGTAGTGGTTAGTATGGTGGTGTAGTGGTTAGTACGGTGGTGTAGTGGTCAGTACGGTGGTGTAGTGGTTAGTATGGTGGTGTAGTGGTTAGTATGGTGGTGTAGTGGTTAGTACGGTGGTGTAGTGGTCAGTACGGTGGTGTAGTGGTTAGTATGGTGGTGTAGTGGTTAGTACGGTGGTGTAGTGGTTAGTACGGTGGTGTAGTGGTCAGTACGGTGGTGTAGTGGTCAGTATGGTGGTGTAGTGGTTAGTACGGTGGTGTAGTGGTCAGTATGGTGGTGTAGTGGTTAGTACGGTGGTGTAGTGGTTAGTATGGTGGTGTAGTGGTCAGTATGGTGGTGTAGTGGTTAGCACGGTGGTGTAGTGGTTAGTACGGTGGTGTAGTGGTTAGTACGGTGGTGTAGTGGTCAGTACGGTGGTGTAGTGGTCAGTATGGTGGTGTAGTGGTTAGTATGGTGGTGTAGTGGTTAGTATGGTGGTGTAGTGGTTAGTATGGTGGTGTAGTGGTCAGTATGGTGGTGTAGTGGTTAGTATGGTGGTGTAGTGGTTAGTATGGTGGTGTAGTGGTCAGTATGGTGGTGTAGTGGTCCGTACGGTGGTGTCCTCACAGTAAGATGATGTGGGTTGGATTCCCAGTTCTTGAGTGGGTTTCCTCCAGGTACTCTGGTTTCCTCCTACAGTCCAAACACATGCATGTTAGGTTGACTCTAAATTGCCTGTGAATGTGTGTTGGTGTCTCGATGGACTGGCAAACTGTGCCGCCTTGCTGGGATTGGCTCCGCCCCCCTGTGACCCCGACTAGCGGTATAAAGTGGAAGATGATGGATGAGCAGAGTATGTGGATGTCACATTTTCGTCATGCCCTAAATCATGTTTTGTGCAGGAGTTGAAGATTTTGGTGGACTATGATGACAACGGCTACCTTCTCCAAATCTTCACCAAACCTGTCCAGGATAGGCCCACCGTGTTCCTGGAGGTTATTCAGAGGCACAACCACCAGGTGAGTTCTGACACATTGTAGACATTACGGTTCTCCCTAAAGACTTCACAGGTAAGCTACAGAGTTTAATGCACCTGGGGACATTCAGTGGTGAACCTGTTCTTAACCATTTAGATTACACATCCAATTACATACCTGTGTAAAGTAGTCTCATGACCATTGTTCCTTTTAATGATATAATATACATCACTGCTTTGTGTATACAGGGATTTGGTGCAGGAAATTTCAAGTCCCTGTTTGAGGCGATCGAGGCGGACCAGCATGCCAGAGGAAACCTCACTGTCCTGACGCCTAATGGAACCACTAAGGAAATCTAAATTGCCTTAAACATATGATGGGAAAAGCAATCCACTATATGTTTCTTTTGTCTACTTTTCAGACAGTTAAACAGTTTATTCCAGTATTTTGTACACATTTCTGTTGTTTTACGATATGACTGTGTCTTGTGGAGCATCTTATATTAGTATATAGTATATTACGCACCAGAAAACTGCCTCATACTGAAAGATCTTAAAAGTTTGCTCCACTGCTTGTTCGGCGTTCAACCTCACTCGACAGGTAAAGAGTTTGAGTCCTGCCTTTTACCTGGACAAACGTTTGTACTTGGATTAAAACATGACTTTCCTCAAGATTACTGAAGGCCCATCTGAAAAAAAACCCAACAATATTAAAGCCGAAGGATTTTTTCTGTGAGATATTTCAACATCTTTAATAAGAGCCTCAGCAATCATTGCATTTACTGTTCCAGTCATTGGCTACCTGTCATTAAATGGTGTAATCAGAAGCAGGACATTCAGCGCTACTTCTTCATCCTCTTATATATCAGTTCTGCACATCCTAGAACTTTGACTTGAAACACCTTTGTGCCCTGTTTATAAACCAATAGAAAACCAGCAGAACTGAATTGATGTGTTGGGGTCATTAATAAACTATGTGATGTGCACAGCAACTCCTCAGCAGAGCTTTATCCATTTATACCACTTCAAAGAACTAATTTTGAAACACAATTCAACTTTCTCATTTTTGCTATTGTTGGCTGACTGTGACTCTCTGTCGTCTCCTGAGGTATAAAGTGGCATTACGAGGTGGGACTAGTTGTTTAACATGCAAACTTCAGTACATGTCTCTTTAACATGACACATATACATCTATTAAACACCAGGAAAGCAGTTATTCCCTCACATACTGCTGATACGTCTAGATTCTTTTGAAATGTTTGCAACTAAAAATCTTGCATATTGTCCCTTTAAAGTGATATTGGAAGAGCTACCAGGAGTTTTAACAAGATGAGATACTCGTATTTGAACACTTTGCATCTTCTTATAATCCTCATTCAGAGAGAGTTTGAGGCTAAAGTGTGTGAAATGAATGTGATTGTTGGTCTTTTTTCCAAATGCAGTGGGTATATAGGTAAACATTAAGATGGCTACTGTCAAAAACTGTGCTGACGCCTACAATATGGGGCAAAAACTGAAGTATTTTTCCTTCATACCACTGAAACCATTGCTTATACGATCATTTACTCGACTCACTAAAGGTAAAGGCAGAAATGAAGAGTTTGACTTGTTTTATGCCAAACAGCTTGAAGTTGTGAAATACTATGTGAATAGAAATAGTTAAATTGTTGTATGTAAGTGTATAAAACGTATTTAATTTGATCTTCAGTTGTGGCTGCTTGGCTGCAACTACAGATTAGCGCTTGCCTTAATCTTCAATCCAGCTTTTTGAGGTCTATTTAATATGTTAAAATAATGTAAACTATATGTTTACAGTGTTAAAAATATACGACAATATAGCCAGCTGTGTGCAATATGATAGGACTGTTGTTTATATTCAATAAATAGAAGAAGAATTAAGAAAGTTCGCGGTAACAAGCCTTTGTTTGTAACCTCCTATATACACTGAGTGAACGTCGACGGGGAATTAGCTCAAATGGTAGAGCGCTCGCTTAGCATGCGAGAGGTAGCGGGATCGATGCCCGCATTCTCCAAAGGTCAACTTTTTCATCTGAAACTCTTTAAATTATGTTTTTAAGCACTTATGACACATGAACACTCAGCGAATTTCATCTTTCATCACTTTCCTGTGTGAAAATAAGGGCAGTTGAGCGCAAAACAGGTTTCAAAAGACACCAAACATGCACGTTCTTGCTAGAAAATATACTTTATTCATCCTGCATGCTGAACTAAAATATCACACAGCTTGCTCGGACACGTATTCAACCAAACGCTTCATCTTTTGTCAACGTTAGATATATAAAAAAAGAGATTTGTACAAGAGCTGTACACAGGATTGGACACGCACTGCCCTCTGCTGGATGTATTTCGGAACTGCACGTTTGAAGGGGGGCACTTATTTCATTGCAAGGACTTGGATCCCTGAAGATGCAGCTGCTACAGCATTACTGGAGCTCCAGCATAGGAGGAGCACTTTAAGAGGAACTCCACCAAAAAAAAAAAAAAAACTACATCATTAAAGGATGGAGATGTAAACACAGTCACTCAAGGTGGTTTGAACTGTTTTACAGTGGTGGTGATGGGAACCAGACATCCACCTCTAAAAGCTTGCTCTGTTATTACATGACATGCTTAGATATATGCCTGAGATGCTGGTTTATGCTAGTGCTGTGATGAAGTTCAGTCCTTTCCTGGTGGAGGGGTACACGCAGGGTATTGTATTGCAAAATAGTTCCCTTATATCTGTGTTGTATGCATTGTGACCCCTGGTTCCATTCGCCACCACTGTACAAAGTCTCTACAACAACCATTTCACATCAGACTCTGTTTACACCTCAAGCACTGAATTATTTAGAAGTTTCTTTAAACACAACTCAGAATTCCCCTTTAACTGAATGGACACCACACATAGGCCATAATAACCCATCATAATACTTGTGCAACCACTTCAAGGACCTACACGTGTGACGTCATATTTGTAACGATTCACATTTTTATCCAATCAAGATTAAAATCCATGTTACCAGTTGTGTATGAATGTGTGCACAGCAGTCCACGTGTTGCAGCGAAGGCTCATGATGTGATAATAAGCTGCGATATTCTAATAAAGGGTTTGAACCCTCAGAACTCTAATTGAGGGTTCCTCTGCAGTTCTCCGCTCCACAGAGACACGGGATCTTCTCGTCCTCGATGGGGAACTTATAGTCATACGTGATCTCTTCGTTGACAGCGATTGGCTGGCGAGAATAGATGACTATCTTCTTTATGGCTTCAACTGTGATGACCTTCGCGTAGCAGTTTGGCTGAAGGTAGGTAGAAAAATCAAGAGATCAGTCACTGATCAGAAACAACAACTCACTTAAAGTGGAGTTCGCTGACAGGCTGCTGACCGGAGTCAAATGTGTCACGGTGGTCAGCATACTTACATTACAGCTGTGGTTGATGAATCTGGCCAAATTGCCACATTTCGTGGCGTCGATAATGGTGTCCTGGTCGACTCGGAACAGGTAGCTGCTGCCGATGCCCTCCTGCTCGTATCTCCTCTCACGCATGTCTGCGATCACCTGTGGATGGAAAGCAGACCACAACATCTTAGTGGTCAGTGTTTCTGTTTATACAGAGAAAACAGCAAGAATATTACTATTAATATTAATATTAATGTTGCTGGACAGGTTTCTTAAAGGAACAGGCCTCTTAAACAGCAGACGTATTAGTGTGTTATTAATTTAGGATCTACTATGAAAGCCATGTCTGTTCTCACAGCTGCCGAGCAGCAGGAGATACATTAGCTTCAAGTCTAGAACCAGCCGGTTACGAGACAGCTTCTTCTCTCAGGCCATCAGGCTGCTGAACAGCCAGTAGAACTAGTGTATCAGTCAAGGGTGCCGGTCATTACACCTCCTACCTCAATCATTATCATCCCAATCTCCATCGACAATTTACCCCACATATATATATAGGGCTGTGTACTGGCAAGAACCTGGTGATACAATACGTATCGTGATATAGCGGTCACGATTCAGTATATCATGATATACTGTGATACTGCAAGCAAGTGATATATTGCGATTTTTCAAATCCTACTATTAAAACACAACACTGTATGAACAGGTTTACTAATGCTTACAATAGCACTGCACCCTTGTGCAGCTTGTTAATGTTGGAGTGGATCTGAAAATGGATTACAACACTGCCATCTAGTGGTCAGAGGTTTAAACACAATACACAATGATTCACTGTCTGCCAGGAATCTGTGTATCGATACTGTGTTTTTGAGAATCGATACAGTATCACTAAATATAATATCACAATATTCAATATTTTCAATATTTTCTTACACCCCTACCACACACATCATTACAGACTTAATCTGCATTTTACTGGTACTTCAATCTAGCACACCTTCATGTGCACCCAACCTCTTTTACATCTTCTATCTGTATAATCTGGAATATATATATATATATATATATATATATATATATATATATATATATATATATATATATATATATATACACTGTGTACACATATTTTATTTTTTCTTTTCGTTGTATTTAAGTTATGCAAGGGATTATACAACCTAAGATTTTCACTCACGTTGAAACTATATGTGGTTGTAAGTGTTAGGAACTGAAGTGTAGACCACATACAGACCCGTAGAGTTTAAAAGGTTCATCAAATTTTCCTATTCCCAAACTGTTTTCAGCCTTGTGATTGGTCAGGGGACGTGTTTTCAGGAGTGTTGACTGTTTACCTGCAAGAACAAATTTAGGTTCCCTGGTGTGATGGCACAGGCTGCCCTGCCAGCCACCTGCCAGCAGAGGGCTCAGTCAGCGCAGAGGGATGCCTTGCAGGAAGAGGAGTAAGAACTCCAACTCCCAGGCTCCTTAGTGGCAATCAGTGCTGACTGGGCACACCTGTGCAGCCCCTTACTTAAGTCAGCCACAAAGACGAGTCTGCATTGCACCTTTGTATAGGGGTGGTTGGTAAGAGGTGGGTATGCAGGAAATGAAAATGAATAACAAAACAAAAAGAGAAAACTCAGTAAAAGAAAAAATAGTCTAAAACAAAAAAGAGTAAAATGGGGAAAAATAGAAAATACAAAGAGAAGATCTAAAAGAAGAGAAACGTTGTAAATGAAACAATGTAAGTTCAAGGATTTCATCCATCCATTTATTATCTGCTGCTTAACCCCACTAGTCGGGGTCACGGGGCGGCTGGAGCCAATCCCAGTGTCATCGGGCGAACACTATGGACAGGTCACCAGTCCATCACATGGCCAACACTCACTCATGCACGCACTCACACCTATGGGCAGTTTAGACTGAGTGACCAACCTAACATGCATGTGTTTGGACTGTGGGAGGAAACCGGAGTACCCGGAGGAAACCAACTCAAGCACAGAGAGAACATACACACTCCACATCATCCCATATCATCTTACTGTGAGGTGCTAGGGATTTCAGTTTGGGGTTTTATTTCCTGAGGTCTTATGGTGATCCTTTGGTTTGAACATGCCGTACTCTCGCTTTCCTATGTTTACCGTTCTTACAAGCTTACAAACATCATTTATTGGATGTCGTTCACATCAGTGAGTAAATATACTGGTTGTCAAACTGCATTCCTCTTGGGCTGCTGCACCTGGAGGCTCCTGTTCTCATCCTATGTATGCCTTAATAATCTAAATTGGTGTAGAGGCTTGCAGTGCTGCAGCCTGAGAAAAAACACTTCTACAGCTTACCTGCCGAATACTCTGGCCAACGTATTCAATCACCATCTCATCTGCAGCTATTGGCTCCTCTGCAAACAGACCCCAGTCATGGATACGGCTTCTGCAGAACCGCAGCTTCTTCTTCCGGAACTGGAACCACCAACAGTGATCACATAAGACTTACAGCAAACTAAACAAATTGAGATACAAGTCTGTCTCCACTGGTTTTCAGTTTATGACTTAATTTGAAAGTGTTTGCCTTTATGTAAATTTCATGATGACTGGAATAAAAGAAAAGCCCCCATAATTACTTTTGAAGAAGTCTGGTTCCAACGTATTAAAAGTATAGTATGTTTCTCCTTCTCCTTCTAAGTTATTAGTTTGAAGACATGGGATTTCATGTTTTAACATATTTCAATACATATACGAATAGTATATATATATATATATATATATATATATATATATATATATATATATATATATATATATATGTATATATATGAATAGTATAAACTATTCATAGTATAAAACAATCTGCATATGTTATGAACACAATATTCACATACTGTTATAAAAACATTTTCCACTGAATTTGTAATAATTTTCTACGCTATGAAGCACCTTGAGCTGGTTGAACTTGAGCAGGTCGCTGTCAAAGCTGAAAGAGGACAGCAGGCGGCGCTGTTCCGCACGGAAATCTGATCCAGACCGGGATGATGAAGGTAGCTGAGCTTGAGTGTTCTTGCACTAGGTGGATGAAAAACCATCATACATCATAAACAAACATTCATAGATATACAACTTAGTGTTACAGGACATTATAACAAACGTCCTTCTGTAGAAATACTTTCCTTTTTCTCATTTTTGTCTTTAATTTTAATTTTAAATGTGAATTTAAGCGTTAAGCTTTTTTATGATCAGGACCCCCACAGGACCATCACAGAGCAAGTACTATTAGGGAGGTGGATCATTCTCAGCACTGCAGTTACACCGACATGGTGGTGGTGAGTTAATGTGTGTTATGAACGGATCAGTGCTGCTGAATTGTCCTGTGGGCAGCATCCTGTGACCACTGACAAAGGACTAGAGAAGGACCAAGACAAACTGTGCAGCAGCAGATGATCTACAAGGTGGACCAGGAAGGTATGAGTGTCTAATAGAGTGGACAGTGAGTGGACACAGTGTTTAAACACTCCAGCAACACTGCTGTGTCTGATTCACTTATACCAGCAAGGCACTATACTTTGAGACTGTAAGCAAGGCTCTATACTTTGAGACTGTAAGCAAGGCTCTATATTTCAAGACTGTAAGCAAGGCACTATATTTCAAGACTGTAAGCAAGGCACTATACTTTGAGACTGTAAGCAAGGCACCATATTGCAAGACTGTAAGCAAGGCACCATATTGCAAGACTGTAAGCAAGGCACTATATTGCAAGACTGTAAGCAAGGCACTACATTGCAAGACTGTAAACAAGGCACTACATTGCAAGACTGTAAGCAAGGCACTACATTGCAAGACTGTAAGCAAGGCACTATATTTCAAGACTGTAAGCAAGGCACTATACTTTGAGACTGTAAGCAAGGCACCATATTGCAAGACTGTAAGCAAGGCACTATATTGCAAGACTGTAAGCAAGGCACTACATTGCAAGACTGTAAACAAGGCACTACATTGCAAGACTGTAAGCAAGGCACTACATTGCAAGACTGTAAGCAAGGTGCTATATTGCAAGACTGTAAGCAAGGTGCTATATTGCAAGACTGTAAGCAAGGCGCTATATTGCAAGACTGTAAGCAAGGCACTATATTGCAAGACTGTAAGCAAGGCGCTATATTGCAAGACTGTAAGCAAGGCGCTATATTGCAAGACTGTAAGCAAGGCACTACATTGCAAGACTGTAAGCAAGGCACTACATTGCAAGACTGTAAGCAAGGCACTATATTTCAAGACTGTAAGCAAGGCATTATATTTCAAGACTGTAAGCAAGGCACTATACTTTGAGACTGTAAGCAAGGCACTATACTTTGAGACTGTAAGCAAGGCGCTATACTGTGAGACTGTAAGCAAGGCGCTATATTGTGAGACTGTAAGCAAGGCACTATATTTCAAGACTGTAAGCAAGGCACTATATTTCAAGACTGTAAGCAAGGCACTATACTTTGAGACTGTAAGCAAGGCACTATACTTTGAGACTGTAAGCAAGGCACTACACTGCAAGACTGTAAGCAAGGCACTACATTGCAAGACTGTAAGCAAGGCACTATATTTCAAGACTGTAAGCAAGGCATTATATTTCAAGACTGTAAGCAAGGCACTATACTTTGAGACTGTAAGCAAGGCACTATACTTTGAGACTGTAAGCAAGGCGCTATACTGTGAGACTGTAAGCAAGGCGCTATACTGTGAGACTGTAAGCTAGGCGCTATACTGTGAGACTGTAAGCAAGGCGCTATATTGTGAGACTGTAAGCAAGGCACTATATTTCAAGACTGTAAGCAAGGCACTATACTTTGAGACTGTAAGCAAGGCACTATACTTTGAGACTGTAAGCAAGGCACTATACTTTGAGACTGTAAGCAAGGCACTATATTTCAAGACTGTAAGCAAGGCACTATACTTTGAGACTGTAAGCAAGGCACTATACTTTGAGACTGTAAGCAAGGCGCTATATTGCAAGACTAAGCAAGGCGCTATATTGCAAGACTGTAAGCAAGGCGCTATATTTCAAGACTGTAAGCAAGGCGCTATATTTCAAGACTGTAAGCAAGGCGCTATATTTCAAGACTGTAAGCAAGGCACTATATTTCAAGACTGTAAGCAAGGCACTATATTTTAAGACTGTAAGCAAGGCGCTATATTTCAAGACTGTAAGCAAGACGCTATATTTTAAGACTGTAAGCAAGGCACTATACTTTGAGACTGTAAGCAAGGCGCTATATTTTAAGACTAAGCAAGGCGCTATATTTCAAGACTGTAAGCAAGGCTCTATATTTTAAGACTGTAAGCAAGGCGCTATATTTCAAGACTGTAAGCAAGACGCTATATTTCAAGACTGTAAGCAAGGCACTATATTTCAAGACTGTAAGCAAGGCACTATATTTCAAGACTGTAAGCAAGGCACTATATTTCAAGACTGTAAGCAAGGCGCTATATTTCAAGACTGTAAGCAAGGCACTATATTTCAAGACTGTAAGCAAGGCGCTATATTTCAAGACTAAGCAAGGTGCTATATTTCAAGACTGTAAGCAAGGCACTATACTTTGAGACTGTAAGCAAGGCACTATATTGCAAGACTGTAAGCAAGGCACTATATTTCAAAACTGTAAGCAAGGCACTATATTTCAAGACTAAGCAAGGTGCTATATTGCAAGACTGTAAGCAAGGCGCTATATTTCAAGACTGTAAGCAAGGCGCTATATTGCAAGACTGTAAGCAAGGCGCTATATTGCAAGACTGTAAGCAAGGCGCTACATTGCAAGACTGTAAGCAAGGCACTATATTGTGATAGTGTGAGCAAGGCGCTATATTTCAAGACTGTAAGCAAGGCGCTATATTGCAAGACTGTAAGCAAGGTGCTATATTTCAAGACTGTAAGCAAGGCGCTATATTGCAAGACTGTAAGCAAGGTGCTATACTGCGAGACTGTAAGCAAGGCACTATATTTCAAGACTGTAAGCAAGGCACTATATTTCAAGACTGTAAGCAAGGCACTACATTGCAAGACTGTAAGCAAGGCGCTATACTGCGAGACTGTAAGTAAGGCGCTATATTGCGAGACTGTAAGCAAGGCACTATATTTCAAGACTGTAAGCAAGGCGCTATACTTTGAGACTGTAAGCAAGGCACTATATTGCAAGACTGTAAGCAAGGCGCTATATTTCAAGACTGTAAGCAAGGCACTATATTTCAAGACTGTAAGCAAGGCACTATACTTTGAGACTGTAAGCAAGGCGCTATATTGCAAGACTGTAAGCAAGGCACTACATTGCAAGACTGTAAGCAAGGCGCTATATTGCAAGACTGTAAGCAAGGCACTACATTGCAAGACTGTAAGCAAGGCACTACATTGCAAGACTGTAAGCAAGGCACTATATTTCAAGACTGTAAGCAAGGCATTATATTTCAAGACTGTAAGCAAGGCGCTATACTGTGAGACTGTAAGCAAGGCGCTATACTGTGAGACTGTAAGCAAGGCGCTATATTGTGAGACTGTAAGCAAGGCGCTATACTGTGAGACTGTAAGCAAGGCGCTATATTGCAAGACTAAGCAAGGCACTATATTTCAAGACTGTAAGCAAGGCACTATATTTCAAGACTGTAAGCAAGGCACTATACTTTGAGACTGTAAGCAAGGCGCTATATTGCAAGACTGTAAGCAAGGCGCTATATTGCAAGACTGTAAACAAGGCGCTATATTTCAAGACTGTAAGCAAGGCACTATATTTCAAGACTGTAAGCAAGGCACTATACTTTGAGACTGTAAGCAAAGCACTATATTGCAAGACTGTAAGCAAGGCGCTATATTGCAAGACTGTAAACAAGGCGCTATATTTCAAGACTGTAAGCAAGGCACTATATTTCAAGACTGTAAGCAAGGCGCTATACTTTGAGACTGTAAGCAAGGCACTATACTTTGAGACTGTAAGCAAGGCGCTATACAGTAAGACTGTAAGCAAGGCACTATATTGCAAGACTGTAAGCAAGGCACTATATTTCAAGACTGTAAGCAAGGCACTATACTTTGAGACTGTAAGCAAGGCGCTATACTGTGAGACTGTAAGCAAGGCACTATATTGCAAGACTGTAAGCAAGGCGCTATATTGCAAGACTGTAAACAAGGCGCTATATTTCAAGACTGTAAGCAAGGCACTATATTTCAAGACTGTAAGCAAGGCACTATATTGCAAGACTGCAAGCAAGGCACTATATTTCAAGACTGTAAGCAAGGCACTATATTTCAAGACTGTAAGCAAGGCACTATATTGCAAGACTGTAAGCAAGGCACTATATTTCAAGACTGTAAGCAAGGCACTATATTGCAAGACTGCAAGCAAGGCACTATATTTCAAGACTGTAAGCAAGGCGCTATATTTCAAGACTGTAAGCAAGGCGCTATACTGTGAGACTGTAAGCAAGGCACTATATTTCAAGACTGTAAGCAAGGCGCTATACTGTGAGACTGTAAGCAAGGCACTATATTGCAAGACTGTAAGCAAGGCACTATATTGCAAGACTCTAAGCAAGGCACTATATTGCAAGACTGTAAGCAAGGCGCTATATTTCAAGACTGTAAGCAAGGCGCTATATTTCAAGACTGTAAGCAAGGCACTATATTTCAAGACTGTAAACAAGGCACTATATTTCAAGACTGTAAGCAAGGCACTATACTTTGAGACTGTAAGCAAGGCACTATATTGCAAGACTGTAAGCAAGGCGCTATATTGCGAGACTGTAAGCAAAGTGATGTATTGCGATACCGTAAGCAAGGCAATATGTATTGCGATAGTGTAAGGAAATGGATTTATTGCGATACCATAAGCAAGGGGCTATACTGCGAGACTGGGCTCACTGGGATGTGCGGCCTAAAGGCACAGGAGCTATGACAAAGTGTTTAAGACAGGGCGATACTAAATATATTCAAACTGAAATCCTTTATAAAAGAATATTCAAAAAACCCACAGGCAACACTCTCTCTCTCTCTCACCTGAGAGTCATGTGACAGTTCCTCTGAGGCGATGTGTGTGTTACGGAGGTATCTTAGCTTGTCCCTCTTGCTGATGAAGTAATATCCCTCAGTCCGAGCACTCCCGGTCATGTGATACCGAACCCCATCAATCCATGGCCTCTCCTCGGGAACGCTGGTGGGTGCGGAAAAGTCAAGGAATACACATACTATAATGGAACTAAATACGCTCATGGTAATACAGCTAAATTGACCTGAAGAGAGAAAGAGTGAGAGAGACGCGAAAGAGATACTTTAGATAAGGATATGAGGGTGAGAAGCCCAGTGTGTGTTGTTCAGCCAGTCACAGCTGCTGTCCTGCAGCAGCATTCTCTCGTACGAGGCCCGCAGGTGGCCGATCTCCTCCACGTTGACCCCTCTGGTCCAGACAGCATGAAGGACCAGCTTCTCTCTGCGCTCAGACCGTGGGGCAAAGCGGCGCCAACACGTAGAGCTGTGTAACCACCATCTCCTCTTTCTCCACCGGTCCAGCGGTTCTGGAAGCGCATGGTTCTCCATTTCCCTTGGTTGGAGCCTGTTCTCCACTCTGTTCTCCAGCCCCTGTAGTTACAGGTGGGCCATATGATGATATGACAGCATTATTGTGATACATTACAGCAGTTATTGGGCATGTATTACTCAAGATGTATCACAGTTGTTTGCTAAGTGAAAATAGTGTGCTACATACATGCACCTTCATTCACTATAAGAAAAGCTTTGTGTGGTAGGTATATGCATTGTATTGTGATGGTAGGTTTTGTCCTATCATCCACCCTTACCTGTAGTGGCTTCTTGGCCTGGGCCTCTGCCTGCCCCCTATTTAATTCCCCATTAAAACCTGGAGCTGTGTCCCAAGATGATTTAGTGATCGAGTCTCTAGCTGGTGTGCAAGTGAAGGCATCTGTGTCTCGACTGGGTCTGTTTTTCTGCGAGAGGATCTTTCTCCTTTTGTGCTGGAGCCTCTCTTTTCTCTTCTTGAGACGTGCCGCCTCCAATCGAGCAGGCCGATTTGTGGGCAACTTCAGCTGCTGACGTGCAAAATCTCGATCCGTGACTAAATCTGGAGACCCAGGCACGGGGCTGGGTGTCTCTGAGGCCGAGGAACCAGAAGAGCATGGAGAACATCTAGTGTTCCACCCAGAATTCTGACCATAACACTGCTCCCTGTGGTAAAAGCTTATGTCGCTGTGGTCTGAAATGGGTGAATGTGGGGCTATGTCCCTTCCTGGAGTCCTAGGGACGCCACTGCCTGCATGGGGTGATGGAGAGGTAAGGGATGGAGAGAATGGACCGTGCATTGACATCCTGTGTAGTACATCCTGTGAGTGTTTTGCTCTTGTTACTGAGACATGCTTGGTATTCCTGCCTGGTGTTTTGGGGATCTCCTCATAGGCCAGGTACGAGGAGGGTAAAGGGGGTGGAGAGAAGTAAATAGGAGGCGAAGGGAAACGATGGAGGCCGGTGGGAGACGGTGGAGGGGGTAGTGGAGTAGGGGGAGAAGGGGAAAGAACTGGAGTTTCAGCCTCCATCTCCATTCCTCCACCCGGTGTATGAGGTAGTTCCTCCTCTGTGCCAACTGGGGGTGAAAGTCTGTGCCTAAGCTCAAGGTCCGGATCACTCTCGGACATAGAGCCCGTAGGTGTCAGGGGTCTGAGGTTCCCGGAATCTTCCAATGGTTCCATGATGTCTTCCTGATCCTCAAATTCAGCCTCTGATTGAGTCTCCAACCCTTCATCTGCAATTATTACAAACGCACTCTGTCATAATACGGCACAGCATGACTTATTGCTTATGTTTCCCTCCCGGTGCTGATACCTTTGAGTGCAGCCTTTCATAAAACTTACCGTAATATTTGAACACATTTTGAAAACACAATTCCTTCAGATATGGATATGGATATATCATTATTTGTGAGCATTACAAACATGGAGAAGTGCTATATATGGTGTTCCACAAGCCTCTGTTCTAGGGCCCTTGCTGTTTTCCCTTTATTTACTGCCACAAGGTGGAAAAAAAATCACTTTTATATTGATGGTATGCAGTTATATATGTCAGCTCAGTCAGATTTCACAATTAAAACTACCCCTAACAGAAAACTGAGCCAATACAACAGAGGTATTGCAGGCACAACACATCACATCTGCAGCTTTATCTATATAAAACTGTCTGATCTTTCTGTACTTGTATATAAATCTATTTGAATGTACTTAATGTTTATTCTAGGCGGTGTAGTGGTTAGCACAGTGGTGTGGTGGTTAGTACGGTGGTGTAGTGGTTAGTATGATGGTGTAGTGGTTAGTATGGTGGTGTAGTGGTTAGTATGATGGTGTAGTGGTTAGTATGGTGGTGTAGTGGTTAGTATGATGGTGTAGTGGTTAGTATGATGGTGTAGTGGTTAGTATGGTGGTGTAGTGGTTAGCACAGTGGTGTGGTGGTTAGTACGGTGGTGTAGTGGTTAGTATGATGGTGTAGTGGTTAGTATGGTGGTGTAGTGGTTAGCACAGTGGTGTGGTGGTTAGTACGGTGGTGTAGTGGTTAGTATGATGGTGTAGTGGTTAGCACAGTGGTGTGGTGGTTAGTACGGTGGTGTAGTGGTTAGTATGATGGTGTGGTGGTTAGTACGGTGGTGTAGTGGTTAGTACGGTGGTGTAGTGGTTAGTATGGTGGTGTAGTGGTTAGCACAGTGGTGTGGTGGTTAGTACGGTGGTGTAGTGGTCAGTATGGTGGTGTAGTGGTTAGTATGGGGGTGTGGTGGTTAGTATGGTGGTGTAGTGGTTAGTACGGTGGTGTAGTGGTTAGTACGGTGGTGTAGTGCTTAGTACGGTGGTGTAGTGCTTAGTACGGTGGTGTAGTGGTTTGTTCTGTGGTGTAGTGGTTAGTACGGTGGTGTAGTGGTTTGTTCGGTGGTGTAGTGGTTTGTCCGGTGGTGTAGTGGTTAGTATGGTGGTGTAGTGGTTAGTATGGTGGTGTAGTGGTTAGTATGGTGGTGTAGTGGTTTGTTCGGTGGTGTAGTGGTTAATATGGTGGTGTAGTGGTTAGTATGGTGGTGTAGTGGTTAGTAAGGTGGTGTAGTGGTCAGCACTGTCGCCTCACAGCAAGATGATCTGGGTTGGATTCCCGGTCCGGGTGGTTCTGTGTGGAGTGTGTATGTTCTCTCCGTGCTTGAGTGGGTTCCTCCGGGTACTCCGGTTTCCTCCCACAGTCCAAACACATGCATGTTAGGTTGATCGGTCACTCTAAATTGCCCGTAGGTGTGAGTGCGTGAGTGAGTGTTGGCCATGCGATGGACTGACAAACTGTCTATGGTGTACCCCGCCTTCGCCTGATGATGCTGGGATTGGCTCCAGCCCCCCTGTGACCCCAACTAGCGGCAGATAATGGATGGATGGATGAATGTTTATTCTTGTAGTGCGAATTCTACAGTTTTAAAGATAGTATGTCATACCACCATCAAAGAAGCAGACTTTGGACACCCATGTCTTCACTGCTAATCTGCGGAACTTCTACAAATCCAATACTTCCACAGTCTTTCAGTGTGAGAGTTCTATGAGTAGAATATGGCTAATCTAAATATTATTTGTATCTATACTCAAACTGAAATTTGTGTACTGTACCAGAAGAGAAGGCTTTATAGGATGGGGATGGTGGGCACTGCAGGTCTGGTTCCTGAGCTGAATACAGCATAGCTGGATCAGGCAGCTGTAGTTTGTTAGATAAGTGCTGTGTGACTGGATCCTGGCAGCCGTAGCCATGCAGAAACACTCTGACCCTCAACTCCTCCTCTGGATTGGCACCTGTAAAGAAAACCAAAATTTACATTTTACAATTTACCATCTAATATCTAACCTGAGATGGAATGTAACAGGTCTTCCATGCCTTTTAAAGCTACAGTGCAGATCTGTAAGGGTCTATAAGACTTATGAGAAAGCAGAAGGTTCAACAAGAGGACTCTAACCTAGTAGTTCATGGTCCAGATCCCCATCACTGGACAGCGGGGCAGAAGGGGTCAGTGGGGGGTCGAGCTCATCCTCCCAGGAGATCACAGATAAACGAGCAGGCGTGTGAGACACTTCCTGATATTCGACATCCTCTTCGTCTGAGGAGATCCAAATCTCCTCCACCACTCTCTTCTCTGCAGGGCTCTCAGAAGAAGCACCTTCAACCTCGTCTTCTTCCTCAGAGGACTCTGAGTAACACTGGCTTTCCTCAGAGGACTCAGAGTCAGGTCTTGAGGAGACATTGGAGTCGTAATCCAGATCAGAGGAGGATAAGGACTCTGATTCAGTGCTGGATGATGCTATGCTAATCACCTCTGAGAGAAGAAAATAACAGGTTGTATGTTACTATATCACACATAGAACGTAAAAAAAGCAATAAAAGAAGAGAGAATATATTAAAAATAAGTAAATATTCAAATATTCAAATTGACAAAATCAAATTAAGAGTAGATCACTCAAATCAGGAGAAAAAGAACATTTTCCATCCATTAGCTTCCGTTTTATCCCCCTAGTCCGGGTCACTGGGGGCTGGAGCCAATCCCAGCATCATCGGGTAAAGGCGGGGTACACCATGGACAGGTGGTTCATCGCAACACACACTCAAACCTACAGGCAGTGACCAATCAACCTAACATGCATGTGTTTGGACTGTGGGAGGAAACCGGAGTACCCGGAGGAAACCCACTCAAGCACGGAGAGAACATGCACACTCCACACAGAACCACCCGGACCGGGAATCCAACCCAGATCATCTTACTGTGAGGAGACAGTGCTGACCACTACACCACCTTACTGACCACTACACCACCATACTAACCACTACACCACCATACTAACCACTACACCACTATATTAACCACTGCACCACCGTACTAACCACTGCACCACCGTACTAACCACTACACCACCATACTAACCACTACACCACCATACTAACCACTACACCACCTTACTAACCACTACACCACCTTACTAACCACTACACCACCATACTAACCACTACACCACCATACTGACCACTACACCACCGTACTAACCACTACACCACCGTACTAACCACTACACCACCATACTAACCACTACACCACCTTACTAACCACTACACCACCTTACTAACCACTACACCACCATACTGACCACTACACCACCGTACTAACCACTACACCACTATACTGACCACTACACCACCATACTAACCACTACACCACCGTACTAACCACTACACCACCGTACTGACCACTACACCACCGTACTAACCACTACACCACCGTACTAACCACTACACCACCGTACTAACCACTACACCACCATACTAACCACTACACCACCGTACTAACCACTACACCACCATACTAACTACTACACCACCATACTAACTACTACACCACCATACTAACCACTACACCACCGTATAACCACTACACCACCGTATAACCACTACACCACCGCGCTGACCACTACACCACCGTACTAACCACTACACCACCATACTAACCACTACACCACCGTGCTGACCACTACACCACCATACTAACCACTACACCACCGCGCTGACCACTACACCACCGTACTAACCACTACACCACTATACTGACCACTACACCACCATACTGACCACTACACCACCGTACTAACCACTACACCACCATACTAACTACTACACCACCGTACTAACCACTACACCACCGTATAACCACTACACCACCGTGCTGACCACTACACCACCATACTAACCACTACACCACCGCGCTGACCACTACACCACCGTACTAACCACTACACCACCATACTAACCACTACACCACCGTATAACCACTACACCACCGTGCTGACCACTACACCACCATACTAACCACTACACCACCATACTAACCACTACACCACCGTACTAACCACTACACCACCGTACTAACCACTACACCACCATACTAACCACTACACCACCGTACTAACCACTACACCACCGTATAACCACTACACCACCGTACTAACCACTACACCACCGTACTAACCACTACACCACCGTACTAACCACTACACCACCGTGTGACTAAAAGAACATTTAATTTATTTATTTTCTAAGCCACTTATCCTACTTGGTGGTGAGGTGCTGGAAACACACAGACATACAGACATATATATACCCCTTGGGGGCAATTTAGTGTCTTTAAGTCTCCTGAAAGCAGTCTTTGGACTGCAGGCATGGGGAGAACATGCAAACTCCACACAGAATGGAACCCAGGCACGTCTTGCTGTGAGGGGACAGCACTACCCAATGCACCACCAGAATGAAAACAGGGAACGTCATACAAATAAAAGAATAAAACAAAAGAGACTTGTCATTAAAAGTATCATAATTAACAGAATGAATAAAAAATATAATTAGAAAAATAGATAAAATAAAAAATAACAAATGATAAAAGTATATAATTAAAAGCTTGATTAAAATGTTCACTGATCCACCTCTCTAATACCATTCGTTAGCATAGTATTTGGGAGCATCGTAAGTCCAGTTTCTCTCAAATCTAAGAAAATAATAACTGATAGCTTGTTTGCAGCAACACTTGAGTCTAAGATCTTGGACTATTTTAGTTAGACCCATAACTGAGATTAGACCCATATCTGCGATTAGACTTGAAACCTGACTGTTTTTCTTTAGCTAACTTGCTCTTGAAGGGTAAGTTGGATATAGGCCTGTAATCGCTAATCACACTAATGATTAGGGGTGTAAGAAAATATTGAAAATATTGAATATCGGGATATTATTATTAGTGATACTGTATCGATTCTCAAAAACATAGTATCGATACACAGATTCCTGGCAGACAGTGAATCATTGTATTCTGTGTTTAGACCTCTGACCACAAGATGGCAGTGTTGTAAGCTATTTTCAGCTCCACTCCAACATTAACAAGCAGCACAAGGCCACAACGCTATTGTAAGCATTGATAAACCTGTGTATGCAGTGGTGTGTTTTAATAGAAGGATTTGAAAAATACTTTGCTTGCAGTATCATGATATATTATAGATACGTATTGTATCGCCAGGTTCTTGCCAATACACAGCCCTACTAACGATTAGATTTCTTTAGTAGGGGCTTCACCACAGCAGCTTTAAACGAAGACATGTGTTGATTATTTTAGGAAGAGATAGAGAGACACTGTTACTGAGGAGCCAAATATCTGAACAATGATTTAATTAAATTAGATTCTTAAAAAAACAATTTAGCGCATCACCAAAGTGTATCATTTTGGTGTGATTCTTAAGGAGAACATACATGTAACTTTTGACTTTGAACAGACGTAGTGATGTGTTTAGTTTATTGAACTGTATTATAATCAGTACTATGATCTATTTGTAACACTGCAAAATCATTTCAGTACTTACAACATTATTTTAGCATGAAATAGTTTTTACAATAAATTGAAATGAGACCTTTGTCTGAGTGATCTTCATCCTCTCTCACGTCTGAAAACCTCTCTTCTGACCTGTCATCTTCATCTTCTCCTTCATAATCATTCTCCTCCTCCTAGCAAACAGAAAATATATTAATAACCACAGATATTAATCACATCAGACCTGAATGTAATCTGTGTAGTGTTTACAGTCTGACAGTAATAACTGTGGAGTGATTATAATCCAGTATGAATCTGCAGTGTGTGCAGATGTTACACTGTGACAGTAATAACTGTGGAGTGATTACAATCCAGTATGAATCTGCAGCGTATGTGTAGTGTTTACAGTCTGACAGTAATAACTGTGGAGTGATTATAATCCAGTATGAATCTGCAGTGTGTGCAGATGTTACACTGTGACAGTAATAACTGTGGAGTGATTACAATCCAGTATGAATCTGCAGCGTATGTGTAGTGTTTACAGTCTGACAGTAATAACTATGGAGTGATTATAACCCAGTATGAATCTGCAGTGTTTGGTGTTTACACTGTGACAGTAATAACTGTGGAGTGATTTTAATCCAGTATGAATCTGCAGTATGTGTGGTGTTTACAGTCTGACAGTAATAACTGTGGAGTGATTTTAATCCAGTATGAATCTGCAGTGTGTGTAGTGTTTACAGTGTGATAGTAATAACTGTGGAGTGATTTTAATCCAGTATGAATCTGCAGTGTTTGGTGTTTACAGTCTGACAGTAATAACTGTGGAGTGATTTTAATCCAGTATGAATCTGCAGTGTGTGTAGTGTTTACAGTGTGATAGTAATAACTATGGAGTGATTTTAATCCAGTATGAATCTGCAGTGTGTGTAGTTTTTACACTCTACCAGTAATATGTGTGGAATGATTTCAATCCAGTATGAAACTAAAATGTGAGTAGTTTTATAGTCTGATTAATAATTGTATGAATCCCGTATGAATCTGCAGTGTGTGTGTTTATAGTTTTTACACTCAGATAATAACAATTGTAAAGTAATTGCAATCCAGTGTGAATCTGCAGTATGGGTGGTTTTTACAGTGTAACATTAATAATTATGGAATGACTTTAATCCAGTATGAATCTTTGGTGTGCAGTTTTTTACAGTCCGGAATTTGGATTAATTATACAAATAAATTTAATATGAATTGATTACAGATTATTTACAGATTATTAATCCACAACAGGATTCATAACAGAGCTGTACCTGATTTGTAACAGGAATCTCTGTTTCCATGCTCACGTGTCTTCCAGAACCGAAATCTTCCACCCCTCCAGAGTTCTCCTCCTCTCCCTCCTCCTCTTCATCACTATCCAATTCCAGAGGTCTGGCATGTCTCCGCTTTACTGTGGAGCTCTCAGCTCCCTTCTGGGACTCATCCACTGCTTTATCCTCTGTGAGTATGTTCTGCTCTGGTTCTGAATGTACAGGTACAGTTCACACTCAGAGAGTAAATTTACAATTCAGAAAGCTGACACACAGATCAGTACCCAGCCCAGTATCGAGCAGCACGTCCTGCTTTGGAAAAGACTGCTGCTCATACTAGTTCTGTATCTGAGACACGACTGACCTGCATCCTCAGAGAGTCCAGGTGAAGGAGGGCAGGCCCTTTTTGCATCCAGAGAGTCCTTACCAGAGGGGTCCTTCCTTTTTACCTGAGTACATACAAATCAGTTACTTCTTCTTCTACATTCTGATCTACCAACCTGATTGAGGTATTTAATTGTATCTAAATATTAGATTGGAGCTAAATCCTACAGGCTCCTGTAAATTTTACAAAGCAATGCTGGGCACCCTTGTATGCGATATACACAGTCAAGTCACATTATTATGACCACTTTGGATTTCCTACTTTGGATGGCAGCAGCACGTAGGTGGCAGTGCTAGAGTCTGTGGAATGTTTTCATGGCATTCTCTGGACCCACTCATCCATGTGGAAGACCCTCTCAACTCTTTTGAATCTAAATCCATCTGGGGTGACGGGATCTTCCAGCAAGACAATGTGACACGTCACACAACTAGAAATGTCCCACATTGGTGGGAAGAGTTGACCAAGACTTCCAAGTACTACCCTGGACCCCTAATTCTCCAGACATTCACCTAATTGATCATCTATGGGACCACCTGGAGGCGGGTGTTGGCTCTATGGATCCTCCCCCTGTGCGTCCTACAGCAACCAGTGGATGCACTGCAGTCAGCATGGTTCCAGATACCTGTGACAACCTACCAGGACCCGATTAAGTGTCCCAGTCTGCTTAGCTGCTGTCTGTGCTGCCCACGGCGGCTACTTTGGATATTATTGTACTCGTAACAATGTGACTGGACTGTGTACGAAAGGAAGTTCTTTCTGAAACTGTCATCTCATTCAGTTTATTTGCATTACGTTTGTTAGAACAGATTAATTTGTATATAAAGTATATTACAAAAGTGAAGTAGAAGGTACAACTAGTGACTCTGGTACCTTAAAGGAGGGTAGTTTAAGAGCAGATCTGATGCCCAGTGCCAGTCCTGGACCAGGTAGTGTACCCTCCAGACCCACGCCCTCCACTGGCCGCCATGGTTCCAGGACTCTGGGCTTCAGAGCTTCTTTATTCTCTCCTGTCTTTACAGGCACGACAGATATCTGGAAGTATTCAGTAATTTACAAATAAATTTTCATATATATATTTACCTTTCAGAAAAATTCAACAAACACAAGAGGAGTGATCTCACTAATTCCAACAGAAACATGCTCATATTACAGTGAAATATTTTCATGATTATCCTTTCAGGCCGGTGGATCAATCACTATCATTACTTTACTAACTGCTGCACTGATTAACATAAACACCTATATTATATATATATTTCGTTGCTGCCAAAAGAAAAACAACAACAAGAAGTGTACAGGACTTGTAATGTAAGTTAATGGAACCAGAAATTTGTCCAATTTTGGAGCATTTCTATTGGTCATGAATGGACCAATAGAAATGCTCCAAAATTGGACAAATTT
This sequence comes from Megaleporinus macrocephalus, assembly GCA_021613375.1. Lineage (NCBI taxonomy): Eukaryota > Metazoa > Chordata > Actinopteri > Characiformes > Anostomidae > Megaleporinus > Megaleporinus macrocephalus. The sequence continues at coordinate 7,059,393 of CM038710.1, read as the reverse complement.
GATTTCATGACACAATATAAAGAGCAGCTGTCAAGTTCAAATGATGTAGAAAAATGAAAATCATCAAAAATGGAGATAAATATGTTTTTCTTTGGACAGCAACCATACTCAATATAGACATGAATGGCATGTGCTAGGCCTATATATTTTTAAATTTTGTTTCTGATTACCACAGTGTCTTGAGGATGGCTGTTCCTTGACTGTTGTAATAAAGTTACTGACTTCATTTTGAATTATGCATCATACAAAACCCTGACTTGACTGAGAATGGCCACTGCAAATGTCACTAGAGCAACAAAAAACCCTCATCTTATGTTATTTTGTCAGTTTATACTTATATATGACTTATATATGCTTATATTAGACAGTGGAGCTTAGTGCTCATTTAATAAATAAATATTTACCAACATATCTTTTAAACTCGGCATTAATTAAAACATTAATCTCTGTTTATGTCTTATTAAATCTCTGCCATTTCTGATAAACTCTGTGATGCTACTGGTATAAAATATAATATATAATAAATAATATCTCAATATAAGGCTTATTATTATTATTATTATTATTATTCCTTCACTGTGCAAAATAAAGGTGAGCTATGGCGGAATGAGACTTTACAGATTTTCACGATTTACGATACATATCACAATATTTTAACTTCTGTGTATGTTATGTAGTTGTGAGAATGAGGGACTGAAATAAGGGCCCACACACATGCTCTGTCTTTTCAAAGTGTGATGGTGTCATATGTTACCTTGGCCGTGCACTCTTTCTCCTCCCACCATTGGTCAAATGCAGCAAAAGCCACGCCTTCGACCATCCTGCGATGCATGTCCTTTTTCACGATGGCCCTAAGCTCAGCAGCTACAGCCGCCAGCACGCCGTCCACCGTGGCCTTGTGGAGGGATTCGCTCACAGGGACGTATCCCGGTGGAGGCACTGAAGGATCAAATACAGGCAGGATTGGAGGCGGCCATGGGGGTCTGTATCCTGGGACGGCAGCTAAACCCCCAATTGAGGGATAAGGAGGACACTGTCTTTGTCTAACTCCGTCCTGTGGAACAGCAACCCCTGGAAAAACTGTAGGAGGCGGTGGAATGGGAAAAGGAGTGGGATATATGGGTAGACTTTTCCCATGTGTTATTCTCGTAGGTATAGGAAGAGGTGCTGGAGGACTTGCCCACCTAGGAGGCCTGCCAGTCTGCCCCATGGGGAGTTTTAGTGGTGGAAAGAAAGGAGGAGGGGGTACAGAGAGGTTTGGAGGAGGTGGGATAGGAGGCAGAGGAGGAGGAGGACGAGGAGGCCCATGCAGAGTAGGTAGGTTTGGGGGCAGAACCGGTGGCGGTAGGGCAGGGAACCCTGGTGGAGGGATAAGAACAGGAGGAGGAGGCATTCGGAAAATAGAAGGAGTGGGTGAAGAACCTCCTCCGCAGGTCCCAGGCCCAACAAGCTGCTCCGAAGCTTCACCTTCTCTTAGGAACAGCTGGATCTACGAGAGGCAGAAACATGCTTACTCAAGATCATTCAACTTCTCCTGCAAATGAAACCGATCAGTCAGGAAGACGTGTTTGATATATTTTGTAGTTCTGCATTCAAGTCAATGTAAAGATATATCCAGCAAATTAGCATCATGCTAACTAGTGCTTGCTCGCTTTTACAATAAAATGCTATTTGAATTCCAATTGGAGTGCTGTGTAACTGTGTAACCAAATCATCACAAACCTGCCTCAAACTATTTTTTAATCAGATTTAAAGTCATTTTTAATAGACACCAGTTTGTACACCATATATAATTTTCACTAATTCTGCATAAATATGACCTAAAAAAATCAGATTTTCTCAAAAGTCCCAAAAGTAGATCAATAAAATAAGAAAAAAATATTATACTTGTTCAATTAATTACTGAGGATCCTTTATTACTTATCTGAGAGTGGTAAAAGTCTGTGAACGTGTAGGACTAGTAGACACACATGTGTGGAAGTGTATCATGACACAAACAAAGGACCCCCAGAAGAAAAGTCGTTGATGCTGATGTTGGACAGGGTTATGAAACCATCTCTAAAGAGTTTGGAACCTACCAGAACAAGTAGAGGAACTTGGTTGACCGATCCTGTAACTGCCCCGAGGAGTGGTCAACCAACAAAGATCATTCCAAGGGGTAACCTCTAAGCAACTAAAGGCCTCTCTCTCTCTGTGTCTAATGTTAATGTTCTTGGGTCCACCATCGGAAGCACAGTGAACATTAATTACGTGAAGCTTTCCTTCTGCAGTTTGTCAAAAATCTAAAGGCTATTGAAAATATGTTTTGTGGACAGATGAGAAGACAATTGATTCAGAAGACAAGTGTTATGTCTGGGGAAAGGAAAACACTGCATGTTTTCCAGCCTAAGAATTTCATTCCATCTGTGAAACATGGTGGTGGTAGTATCATGGTTTGGGCCTTTTTTGATACACCTGGGCCAAGATGACCTGCCAACACTGATGGAATCACAATTATACCTACATATAACTGTTAAAAGAAAATGTCAGGACATCTGTACGCCAACAGAATCTCAACAGAATGAGGGTCATGCAGTAAGACAACAAGCCTAAGTTCACAGGTCATTCTACCAAAGAACGGCTAAAGAAGAGCAGGGTTAATGTGTTGGAATGTCTTGACCTTGATCCCATATAAATGACGTAGAAGTTCATGTGAAATAACCAACCAACATCTCAGAGGTGAAGCTGTTCTGTACACAGGAACTGGTTAACATTCTTCCAGGACTTCAACAATACTGGGAAATGTTAAGCTGCAGTTATTGCTGTACAAGGGGGTCTCATCAGATATTTAAAGCAATAGTTCACATACTTTTTTGCCACTCATGGATATGCAACATTAGATCATTTTCTTCAATAAATAAACGACCAAGTTCAGTATATTTCTCACATTTTTTAAAATTAGATACTCTTTTCTCATTATAATTTAAAAAGACATGTTGGGGCTTTACCATATCCGTTTGTTGAGATGGTGCTGCACGACTCGCTGAACACATGGTTGAAATGACAGGAATCTTGGACTGGTGCGTGCTGCTTAATGGAGACAGCTCTCCTTCTTCAGCCGAGTCTGGAAGTGGCGTAGGACTCACGTCCTCAAAACCTGACCCAGAAGAACCTTCTTGTTTTTGGACAGAGTCATAGTGCCCAAAACTGTCAGGTACCCCAGCACACTGAGGTGAGGGAGGACAAGATGTGGAGGAGTGCTGGAAAGCGCTGGGAGAGACTATGGCATGGTCTTCAGAGGGTGTATCTGAGTCTGAGTTATCCTCGTTTGGTAGAAGAGCTGAGCAGTGAGTGCCCAGAAGCATCTGGATGCGGGAGTCCAGGCTGCTAGGGGCCGGGTCTGGAGTAGGTGACCCAGCTGAGAGGCTTCTCTCTGGCACAGGGGAGGTGCACTGCTCTGGGCTTGAAGTCCCAGCTGTGCTCTGCTTTAGTAGATCATGTACTAAAGGAGGAGAAGTACAAAGGTGGTCTCTGGTGGAAGGTGTTTTGAGGGGGCTTTCCAAAGCTTTCCCCAGTGGCTCTGAACGCACTGCCTTCTCTGTTTGTATAGGTTGTCGGTCAGCACTCCTGACACACTGGGATACTGGTGGCGTCAGCTTGTCAGCACCAGGTACTTCCCTGGCTGTGCTAATAATGGCTAATGTATTCTGTCTGGAATGTCCTGAAGGTTTGCCTGTGCTGCTTCCACAGTGAGCAGGCGATATAAGAGGCTGTGCGTGAGCAGGTAAAGGCACTAAACTGCTCGTAGCTCCAGAGCGATATTTGGGTCTATTGAAGACAGGTCTATGCACATAGCGGTGCTCTGGCCTTCGGTTATATGCATTCTGGTATTTCGGTCCCCACACTCGGCCCCTGTGCCCACCCAGAGAGATCCTGCCCACAGGATGCGACTGACACCCTGCCATGTAGCCTTTGGAAGACCTTGAGTTTTGTACGATGCTAATTGAGGCACCCTGTCTCGTATCTGGGGTTAGCTGGACCAGGTGAGGATTGTGGTGTGGGGGCTGAGAATCCACTGAAATAAGTGGAGTCATGCTTGAGCCGGAGGCACCATTCATCTGCACCTCTGCCGACTGGGACGGATTAGAAAGTCCCTCACACTGAGGCGGGGTGCCTGGGTTACTGTGGGACAGGGGAGAGGTGTAGGGCGTGTCCTGGTACTGAGGGGTCTGCCAGAAGCTACTGGGCGTATCCTGATGCATGCTGGAATAGGCGGTGTCCATGGAGAGAGGGGTGGAACTGTCAAACGGTGTGGAGCCAAGGAGTCCCAAAGATAAGGACAGTGACGAGGACAATAACCCATGTGTCAGTCGCTTCGCTGGTTCGTACTCCTGTAGAAATGAAAACACCAAATGACTGAAGTGAAAACACTAGCACAGGATCGTCAACAAGCACAGGGTCATCCTGCAATCTGCTTTTAGGGGGCACTTAGATGCTCCATGACCTGCTTCCTAAACGCCGGGATAACACATTGGGTTGATAAGCAGGAAATGTAAGACGATAAACATTGAGAAACATTGAGAAACATTTCAAAACTGGTGTATATAATACACTAGGGGGGCTTGGGCCTCGATACTTTTTCTCACATTAGGCTAAGCATGGACTCTTTTCTTACCATCCTTCACTCCTCTTATTTTTCATAAACTGATTTTCTGTAAAGCTTTAAGACAAAACTAGTTGTAAAAAGCGCTACATAAATAAATGTTGATTGATTGATAATAATACATGGAAAACTTGTCAATGTCCAAATAAAAAAAATGAATCTCCAAAATGGCAACTTTAAAGGAGAGGACAAAAACCTTCTTCACTTTTAATGTAAGTGAATACAACCAGATTTTTTTCCAAGCTATTTTGAACCATTTCTATTGGTCCCTTAACCATAAAATTTCACATGAGAATGTAGATAAATGTTTTTTTGTGTTTGTTTTTTTTGGACAATGACAATAAAGATCTCAAATTAGATCTTTAGAGATGACTATAAGTTATTTGCAAGTGATCAGACTGAAATAGTAGTAGAAATATGAATCTTTGGCACTCTTTTTTAATTCTAACTCTTTGCAAATGATGTCCAGACCATCAAACATCAATCTGGGGAAAATCTGGACATGCCAAAAATCTGATTTTGGCTTACAAGCATTTCCCTGCACAGGGATTGAACACTACTCACCCACATGACAGAATAAGTAAATAAATAAATAAATAAATAAGGGGTTTACAGTTTCCTACAGAGAGCTAATATAGCAATACTAATATAGCAATACAGCCAAGGCATGTATATTATACTCACACTGTGGGTGTCAGAGCTGTTTGATGGTGACTGGGGTCCCCAGGTTTCTTCCCCCAAAGGAAGAGTGAATGGGGTGTACAACCCACTTACAAGTAGCTGGAAGTATCGCATCCTCTTTTCCCCTGAAACCAGAGAGAATCCAAAAGGACGCTTTAACTACAATAACAATAAGTTAATGAGGAGTGAAGTCCTCACGTCCTCGCAGCGTGGATTGAAGAGATTATGAGATTAGTAATTAAGCATTGAACAGTAATAATGAGAATAGTAACAACATGCTTTTGCTGCTAATTAGAGGAAACCTCCACATACTCACCGAATCCCAAGCGTGAGGGTGATTAAGTGATTAAAGGTTGATGGGTAGAAGTCCGTTAGATTACAGTTACAGTCTGATACAGTCTCTTTCATACTGTACCACCATTTAAAAAACAATAAAAGCTACAGTGACAAATGTTTGCCTTCAACCCTTATAACATATAAGCAAACTATATTAATATAACAATATTATCTATATCAGCTCCACGTACCATATAGAGCACTATGTAGAGACACTTACAGACTGTAGTCCTCTGTATACTTTGTAACTCTGTTTTTCATTGGACTCACACAGGACTTATGTGTGCTGTGCTGGTATGAGTAGATCAGACACAGCAATGCTGTTGGAGTGTAAAACACCACTGCTGGACTGAGAACAATCCACCAGCCAAAACTATCCAGTCATTAGCGTCTTGTGGGCAGCATTCTGAGACCACTGATGAAGGACTAGAGAACACAAACTGTGCAGCAGCAGATGAGCTACTGTCTCTGACGGTGGACCAACAACGTAGGAGTGTCTAATAGAGTGGACAGTGAGTGGACACAGTGTTTAAACACTCCAGCAACACTGCTGTGTCTGATCCACTCACACCAACACAACACATACTAACACACCACGACCACGTCAGTGTCACTGCAGTGCTGAGAGAGATCCATCACCCAAATAATACCTACTCTGTGGGGGTCCTGACCATTACAGAACAGGGTAACAAAGTATACAGAGAATCAGATGGACTACAGTCTGTAAGTGTAGAACTACAAAGTGCTCCTATACGATCAGTGGAGCTGATAGAGTGGACAATGTGTGTAGATACAAGAGAGAGGTACCTAATGAAGTAGTTGGTGTGAGTGTATATACACAACCGCTCAAAAGTTTAGGATCACTTTAGAATTAAATTTTCATGCAATTTTCATGCAATTCACAAACAATATTGTCAATTTCACAATTAATGTAAGTGTATCAGATGATTTTTAAAGAATAAAAATGTTTGTATTAAAGTCTATTTTTGTATAGAGGCTTATTTTACATATAGTTCTATTATCAGTAATTCTCAGTCCTCTGTCTAAATCTCCTGGTACGGCCGCCAGTACAAGTTAAGGATGTTATTGGACTAATTGGTTGTTAGGACACTCTTGCTCAATTGTGATGCACAGCTGAAAAACATTCTACTAATAAGTGAGTATAAAAGGGAGAACAACATTCTAGGTTAGTTTAGTATCTGAAGATCAGCAGTTGATGACTTGCTGACCGACTCAAAATGACCAGAAAGAAACAACTTTCTTTAGAGACCCGTCAGTCCATTGTTGTGTTAAGGAAGAAGATACTCCATTAAAACAAGAACATTTCACTGTGATCCCAAACTTTGGAGCGGTAGCGTACGAGTGTAAATATGAGTCCTCTATATAGAAAGCCTAAAATAGTTTAGCTCCACTTATTCACACTGAAGTTATAAGGAGTGTTTTAGCATCTTTTGCTTTCTGGCAAGCACAATACAGGGCAGATAATCAGAATGAAGCTCATTTACATATGACATTGTTATAGGCATGGCAACTAAAACAGCCCGTGTAATTAATTCTGTAATTACTGAGAAATAGAAATGAATTGCGATGGTTTTTGGCTCATAAACATAAACGTGGATTAAATCAGGAGTGTTTGAGCAGGACTGTGCTGGACACCAACCTGAACCTGAACTAAGGCACTGAATGCTGGATTAGAAGCACGTTTTAAAAAAGAAGCCTATTAAAAAGTGGAAAATGACAGGAATTACAGGAAACTCATGGGAACTTATTGGTTGCGATCTTTACCCTTTGGGTCCAACTCCACGTGAATGCTGTTTCCCATGACGGAGGTGTTGTGAAGTTTCTGCACGGCGTCATTTGCCCCTCTCACGCTTTCGAACACCACCTTGGCTATTCCTAAATGTTTCTTATTCCTGGGATTGTACAAAACCTCCACCTCTTGGATTCGGCCAAACTTTTTGCACATGTCCGTCAAAAAACTGGCCTTAATGTTGTCGTTCAGTCTGGCGAATGTCACCTCCTTCGGCGGCCCGACGTAATTCTCGTCAATCTAGAGAGAGAGTCAGGCGGTCAGTTGACATGTTATCACACATGACAGGGAAAGTACTGATAAAGCCAGAAACCATGTAGACCAAACAGTAGCGCAGCGTCTGCTGCTGTGACCTTGAATTTGGGCACCGGCAGATCCGTCTCTTTGAATTTGGTCCAAAAGCGAACAATTCTGGGATCTCTGACGCTATCCAGCGGGGGAATTCCAGGATTCTGTTGAGAGGGCAATAGAATTTATCGATGTGTTTAACACTGAACTTGAACACACAGTAATATAGTTGTTACTTATGACTGGTATTATATGGTGTCATTATTTTATATTATATATATATATATATATATATATATATATATATATATATATATATATATATATATATATATATATATATATATATATTATTTACATTGTGGATATTTTCATGATGATCGGACAAAAACAAATGAGTCTAAATTACTTGGAAGTAACGTCTGGTTCCACTGACTCACATTAAAACGTAGGTCAGATATGTTAAGCAATTCAGATACTGTTCTTTAATGTTCATGTTTACTAGCTTAGTATGTAAATGCTAGAACAGCTTCTCTCCTGTAAGGTAGCTGTTTATCAATGTATCACAGTAAATAACAGATTTCTCTGTAAAGAGATGCTTGCATACTGTTCCTAGTGCTACTAAAGAGAGCGGCTCACGTCCTCAGAAATGAGTAACGTAGAGATGTACGCTTGACTCATGATACTGACGCTTAATCAGGGGTTTTGATGATGCCGTTAAATCTGTTGATATCGTTCAGCTCACAGATCTTATATAAAAATACAGAAGATTACTGTAAATGTACATCAGTATACAGTAGGTAGGAGAATCACCGAAGGCCTCACAGAACAGTAATATTGCAGTATTTATATGCTGAGGATTGCTGTAACATACATTACAATATATTATGATTAATTTTTTTACTGCAAATTACCCCCCCCACCCCCACCCCCCAAAAAAAGTGTTACAATCCACTTCCAAACACAGTGGAAGTTCATACAGTACTTTCTGCTTTATTTGCTTTATTATTGTATCACCAGGTTAAACCTGTAATAGGAAGATAAATTCTGGTTCCATTGACTTACATTGAAAGTAAAAGTTTTTAGTTTCTCCTGTAAAAAAAATCAGAGATAGCAATAACAGACAGCAATGATATGCAATGTATATAGTAAAGTACTGATACTTGTGTATCAATCCAATACCGCCATTGGGATAATATTGTGATAATATGCTGTATCGTTTTTCCTCCCACCCTTAGAATACAGAATACAGCTGCTTAACGTATCAGTTAACGTATCAGTATCAGTTCACTCTGAAGTCACAGTATGCAGCTATGGTTTATTGTGAACATGCTACAGAGAACTTACTGTTAAATTCATGCCACTAGCAGCTATTAATTCACTGTCATTTTGCACTGATTGTGTTCACAGTGTAGTTACTGAATAATAAGCCAGGCCTTATCATTAATAACTGAATCATAAGCCTGGGCTTGAAGAGGAGAGGTTTTTCAGCTGGGATGAAAAAGGATTTTCTCAGCCAGAAAACATTAAAAGAGAGAAAGAGAGGACGCCTGCATTCCTATTGGACACTTTGGGTTTAAAGGAAAACTCCTCAGTTTTTTTTTAAATCTCTGCATAATTAAATGGGTGAAATGTAAACAAGGTCATTCAGAGTGCCTTGGTGCAAAACTGGCCATTTTGGAGAAACCGAGGTGGTGATGAATGGAGTGGGATGAATTGTCCCCCCAAAATGTGTATTTTTTTTCAGATTTGTCACTATTTTACAACGATAAACATCACAGGTTCATTGGTAGTGAATAAAATGGCTTTCTTTTCGTTTCAATGTGACCACCTCACATACACATCATACACAGGACTTCTGCTCAGCTGTTGCACTTTCATTTATTTCAGTTACTCATTTCCTACACTTGTTGCACATTCATTTTAAACTCTGCACTCTTTTTCAACAATGTCTATCCCCACTGAATATATATATATATATATATATATATATATATATATATATATATATATATATATATATATATATATATATATAGCATTGCTGTCAAAATAGCTTGCCAACTTAGATCTTTTTACAGTGGTGGTGATGGGAGGCAGGGGGCTGAAGTTTATTTGTCACATACAGTAATACTTGGTACAACTTGCACTGAAATGTTTTGACACTGCCCACTTATATGAAACAATAAGATAATATAAAGTGTAAAGATAGGGTATATATATATAATTGCTATCACTTTTATTTACATTGTGTGAAAATGTAATGATGAATGGATCAATAGAAATATTACAAAATAGCTTGAAAAAAATTGGTTCCATTGACTTATAGTAAAGACAGTAAACAGTAAAGACCTGTCCTCTCCTGTTATATATATATATATATATATATATATATATATATATATATATATATATATATATATATATAAATATTAGATACCCTATCTTTACACTTTACATTATCTTATTGTTGCATGTTGTGCCAAGTATTACAGTGTGTGACAAATAAACGTCGACCCCCTGCTTCCCATCACAACCACTGTAAAAAGATCTAAGTTGGCAAGTTCCTCTCCGAACAATCATTTCACATAAAGCTGCTGTGAATGACTTTGTTTACACCTCAACAATTGAATTCTGTAAAACTAATGGATTTCCCCTTTAGGTTATGCACCTAAATATAAATTCAGAAAGCCCCCTGAGCTTCAGCACTGCAGCTGGGCTCCCCTTATTCACAACAACCACCACCAACCGCACGAGCATCCTTATCATCACCACCTCATCCTCAACAATAACAACTCACCGGCGAGCTGAAATACTGCCCATCATATCGGTAGAGCTTCTCGGTCCCGCCTTTCAAGACTGGATCAAGCAGGAGTTTGTAGCTGCTCCAGCTCGGGCCCCTCTCCTCCTCTCCGGACTCTACACTGTCTGCTTCAGTGAAAACAAGCCGACATGACAAAGAGAAGCTGAGCAGTGCTGGTCCAGGCCCCGCGGGCTCAACAACAGGGAGCGGATTCTGGCCTTACCGTTATCCTCCTGTGCCTCCTTTTCGCCACTTTGGCGCATGATTCGCACTCATGGTATATCGTTAGGCCTCCGGACAGGCTGTGCGCGTTCACGTGAAACTCTTCCCACCGAAACGAGGCGCGGGGACGATCTGTTTTGCGCTCTGAAGCGAGTCACTTAGCTCCGTTTGTTAGTCTGTGCTGTTCTCCCGTGGGGGGCAACGTTCCGGTTGCATCACAACAGGTGGGAGTAACCTGCCGCCCCACCCTGTATTTAGATCAGCCGCGCGCGTAGTCAGGTGAGCCCCGCCCCTGCTGCGCTGGGATTGGCTAGAGCTTCATTCTCGCGGTCAGAGCCGTTGGACAGGTGATCATATCACCACTGCAAACACAGATAACGGTCAGCTTTAAGAAGTTCGCGCATCAGAGAAGGGACTGTTTTTGTTTTGCACCCGTATTCCGGTATAGCGGGAGGGGCGGGGATTAGACGGGAATACAGGTGGGGAAAAAACAGTGTTCCTCCAACGTTTTCTCTGGCTGCCATGGTGATATGAATGATTTTAAAGCTGTCCAATCGTAGATCAGGAGGGCGGGGCTTGTCGGAAAACAGGTGGAGGGGAGATTAAAAGCCTGAATTAGTGAAATACTGCAATTTCTACTCTGTAGTTTTTGGATTTATCTGAATTAATCAGGATTATTGTGTATATGTATTTCTTTCTTTCTCTAATAATAATAATAATAATAATAATAATAATTATTATTATTGTTGTTGTTATTATTATTATTGTCGTTATTATTAAAACTACATTAGATAAAACACTCGATTATTCTCTGGGATATATTTTTATAGAATTATTTACAGTTAAAGTAAATATGCTCAGACATAGCACTCATGATAACTAAATAGGTTTAAACAGAACACTGTATTTGTGTGTTATTATTATTATTATTAGTATTATTATTATTATTATTATTATTATTATTATTACTCAATGTTCAGGACCCTCATAGGACCACCACAGAGCAGGTATTATTTGGGTGGTGACACTGACATGGTGGTGGTGTGTTAGTGTGTGTTGTGTTGGTGTGAGTGGCTCAGACACAGCAGTGCTGCTGGACTGTGTCATTGCAAAACTATCCAGATAACAGTGTCTCAACAGCAATTAGTAAGGTGGGAGTGTCTAACAGAGTGGACAGTGAGTGGATACAATGTTTAAAACTCCAGCTCTGCTGTGTCTGATCCACTCATACCAGTACAACACACACTAACACACCACCACCATGTCAGTGTCACTGAAGTGATGAGAATGATCCACCACCCTAATAGTACCCGCTCTGTGGTGGACTTGTGAGGGTCCTGAACAATGAGTAACAATGTCTTTAATTGTACATCTGATTTCAAACACACATCAGCTTCTATTAAACATTGTTTAGCAAAATAAATTAATTCATTATAAAATTGTATTTCATTTAGAAAATGAAGGCAGAGGCTCTTGTTATGACGTATCTTTTGGGTATATAGTTTTTAGCTAAAATTTAAATATAATTCAGATAAAATGTGTGTTTGTTTTCAGGTCAGTTTAAAACTCATTAACCCCAAAAGTGGAGGTACCCCTACAGAGGCAGTCTGGATAGACCACAGGGGAATAGATCCGTGCTGGATTATTAATGATGATTTTGTTTGTTAATAAACACTGGATGGGATACAGATGCAACCACAAGGCATAGATCTGCTCATTTCTCACTCATCTGTGTAGAGCCAGATACAATGCAGATTAATTATCCCAGCATGTATAAATGTATCAGTGCTGTCCTAAGTTGTGCACTTTGGATGGAGAAATTGGTTTTATTCTCAGTAATCTGAACGTAGTTCACCTCATTGCTTGAGGAAAGACTGAAATGTACGTGTGCAAAGATCGATGCTCTATCCTGTACGGAGAGAAAACTTTGTGCACCTTAAAATACCAGGTTTTACTGGTATTTCGTTTAGTCAAACGAATACTTTTCACTTCAGCCTCAAAAACACTTCAAATAAACTGCCCTGTATAACTTTTTTACATGGTGTGTATTACGCCCTCTAGGGGTTAGACAAAAAAAATCATTTTAAGCTGACTTCCTACTCAGCCCCAGACCAAAACAGTCAAAATCTCACTCAAAATCAACATAACACAAAATCATGAAGGCAATGGTTTAGTTCTGTTACAGTTCAATGTGATTGTTAACCAGAGTTTTTTGTGGTCAGAACTTAGGATCCTAATATTTCAGCTCCAAACACTACAATAAACAAACAAATCATCTAAAAAATCAAATTAATGCATATTCAATGCATCAACAAAAACAACTTGTTCAACATAATTTTTAAGAATGAAAAAAATCTAAAGTTATGCAACATATCACCACCGAAAAAATGATCTGTTAACAATAAATCCAAAGAGGGAGAGAAAACAAGAGGAAAAAAACACATGTACCCCAAACCTCACAGGACGTGACATTGTGCACCCGGATGTCACCTTAAGACACTGGGACTGCCACTTTAAAGCAGAAATGGGTAAAATTTTTAGTATAAACATTCCAAAATGAACAGAATTTTAAGAATCGATTGCTAAAATGGCAAAGTTTACCTTGGTCTCATCAGCCCACAAAACAGCGTACCAGTAATCCATGTCCTTAGTCTGCTGGTCTTCAACAAACTGTTTGCAGGCTTTCTTGTGCATCATCTTCAGAAGAGGCATTCTTCTGGGACGACAGTGTGCAGCGTATGGTCTGAGCACTGACAGGCTGACCACCTGCCCCTTTAACCTCTACAGCAATGCTGGCAGGACAATTTATGTCTATTTTCAAAAGCCAACCTCTGGATATGATGCTGAGCACGTGCACTCAGCTTCTTTGGTCGACCATGGCGAGGTCTGTTGTGAGTAGAACTTGTACTGCTGTATGGTCTTGGCCACCGTGCTGCAGCTCAGTTCTTTAGATCTTCAGAGAGTTCTTGAGGTGCCGTGTTGAACTTCCAGTGACCAGTATGAGAGCGTGTGAGAGCGATAACTTCAAATTTAACACAGCTTCTCCCCTTTCACACGTGAGCCCTAGTAACACTAATTGGGCACAATTTGGCCATTTTCACTTAGAAGTGTGTTCACTTTTGTTGCCAGCGGTTTAGACATTAATGGCTGTACACTGACTACTTTACATTGTATCAAAGTGTCATATCTTCTCACTTCTGTGAGATACTGTATGCTAAGGTTTTTTTGTGCTGTGACAGATTTCCTCGTATCATGTTACGTACCATATCGCCAGGTTCCCGCCAATATACAGCCTAAGCACCCATTGGTGTTCTCCCATATCCAGCATTTCACTGATGCGTTAGTTAGTCCACTGTTGTAATCTGATGTCGAATGATCTTAAACCTGAGTGTTTTGTTTGTGTTCTCTCTTTTCAGGTCTGATATCTCAACATGGTCATGGTAAAAGTAGTTTGAAATCTGAATGCATGTAAGTTTTAATAACAAACAACAGATAGCAATGGAAATACTGTAGCAGGGAAAAGCTTAACCCTCTATTGCTCAATGTTGCCGCAGGGCAAAAAAACTATTTTCCTCACTCTGCAATGACATAACACAGAGTTTGAATAAACCAGGAATAAGTTTGCCATGTTTGTTTGCTTGTCAAACTATCTACTTCTTTTTACTATGGTGCACACATACGTCTGCTCTGGACCAGAAGATGAACGTTTATTAGCACTTCAAATATATGATTCCCATCTTTTTTTTAATATAATAATAATAATAATAAGAAAACTATAAATTATTTCTAATGCATTTCCTAAATATCTATGTTGCTCACTATATAACAGTGGAATGAGTATAACCTGTCGCAGGTGAGGTGCCATCTCTGCAGCCACTTCAGAGAATTCTATTGAATTTTATGGAAATCTCACTTATTTCATATATAATGTGCATGAAATATTTATGGCTTATAGAACCTTTTAACAACAGATCTGTGATGTTGCTATGTAACATGTAGTATGTTTTACTAGTGTCATCAGTTTTGTTCAGAAAATGAAATTCTGATGCCTGGAAAATTATTTGATTTTCTTTTTGCATGGTTTTAATTGTTTATTGTGGTTTTAAATGCTTGTAGGGTGTGCCAGAAATGCTTGACCTTCCATGTTTTAAAAGTAAACTGAGACAGAATTGTTTTCTGCTTTTAGCAAGTATTGTATTTAAATCAACAGATTGTACAAATATTTTACTGTTTAAAAAATCCTGCAGTCACACTGATGTGGTGGTGGTGTGTTAGAGGAGCTACTGTCTCTGACTTTACATCTACACGGTGGACCAGTAAGGTAGGAGTGTCTAATAGAGTGGACAGTGAGTGGACACAGTGTTTACCATTCCAGCAGTACCACTGTGTCTGATACACTCACACCAGCACAACACACACTAACACACCACCACCACATCACTGCAGTGCTGAGAATGACCCACCACCCAAACACCTAGCACTCTGTGGGAGTCCTGATTATTATAGAGCAGGATAGCAAAGTATACGGAGAAGCAGATAAACTACAGTCTGTAAGTGTAGAACTATAAAGTGCACCTATATTGTAAGTGAAGCTGATAGAATGGACAGTGTGTGTAGACACAAGGAGGTGGGTTTTAATGTTATGGCTGATCGTATCAGTGTATATACAGTGAAATTTGTTAAAATGATTGAACAGTTTTACATATTTATATCTTCAGAGACCACCTTTCAGTTATTTAATATCCAATCAAAACAGCTGTTATATAGATATTTAAGATATTCATGGCCAGGAATGGAAAAAATATATATTTAACAAAAATATTAACTGCTCGCGCAAAATTAAAAAGATAAATACAAAAAGAGGTGGAATTTGGATCAAAAGCTAAAGATTTTAATGTTTAGATACTTTTTATTTAAAATAATGGACAATGAACGCAGATACAAGGAGGTATGCCTAATGTAGTACACAGGGATCCAACCCAAAAATGTCAACACAGATCAGTTCGTTGACATCGGGATGTTTGTTTGAATCCAATCTATACTGTTCATAGTAGTATGTTGTTTGTACAAGAGCTCTGCTCAACGATACTTGAATCTACCTAAAACCATACTTAACACAAAGACACAGCAGGGTCTAATGTGTTCATGTCTTCAGGTCCTCCAGCTCTTTCTCCTCTGTGGCTGTAATGCAAGACGTTTAAAAGTTTCATATGGAGACGATCCACATCTTTCTCACAGTCACATAGCTAAAACACACCCAGGCAACATTCCATTCAAAGTGTCACATATTCTTTTGAGATTCTGAGAGATCACAAACATCTGCACAAATGTTACTGTTGTTATTGTTGTTACACACATTACTATTAATAAATACTCACTTGATGTAGCAGAGTAATCACTCGAGGAGGATGTTTGGGAACCTAAAGTATAAAATACAGGCAACGTTCAATAATAGAGCTACATTATCAGGAGGCACTATATGTCTATCTAATGAATATTCACCTCTTATTTTTTTTGTTTGTCAGCCTTACCTGCACATCTCTTCTTCCGTCTAATGCAAACAGCTACTGGAGCCGCCACACACACCAATATCACCAGCAGCGCAGCGGAAGCTATGACTGCTATTGGTGGACCTGGATTATAATCTGTGAAGAACGTTTAGAAAAAAAAACTCTAAAGGCGAGTCATCCTCCTGTCATCTACCTAATACACTAGAACCTCTCCAACATACACCTGGACTAATCTAGACCCTCTCCAACATAAACTTGGTCTAATCTGCACCCCTTACAACATACTAATAGACGAATCAAGACCCTCTCCAACATAAACTTGGTCTAATCTGCACCCCTTACAACATACTAATAGACGAATCAAGACCCTCTTTAACATAAACTTGGTCTAATCTGCACCCCTTACAACATACTAATAGACGAATCAAGACCCTCTCCAACATAAACTTGGTCTAATCTGCACCCCTTACAACATACTAATAGACGAATCAAGACCCTCTTCAACATAAATTTGGTCTAATCTGCACCCCTTACAATATACACATAGACGAATCAAGACCCTCTACAATATAAACTTTGTCTAATCTGCACCCCTTACAACATACACATAGACGAATCAAGACCCTCTACAACATAAACTTGGTCTAATCTGCACCCCTTACAACATACTAATAGACGAATCAAGACCCTCTTTAACATAAACTTGGTCTAATCTGCACCCCTTAAAGCATGCACCTGGACAAATCAAGACCCTCTTTAACATATACCTGATCTAATCTAGACCCCTTACATCATACACATAGACGAATCAAGACCCTCTCCAATATAAACTTGGTCTAATCTGCACCCCTTACAACATACACATAGACGAATCAAGACCCTCTCCAACATAAACTTGGTCTAATCTGCACCCCTTACAACATACTAATAGACGAATCAAGACCCTCTCCAACATAAACTTGGTCTAATCTGCACCCCTTACAGTATACACCTGGACTAATCTAGACCCTCTCCAACATAAACTTGGTCTAATCTGCACCCCATACAACATACTAATAGACGAATCAAGACCCTCTCCAACATAAACTTGGTCTAATCTGCACCCCTTACAACATACACATAGACGAATCAAGACCCTCTCCAACATAAACTTGGTCTAATCTGCACCCCTTACAACATACACATAGACGAATCAAGACCCTCTACAATATAAACTTGGTCTAATCTGCACCCCTTACAACATACTAATAGACGAATCAAGACCCTCTCTAACATAAACTTGGTCTAATCTGCACCCCTTACAACATACACATAGACGAATCAAGACCCTCTCCAACATAAACTTGGTCTAATCTGCACCCCTTACAGCATGCACCTGGACGAATCAAGACCCTCTTTAACATATACCTGATCTAATCTAGACCCCTTACATCATACACATAGACGAATCAAGACCCTCTCCAATATAAACTTGGTCTAATCTGCACCCCTTACAACATACACATAGACGAATCAAGAACATCTCCAACATAAACTTGGTCTAATCTGCACCCCTTACAACATACACATAGACGAATCAAGACCCTCTCCAACATAAACTTGGTCTAATCTGCACCCCTTACAACATACTAATAGACGAATCAAGACCCTCTCCAACATAAACTTGGTCTAATCTGCACCCCTTACAACATACACATAGACGAATCAAGACCCTCTCCAACATAAACTTGGTCTAATCTGCACCCCTTACAACATGCACATAGACGAATCAAGACCGTCTCCAACATAAACTTGGTCTAATCTGCACCCCTTACAACATACACATAGACGAATCAAGAACATCTCCAACATAAATTTGGTCTAATCTGCACCCCTTACAACATACTAATAGACGAATCAAGACCCTCTTCAACATAAACTTGGTCTAATCTGCACCCCTTACAACATACTAATAGACGAATCAAGACCCTCTCTAACATAAACTTGGTCTAATCTGCACCCCTTACAACATACTAATAGACGAATCAAGACCCTCTTCAACATAAACTTGTTCTAATCTGCACCCTTTACAGCATACACATAGACGAATCAAGACCCTCTCCAGCATAAACTTGGTCTAATCTGCACCCCTTACAACATACTAATAGACGAATCAAGACCCTCTCCAACATAAACTTGGTCTAATCTGCACCTTTTACAACATACTAATAGACGAATCAAGACCCTCTCCAGCATAAACTTGGTCTAATCTGCACCTTTTACAACATACACATAGACGAATCAAGACCCTCTACAATATAAACTTGGTCTAATCTGCACCCCTTACAGCATGCACCTGGATGAATCAAGACCCTCTTTAACATATACCTGGTCTAATCCAGACCCCTCACATCATGCATCTGGATGAATCAAGACCCTCTCCAACATAAAACTAGCTTAATCTCGACCCCTTCCTTCTCCCACCACATACTATTACTGTTATATACTATTACCATCACTGCACAACTTGCTGTGAGTCTCCACTTCACTGGACACTTTGCAATTGGCAGTGTGGCACTGCTTCCTTAAATTCCCTGTTTATATACTGTTATAGTATTTATTGTGTATTTATAAGACTTCAGCAGTGAATCCTTTGGCATTGTAGTTGAATGCAGGACTAGACTTGGTACAGGAAACTAGCTATAAAGTTTGAATTATTATGTGATAACTTTATTATATGGGATGTCTTACCCCAATGAATGTCCAGCTTGTTGTCCAGGCTGAGATGAGTGACTGTGCAGGTGTAGTTGTGCTTCTGTTGAAGCTCCTCTACACTGATCTCCAGACTCTTCCTCATCTGATACGTTCCGTCTCCGTTAGGCAGCAGCTCACCCCCACTGACCAGGTGCTCAGACACAGGCTGGCCATTCCTTAGCATTGTCAAGTTAATGTGACGTGGGTAAAAACCAGTGGCCAGGCAGCTCACACGAGCTCCTCCAGAGTCTGCATGGGGCTTCATCAGGAGTCTCACTCTGGGCTTTACTGGGTTTAGCAAGTACAGAAGAAAGAAGAAAAGAGGTAATCTGCTCTTCATATCATGTTGATAATATCTTATTAGAGAAAGTGTACAGTGACTGAGATTACCTTTCCTAAATATGTAATTCCTCAATTCTTTAAGACCTCTCTCTAGAGCTCCAATGCACACAGGTTGCAGGAAATATGCATAAAGTTTTTTGTTATATTCCAGCTTCACACTGTCAAAAACAATTGGCCATTTCATTTCAGTGTGCAGTGAATGTTGGTGTATATTAAAGTCCATCTCGAATCCACTAAAGCCATTGAAAGCATCAATCATCTTCATTCCTCCTGGCTTGTTATTGCTCAACAATTCACAACAATCCAACCTTTGTTCTGCGTGGACACCTAAAAGAAAACAGAATTGGAGTAAAGTCAAGCTTTTCAGAAAACTTGGGTCCAAGCTCCCAGGTAGCGAGCCAAAGGTGACAGTGGGGTGAGACGAAGAAACTTTGAGAGGAATTAGACCCTGTCATCCTCTAATGTACTAATACGATAATATATAATATACTGTACAGTACAATACTGTATAAAGAAGTATTTAGATTAATCAGTGGTAACCAACATTACAGTCTAATCGGAGTAATATAAATGAATATCTATGAAAATCAGTGTTATGAGTGAAAAGCAGTTTGTATCACAATGAAAAACCTGAGTGTCAGTGAGTGCTCTGAGAAGCCAACACTGATGATCTATTAGTGTGTATATGAGAAGAGTTTGGTGTATTGTGAGACAGGGTAAGAAATGTCTGATTAGTTTGTGAGACAGGGTAAGAAATGTCTGATTAGTTTGTGAGACAGGGTAAGAAATGTCTGATTAGTTTGTGAGACAGGGTAAGAAATGTCTGATTAGTTTGTGAGACAGGGGAAGAGACGTCTGATTAGTTTGTGAGAAAGGGGAAGAAATGTCTAATTAGTTTATGTGGTAGGGGAAGAGATGTTTGATTAGTTTGTGAGACAGGAGAAGACATGTCTGATTAGTTTGTGAGACAGGGTAAGAAATGTCTGATTAGTTTGTGAGACAGGGTAAGAAATGTCTGATTAGTTTGTGAGACAGGGGAAGAGACGTCTGATTAGTTTGTGAGAAAGGGGAAGAAATGTCTAATTAGTTTATGTGGTAGGGGAAGAGATGTTTGATTAGTTTGTGAGAAAGGAGAAGACATGTCTGATTAGTTTGTGAGACAGGGTAAGAAATGTCTGCTTAGTTTGTGAGACAGGGGAAGAAATGTCTGGTTAGTTTGTGAGACAGGGTAAGAAATGTGTGATTAGTTTGTGAGACATGGTAAGAAATGTCTGATTAGTTTGTGAGACAGGGGAAGAAATGTCTGATTAGTTTGTGAGACAGGGGAAGAAATGTCTAATTAGTTTGTGAGACAGGAGAAGCCATGTCTAATTAGTTTGTGAGACAGGGTAAGAAATGTCTGATTAGTTTGTGAGACAGGGGAAGAAATGTCTGCTTAGTTTGTGAGACAGGGGAAGAAATGTCTGATTAGTTTGTGAGACAGGGGAAGAAATGTCTGATTAGTTTGTGAGACAGGGTAAGAAATGTCTGATTAGTTTGTGAGACAGGAGAAGACATGTCTAATTAGTTTGTGAGACAGGGTAAGAAATGTCTAATTAGTTTGTGAGACAGGGTAAGAAATGTCTGATTAGTTTGTGAGACAGGGTAAGAGATGCCTGGTTAGTTTGTGAGACAGGAGAAGAAATGTCTGATTAGTTTATGTGGTAGGGGAAGAAATGTCTGATTCTTTTGTGTGGTAGGGAAAGAAATGTCTGATTCGTTTTCTGTGACGGGGAAGAAATATCTGATCAGTTTGTGAGACAGAGAAAGAAATGTCTGATTAGTTTGTGAGGTAGGGGAAGAAATGTCTGATTAGTTTGTGAAACAGGAAGAAATGTCTGATTAGTTTGTGAGGCAGGAAAAGAAATGTCTGATTGGCTTGTGTGGTAGGGGAAAAATGTCTGAATAGTTTGTGTGGTAGGGGATGAAATGTCTGATTAGTTTGTGTGACGGGGAAGAAATATCTGATCAGTTTGTGAGGCAGGGGAAGAAATGTCTGATTAGTTTGTGAGGCAGGGGATGAAATGTCTGATTAGTTTGTGTGGAAGGGGAAGAAATGTGTGATTAGTTTGTGTGGTAGTGGAAGAAATGTCTGATTCGTTTGTGTGGTATGGAAAGAAATGTCTGATCAGTTTGTGTGGAAGGGGAAAAATGTCTGAATAGTTTATGCAACGGCGAAGAAATGTGTGATTAGTTTGTGTGGTAGGGGAAGAAATGTCTGATTAGTTTATGAGACAGAGGAAGAAATGTCTGATTAGTTTATGAGACAGAGGAAGAAATGTCTGATTAGTTTGTGAGGCAGGGGAAGTAATGTCTGATTAGTTTGTGAGGCAGGGGACGAAATGTCTGATTAGTTTGTGAGACAGAGGAAGAAATGTCTAATTAGTTTGTGAGAAAGGGGAAGAAATGTCTGATTAGTTTGTGTGGTAGGGGAAACAATGTCTGATTATTTTGTAAGGCAGAAAAAATGTCTAATTAGTTTGTGAGGCAGGGGAAGAAATGTCTGATTAGTTTGTGAGGCAGAAAAACTGTCTCTATCTACTCCGGTGACGACTGTTGCATTGCCCTAAATAAGCTACTCTGCTGGTGCAGGTTAACTCAATACAGTACCAGAGACTAGCGTTTCATCTTTATGATCTTTGTAAACACCCATTGGCTGTTTAATCATGGAGATTATTGGCCACTGGAAATGTTTTACACAGTGAACAGGTAATGTGGGATGATGATACATGTATAACTTACCATTGGAGTAATTAAAATGCCTCTTTAGAAAGTTGGCCCGGGTTCGCATTTCTTCATGCAGGGCTCCGAAAATCATCCGAGCAAATTTTTGTTCTTCTTCATTTAACTGCTGACCTACTCTTACGACTGCCCTCTCCTCTACTGAGTCATAGTATGAAGCAATGATGTCATCCAGCATCATCAGGACAGTAAACTCAGGAAAGGGTGTCTCTCCTATGATGTAGGTCGCCACAGAGCAAAGAGAGTGAGAGCCTGCAAAACAGAGCATGGATCCACTCAGTGCCCATTCCGCAGATCAGGATCCTCCTACTGTGTACTGCAATCAGTGCTTAATTTGTAAAACATCAAGTAATGGAACACTAAAGGTGGGGTGATCCAGCAAGTGGCAGTGAGGAGAAAAGGTCCTGGAACACATAGACACAACAGTACTTCAAGTGGCCGTCTAACATAGTAGCAATCTATACAATAAAATAATCCTAGCTTCAATGAATGCAGTAAGGAGCTGCAACCATAAAATCTCAGAGATGCCACTGGGCGAATAGCTTTTGGTGTCCTACAAAAAAAAAGATGTCAAAGAGGTGGTGGATCCACATAAATAAGTTCTGGAATACAGGTACCTGAAATATGAGAGGTGCCGGATCTTGTTCCGGCAAGATCCAGCACAAATTAAGCACTGACTGCAATCGCTAGTGAATAGAACTAGCTGGTCTGCACCCCATGACCTCATGCATATGCTGACTGAAAACTATTTCTGAGGACTATTTCTGTGTTTGTTGTGCTGTGGATGTTCCATTGCATCTAGAGGAATCAGAAAAAAAGCATTAGCTCAGCAAGAAGGCCCAAACGACTTTACCCCCAAGCATGCAGCGCATAAACCCAAGCAGATCAATCAGTGTTTTTGTGTGTAAAGCTGTTAGTTTGGTGGATGTTATTATATTGATACACAGTCGAGACACATTATTATGACGAATATCCAGATGAACCGTTGTGTGCAGCAGCTAGACGGGCTGGGAGACTCAATAAGGTCCTGGTTGGTTGTCACAGGTATCTGGAGCCACGCTGACTGCAGTGCATCCTACAGCTGCTGGTGGATGTGCTGGGGAGGATACATAGAGCCAACACCACCATTTAGGTGGTCCCACAGATGCTCAATTGGGTTCAAGTGTGGAGGATTAGGGGTCCAGGGTAGTACTTGGAAGTCTTGGTCAGCTCTTTCCACCAATGTGGGACATTTTTAGTTTGGTGACGTGTCTCATTGTCTTGCTGGAAGATCCTGTCCGTCCCAGAGAAGACAATCAGCTATGTATGGTGTACGTGATCCGCAACGATGGATTTAGATCCAAATGGGTTGAGAGTGTCTTCCACATGGATGAGTGGGTTCAGAGACTGACACAAAAACATTCCTCAGACCAGAACACTGCCACCTACGCGCTGCTGCCATCCAAGTATGAGTGATCATAATAATGTGACCTGAGTGTGTAAATGTGTGTGTAAATAGCTAAATCATAAACTGGAGCTGTAATTAGCCAAGATACTGGAACCAGTGTGCAGCTATCCTAATAGAACCCTTACAGTCTTATGCAAAGTTTGAGCGTCCCTGGTCAAACTTCACCTTTATTTGACCTTTATTTAGCAATTAAACAGTAGTTGTGCAGACGTGTCGTCTCTGTTTTAAGGATTCTCTGTTAACTTTTTTCCACTTAAAAAACTTTTTGCATAGGATTGTGCACAACTGCCTTTAAAAGGTCTGAGCACCTATAAACAGAGACTTTATACCATAAACAACATTAAACAAACGTTATACCTAATAACACACTTATTATTTTTAAAGAGAAAACATGGCTATGTGCTATACATATATATATAATTATAAAAGTCCAAGTGACAGTTTCGACATACCTGTGTTTACAGCTGCTGCAAACGTGAGAATGTTTAGTAGAGTGTAGAACCTGTTCATGTTGCTGTG
Organism: Megaleporinus macrocephalus; assembly: GCA_021613375.1. Classification (NCBI taxonomy): domain Eukaryota; kingdom Metazoa; phylum Chordata; class Actinopteri; order Characiformes; family Anostomidae; genus Megaleporinus; species Megaleporinus macrocephalus. The sequence goes on along the minus strand of CM038710.1, from coordinate 7,035,279 downwards.
CATGCTGTGCTTTGCTGTTATCGCTCTCACTTAGACTTATTTCCTCTTTCAGTGATAAACCCCTCCCTGACTGGGTGCTGCGTTGGTGTTTTTTTCTTAACAGACATGAAGGAACATTCTTGAGCATCCAGGTTTCCCCAGGTGAAGTCCTGAGTAGGAATCAGGTGATACTACTACAGGATACTGATAATACTGAAGTAACAGCTTGACTCACCACATGGTACTACATTACAGTTAATAGTTGAACTAGGTTGAGAGAGGCAGTCAATCCAAGTCCATCTACACAGATCAGTTTTTAAAGCCTTGCTTCTGGTCTGAGGAGAAACAAGGCCTGGTTTAGTCCAAACACATGACAGAAGTCTAACAGGTTCGGTAATGAACGAAGCAGATCAGATTCTCTAGCCTTTTGTTTTTTATTTTGGTGTACAGCCTTCACTACACTACATGACCAAAAGTGTGTGGACATCGCTCTTTATTGTAAAGTGTTCACACCCATTGCTAACAGGTGTATTAAATCAAGCACATAGACAAACAATGGCAGTGAAGTGGGTCATGAGTAGTTCCACAATAGCGTCTGGCTGCAGACCTCCAGTGTGAGGCTCGCAGCAATCTGGGACTCACCTCATGTGTGGGGAGAGAAATGACGTTCACACTACGTATGTGTGTATGTGGAAGCACAGGTGTGCGCTGCTTACGGAAAGAGTTACAGGCGTATCTGTGGAAATATAAAGATAAATAATATTTATGACTGCCTTAACACACGGTGGGAAAATCACGACAATTTAGATAAGATTGGCTTTATTGTTTACTACGTTGTTGAAACTATGTAGCTAGCTAAGCTAACAGTGTTTATTTATTTTGCTAGTGAAGGCTGCTAAAATATTTACTCATGCCTGTTTTTTTCTGCTTGTATGAAAAGGTCATTAAGGACATGCAGGAGGCCATTTCTTGGCTCAGGTGTAACCATGAGCTCTTCAAAGATGTTGTGCAAACTCCTAATTTCCTGCTCTTGGGAGAAGATGAATTGTAAGAGGCTCTGACAAAATTGAGCTCAATGGACAGGGCGTTCATTGAGGAAGATGAGAGGGATTACATCCTGTTTACTTTCAAATTCGGAAATGGAATGGACATGGAGCTATTTCTAAAAGAAATGGTTGATGCCAGGAAGCTGTGTATATTTACCGTATTGTTGGGGTAATAGCGTTTAAGATTTCATGTAAATAGTTCAGTTTGTGTTGTTTAAATGAAGATTTCCTTTTTTCAGTTGCTGACAATTACTCATATATAGATGCATGTCTTTTTTTAAGTAAATGAAAGCATGTTACGTATAGAATACCACAAACTCAACAGTACGAACCTAACCGGTTGAATAATTGGGTATGTAAACTTAATGATGTCATGCTCACCTTTAGTCAGTACCACAAAAACACAAGACTCAAGTTCTTGGTTTATTCAGGCTCTTATTATCTGAAATAATGGTGCAGGGCTTTAAAATCTTCGTTATTGTGACAAAATCAATTTAACATTAAAGATTGAGGCGGTCTTGTGCATTTTTTATACATCTATAGCTATTTAACTCTTAAATTCGACAAAGCAAGCAAAGTTATTACCTGTAATTACGGCTACGATAAACATATTTCTTTGTTGGGCTCCTTTCAGTGAAGGGTGATGTTAATGTGTTTGTATATATCCATCAAAACAGACCCTGTGGATGTTACACAATGACTGTGCTTGTTCTTTTCGCTGCTCATGTGACTGCACATCACTGAAAGCACTAAAACTTGGCCTTATTTTTTATTAAGTGTGGTGGCTTTTGTGTGGGCGGTGTGCAAGAAAAAACAACGGCAGTGAAGCTTGTGGCTAACCAACATGTGAGAAATAAAATTCAACAAAACTTTCAGGCTATTCTAATGGCTGCAGTTTTGTGTCTGCCATAGGCACAGACTTTTATCTAATGAGGAAATTGGCATGAATGAACTCAAGCATGTAAGGGAAGAACAGGTTCAGGGCTCAGAAGGCACGTAATCTGAAACTTGCAGTTATATAAATAAATAATAAATACAATTGTAAATAAGTGAACACAGGCAACATGTCCTTCAGTGACAGACATGCATTCAGTCTCACTAAAACATTTTAAGATGCTGCTTTTAGACACTTGCTCATCTACTGTTTCTTTTGGAATGAAGGGTATTAAGAGGGAGATTGTTTGTTCTTTGCTGCAGTAACAATCTCTAATTGTTAGAACATTGTTAGAACATTGCAGTGAGATTTTGATTGCATTCTGCCACAGACGGCTGTACTCACCAACACCATGCAATTGATTCGAAATATTCAGGTAACATTTTTCCCATATGAAAAAATGTTTGTCTGGTAGTGTATCTAAAACGTTTGTCTGGTAGTGTACTAAAACGTTTGATTGGTAGTGTTACTAAAACGTTTGTCTGGTAGTGTATCTAAAACGTTTGACTGGTAGTGTATCTAAAACGTTTGGCTGGTAGTGTATCTAAAACGTTTGACTGGTAGTGTACTAAAACGTTTGATTGGTAGTGTTACTAAAACGTTTGTCTGGTAGTGTATCTAAAACGTTTGACTGGTAGTGTATCTAAAACGTTTGGCTGGTAGTGTATCTAAAACGTTTGACTGGTAGTGTACTAAAACGTTTGACTGGTAGTGTACTAAAACGTTTGATTGGTAGTGTTACTAAAACGTTTGTCTGGTAGTGTATCTAAAACGTTTGTCTGGTAGTGTACTAAAACGTTTGACTGGTAGTGATCTAAAACGTTTGACAGGTAGTGTATCTAAAACGTTTGACTGGTAGTGTACTAAAACGTTTGATTGGTAGTGTTACTAAAACGTTTGTCTGGTAGTGTATCTAAAACGTTTGACTGGTAGTGTATCTAAAACGTTTGGCTGGTAGTGTATCTAAAACGTTTGACTGGTAGTGATCTAAAACGTTTGACTGGTAGTGTACTAAAACGTTTGACTGGTAGTGTATCTAAAACGTTTGACAGGTAGTGTATCTAAAACGTTTGGCTGGTAGTGTACTAAAACGTTTGACTGCTAGTGTATCTAAAACGTTTGGCTGGTAGTGTATCTGAAACGTTTGGCTGGTAGTGTATCTAAAACGTTTGGCTGGTAGTGTACTAAAACGTTTGACTGGTAGTGTATTTAAAACTTTTGACTGGTAGTGTATCTAAAACGTTTGACTGGTAGTATACTAAAACGTTTGACTGGTAGTGATCTAAAACGTTTGGCTGGTAGTGTACTAAAACGTTTGGCTGGTAGTGATCTAAAACGTTTGACTGGTAGTGTATCTAAAACGTTTGGCTCGTAGTGTACTAAAACGTTTGACTGGTAGTGTTCTAAAACGTTTGACTGGTAGTGTATCTGAAACGTTTGGCTGGTAGTGTATCTAAAACGTTTGACTGGTAGTGTATCTAAAACGTTTGGCTGGTAGTGTACTAAAATGTTTGACTGGTAGTGTACTAAAACGTTTGACTGGTAGTGATCTAAAACGTTTGACTGGTAGTGTATCTAAAACGTTTGGCTGGTAGTGTACTAAAACGTTTGACTGGTAGTGATCTAAAACGTTTGACTGGTAGTGTATCTAAACCGTTTGGCTCGTAGTGTACTAAAACGTTTGACTGGTAGTGTTCTAAAACGTTTGACTGGTAGTGTATCTGAAACGTTTGGCTGGTAGTGTATCAAAAACGTTTGAATGGTAGTGTATCTAAAACGTTTGGCTGGTAGTGTACTAAAACGTTTGACTGGTAGTGTACTAAAACGTTTGACTGGTAGTGTATCTGAAACGTTTGGCTGGTAGTGTATCTAAAACGTTTGGCTGGTAGTGTATCTAAAACGTTTGACTGGTAGTGATCTAAAACGTTTGACTGTTAGTGTATTTAAAACGTTTGACTGGTAGTGTATCTAAAACGTTTGACTGGTAGTGTACTAAAACGTTTGACTGGTAGTGATCTAAAACGTTTGGCTGGTAGTGTACTAAAACGTTTGGCTGGTAGTGTACTAAAACGTTTGACTGGTAGTGATCTAAAACGTTTGACTGGTAGTGTATCTAAAACGTTTGGCTCGTAGTGTACTAAAACGTTTGACTGGTAGTGTTCTAAAACGTTTGACTGGTAGTGTATCTGAAACGTTTGGCTGGTAGTGTATCTAAAACGTTTGACTGGTAGTGTATTTAAAACGTTTGACTGGTAGTGTATCTAAAACGTTTGACTGGTAGTGTACTAAAACGTTTGACTGGTAGTGATCTAAAACATTTGGCTGGTAGTGTACTAAAACGTTTGACTGGTAGTGTACTAAAACATTTGTCTGGTAGTGTATCTAAAACGTTTGACTGGTAGTGTATCTAAAACGTTTGGCTGGTAGTGTACTAAAACGTTTGACTGGTAGTGATCTAAAATGTTTGACTGGTAGTGTACTAAAACTTTTGACTGGTAGTGTATCTAAAACGTTTGGCTGGTAGTGTACTAAAACGTTTTACTGGTAGTGATCTAAAACGTTTGACTGGTAGTGTATCTAAAACGTTTGACTGGTAGTGTATCTTAAACGTTTGGCTGGTAGTGATCTAAAACGTTTGACTGGTAGTGTACTAAAACGTTTGACTGGTAGTGTATCTAAAACGTTTGGCTGGTAGTGTACTAAAACGTTTGACTGGTAGTGTTCTAAAACGTTTGACTGGTAGTGTACTAAAACGTTTGACTGGTAGTGTATTTAAAACGTTTGACTGGTAGTGTATCTAAAACGTTTGACTGGTAGTGTATCTAAAGCGTTTGACTGGTAGTGATCTAAAACGTTTGGCTGGTAGTGTACTAAAACGTTTGTCTGGTAGTGTACTAAAACGTTTGACTGGTAGTGATCTAAAACGTTTGGCTGGTAGTGTACTAAAACGTTTGACTGGTAGTGATCTAAAACGTTTGACTGGTAGTGTATCTAAAACGTTTGGCTGGTAGTGTACTAAAACGTTTGACAGGTAGTGATCTAAAACGTTTGACTGGTAGTGTATCTGAAACGTTTGGCTGGTAGTGTATCTAAAACGTTTGGCTGGTAGTGTACTAAAACGTTTGACTGGTAGTGATCTAAAACGTTTGACTGGTAGTGTACTAAAACGTTTGACTGGTAGTGTATTTAAAACGTTTGACTGTTAGTGTATTTAAAACGTTTGACTGGTAGTGTATCTAAAACGTTTGACTGGTAGTGTACTAAAACGTTTGACTGGTAGTGATCTAAAACCTTTGGCTGGTAGTGTACTAAAACGTTTGGCTGGTAGTGTACTAAAACGTTTGACTGGTAGTGATCTAAAACGTTTGACTGGTAGTGTATCTAAAACGTTTGGCTCGTAGTGTACTAAAACGTTTGACTGGTAGTGTTCTAAAACGTTTGACTGGTAGTGTATCTGAAACGTTTGGCTGGTAGTGTATCTAAAACGTTTGACTGGTAGTGTATTTAAAACGTTTGACTGGTAGTGTATCTAAAACGTTTGACTGGTAGTGTACTAAAACGTTTGACTGGTAGTGATCTAAAACATTTGGCTGGTAGTGTACTAAAACGTTTGACTGGTAGTGTACTAAAACATTTGTCTGGTAGTGTATCTAAAACGTTTGACTGGTAGTGTATCTAAAACGTTTGGCTGGTAGTGTACTAAAACGTTTGACTGGTAGTGATCTAAAATGTTTGACTGGTAGTGTACTAAAACTTTTGACTGGTAGTGTATCTAAAACGTTTGGCTGGTAGTGTACTAAAACGTTTTACTGGTAGTGATCTAAAACGTTTGACTGGTAGTGTATCTAAAACGTTTGACTGGTAGTGTATCTTAAACGTTTGGCTGGTAGTGTATCTAAAACGTTTGACTGGTAGTGTACTAAAACGTTTGACTGGTAGTGTATCTAAAACGTTTGGCTGGTAGTGTACTAAAACGTTTGACTGGTAGTGTTCTAAAACGTTTGACTGGTAGTGTACTAAAACGTTTGACTGGTAGTGTATTTAAAACGTTTGACTGGTAGTGTATCTAAAACGTTTGACTGGTAGTGTATCTAAAGCGTTTGACTGGTAGTGATCTAAAACGTTTGGCTGGTAGTGTACTAAAACGTTTGGCTGGTAGTGTACTAAAACGTTTGACTGGTAGTGATCTAAAACGTTTGGCTGGTAGTGTACTAAAACGTTTGGCTGGTAGTGTACTAAAACGTTTGACTGGTAGTGTACTAAAACGTTTGACTGGTAGTGTATCTAAAACGTTTGGCTGGTAGTGTACTAAAACGTTTGACAGGTAGCGATCTAAAACGTTTGACTGGTAGTGTATCTAAAACGTTTGACTGGTAGTGTATCTAAAACGCTTGACTGGTAGTGTATCTAAAACGTATGACTGGTAGTGTACTAAAACGTTTGGCTGGTAGTGTTCTAAAACGTTTGACTGGTAGTGTATCTAAAACGTTTGACTGGTAGTGTTCTAAAACGTTTGACTGGTAGTGTATCTAAAACGTTTGACTGGTAGTGATCTAAAACGTTTGACTGGTAGTGTACTAAAACATCTGGCTGGTAGTGATCTAAAACGTTTGACTGGTAGTGTATCTAAAACGTTTGACTGGTAGTGTATCTAAAACGCTTGACTGGTAGTGTATCTAAAACGTATGACTGGTAGTGTATCTAAAACGTTTGACTGGTAGTGTACTAAAACATCTGGCTGGTAGTGATCTAAAACGTTTGACTGGTAGTGTATCTAAAATGTTTGACTGGTAGTGATACTAAAACGTTTGACTGGTAGTGTTCTAAAACGTTTGACTGGTAGTGTACTAAAACGTTTGACTGGTAGTGTATCTAAAACGTTTGGCTGGTAGTGTACTAAAACGTTTGACTGGTAGTGTATCTAAAACGTTTGACTGGTAGTGTATCTAAAACGCTTGACTGGTAGTGTATCTAAAACGTATGACTGGTAGTGTACTAAAACGTTTGGCTGGTAGTGTTCTAAAACGTTTGACTGGTAGTGTACTAAAACGTTTGACTGGTAGTGTATCTAAAACGTATGACTGGTAGTGTACTAAAACGTTTGACTGGTAGTGTCCAAAAACGTTTGACTGGTAGTGTACTTAAACGTTTCTCTGGTAGTGTTACTAAAACATTTGGCTGGTAGTGTATCTAAAACGTTTGACTGGTAGTGATCTAAAACGTTTGACTGGTAGTGTACTAAAACATCTGGCTGGTAGTGTACTAAAACGTTTGACTGGTAGTGTATCTAAAATGTTTGACTGGTAGTGATACTAAAACGTTTGACTGGTAGTGTTCTAAAACGTTTGACTGGTAGTGTATCTAAAACGTTTGACTGGTAGTGTACTAAAACGTTTGACTGGTAGTGTACTAAAACGTTTGACTGGTAGTGATCTAAAACGTTTGACTGGTAGTAGTCTAAAACTTTTGACTGGTAGTGTACTAAAACGTTTGACTGGTAGTAATCTAAAACGTTTGTCTGGTAGTGTACTAAAACGTTTGACTGGTAGTCTATCTAAAACATTTGACTGGTAGTGAACTAAAACGTTTGACTGGTGGTGATCTAAAACATTTGGCTGGTAGTGTACTAAAACGTTTGACTGGTAGTGTATCTAAAACGTTTGTCTGGTAGTGATCCAAAACGTTTGACTGGTAGTGTACTAAAACGTTTGACTGGTAGTGTATCTAAAACGTTTGACTGGTAGTAGTCTAAAACTTTTGACTGGTAGTGTACTAAAACGTTTGACTGGCAGTGTACTAAAACGTTTCACTGGTGGTGTATCTAAAACGTTTGACTGGTAGTAGTCTAAAACTTTTGACTGGTAGTGTACTAAAGCGTTTGACTGGTAGTGTATCTAAAACGTTTGTCTGGTAGTGTATCTAAAACGTATGACTGGTAGTGTACTAAAACGTTTGGCTGGTAGTGTTCTAAAACGTTTGACTGGTAGTGTATCTAAAACGTTTGACTGGTAGTGTATCTAAAACGTATGACTGGTAGTGTACTAAAACGTTTGACAGGTAGTGTATCTAAAACGTTTGACTGGTAGTGTATCTAAAACGTTTGACTGGTAGTGATCTAAAACGTTTGACTGGTAGTGATCTAAAACGTTTGACTGGTAGTGATCTAAAACGTTTGATGTTTAAACAGACTCAACTGTAAAGGACACTCAGGTCTTTGGACTAAGACTAAGCGTCTGCATCTGCAGTTTTGGCTACCTGTAAAACCAAAACAATATGAAAATTAGTAATAATAATAAAAAAATTTAGCAGGTGAGCCCACACTTTTTGTGATTGCATAACAGCAATTTCCGTGAAAATAAAATTATATACCTGTTGTGCTTAGTTAATTTTTATTGAACAGAATCATGATGATGCATGTTGTATGTAAACATTGTAAATACTGAACTGCTGTTAGATTACCGCCAAAGTACTAGTAGAATATCATGGAGGTGTTTTTCGTATCGTATATATCATAAGGTCATGGTTTGCCAGGACCAGCACTGAAGAACTCGGCTCTAACTTAATATTACCTAAAAAAGTGTCCCAGTTTGGGTGCATTCAATGGTCATTACTCATTATATTACAAGCTCACCTGCCAGAGTTGCTGGATATGAGAAACTAATAAGCACAAGAAAAAATACATAAAATAAAAAAATTGTCATTATATCAACTCCAGATTCTCCAGTCTGACTGTGTGATTCTGTTTACAGCCTTCTGATCGGATGCACAAACTCTGGAAATTTTTCTGGAATTTTTTCCCATAGAGAATGAATGGTATGGAAAAGTGCACTCCAACTTCTGCTCAACTCACAGACACCGTTTCGCTTAGAGTTCCCCTATAGAGTCCCATTAATTTTTAGTCACACCCAAACCTCATGATTTCACTGGCAGACCCCCAAACACTAAACCACAGACATACTGACCTGCACTCGTCTATTTGTCATTTATTCATCCCTGGTCCCTTCCATAGGATCCCATTCATTTTCAGACGAACCGAAACATTGCTGTTTCGTTCAACCTACAGCCACCAAACTGCCTAAACTCACTCAGGGCGGACCCCCAACCTCTCATCCACAGACATACCCACCCACCCATACTCCTCTATTTGCTGTTTAAACCATGTGTTTTCTTAAATTTGTGCTTCAGTTTCTACATTACACTCCAGCTGATTCAGCTGCTATGAAGTTAGTGAATTGATTCAAGCTATTTCCTCATGGGTGAAACTATAATCATTGATCGATGGTCTTATAATTAGTTTTATCATCACACACAAGTAAACACATACAGTACAGTAATCAGATCAGTAACGTTTTAAATGATAGTAACAGCTGATTACATAACCAGTGTAAGAGCTAGAACAGCTGACAGAAAAGGTGTGTAATGAATATGGAGTGTGTAAGACCTTTTCTCCACTAGATGGCGATAAACCTGCACAAATGTGGTGACTTGTGAGCTATTGCTGTGGTGGTTCCCTTCCCAGTCGAAGGACTCCCACACCCTGAACTTTTCCCTGCTGTAGCTTACCTTACCTGTACCTGCTCATGAAGAGATGAAGATTTACTACCACTTCACCAAATGCCCCTATAGTGAGGGGCCATTTGTGGATTAACAGCACTCTTTCAAAGTAACTGTTATTGAACAGTTGGCCACTGTACAGAACTCTAAAAGCAGCATTATATAATATAATACCTGAGTCAACACAAACATACACTTGATGAGGCAAAGCTTCTGCAGCAACAAGAAGAATTCTTTTATTACAACACCTGCTAAAATGCACATACATATTAATATCACAGGTGAGATCACCACTGACCACAAGCTTCACACACAAAACACACTAACCACAACTCACATCCACTGACACAAAATGACACAATAAACACATACCCACAACTTCTATTTACAAACAAAAACAATAAACAACACATTTTTTGGAGGCCCTGCACCTTCCATTCTTCTCCCAGCCAGGCCTTGTGAGCTTCTAGTGGCCAGTGCCAGCCAATAGCGGATCACAATGAAACTTTTTGTGTCAGTGTATAAAATGATTTGCGACTATTTAAACATTATCATCTCATATACACTCTCAGAAGACAAGTTTATGTTTACTGGTGGTTCTGATAAAATGGTGTATAACTGTATTAGTGTATTAGTAGACATGGTGACCCCTGGTTCCTATCAGCACCACTGTAAAGAAATCAGTTGTCAGTGATTTTCTCATCCCGCCTGAAGGACTTGTTTAAATGTTAGCAAGTGAATTATGTAGAAATGTTTAATTTAATATTTTCAGGTAATAGGAAACCATAAACCAAAACACATGTCGTCGCTGTCCATTGAAAAATATATATATCCATTTTGTCGATTTTGAGTTTTCTACATCCTTTGAACACGCCAATAGTCATTTACATTGTTTGAAAATGTAATGGTGAATGGACCAATAGAAGTACTCTAAAATAGCTTGGAAAAAATTCTGGTTCCATTGACCTGCATTGAAAGAAAAGTATGTTTTTGATGTTTTTGGTCTCTCCTGTAAAACGTTGCAACAATATTCATATTCAGCAGAGTATTTAATTATATAGTATCTCTATAATAGAGCCATTCAACTTGTGTTTACTACACAAATCCTAACATTTTCTTTTGGGAATATTTTGCTGTAAGATTTTGATTGGATTCAAAATATGTTATAGCCTAAAATCTTCTCTCAAAGTATCATATAACTTTCATATCATATAAGTTTTTCCTATTACCACCATTGTGCATAATTCCGACTTTGTAATTTTCTCTAGAACAAAGTACTTCACACCAAACCACTCTGAAGGACTTTTTCTTAACTATTAAATTATATTATTATTATATGAAAATTTAATTTTTTCTCTTTAAACATTTACACTCATTAACAGTAAGAGCTTTTTGGGGACCTGGTTGTTATTTGTGTGTCCACTAGGGACAGCATGCTCTTCACTTTGCACTGCTAGGAGTAAAGTGCCTGCAGCGAACTCCTAAGTAAGGTGGATAGAGTCATTCCCAATAATCCCTCCATGCTGAAATGTGAGCTGCTTATCTGGGGGAACGTATGTACAAGCTCTACATATGTATGACCTTGTCGTCGGTGTGTATCAGCCTTTGAATTTCTTTGCACATCTCTTTTGCTTAATTCTGTAAGTTATTAATTAAACAGAAGGCCAGTCTTTATTCTGCTGCTCTCTTATCTCCACACCTCTTTAGCGCTCTTGTTTAATCTTTCACTGTGTTTCCTCTCTCTCTCTCTCTCTCCATCCCCCCCAGCCTTTCTTTCTTTGTTCTCTCTCACTTTGATTTTCCTGCCCTTTTTCATTTAATGTATTCTCTTAATTTCTCTCTATACCTTTATCAGTTAACGCACTTTGTAAAAGCAGCGCTCACCTACTTGAGTTTTGAAGGGCGTCGTCCCGTCCAGGCCCCAGACCCTGTGGCCGTGTTTGAGCTGAAGTGGTCTGAAGTACAAGTTGCTTATGTTTCAGGAGATATTTCTGAGGAGATTAGATATAAGATAGTCCGCTTGAACAAGAAGGGGAAAGATAAAGGAACGTATGTTTACAGAATGGGAGTTTCTGAAACTGGAGCTTAAAAAATGGATGAAAAGATGCAGAAATGGAGGTGCAAGACCTGGTAGACCTACCAAAACTGCCCCCAAGCTTTTAAAGAGAGGAGAACATCCAGTTTCACTCTTGCGTCACAACTGAAAATATTCACAGGTGTTTCTGTCCATCCTTCCACTGTAGCTGGTTTTCTATCCACCAACAGAAGATCCTGAATGGAAAAGCCTGAAATTCACCCAAAAATAGAGAGAAAAAGAGGTTTTATACTAGAACGAGGTGTAAAAGTTAGAATATCACTGACGCATTTTGAATAAATGATGATGTTTCTAGCCGTGAAGCCACATGATTCAGTTACCCCGATCGCAATGCTTGGCATACAGTTTAACCACAATGATGAACTGCTGTTATTGCTCTTACACCAAACGTTTCACCCAAGACCCCCCATATACTCTACCCACATGACCAGCTTATATAACACAGTGGTGATTCTCCTCAGTGGGCGTTAGTGGCCAGTGACTGGCTGAAAACGACTGGCCCAACAGATGTTCCCATCATGGTGCACAGCTTCTCGACAGTTGCGTTTGAAGTTCTGAAATGTTCTAACCAAAAGCTTGTTGAAAAGTGGTTCTGCACTTGAACTCCCAGAACTGGTTGGTGGGTTTGCGCTCCCACCCAGATGAAGGTGAAACAAGGTTAAAGCAGGCTTATTATCTGAATATCTTGTTCCACCTTAAATGGTGCGGCAGTCGGTATCATTTAGGGTGGAACAAGAAATAGTAGGGCCAACTTTAGCTTTGTAAGGCTTTGTGATGTTGGGCTTTTGCAGAGGTTTTAGCTTTGGTTCAGTGTATCTCAGCCACACGTCAATAAAAAGACAGCAAACGGCTGTAAAGATTCTACTTAAAGAATAACAGTTTAATCTCTCCGTCTTGTTTGTTTTGATGTACCTGCTAATCACAGAAGCCTACGTCATCTAAGGTGTCATCGGTTAACTGTAGCGAATAAAAAAAACAACTTAATTCGCATTTCGTTCTGCCGAAGTTTCATAAATGATCATAACAACTGAAAAACCCAGCTTGTGAGAAGGCAACTCAGTGCTAATGGCCTGAAAGGATGTGTAGCTGTACTCGGATGGTGAGAAGCAGAAAATGCAATCAGTTAATTCTACACCAGCTTTGCAGCTCCAGTGAAAACTTTGCTGTCAACTGATGAATTTAGATGTAAAACGTTTCTTGGCTGATAAACTACATTCCGAAATGGGTTTCCATGGCGGAGCAGCTGCACACAAACCTAATGCTGTGTTCACATGTTAGCGCTTCATACCAGTGCGCAGCTGACGGCAGCAGCGGGAAGCTACACAAACGGTACGGGCAAAAATGATTAGCAGAGTAGAGAAAGACAGGAGGACGCTCTGTACTCTTCTGTTTTTTTGTTGTTTAAAACTGGGCTAGTTAGGGATTCAGCCACAAGGAACATAACGTTTATCCCACCGACAGTAACGATTCGCTCACTGAATTTTTCTCTGCCTAATAGGAAAAACTTGGAATATCTGATTTGCCACTGTCCGTCTACCATAAACATGTGAAGGCAAGCTAACCTCATTATGCTCAATCCCAAACTTTGGCTGGAGTGGTGTAAAACATGCTGCCACTGGATTCTGAGGTACTGGAAACATGTACCCTGGATTCAGGCCTCACTACCTGCCAACCTGATTGACGAATCTACCATTGGCTGGCCACATGGGAATGCCACCTACGGGAAGGTGTAGTTTGGGTGTAATAGTCTGGAGCATTATTTTGGAGGACCCAACAACCTCATAAAAGTGTGACAGAGAGGTGTCCACATACTTATGGCCATATAGCATGGCAATGCAAGCTCAGCTTTTGGTTCAGACTAACACGTTCAATTTACCATCAGCATGATTATGAAAGATTTAACTAATCATGTTCTGATTTCTAAGGAGGGTCTAATTTTGCAAGAACAAATTCTCTGCCCTCTGGAAGTTTTAGACACATCACTGACTGTGACTCATCACTGACTGTGAATATAAGGGGCTGTTATAATTGGCAGCTCTATAAGAGACCTCTCAACCTCGACTAGAATCACTGTGAAGGTGCTAAAAGCTAAAATATACATCAGTATATCTGTCTGTGTCGTCAAGTAAACCATGAATTGTCTTCCAAAAGCTTCAAATGCTAAAAACCAGCAAATATGCTAATAGAGCTACGAGAAACCCCTTTAGCAAAACGCTAAGCTAGCAGAAGGTAACTTTTGGGTAAATGTCTTGTACTGGACTCTTGAAAGAGTGATTCTCTCGCTGAAAACCATGGAATATCTGGTTTGCCACTATCCGTCTACCACAAACATGTGAAGGCAAGCTAACCTCACTATGCTCAATCCCAAACTTTGGCTGGAGTGGTGTAAAACATGCCGCCACTGGATTCAGAGGTACTGGAAACATGTTCCCTGGAATCAGGCCTCACTACCTGACAACCTGATGGACGAATCTGACTTTGGCTGACCACAGGGTAATGCTACCTACGGGAATGTGTAGTTTGGGTGTTATCAGTGGGGAACCGTCATAGCCCTCTACGCCCTCTCAGAGGGCCTAAAATATTCTTAACACACACTCACATATATTATTTTATTTTATCTACTTACCGTTTGACAATCAACATCTAAACAATTACAAAAATATCGGCAAATAAATTATTTAAACATGTCTATTCAATCTGTGTTGGAGTGTGAGGGGTTAAGTAGAAGCTTCGTGTAGAAATTCGTGTAGAACGTAGGACTACGATTAGAACGTAGAACTACGATTAGCCACATGTGTTTACACACAGCGGAATTTGACCTCCGCATTTAACCCATCCGTGCAGTGAAACACCCACATATACACACACTAGTGAACATACACACTAGGGGGCGGTGAGCACACGTGCCCGGAGCGGTGGGCACCTTCAGGCCACGACTGCCCCCCTTGTGAGTCTCCCCCTATAAGGACTGTGATGCCTCCACAGAATGCTGGTGATTGGTGGTCCCACTGTTCATGTACAGAGGGTCAGGCAATTTCAAATGACAGTAAAACCGACCAATCATAACCTCCCCTCTAGGTGGGCGGGCTTAACTGTATGATCATTTCCGCCCGCTGTGGCAACGCTAGCTGGAGAAACAGCTAGCTAGCTCTAGGCTACCACCACTAGCTAGTCTGGAAAAATATCAACTCGTGAGAATTACATAGGAGGAACCTTTATTTTGCTTAAGAAGTTGTCTATGTTGTACAGATGTAAGCTAGCAGAAGGTAAATTTATGGTAAATGTCTTGTTTTTTTCTCATATTTTGACCCAGTTTGGACATTTATGGCCTTAACCTATGGCCTGACCCTAACAGTCATGGTGTCCCACGGCTTAGAACAACAAAATTTCCAGTTAGAAATGAGACGGGAGCCACCGCAGCCAAAACTCTCAGTTTAAAGCTGAATCGAGGCTGCCTGAAAAAAAGAAGCAGGCTTTTGAAAAGCACTCAGAAGTTCACAGCCAAAATGTATGGTATACGCTCTTCACAAGCCTGTCTCTTTCTGTCCATCAAAAAGTTTCCTGGTGCAGCTCTGGGACCTGTGGCGTTGGCCTTTGATTTTAATACTGAGAGCATAATTTATGTAAGATGTTTGAATAGCTTTTGGTGTACAGCTAGATTAAAGAGAGCCCCATGTAGCAGAACAAAAAACTATTCTGAGGCGTTTGGGAGAGAGTTGACAAAGTGGAGAGGTGGGGGGGGTGTGCGGGTGGTGGTCGTTGGGGTGTGTGTTGGCGGGGGGTGTTCAGGGAAATCGTGCTTTCAGGGAAACGCTGTTAATGCACTGCACATGGACGTGAGTGTGTTTTTCGCAAGTGTGCTGTAGTGCGTTGAAGGCGCTAAAGAAATTTACATATACGGACATGTAAGTGATGCTTCTTCAGGGTTTATGTCCATCTGACCGCCCATCCATCTTATAGGTGCTCTATCTGTCCACCTGCTGTAGGTAAATTGAACACAGCCTTGAACACAAAGAGTGGAATTACTGGACTGTTGACTGTTGATAAGCTGTTTACTGGAAAGCAGTTAGAATATTTTTACAAGACCCTTAAAACATGTGAATTAATGAGTGTCATGGGCATTAAACAAATAATATTATTAATAGAGGATAATTTGAAAGGTCTTTGTGGAATATTTGGAATTTTTGAAAAAAAGTCTTATTCTAATTACAATCATTTGTCCACAAATGTGTTTCTCATTTCTGATGTTGACCCTCTTTAATTTCCCTTGTCAACTCTAAGGATGCGAACCAAACAACAAATGGCTTTCATTGAGCTGTGAAAACTATATTTTGCAATACACAGACCAGGAGAGCAAAAACTTTTTGGAAAATAAGTGGCAGACATTTGTGTGATGCCTACATAAACAAATCAAACACGACTGCCATATGAGCTGATGAACAGTAGGTTAGCCTATTAACTAATTTTGCAATTAGGATGTTTTTGTTTGTTGGTTGACATTCTAACAGTTTTCTTATGGGCTGCTATGTGTATGTATGTATGTACACTATGTAAAGTAACTTAATAAGTAGGTACTATCAGTTCACAAACATAAACATTGCTTTTTAATTAAATAAAAATGCCAAAGACAAACAACCAACTTTAAATTAGCAGCTTTACAGGAGAAGCCAAAAACATACTTTACTTTAAATGCAAGTCAATGGAACCAGAATTTTGCAATTTTGGAGCATTTCTATTGGTCCATTCATCATGAAATTTTTACACAATATAAACCGTAGCTGCCATAGCTGTTCAAATAATATAGGAAAATAAAACTCTACAAAAAAGTAGAAGTATTTTTTTCTTTGTGCAGGAATGATATGCACTTATATTTGTATACAAAACCAGCATGTCCTGCTGCTCTAGGTTATGATATACATTGGGAATTTAGCATACGTCTTCTGTGCTCTGTATATTGGAATGCATTATGAGTGATGAATATTGAACTATATAGGGAATGAAATGTACTGAGATTTCAGACAACACTACAAAGGCCTGACACATTATAAAGTGCACTATTTCTGTAACAGTGAGTGATTCTGAACGCAGCTCAGGTTTTGCTGCAGCAGCAGAGAGAAAATGTTACTAAAAGAAGCTGCATTTGATTATATGTGATAAAATAATGAGAAAACATTAAGTTTTAGTAAACTAGGTTCCAGTGTTTGTCCTATTATTTGAGAGTCCTGCCACATAACCAGGCCATAAACATGTCATTGCATGGGAACTATCATGACACACTGTCAGCTCATTTATGTTTTGTTGCTCATAAATGCTTCTGTGTGCAAATCAAGCGAGGACATTTGGTTCTACTGTGAGCTCGCCGTAAATGCATCGGCTTTATTCTTGTAACATATATCCCCCCAACATCCACGGCAGTGAAATTCAAGATTCAGTCAACCCGCAAATTTGTCAGAAACGACAGCCCTGGAGCTGGAGGACACGGAGAAAACATTAGCACCAAGTTGCAGTCTTGCGACATTCACTTTTGTGTTGCTTTGCTGGTGCTCATCAGCTAAACTGCTTTATCCCACAAGCATTCTAATCAGAAAGTTATGTGAAAGAAAGTTTGGGATGGCGCAAGGCAGGCTTTTTGAAGAGGCAGCCCAGGCCACTCTGGCCACCCCTCTGGTTAGCTGCTACGGGACAACATTCATTTTAATAAGCCTAGGAAAGATACAAGTAAATTAAATTGAACTGAAACAAAACTGATCTGAACTGAACTGAAACAAAACTGAACTGAACTGAACTGAAACAAAGCTGAACTGAAACAAAGCTGAACTGAAACAAAGCTGAACTGAAATGAAACTGAACTGAACTGAATTGGACTGAAACAAAGCTGAACTGAACTGAACTAAAACAAAACTGAACTGAAACAAAGCTGAACTGAACTGAACTGAAACAAAACTGAACTGAACTAAATTAAACTGAACTGAACTGAACTGAAACAAAACTGAACTGAACTGAACTGAAACAAAACTGAACTGAACTGGACTGAACTAAAACAAAGCTGAACTGAAACAAAGCTGAACTGAAATAAAACTGAACTGAATTGGACTGAAACAAAGCTGAACTGAACTGAACTAAAACAAAACTGAACTGAAACAAAGCTGAACTGAACTAAAACAAAGCTGAACTGAACTGAACTAAAAAAAACTGAACTGAAACAAAGCTGAACTGAACTAAAACAAAGCTGAACTGAAACAAGGCTGAACTGAAATTGACTGAATTAAAACAAAGCTGAACTGAAACAAAGCTGAACTGAACTAAAACAAAGCTGAACTGAAACAAGGCTGAACTGAAATTGACTGAATTAAAACAAAGCTGAACTGAAACAAAGCTGAACTGAAACAAAGCTGAACTGAAATAAAACTGAACTGAACTGGACTGAAACAAAGCTGAACTGAACTGGACTGAAACAAAGCTGAACTGAACTGAACTAAAACAAAACTGAACTGAAACAAAGCTTAACTGAACTGAACTGATCTGAACTGAACTGAACTGAAACAAAACTGAACTGAAACAAAACTGAACTGAACTGAACTGAACTGAACTGAACTGAACTAAACTGAACTGAACTGAACTGAATTGAAAAAAATCTGAACTGAACTGAACTGAACTAAACTGAACTGAACTGAACTGAACTGAACTGAACTAAACTGAACTGAACTGAATTGAAAAAAATCTGAACTGAACTGAACTGAACTAAACTGAACTGAACTGAACTGAACTGAACTGAAACGAAACAATGCTGAACTGAACTAAAACAACACTAAACTGAACTGAAACAAAACTGAACTGAAATAAAGCTGAACTGAACTGAATTGAATCAAATTGATCTGAACTGAATTGACCTGAAGATATATCACGCCCTATGCTGCCTGTAGTGTGCACTGTTGAATAAACATTGTTGCACAGACAGGTGTTGACAGACGAAGATGAATCTACAAATGCATAAAGGTTGAATTAACTGATTAGCGAATATTGATCAGATGGTAGTGAAATGAGCAAAACTCTAATTCTAAAGTAGGTCACATTCCAAGCACTTAAATGGGCCAAGAAATGGTTAAACAAATCCTGAATGAGTTCTAAAGATCAAATAAGACACACCTGGCCTATACACTATATCTGGTACAGTATAAAACAAAATATATTCGTCATCGCTGCTCCGCTCAGGATCATATAGCTCATGAACAAGCATGTACATGTGGTAAATCACCCTGAGCCAGATCAGGGTCATTTCATGCCACTGTTTATTCAGTTGCCTCTGGGTGTATATAGGGGGACTCGCATGTCTTCTGTAGGCAGGATCTTTTTCAGCCATTAATGCTTTAATAGGACACCATGTGGTGTAAAAATGCACACCCTTGCCCCGCGTGTGTTATCATTGCGTTCAACAGACACTGAGACGCCAGTTAGTGGGACACACTGCTCCTCTTCACCACATCCCGTGTGTGGGTGTGTGTGTGTGTGTGCATACACGAGAGAAGAATGAGTAAGTTACAGATAACATGTACGCTCGGTTTAGCAGCTCTAGTAATATATTATTCACAAAAACTGTTCAAAGACTACCTGCTGATTTGTGTCAGTTCAAAGCGTAGCCCGGCCAAAAATCTAATTTCCATTTTTCCCCTGATCCCGAATAAAGTCCGTCAGACATGTTTGGTGTCTGAAGTTTGAGTTACAAGGCTAACGCAGCCAACAAGTAATAGGAGCGTGTAGTCACTAGTATAGCATTGTTCAAACTGCATGTTTTGACCGGTTAGATAAGTGTACGTGGGAGGTTTTCCAGGCGTCCTTCTTTTGGGGGGTGGTTTTGGAGAATTTTAAAAAACCCAGAAGGAAAAGCTAGAAATGTGAAAACATCCATGTCACACATGCATGACTGAGGTGGAAAAGGTGTGTGGGTTGCTAAAAGTGAAATGCTAAAAAAGCACGAGGGGAAATGGGGATGAAAGTCCTACTTTTTGAAAATTTGCATATATTTGTTGAATGTTTGAAGGGAAACCCAGTTTTTTAATCAGAAACCACATGAGCACGTCTATTTGAAATGACTTAAGAGCTCAAGGAAGCGTGAGTTAGCGCATGCAGTTAGCACGACAGACTAGCTGACTTTACTGCTCTGCAGTGATGCTCTAAGCTTGATGTGGACTAGTCACTGATTGTGACTGTTGACACCAATTACATATATTCCTCAGAGAAGATCATAGGTCTGGTGATTACATGGTCTGTATCTCTGATTTACTTACAGATAGCAATCCCTTAGCAAAATAAGTTTATTCAAGTGTGCGATTAGTGTACTTCTCAAGTATTAATAGAAGTGCAAAAATAATATCATCGCTCTATCTCCAAAATTATAACTTTAAATAGGAGGACAAAAAAAAATATTTACTTTTAATGTAAGTCAATGGAACCAGAAGTTATTTTGGGGCATTTTTATTGGTCCATTCATTATAAAATATTCTCACAATGTAAACGACAGCTGCAGTGTGCGAATGACGTGAAAAAAATAAAAATGGACCAAAATGGAGATGCATGTTTTTCTTTGGTCAGTGGTAATGTATAAGTAATAAACTATAAAGTAAAGTTTACTTAAAGAAATCTTAAAAGTACACTTGCAGTTTAAACACGACTAAGCTAGTTATTTACTGAGAGCATAATTAAAAGTGTACTAAATATATAGATTTATAACTATTGTTTTAAGTGCAGCACGTTGGTGCCGTGGGTAGCCTCACATCAAGATGGGTCCGGCTAGCCGGGCAACAAGGGTCCTTTCTGTGTGGAGTTTGTGTGTTCTGGTGGATTTTCTCCCACAGCCCAATAACGCTCAGTCAGGCGATTTGGAGATGCTAAATTACTTCTGAGTTGTGAGTGAACACTTCTGTCTGTGTAATAAGTGGCTTAAAAGATGAATGAATGAATGAATGAAATAGAAAACTAACTGGTATACCTGTAAGTTTACTATTAAAGTAGTTAGACATAAACTACTTGTGTACTTAAAGTTTAGTACATCTACAAAGTATATCTAAAAACTTAAAACTGAAAAGTGGTCAATTTAGTCCCAAAAAGAACTGAAATAGCTTTACAAGTTTACTACTAGTACATTTAAATTATTATACTTTTCACATAAAGCATACTTGGGAAATATACTTTACTTAAGTTTACTTTAAGTATACTTTTCTGTAAGGGATGTAATCTAGGACTCGTTGGAAAGAGCATGTCATGCTTCACTGTGGACTTCATTCTAGCCTTTCTCCACCGATCAACAGATCTTCAAATGTCACACACAGAACGCGGGTATCGCCAGTTTCCTCAACACTACAATCAAAAGCCATGTGTGGATGGAGAGGGAGCATAACACCCTTTAATGCTGTAAAGTTTAAAGCCATTTATTCCAATTTTTTTTCGAGAAGTAATGGCAAACTAAACTTCTTCCGCCCAGGGTGCGCCTAAGTCAGATACACATTGACAAGATTCTTGGATTCATATCTCCAGTTACCTGAAAACTAGCAACACAAGACTCTGTTGCTTCCAAAGTGTTCCCTTTTCCTTGGGGTTAGTTGATGCAACTTTCATCACATCACTCCAAAGTAAGTACTCTAAAGTCATGCCACCCCTAGTTAGTACATTGCTAACTGGTGAAAGCTTTCACTGCTTGTTAGCTTCATTAGCTTAAGAGCTACAGCACAAAACTAAAAAACAAACTCTGGCTGGCAAGCAGTTTCAAGCCAGATTTTTTAAATAGCACATTTGATTTTATTTGAAGAATGAGCTAATGGTCTTGTTAACTCTTCACCATGAAGGAAATAAAAAGAAAGTTTGTCATTAGCGCTTAGCGGTTTTGTTTTTTGCATGTAGCATTACTAATCAGGCCTGATCCCATCTGATCTCACGGCTGAAGGCCTGGCTTTAAATTTCACATGGTGCAGAGATCTAATTGGAAGTAGCAGGGAGATAATTTTTCTCTAAACCATCAATAAGCACGGATCTCACAGCGTTAAACTAAAATACGGATCGGCTGTGCGATAAGTTCTCTTGTGCATATGCACACGTCTAACAGGCGAAATGGAGCAGGTGGAGGGCTAATCTAATATGTCTGCTCTTTTTAGGTTCAGCTCTTTTGAATTGAGCCAGTCCACCGAGCTGCTGCACCTCCAGGAGTGCGGAGTCCAACTGCGGGGGAGTCAATGAAAGCGAGACTATGAAGGGAGATGCTGGAGGGTCGAGGGAGGGACAGGCCAAGAGATTGAGGTTAGAGAAGAGAGTAAGAGATGGATTGATGGTAGGCTGGCGTACAGAAGATGAATGAATGGAGGTAAAAGGTAAAAGTGAATAATAATGAAAAGAATAGAGTTACACAAACTCCCTCTCCCTCTTTCTCTCTCTCACTCCCTCTCTCTGTGAGCGTGTGTGAAAGAGTGAGCGAGAGAGTGCTGTGCGGTATGGCTGGTATTGTTTCTGTGACAGAGATCAGTGGCTGGATGAATGCGCTTTATTTTGTGGCGGGGGCTGCTCTCCCAGGCTAATAAAATGCGCGGGCTTCCCGCTGCCTGCAGTGGCGTGCTGGGCACAGCGGGGGGCGGCGCTTTTTTGTGTTCCCCTTGCCCAAATTATGGAACCGTCAATAACCCACCCTGGAACCCGTCAATAGAACCGGGCTTCGTGACTGATGGGAGACCAACTTCAAGGCTAATGCAAAAAAAAAAAAAAAAAGTGAGAAAGAGAGGGAGGGGTGTGTTGGGGTGTGTTGGGGGGTGTGCAAGAGAGAGAGAGAGAGAGAGAGAAAACCTGACCTG
Organism: Megaleporinus macrocephalus; assembly: GCA_021613375.1. Classification (NCBI taxonomy): domain Eukaryota; kingdom Metazoa; phylum Chordata; class Actinopteri; order Characiformes; family Anostomidae; genus Megaleporinus; species Megaleporinus macrocephalus. The sequence continues at coordinate 7,012,839 of CM038710.1, read as the reverse complement.
TTTTTAACCAAATAGGCTCTATGCATGTGTCTGACATGGAGGGTTTGTTGTGAGGGGTTGTTTGTGGAGTGATGGCTTTTGTGAAAGGGAGGCACCCAATGGCACAACAAACCGCAGCCAGAGTCTCTCTCTCTCTCTCTCTCTCTCTCTCTCTCTCTCTCCCTCTCTCTCACTCTCTACTCTAACCATGTGGGAGGGAACGTACCACCATACAACCATGTTGTTGATTTGCCTTGATCTAAATGGTGACATGCCTTCAGGGTGATGCCTGAGACGCACTCCACCGCCTCAGTGCTAGCATTAGCAAGCATGGCGGCCTCGACCTCGCAGGGATTTCCAAGCAAAAGCAGAACGCAGGCTCATCGTTTTCACTCTCTGAGAGGTGGGAAAGCACCAAGGATGTGTATTCGGGCTGGGCATTTAGGTATACAAAGATTTAAGCTTTTATAATCACACATAACAAACAAAATCCCAACACAGTGAATCGGTGAAGCTGAACACATGGTTAGCACTGCTGCTATGCACATGTGTATGTAGCACTAGAGCTCCAGTAAAAGTGTAGACTTCCAGTACAACTGCAGTGGAACGTCTTACTGCGTGGTCAGTAGCCGGGTTTCCATTAAGGCGCTACACAAAAAGTGTTATGCGCCCTTTACAAAATTGAATGTGAAGTCACATTTACATACACTTCGGTGTAGCTTTCTAATTTGGAGGATAGTTTGGAAAATAAACTATATTTAAACTATATTTTAAAAAAATATATGGATGAATAGGCCTAATATAAAGCTTTTCCATTGGAGGGGCCACTAGTGTTGGGAGGAATGCAGTTGATGTAACAGTGCATTTTAAAACGTAATGTTTTATTAAGTAATAGGTAACTTTATCAAATTAGTTTTACTTTTAATTTATTTTTGAGTAACTACATCACTGTGCAAAGGACTGAGGCCCATAACCTGGTCTTTTAAAACCTTTATTTGATCAATAAGTGTATTTTCACCAGTAAGAACACCACATATGATCAGAACTGATGTAAATAATCATACATACAATGCAAAGTAACATGAATATCTTATTGTGAAAGAAGTAGCTCCAGTTTGAAGAACAAAGTGTAGTTCCAGATTTCTCCTGGATGCCCCAGACATTGTATGAATGTATTCAGTTCCTTCAGCAGCAATCTTAATTTAGCTTAAAAGCAGGTATTAGATGAGAACTGTAAATAATAGTGGGTGGTTTCCACAAGGAGAAGCTTGGAAATGGTTATATAAACACACTGACATATGTAAAAGCACTACTTACTATATTAATACTGTGTTTTGCTGAACAAATAAAAGTTTTTTATCTGAAAAAGTGCTTTTTAAATACAATAATGTCCTCATATATAACTATTTTAAGCTATTGTAAGCTTGGTTGTCAACATCCAGTCTCTTATTTTTTTTACTTCTTCTCTATCTTACTAAGTAGAAATTAATGTTCTGGTTTGGCTGAAATATACAGCGTAGCAGTGGAAATTTATGCTACATTTTCTGGTAATGGTACCCAGTGGTAGCATATATAAGGAAAATAATATAGATCCCAAGACAGAGCCCTGTGGAACACCATACTCTACTTTGGCCCAACAGATTATTCCCCATTTAGAAGAGTTCTCATTAGCATCTAGTCTTGTAGCGGTTAGCTGTAGCTTAGTAGCTTTTTAATTGGAAACAGGTTTCCAAAAGTGTTCCTCTGTTAAATTTTTGGTAATTCCAGCACTATCACTAAAAGACCAAACATCCAGTGGAAACCTTCGTTCCTCCTTACCCACAGTTAATAAGCAAATAGTTCATTAACTCTTTCAGTTACTAATATCAAAATGAATTGAAATGCAGTTAATAGAAATGGACATTTGTAATTGTGGTATTTTCCGAGGAAACTGCCCTGTTTTTCTGTCTTTGGAGACTGTACAATGGGAATCCCATAGGACACATCAGAGCGCTGCCAGAAGCAGCATCACAGTGAATTATTAAACATCAAGTTTCAAATCACTGGTTTAAAGAAGAGAGCGGGGGGGGGAGAAACCCTTCTGTCCTGCTTCACCACCACCAAACAAGAAAGGATGAAAATAAAAAAATAATAATATAAAAAAGGAAAAGTGAAACTTTTCTCTGTTGTCTCTTTCTTTCTTTCCGGCTCAGAGTTTTTCTGGCTTTTCTGACGGCTGGAAATACCGCGCACGCGTTCAAAGGGCCGGAGTCTCAGAAGCCACCTAGCAGCACGAGGATTCACATATGCAAATGCACCAACGGGGGAGACTCACTCTCTCTCTCTCTCTCTCTCTCTCTTTCTTGCTCTGTCCTTTTCTCTCCTCTTTTATGTCTATCTCTTACTCTGTCATTCTATATCTAGATCTCTGTTGTTGCTTTATCTATCACTCTTTTTTATAACTATGCATTTATCTTTTGCTCCTTCTCTTTTCTCTCACTGTTAAGAGAGCTCAGATTCTTATCTATCTCTTACTCTCTCTCTCTCGATTTCTTTTTCTTGCTCTATCCTTCTCTCCCCTCTTTAATGTCTGTCTCCTGCTCTGTCATTCTATATCTAGATCTCTGTTGTTGCTTTATCTATCTTTCACTCTTTTTTCTAGCTATGCATTTATCTTTTGCTCCGTCTCTTTTCTCTCACTTTTAGATCCTTATCTCTCTCTTACACACTCTCTCTCTCTCCCTATATATATATATATATATATATATATATATATATATATATATATATATATATAGTCATTCCTCCTTTCTCAACCTTTATTTCTCTTTCCCTTTCTTTCTCTCCTCCCTTTCTCTCTTTCTCTTTGCTCCTGCACTCCCTCTCTCTTTCATTCCTTATCACTTTCTTTTTTCGAACCTTGCTCACTTGTTTTCTCTTTTCTTCCTCTATCCTTTTGTCTATAGGTCTCCTCTTTCAAGGTTAAAACTGGTTAAAATTTTTGGTTTTGTTGGTTAGGCTTTAACCCTGCGTCACCCGGCCAGTCCACAGTCACTGGTGGGAGCAGACAGCCAGTACATTCGATTGTATTGTATAATCATTTTTAAAGCATGGGCTCTGGTAACACTAGAGAGGTTAATGAGGGGAGAGATCATTAACCTTAATATAAAAAGCAAAGCTTGTAACGCTAAACATGGCATCTGTTTAAAGAAGAAATGTCCACCAAGAAAAAGAGGCAGTCAGCTTGCTGGTAATGACGATACTGGGAGTCAAGCAGGGAAAGCCCCCCTCGTTGTGGAGATCTGCACCTGCGCAGTAGCCATAACCATAAGTGAAAAGAAGTGAACCCATCCGAACTTGGTGTAGTGGTGCTAATTTCAGTGCATAATGTATATGTCCTCTGTAGAGGATGTGTTAACTTACTATCTCAACAATATCAACATAGCATTTGTAAACCACAACTGTATGCAGTATGTAAACAATCTCTGTCCTGTTTGGCTGCACAGTGTTACGCCTGAAAACACTTTGGTGATGCTTTTAGCTTTACTAAGAATGTATAGTAAATATACTGTGACGCACTGTGTATATTCACTATGTATAAACAGTGCTGTGCACAACTGTTAGGCACCAGTAAGAACACCAGAGAAGAAGATCATATCTTGAGCTTCAGTTTGAAGAACAAAGTTAGTTAGATTTCTCCTGGACGCCCCAGACATTGTATGAATGTGTTCAGTTCCTTCAGCAGCCAATCTTGATTTATCTTAATGAAGTACTGAGCAGTCAAAGCAGGTATTAGATGAGAACTGTAAATAATACTGGGTTGTTTCCACAAGAAGCTTGGAAAGGGTTAAATAAACACACTGACGTATGTAACAGCACTACTTACTCTATTAATACTGTTTAATATTTAAAAATATATTTTTTATACAATTTGTTATATTTATTCTCTTTCTCTTTTTTTCTGATTGGCTGCCCTGTGTTGCGCCTTAGAAAGCAGCTCAGACTGACGGTGAATGGGCGGAGCCTTTTTATTCCATTTGCTTTTATCCTGTTTTATATAATTATATCCTACTTTATTCAATACAGTACATATAGCGTAGCTGCAATGCTGCGCTGGCTAATAGAACCAGATGTTTCTATTATTTTCGGAAATGGTTTCTATTATTTTTCCCAGCTTTGGCCATTAACTGCATCAGCCGAATAACCCAGATGTTGATTTTTTGGGGGGATATATGGAAAACAAAAAATCTCGCTGATAAATCCCAGGCTGAGTGTCCTCCAGCCTTTCTTCACCTTAAATAAACAATCTACATGGATCTACAGTCATCTTTAATTACTAGGCCCACGTTTACGTGGCTTTAGTCTACTGCTTTTGAAACATCTGAACCCAATTTTTAGTGTGTTAAACTAATAATAATAATAATAATAATAATAATAATAATAAACTGTAATTAAATACGGTTGTGTCTGTAAAGTTAATAGAACTGAATTTAAAAAATAATAATTAAAAAAGAGATTTTGAACGTGTTGTTAAAGACATTTACTAGTTTTAGCAGTTTGGTGTTAAAGTGTGTGGGTGTGTTTAAAGAGAGATAGAGAGAGAGAGAGAGAGAGAGAGAGAGAGAGAGAGGAGTGCGTAAGTGCGCGAGAGAGGGCCTCTTGTCTCTTTATGGCAGCTATGGCAGTATTAGCGTTAGCGCTAAGTTCCACAAGGCTCTCTTTTCTCCATCTCCGGGACACATGCTGAGCAGGAACCTGAGCTGATTGGGTTTCATTCAGTACCCGACACCCCCCAACACACCCCCCCGACACTCACACTCACACACATACACATACACCTCATCACCAGCTGGCTGAGAGCGATTGTTGAGGCGCTAAAAGGTCGCGTTGGGGTCACCCACTGTGGCGCGGCTAAGCTAACTCCCCTGTTGTCCTGCACCCCTCCTGCAGGTTGCTAGGGCCCGGTATTTGCTCTCCAGGGTCTGAGTGGAATGACACAGCCGCAGAGCCCCTGCTGGATCTCCGCTAGCAATCCTTTTTGTGTTAGTCGTGGTTATTGGGGAGTGTTAGTGTGCACACACACACACACACACACACACACACACACACACGTGTGCTTTCTCCAGAAGCCCACTGGACACAGAGCATTGTGGTATATGACAGTGGTGATGTTTGCTCTGTGTATCTCCTCCAGGAGCTGGGAGATCTGAGATTTTGCCAGTTTTTGCCAATAATGGTTATACAGTGTTAAAAACCACATTTTGCAAAGGAGCAAGAGGCTAACGTGGTTAAGTAAATACTATTTTTACAGATAGTACACTCTCTCTGGCTGAGAGTCGTCCATGATTGTAGAGTTTGGCAGTTAAAATCAAATACAGTGTATTTCTCGCCATTTCTACATGGATCTCTTATTATTACAGGGATTTCATTAAAAATTAAAAATAGTAAAAAGTGTAGGACAGCTACTGAGAGCTGATTGCTTAGTATTACTGCTACTGAGTACTGATTGTTTAACATTACTGCTACTGAGTACTGATTGTTTAGCATTACTGCTACAGAGAGCTGATTGTATTACTGCTATTGAGAGCTGATTGTTTAACATTACTACTACTGAGAGCTGATTGATTGGTATTACTGCTACTGAGAGCTCATAGGTTAGTATTACTACTACTGAGTGCTGACCAGTTAGTATTACTGCTACTGAGAGCTGATTGGTTAGTACTATTGCTACAAAGTGTTGGTTGGGTAACATTTTTGCTACTAAGTGCCAATTTGCTAGCACTACTGCTACTGAGTGCTGATTGTTTAGCATTGCTTGGTACTGAGAAGCTAATTGGTTGACATTACTGATACTAAGTGCTGACTGATTGGTATTGCTGCTACTGAGTGCAGATAGGTTAAACTTACTGCGTGCTGATAGGCTGATTGGTTGACATTACAGCTACTAAATGCTGATTGGCTAGTATTACTGCTACTGAGTGCTGATTGGTTAGCACTGGGTTCATGAGGCACCCTAAGAAAGTCCTCTAACTGGAGTTCACAGCGCTGATTAAACAGAATGCTCAGATTTGAGGATTTTTTTTTAAATTTTTTTTTTTATAGGAACAAAAGACACTGTTTCACAAACATGTAGACGGATGATGACAGAAGGTTGCCTGCTCATCTAGGGCTTATGCAAACTTTAGGTGGAGCTGCCCTTTCAAAGGCAGCGCTATCCCCGAGGAGATTCCTACCCTAAAGACAAACAGACTGTATTTATTCCCTTCTGGAGAGACACTGTGTTTACAGGCCTTAGAGGAACAAAAGAGGCATCAGATCACACCCTCCCTCTCTGACTCTCTCTTTCTCCCTCTCTCTCTCTCTCTCTCTTTTCTTTCTCTTTCTCTCTCTCTCTCCTTCTTTTTTCTCTCTCTCTCCCTCTCTCTCTGCCTCTCTTTCCTTTCTCTCTCCCTCTCTCTCTCCCTCTTTCTCCCTTTCTCCCTCTCCCCCTTTCTTTTCTCTTTCTCTCTCTTTGCCTCTTTTCTCTCTCTCCCTCTTTTTTCTCTCTCTCTCCTCCCCCCTCTCTCTCCCTCTCTTCCTCCCTCCCTTTTTTTCTCTCTCCCTCTCTCTCTCTCCTTCTCTTTCTCTCTCTCTCTCTCTCTCTCTCTCTCTCTCTCTCTCTCTCTCTCTTTTCTTTCTCTTTCCCTCTCTCTCTCATTCTTTTTCTCTCTATCTCCCTCTCTTTTCTCTCTCTCCCTCTCTCTCCCCCTCTCTCTCTCTGCCTCTCTTTTCTTTCTCTCTCCCTCTTTCTCCCTCTCCCCTTTCTTTTCTCTTTCTCTCTCTTTCCCTCTTTTCTCTCTTTCCCTCTTTTTTCTCTCTCTCTCCTCCCCCCCTCTCTCCCTCTCTTTCTCCCTCCCTTTTTTCTCTCTCCCTCTCTCTCTCTCTCCTTCTCTTTTCTCTCTCTCTCTCTCTCTCTCTCTCTCTCTCTCTCTCTCTCTCCCCCCCCCCTTTTCTCTCTCTCCCTCTCTTTTCTCTCTATTTTCTTTCTCTCTTTCTCTCTCTCTCCTTCTTATTTCTCTCTCTCTCCCTCTCCCCCTCTCTCTCTTTCTCACTCTCTCCCTCTCTTTTTTCTCTCTCCCCCTCCCCCTTTCTTTTCTCTTTCTCTTTCCCTCTTTTCTCTCTCTCCCTCTCTTTTATCTCTCTCCCTCTCTTTTATCTCTCTCTCTCTTCTCCCCTCCCTCTCTTTTCTCTCTCCCTCTTCCTCTCTTTTCTCTCTCTCTCCCTCTCTTCTCCCTCTCTTCTCTTTCTCTCTCTCTTCTTCTTTTCTCTCCCTCTCTCTTTTCTATTTCTTTCTCTCTCTGTCTCTCTCTGTCTTTCTCTTTCTCTTTTCTTTTTCTCTCATCACTCTCTTTTCTCTCTCTCACACTCTCTTTTCTCTCTCTCCCTTCCTATTTTATCTCTCTCTCCCTCTCTCTTTTCTCTCTTCATCTCTCCCCTGTCTTTCTCTCTCTCTCCCTCCCTTTTTCAATTTTCTCTTATGTTCTACCCCCCCCCTCTCTCTCTCGCTCTCCCTCTCTCTTTATTTCTCCATGTTGCTATCTGTCGCATTCTCTCTTCATTCTTTAACTCTCTATCTCTTTCTCTCCTTCTCATTCTCTCTTTCTCTCCATTGTCTTTCTCTATGTCTCTATGCCTTACTTTCTGTCTCTCCTTTTATTTTTCTCAGTGTCTCTCTCTCCTATTCTCTCGCTGTCTCTATCTTCTTCCTGTTATTTCTCTCTATCTCTCCCCTTTCTCCTTTTTTCTTTCTCTTTCACTTATATCTTTCTCTGTCTCTCTACTTCTCTGTCTGCCCCTCTCTCTCTTTCATTAGATCCTAACAGATGCTTGTTGAAAAGACTTTAGTCAACACAGAGATCATATTGCGCTGCCCCCAAATGCCACAGCTCATAAACGGGGGACACAACGGTGCAATAAAAACTCTAATGACAACAAATAACAAAACCACAAAGACATAAAAGAGCCAGCCAGAGTCTACAGTGAGGATCCAGCCAGAGCTTCCTTCCTGCCTCTTTTGAAGGGGGTGTGTTTGTGTGAGGAGGAACACTTGTACGTGTGTGTACTCTCTCCGTCTGTCTGTCTGTCTGTCTTTGTAAACTGTATCGCTGCATCCACCCCACCATGTCAGATGTGTGCCACCCTCAGCAGTTTCTCTTTAAAGCCCCATCAAAGCACATCCAGGGGCATCTGTGACCTCGTTTAGCGGCGTCCCAGTGTGAGTGCGCAGCAGCTAACACCATAAACACTGTCCGCACTGCGAACGCTCCGGCCGACCTCCAGCAAATCAGAGTTCAAAAGAAGGCGGACAAATGTCCAGCTGAAATTAAGGACACATGTTTCTCCAAGGAGTAATTTGTTGGTCGGGGAAAAACAACAAGGCTGAACTGGAGTTAAAGCACTGATAGCAATTTTAAGGACCAGCAACTGATAATATTGGTCAGTGTGTTATTTTAAGTGGTAACAGCTTTAAATCATTAACCTGCGTGACGTCTAATGGCACCACATCACACACCAACAACTACGGGTCTTTAGCCAGATAGAAGGAGAAGCTAGCTCGGTATTCCCAGCATGGACATCACGTCAGAGGCTGCACAGAGACGGAAGACTCGGAGGAAGCGAGGAAGAGGAAAATAGAGGAAGATAGAACAAAAGGCAGAACCGGAATAAATCTCAGGCTGACTAACTTGTTGGTGAGAGCTAAAAGTGATAAAAGGATGTGAGACAGTCTCACGGCTAAAAGGAAAACGGAAATCTGTCGCCGTCCAAAGAAAAACATTCCCATTTTTGTCTCAGTCCAGTTTCAGGCTGCATGCAAAGAAATAAATTCATCTCAAACCAAAAGGTTTGGACAGTCTTTGTCAATCTTATCAAATAAGTCTTAAAAGTTTAAACCTCCTGTAATGAGATTAGATTAGACACATAGAGGAGTGAGGGTCAGTATGACTGTGGATTAGACAAATAGATGACTGAGGGTCAGTATGACTCTGGATTAGACACATAGAGGAGTGAGGGTGAGTATGACTGTGGATTAGACATAGAGGAGTGAGGGTCAGTATGACTTTGGATTAGACACATAGAGGAGTGAGGGTCAGTATGACTTTGGATTAGACACATAGAGGAGTGAGGATCAGTATGACTGTGGATTAGACACATAGAGGAGTGAGGGTCAGTATGACTGTGGATTAGACACATAGAGGAGTGAGGGTCAGTATGGCTGTGGATTAGACACATAGAAGAGTGAGGGACAATATAACTGTAGATAAGACACACAGAAGAGTGAGGGACAATATAACTGTAGATAAGACACATAGAGGAGTGAGGGTCAGTATAGCTGTGGATTAGACACAGAGGAGTGAGGGTCAGTATGGCTGTGGATTAGACACATGGAGGAGTGTGGATCAGTATGGCTGTGGATTAGACACATAGAGGAGTGAGGGTCAGTATGGCTGTGGATTAGACACAGAGGAGTGAGGGTCAGTATGGCTGTGGATTAGACACATAGAGGAGTGAGGGTCAGTATGACTGTGGATTAGACACATAGAGGAGTGAGGGTCAGTATGGCTGTGGATTAGACACAGAGGAGTGAGGGTCAGTATGACTGTGGATTAGACATAGAAGAGTGAGGGTCAATATAACTGTAGATAAGACACTTAGAGGAGTGAGGGTCAGTATGACTGTGGATTAGACACATAGATGAGTGAGGATCAGTATGACTGTGGATTAGACAAATAGATGCGTGAGGATCAGTATGACTGTGGATTAGACACATAGAGGAGTGAGGGTCAGTATGACTGTGGATTAGACACATAGAGGAGTGAGGGTGAGTATGACTGTGGATTAGACACATAGAGGAGTGAGGGTCAGTATAACTGTAGATTAGACACACAGAGGAGTGAGGGTCAGTATGGCTGTGGATTAGACACATAGAGGAGTGAGGGTCAGTATGACTGTGGATTAGACACATAGAGGAGTGAGGGTCAGTATGACTGTGGATTAGACACATAGAGGAGTGAGGGTCAGTATGGCTGTGGATTAGACACATAGAGGAGTGAGGGTCAGTATAACTGTAGATTAGACACACAGAGGAGTGAGGGTCAGTATGGCTGTGGATTAGACACATAGAGGAGTGAGGGTGAGTATGACTGTGGATTAGACACATAGAGGAGTGAGGGTCAGTATAACTGTAGATTAGACACACAGAGGAGTGAGGGTCAGTATGGCTGTGGATTAGACACATAGAGGAGTGAGGGTCAGTATGACTGTGGATTAGACACATAGAGGAGTGAGGGTCAGTATGACTGTGGATTAGACACATAGAGGAGTGAGGGTCAGTATGGCTGTGGATTAGACACATAGAGGAGTGAGGGTCAGTATAACTGTAGATTAGACACACAGAGGAGTGAGGGTCAGTATGGCTGTGGATTAGACACATAGAGGAGTGAGGGTCAGTATGACTGTGGATTAGACACATAGAGGAGTGAGGGTCAGTATGACTGTGGATTAGACACATAGAGGAGTGAGGGTCATAACCAACACTGTTACTTCCTCCCTGCTCCCTACATAGTGCACTACATAGGATTTAAAGACTGACCAGTGCAGCCTAAAAACACATAGCAAAGCTAAAATGATTCATTTGGGATTCATCCATACTCAACAGATTTCATACATAGTGCACTACATAGGGAGTACGGAGGCATTTGAGGTTCAGCCTAGATTTGATGCTAACACAGACATTTGAAGCAGTTAAGATGTTCAAATGACATGACTCATAGCGTAAGTGCTTTACTTTAAGTCTGGGATAATAGTGATGGAGTTGTTTAGCCTGTTAGCCAGCTGACCAGTCTAGTTCTAGTTAATCAGCCCATTAGTTGAAAACAAAAACAGGTTCTTAATTCATCAGCGCACTTGTGGTTCCATGTGAGCAGCATTAGAATCTATTAAAACATGTTTATTGTGTACTTTTCTTTGAAAACAGCCCATCCAATCCGATTTTAGGAGCAATCAATTTTATAAATAAGTTTATAACACGCTCATTATTGCATACTGTGACTCCTCTGTGTTAATACAAGGCATTGTTGTTGGTTGACTAAACTAAAAGAGACAGTACTGCGACCACAGCGGGGTAAATGAAGTGGCTTTAGGCGTTCCATCACGCATTCCTTCTATTGTTTTTCCAGTTCGGCCTGAACCGAATGCCACTGACTGTACACATGGGCAGTCCTCCTGTGCCCCGCCTGATTTACGGCTCCTCCTAAACAAAACAAAAAAAATGAAAAGTCTTCTTCTCGCAGCAGCTCCTTTATCCGAGCTGTCGTTTCCTCTATGCCATTGTGGGATAAAACCCAGAGCACAACAGATGTCTTTGCTGCTCTTTGCTGTGACTTCCCTCCAGTGGGTCGTTAAATACAAGGGCTCGGATATAAAATAAAAAAAAGAGTGTTCATAGTTCTTATTGGGGCCGGCCAAGTCTTTCATGTGTGCGTGGCAGAATGCCACCAACGCCGCGCATTGTTGAGCGAGAAGACGTTCTGTGGAAAGGAGACTTAAGAGGACTTAAAGTAACAACGGAAATGTACATAAAGGGCTTTGACTTTTATACGGTTCATTGAATGTAGATTTTAATGCATTAAATTTTAAGCCGCTCTGCTCTCGCTCTTAGCCTAATGTGCTGGAGGGGAGAGCCAAAGCTGCAGTACGTCACTGTCCAATTACACATGATCTCTTTTGAGTTTGTATTTATACATGTGGGCAAAAAAAAGTATGTGGTTGGAAGAATAAATAAACGCTAGAGGACAAAAGCAGTCCACAAATCAATATTAGTACTTCAATTGATGTCTTAAAATTAAGTTGCAGCTTTGTTTTGTTGCAGCAATTCTGGTGCTTTTCTCTTCGCAAGGTTATGCAGTCTCCCTTTCATGGACACTGATAGACGTTGGAGGCCGTGCAATAAATCTTGGGATATTTTAGTGGAATGTTTGGGGTCTTTGTCATTTTGTCAATTAAATGGTATGTTTACATATTTAGTACGCTACCAGTCAAAAGACCAGAAAAATATTTAGTACACTGTACTAGTGTACTACTGTGGTAGTGTACTGAAACATTTGACTGGTAGTGTACTAAAACGTTTGACTGGTAGTGTATCTAAAATGTTTGATTGGTAGTGTATCTAAAACGTTTGGCTGGTAGTGTACTAAAACGTTTGACTGGTAGTGTACTAAAACATTTGACTGGTAGTGTATCTAAAATGTTTGTCTGGTAGTGTATCTAAAACGTTTGACTGGTAGTGTATCTAAAACGTTTGACTGGTAGTGTACTAAAACATTTGACTGGTAGTGTACTAAAACGTTTGACTGGTAGTGTATCTAAAATGTTTGTCTGGTAGTGTATCTAAAACGTTTGTCTGGTAGTGTATCTAAAACGTTTGGCTGGTAGTGTATCTAAAACGTTTGGCTGGTAGTGTATCTAAAACGTTTGACTGGTAGTGTTACTAAAACGTTTGGCTGGTAGTGTATCTAAAACCTTTGACTGGTAGTGTATCTAAAACGTTTGGCTGGTAGTGTATCTAAAACGTTTGACTGGTAGTGTTACTAAAACGTTTGGCTGGTAGTGTATCTAAAACCTTTGACTGGTAGTGTATCTAAAACGTTTGACTGGTAGTGTACTAAAACGTTTGACTGGTAGTGTACTAAAACGTTTGGCTGGTAGTGTAACTAAAACGTTTGGCTGGTAGTGTATCTAAAACGTTTGACTGGTAGTGTACTAAAACGTTTGACTGGTAGTGTAACTAAAACGTTTGGCTGGTAGTGTATCTAAAACGTTTGACTGGTAGTGTACTAAAACGTTTGACTGGTAGTGTATCTAAAACGTTTGGCTGGTAGTGTACTAAAACGTTTGGCTGGTAGTGTACTAAAACGTTTGGCTGGTAGTGTATCTAAAACGTTTGACTGGTAGTGTATCTAAAACGTTTGACTGGTAGTGTATCTAAAACGTTTGACTGGTAGTGTACTAAAACGTTTGGCTGGTAGTGTATCTAAAACATTTGTCTGGTAGTGTACTAAAACGTTTGTCTGGTAGTGTATCTAAAACGTTTGGCTGGTAGTGTACTAAAACGTTTGGCTGGTAGTGTACTAAAACGTTTGGCTGGTAGTGTATCTAAAACATTTGACTGGTAGTGTACTAAAACGTTTGTCTGGTAGTGTACTAAAACGTTTGGCTGGAAGTGTATCTAAAACGTTTGGCTGGTAGTGTACTAAAACGTTTGGCTGGTAGTGTATCTAAAATGTTTGACTGGTAGTGTATCTAAAACGTTTGACTGGTAGTGTACTAAAACGTTTGACTGGTAGTGTACTAAAACGTTTGGCTGGTAGTGTACTAAACGTTTGGCTGGTAGTGTATCTAAAACGTTTGACTGGTAGTGTATCTAAAACGTTTGACTGGTAGTGTACTAAAACGTTAGACTGGTAGTGTATCTAAAACGTTTGGCTGGTAGTGTACTAAAACGTTTGGCTGGTAGTGTACTAAAAGGTTTGGCTGGTAGTGTATCTAAAACGTTTGACTGGTAGTGTATCTAAAACGTTTGTCTGGTAGTGTACTAAAACGTTTGACTGGTAGTGTATCTAAAACGTTTGGCTGGTAGTGTACTAAAACGTTTGGCTGGTAGTGTATCTAAAACATTTGTCTGGTAGTGTACTAAAACGTTTGTCTGGTAGTGATCTAAAACGTTTGGCTGGTAGTGTATCTAAAACGTTTGGCTGGTAGTGTACTAAAACGTTTGGCTGGTAGTGTACTAAAACGTTTGGCTGGTAGTGTACTAAAACGTTTGTCTGGTAGTGATCTAAAACGTTTGGCTGGTAGTGATCTAAAACGTTTGGCTGGTAGTGTACTAAAACGTTTGGCTGGTAGTGTACTAAAACGTTTGGCTGGTAGTGTACTAAAACGTTTGGCTGGTAGTGTACTAAAATGTTTGTTTGGTATTGTACTAAAACGTTTGACTGGTAGTGTATTAAAACGTTTGGCTTATAGTGATCAAAAACGTTTGACTGGTAGTGTACTAAAACGTTTGGCTGGTAGTGTACTAAAACGTTTGGCTGGTAGTGTACTAAAACGTTTGGCTGGTAGTGTATCTAAAACTTTTGACTGGTAGTGTACTAAAACGTTTGGCTGGTAGTGATCTAAAACGTTTGACTGGTAGTGTACTAAAACGTTTGACTGGTAGTGTATCTAAAACGTTTGGCTGGTAGTGATCTAAAACGTTTGACTGGTAGTGTACTAAAACGTTTGGCTGGTAGTGTACTAAAACGTTAGTCAGGACCCCCAAAGGACCACCACTCAGCAGGTATTGTGTGGGCGGTAGATCATTCTCAGCACTGCTTTACAAGCTGTGTAGGTTGAAATGGAAACCCGTGTCAGCACTGGATGACCGCTGGACACAAGTCATGTGTTTGTAAGTGTGCAGCAGTAAGTGGGCCTGATGGTTGCTCTAGTTTGGCAGCTGAATAAAGGGAGAAGGCAGCAGTTAATATTGAAAACAAGGCCGATATTTTAATGCCAGAATCACTGCTGCTCACATGGAGCACGTGCAGAAGGGACAGCACCCCCGAGGGGAAAAGAGCATGCAGCGACAAACCACCACACAGAGTAAACAAGACATTTATCTTTTAATCCCCGGACGCATGCCTTTACACACAAATACTGCCTTCACTTTCTCATGGTACGCTCCTGTCTCATACTCGCAACGTCAGAATTATGAAGTGTTTTTGTGTTTTGTGTTTACAGCTGTAAGAAATCAAAGACAAACACAATAGAACTAAGCTTCACACAAATAGTTGTTCTTTGATGTTTATGACTGAGGACGTTGAGTAACATCCACTGAACAGGCTAGAACAAAAATAAATCAAGCCTTAAACTGAACAACCTACATCCACATTAAGAGGCATCACCTCCAATAAGATTTTGGACTATTTCTCCCTGCAAATGTCTTTCAGTTCATTAATATTTTGGAAATGTCTTGCTTGCACTGTCCTCTTCAGGTCATGTACCACAGCACCTTGATAGGGTTAAGGTTTGGACTATTAACTCGGGTTAACTCGGCCATTCCAAAACACAAATCTTTTTTTCGACTGTTCATTGGTTGATTTACTTGTGTGTTATGGGTCATTGTCTTGTAGCATCACCCAGAGTAGCTGAACCTTAGGGCCATGAACTGCTGCTCCTATGTTCCTATGTGAAATCCATTGTTCCCTCAGTGATTGCAAGGCATCCAGGCCCTGCAGCCTGATGCTCCCACCACCATGCTTCACAGTTGGAATGAGGTTTTGGTTTTAGTGTGCAGTGTCCTGTTTCCTCCATGCAGCACATTGTGCTAAAAGGTTCCTCTTTTGTCCCATCTGGCCATAAAACATCCTCCCAGAAGCATTGTGGGACGTCCAGGTGGTCTTAAGCAAACTTGAGACGGTCTGCATTTATTTTGTTTATTTGACAGCAGCAGCTTCAGGTTCATAAAGTTAAAAATGGGCTGCCAATTGAGTCCCTTTAGGCAACCCAGTTGGGGCCCACAAAGGTATGTCTATTGGCTCCCTTTGGGCCTCATGTATGTTTGACCACATGGGTCACTAATGGGGCCAGCCTGGGCTGCAAGTGGGGCCCATGTGAACAATCAACCACTGGCCCCATTGTAACCCTGCTGAGTCCACAAATGTAGCCTAACTGAGCCCCAAGACAGCAACCCAAATGGTGCCCACAACTGTAGCTATACTGGGGTCCATAATTGCAGCTTAAGTAGGCCCCACAATGGTAACCCACCTGTTGCCCATATCTGTCCCGTGGCCCATAGCAGTACCCTAACTGGGACCCATAACTGTAGTGTAACTGGGGCCCACAAGTGTAACCCAAATGGGGCACAAAAAAAAAATATTATAACTGAACTGGGGGCCATGTATCACCAATGAAAATGGCACTACAAGCCCACATAAAACCCTTAGAGCCCAGATAATACCAATAAGGAGCCCACATGGACACGTTGGGTGGGTTACTTCACGATGTCCTCACATGAACATCATAGTAGTTCAGTGTTTTTCTAATAGTCATATAGGTCTTTTGCTGTTGTGTGAATTCTTTCTCACTTATTTCTCGACTCTTGGAGTGACCTTAACAGGTTGTCCACTCCTAGGAAGTGTAGCAATAGCACTTTTCTCAATTTATAAACAATTCTCTTGCAACTCTAATGAGCTGATGTGCCAATGTCCCAATAATGTGGTCAATTAAAGCCAAAGAAAGCTTAATTAGCGACCACTAAAATTTACCATCAACCACTGAGCACCATGATGAAAACTGAGTATCATTTCAAAAACATAGCTGCCAAAATTGAACTTCCACTCACTGGCCACTTTATTAGAAACACCAACTTATAGGTCCACTACGCAAGTGCACAGTTACAGACCGTATGAACAGAAGTGCTACAGTCTCTAACTGAGGATCATCAGTGTGGAGTTACTGATGAAGTGGACGGAGAGATTATAAATAAATAAATAAATAAATAAATAAATAAATAAATAAATAAATAAATGTAGCTTTGCAGAAGAGCTGTTCTGAAGCAGCCACACATGAGAACATCGGAACAACACGAGTCTCTCTATTCTCCTGTTCTTGCTGAAGCATCAGCACGACTCGCACTGACACACGTCACACTGCCAAGCAAACAGGGTCAAACACATAAAACATCTTTCAACATCTCGTTTCATCTCCCTGCAACCACGTCCTCCGAGGAATCTGCTGTTTACTGCCGCCTTTCTGATTAGATGTGGCAACAGCACAGCTTTTATTCCTCTTTCTCTCTTTCTTTCTCTCTCTCTTTACTTTCTCTTTTCTAATAATCTCTCTTTTCTTTACTCTCTCATTTTCTTTACTCTCTTTCTCCCTTTCTTTACTCTCTTTCTTTCTCTCTCTTTACTTTCTCTTTTCTCATAATCTCTCTTTTCTTTACTCTCTCATTTTCTTTACTCTCTTTCTCCCTTTATTTACTCTCTCTTTCTTTCTCTCTCTTTACTTTCTCTTTTCTCATAATCTCTCTTTTCTTACACTCTCTTCACTCTCTCGTTTTCTTTACTCTCTTTCTCCCTTTCTTTACTCTCTCTTTACTTTCTCCTTTCTCATAATCTCTCTTTTCTTTACTCTCTTTCTCCCTTTCTTTACTCTCTCTTTCTCTCTCTTTACTTTCTCTTTTCTCATAATCTCTCTTTTCTTACACTCTCTTCACTCTCTCGTTTTCTTTACTCTCTTTCTCCCTTTCTTTACTCTCTCTTTCCTTTCCCCTTTCTCATAATCTCTCTTTTCTTACACTCTCTTTACTCTCTCTTTCTCTCTCTTTACTTTCTCCTTTCTCATAATCTCTCTTTCCTTACACTCTCTTTACTCTCTCGTTTTCTTTACTCTCTTTCTCCCTTTATTTACTCTCTCTTTCTCTCTCTTTACTTTCTCCTTTCTCATAATCTCTCTTTTCTTACACTCTCTTTACTCTCTCGTTTTCTTTACTCTCTTTCTCCCTTTATTTACTCTCTCTTTCTCTCTCTTTACTTTCTCCTTTCTCATAATCTCTCTTTTCTTACACTCTCTTTACTCTCTCGTTTTCTTTACTCTCTTTCTCCCTTTATTTACTCTCTCTTTCTCTCTCTTTACTTTCCCCTTTCTCATAATCTCTCTTTTCTTACACTCTCTCTCTTTCTTTCTCTCTCTTTACTTTCTCTTTTCTCATAATCTCCCTTTTCTTTACTCTCTCTTTACTCTCTCGTTTTCTTTACTCTCTTTCTCCCTTTCTTTACTCTCTTTCTCTCTCTTTACTTTCTCCTTTCTCATAATCTCTCTTTTCTTACACTCTCTTTACTCTCTCGTTTTCTTTACTCTCTTTCTCCCTTTCTTTTCTCTCTCTTTACTTTCTCCTTTCTCATAATCTCTCTTTTCTTACACTCTTTTTACTCTCTCGTTTTCTTTACTCTTTCTCCCTTTCTTTACTCTCTCTTTCTCTCCTTTGCTCTCTTTCTCTTTACTTTTTCTCTCTCCCCATTTTCTTTTCTCACACACCCTTTACTCTCTCACTCTCTCTTTCTCTTTTTTTACTCTCTCTTTGTTCACTCAGTATCTCTCTTTACTCTCACACTGTCTTTCGCTCTCTTTGCACTCTATCTATCTTTACTTTCTTCCTCTCTCTCTCTTCTCATGCTCTCACTTTGTACTCTCTCTTACTGTATTTACTCTCTCTCACTCTCTCTCTCTTTACTTTCTCTCAATCTCTTTTTTCTCTCGCACTCTGTCTTTACTCCTGTTCTGTTTTTACTCTCACACTCTCTCTTTACTCTTTCGCTGTCTCTCTCTTTACTCTGTTACTCTGTTTACTCCCTTTACTTTTGTTTCTCATGCTTTCTTTTTACTCTCACTCATGCTGTCTTTACTTTCTCTAAATCTGTCTCTTCTCTTTGTTCTCTCACACTCTCTTTACTCTCTACTTTCTCTCTTTACTTTCTCGCTCTTTCACTCTTTCTGCCTCTCTCTGTCTTACCATTTTCCACTCTGTTCTTCTCACTCTCGCTCTCCGTATCTTTCTCTATCCCTTTCTCTCTATCCCTATCTCCAACTTTCTCTCTTTTTATCTTTTCCTCTTTTCTTTCTTTTCTTATTTTTTTCTGCCTCTCTTCTCTCTCTTCATGTCTCTCACTACCCCCTTCTTTCTCACCCTGTCCTTCTAACTTTTTGCCATCTTTCTCTCTGCTACTCCTTTCCTCTCGTTCTCCTTCTCTCTCTCTCTCTCCCTCTCTCCTTCTCTCTCTCTCTCTCTTCCTGTGTTTCTCATCTCTATTTCCATGTCTCTGTCTCCTTTCTCTTTCTGTCTCTTACCATCTTCCTCTCTGTGTCTCTTCTCTTCTCCTCTCTCTCTCTCTCTCTCTCTCTCTCTCTCTCTCTCTCGGTGTGAGAGTGATTAGAGAGTGCTCGTCTCAGGAGAACGAGTGAATTCTGGTGCGTGCCGCAGAAAAACACCTTTTGTAGCGCGGCTGCTTGAGTGGCGGATTGAAGTGCGCGAAAGCTTTCGAGTGAAGTCAATGGCTGGCGGAATGAAAGGAGAAGTGGCTGCTATGGATATTCAGATACAATGAGAGAGGCAGAGGGGACTGAAAGAGAGAAAAGAAGAGACTTTGACTCTGTGTGTGTGTGTACGAGTGTCTCGGAGGCTCTTTACTTTGGGGCGTCTTTGATATCCCCCCGTGTGTGTGAGTGTGTGTGCAGTAATCTAGTCGATACGGGGAGGGGAAGTTGCTGTTGACCAGCGTAACCTGCAGCAGCTGCTGGCTGAGATTGGGCTTTGATATCTAGATTAAGGAGGAAACGATCATCAGAGTTGATTAGAAACTACGGCTGTTTCCGTGACAGCAGCCGTATGCCTGGCAACCCTGAGCAGGTGTTTAGAGCGAAGCTGAATATTTCATCCCCGCTCACACTACATAATACATCAACCCCAGATCCGACTGAAGCCGCGAAGCGCTCCGAGGCTTCCTTCTGAACGGAGCAAATACCTTCACCTCTGCTTTCAGCTTTCCGTCTCGAAAGTCCTACTCAAATTGGGTTAGTTTTACCGGAGGAGCTTCTGTAGCCTAGACTATTACCAACGAGAACCCGGAGTTTAACCTCTTATCAATCTGCTGCGCGAGCAGTTTTTACACTGTGACAGTAATAACTGTGGAGTGATTTTAATCCAGTATGAATCTGCTGCGCGAGCAGTTTTTACACTGTGACAGTAATAACTGTGGAGTGATTTTAATCCAGTATGAATCTGCTGAGTGAGCAGTTTTTACACTGTGACAGGAATAACTGTGGAGTGATTTTAATCCAGTATGAATCTGCTGCGTGAGCAGTTTTTACACTGTGACAGGAATAACTGTGGAGTGATTTTAATCCAGTATGAATCTGCTGCGTGAGCAGTTTTTACACTGTGACAGGAATAACTGTGGAGTGATTTTAATCCAGTATGAATCTGCTGAGTGAGCAGTTTTTACACTGTGACAGTGGAGTGGAGTGATTTTAATCCAGTATGAATCTGCAGAGTGTGCAGGTTTACACTGTGACAGTAATAACTGTGTAGTGATTTTAATCCAGTATGAATCTGCAGTGTGTGTAGTGATTACAGTCCGACAGTAATAACTGTGCAGTGACTTTAATCCAGTATGAATCTGCAGTATGTGTAGTGATTACAGTATGACAGTAATAACTGTGGAGTAATTTTAATCCAGTATGAATCTGCAGTGTGTGTAGTGTTTACAGTCTGACAGTAATAATTGTGGAGTGATGTTAATCCAGTATGAATCTGCAGTGTGTGTAGTTTTTACACTGTGACAGTAATAACTGTGGAGTGATTTTAATCCAGTATGAATCTGCAGTGTGTGTAGTGATTACAGTCCGACAGTAATAACTGTGGAGTGATTTTAATCCAGTATGAATCTGCAGTGTGTGTAGAGTTTACAGTCTGACAGTAATAACTGTGGAGTGATTTTAATCCAGTATGAATCTGCTGCGTGCACAGTTTTTACACTGTGACAGTGGAGTGGAGTGATTTTAATCCAGTATGATTCTGCAGTATATGTCGTTTTACCTGCGCAATGTAATAACTGTGGAGTGATTTTAATCCAGTATGATTCTGCAGTATATGTCGTTTTACCTGCGCAATGTAATAACTGTGGAGTGATTTTAATCCAGTATGAATCTGCAGTGTGTGTAGTGTTTACAGTCTGACAGTAATAACTGTGGAGTGATTTTAATCCAGTATGAAGCTGCAGTGTGTGTAGCGTTTACAGTCTGACAGAAATAACTGTGGAGTGGTTTTAATCCAGTATGAATCTGCAGAGTGTGCAGGTTTACACTCTGACAGTAATCATTGTGGAGTGATTTTAATCCAGTATGAATATGCAGTGTGTGCAGTTTTTACACTCTGACAGTAATAACTGTGGAGTGATTTTAATCCAGTATGATTCTACAGAGTGTGCAGGTTTACACTCTGACAGTAATCACTGTGGAGTGATTTTAATCCAGTATGAATCTGCAGTGTCTGTAGTGTTTACAGTCTGACAGTAATAACTGTGGAGTGATTTTAATCCAGTATGAATCTGCAGAGTGTGCAGGTTTACACTCTGACAATAATCACTGTGGAGTGATTTTAATCCAGTATGATTCTACAGTATGTGTAGTGTTTACAGTCTGACAGTAATAACTGTGGAGTGATTTTAATCCAGTATGAATCTGCAGTGTGTGCAGGTTTACACTCTGACAGTTATCACTGTGGAGTGATTTTAATCCAGTATGATTCTACAGTATGTGTAGTGTTTACAGTCTGACAGTAATAACTATGGAGTGATTATAACCCAGTATGAATCTGCAGTGTGTGTAGTGTTTACAGTCTGACAGTAATAACTTTGGAGTGATTTTAATCCAGTATGAATCTGCAGTGTGTGTAGTGTTTACAGTCTGACAGTAATAAATGTGCAGTGACTTTAATCCAGTATGAATCTGCAGAGTGTGCAGCTTTACACTCTGACAGTAATCACTGTGGAGTGATTTTAATCCAGTATGATTCTACAGTATGTGTAGTGTTTACAGTCTGACAGTGATAACTGTGGAGTGATTTTAATCCAGTATGAATCTGCAGTGTGTGTAGTTTTACATTTTGACAGTAATAACTTTGGAGTGATTTTAATTCAGTATGAATCTGCAGTGTGTTTCATTTTTAGAGTCTGACAGTAATAACTGTGGAGTGATTTTAATCCAGTATGAATCTGCAGTGTGTTTCATTTTTAGAGATCTACTGGCCTTGAGTCGTGCAGTTATTGTTATTGAAAGGTTTCTGTGGTGTAACACTGAAGCTATGACCTTTTAATGCTGGCTATCTGTAGGAATTTGGGGAAATTATACTGAACCATTCTCCAGCTCTGAGAACCCAGGGTTTACCTCCTTCCCTGATTAAACGAAGCATCTGTTAATATTACAGAGCTGCGCTGGCACAAATCTGTTTTTTAGAGGTCGGATGGCTGGATCTGGTCTCGTTGGGCTCTCCTGTCTGGACGCCTTTAAGCGGAGCCCCCGCCTCGCCTTTCCCAAGATGGCACCCAATTACCATTCTGTTTCATCTTGGCTGCAGATGGTAGGGATGCAGGGCTGGAAGGAGTCTGTGCTGGGTGTGCGAGAGTGTGCGTTGGGGGGTAAACAGGCCCTCCTTCTGCCCCCTCTTCAGGGTGGTGTCAGGTGCTTTGATTGGCGCCAGTCTGCGAGGACAGAGCCGTCTCTTATCTGGCCGGAGCCGCTGACAGCTGACTGCCACATCAAACGTGTCTGAGTCAGGGGTGTCACTCGTTCGCAGGGGAACGAGGGATGGCTGGACCAAAGTGAGGGAGAGCGCCGGGTCTGGATGAGGAGCAACAACATGTATTAACAACATATGCTAATATTAACATGTAATAATATAACTTATTGTAATTTACGAGAAATGTAGTTCCTTTAGAGTAAGATATCACAGCGAAGCAACCATGAACTGAGGAATGTAAGACATTTAGATATCCATCTCTGTATGTTGAGATCATTTCATGACCTTTCAGTCCTATAATGAACAGATGATAATATAACAATGTTTAATTTAAAGGTCTATACTTTATAAGTACTTTCCTGTCACCAAATTAATGCTAACAAGTCTTATACAGAACCGATCCAATGGGCTGAATCTCAAACGGCTCCCTGCTGCCTACATAGTGCACTACATAGGAATTTAAATACTGGTAGTACATGGTTAAGCTAAAGGACTGAGACGCATCCACACTGGAGAAATAGTGCACTGCATGTCTGTAGAAGCTAAAATTTCAATTATTACACTACGCAGGGATATGGAGGCGTGGTTCTGATGCTACTGAATTTAATGTGGCTCAGCCAATCAGATTGCAGGAGCTTTATGAAAGTAGCTGAGTTGTGTACAGTGTTTACTTATCTCTCTTACGTAGTTCTTCAGTCATGCTGGGCTGGTGGGCTTAAATAATGGTTAAAGAATGATAAAGACCCCCTCCCCCCACCACACGCTCTCTGTTTCTCTTCTCTTCTTTCTGTCTTTCGTTTCCTTTCTGTCTCTTTTTCCCACCTCTCTCATTCTGTCACTAACTCTTTTTTCTCTCTCTCTCCACTTTCTTTAACTCTCTCTCTCTCTCTCTCTCTCCTCTCTCTGTCTCTGTGGTGAAGGTGTTTCCATTAGCACCTTCAGCTGAGCTCTGTGTCCATCTCAGGTGTCACTGTCTCTTAGATCTAAAGAGGGGTGGTCATTAGTGGCCCACCGTACTGAAGAAATCTCTCTCTCTCTTTCTTTCTCTCTCTCTCTTAACATCAGACTCCTTTCCTTTTCTGAAACTCCCAATAAAAGCTGCCAAATTTCTCCACCACATCATCTGGGGAAGTTTGGTCCCCAGCAAGTGCTAAATACAGCCCCCCCCCGTACCACCACACTCACACAAACACAAGCACACACAAACAGAAGTGCTAACCACAAGTGCTTGCGGTGTCTCTGCGTCTCTCAAAGCTAATTACGCTGCTTATGGTCCTCCACTCGGTTTGTTTGCGCGGTTTGAGGCTCCATGTGAAAGATGTACAAAGCTTTGAGCTTTCTGCTGCAGACGGAGCTTCAGCTGACCTCATGTGTGTCGTCTGCTTTCTTCCTAGGAGTGAAGACTGAAGTTACTCAAACAGTGGCATCAATAAGACATGAATCACATCTTCCTGTTTGTTTGCATTGGGACGCTACTGTGATGTGTTCCACCAAAGCAAAGACCATAAAGAGAAAATCAGTCTTTAGAGAATATAATCTGTTTTTGTACAGTTCAGGGTGAAACGTTTATCTTCTACTGTGTGCTGAGCAGGCCAAAGAGATAAAAGCCCAACTAAGCCCACTGTAGTCTAATTGGAAGGTTCGGTTGAAGTTTTTGTTGCTGTCTTCATGGTTTCATGTGGAATTTATCATAAAGTTTCCAGCCAGTCAAAGTGGACAATGAGTCTGAGTACAAGGTAGGTGTTTCTAATAAAGTGGCCAGTGAGTGTAAACTCAAGTTATGTGTTTCTAATAAAGCAGCCAATGAGTGTAAGGAAATTGTAGGCGTTTCTAACAAAGATGCCAATGAGTGGAAGCTTAAGGTAGGTGTTTCTAATAAAATGGCCAGTGAGTGGGAGTAAAAGTTTGGTGTTTTTAATAAAGTGGACAGTGAGTCTAAGTACAAGGTAGGTGTTTTCAATAAAGCAGCCAGTAAGTGGAAGTACAAGATTGGTGATTCCAATAAAGTGGCCAAAGAGTGTAAGAACAAGGTAGATGTTTCTAATAAAGTGGCCCAAGAGTGTAAGAACAAGGTAGGTGTTTCCAATAAAGTGGCCACTTAGTGTAAGTAGAAGGTGGTAGTTTCTTTCCAATGAGTGGAAGCTTAAGGTAGGTGTTTCTAATAAAATGGCCAGTGAGTGGGAGTAAAAGTTTGGTGTTTCTAATAAAGTGGACAGTGAGTCTAAGTACAAGGTAGGTGTTTTCAATAAAGCAGCCAATAAGTGTAATTACATGGCTGGTGTTTCTAATAAAGTGGCCAGTAAGTGTAAGTACAAGGCTGGTGTTTCTAATAAAGTGGCCAGTAACTGTAGGTAGAAGGTAGGTGTTTCTAATAAAGTGGCCACTGAGTGTAAAAACAAGGTAGATGTTTCTAATAAAGTGACCAGTGCGTGGAAGCTCAAGTTAGGTGTCTCTAATAAAGTGGCCAGTGAGTGGAAGCTCAAGTTAGGTGTTTCTAATAAAGTGGCCGGTGAGTGGAAGTAGAAGGTGGGTGTTTCTAATAAAGTGGCCAGTGAGTGGAAGCTCAAGTTAGGTGTTTCTAATAAAGTGGCAGGTGAGTGGAAGTAGAAGGTGGGTGTTTCTAATAAAGTGGCTTGTTAGTGGAAGCTCAAGTTAGGTGTTTCTAATAAAGTGGCCGGTGAGTGGAAGTAGAAGGTGGGTGTTTCTAATAAAGTGGCCAGTGAGTGGAAGTATAAGGTAAATGTTTCTAATAAAATGACCAGTGTGTGGAAGCTCAAGTTAGGTGTCTCTAATAAAGTGGCCACTGAGTGGAAGTAGAAGGTGGGTGTTTCTAATAAAGTGGCCTGTTAGTGGAAGCTCAAGTTAGGTGTTTCTAATGAAGTGGCCAGTGAGTGGAACTATGATGTAGGTGTTTCTTATAAAGTGGCCAGTGAGTGGAAGCACAAGGTAGGTGATTCTAATAAAGTGGCCAGTGAGTGGAAGTACAGTGTGCCTGTTTCCAATAAAGTGGTCAGCGAGTGAAAGTACAAGGCTGGTGTTTCTAATAAAGCGGCCAGTGAGTTGAAGTATAATGTGTGTTTCTAATAATGGATGTTTAGTAGGATGTATGGTACTGATTGTGCATTGTGTGTGTGTGTGTGTGTGTGTCATAGCTGTTTTGATATTGCAGTGTGTGTTTTTTGCTTTTTTCGGAAATGGCTCAAACAGCACGGCCCTTTCTAAGGTGCCACGAGCACGGGGGGCTGCTTTCTTTCTCTCACCTCAGGAATGGGCCGCAAGGGCTTCTCACATGGCGACATGAGTGTGTGAGAGTGTGTAAGCATGAGTAAAGGTGATTTCAGGGTGTTTTGATATGAGATCCAGAGGAATGTGCACAGGTACAGTAATGTGTGAGGAGCAGGGATGAGGTAAGTGCTCACAGCTATGAAACCGTATCTGAGGCAGATTAAAAGGCATTTTCCTCTGCTCCTTTTAACTCAGCCAGGTGTTAAGTCCCAAAAACATTCTCCTATGTGTGTGTGTGTGTGTGTGTGTGTGTGTGTGTGCACCAGATTTACGTTGTCAGGACTTAAATCAGTTTCTACACTCACATTGTGGGGACTTTTCTTCCTTGTGGGGACCACAAGCTATAAATAATTACATTTGGTGACAGGTGAAGACACAATTTAGGGTTAGGGTACGGTTAAGGTTAGGGTTTAAGGTTAGTGTCGCCGTAGTTATAATTTAGGATTAAAGGATTTAAGTCTTTGTGTGTGTGAGAGAGAGTGAGAGAGAGAGAGAGGGGTAGAAAATGATATTTCATTTAAAAGCCATTATGCATTTATATACTACATACTACATAATCTTCATTTTTAAAGGTTCTACTGCTAACCTGGAGTCAGGCAGTCAGCTGGTTCTAATAACTAAATAACTGTACTGAAGTTAATGCACACCGTTCAGTGCATACTTATTTCAGTAAACCTGGGTTTGTACATGTTTGTACAAACATTGATAGTTTGTTGCAGATGAATAATTTAAGAACACAGTCACTGATAAAAGGACACAGTCACAGTAATAAGAACACAGTCACAGTAATAAGAACATTTATAGTAATAATAACAGAGATACAGTAATAAGAACACAAACACTGTAATATGAGCACATTTGCAATAATAAGAACACAGTCACATTAATAAGAACACAGTCACAGTAATAAGAACACAGAAGCAATAATAAGAGCACAGTCACAGTAATAAGAACACAGTCACAGTAATAAGAACATAGAAACAGTAATAAGACCACAGTCACAGTAATTAGAACACAAACACAGTAATACAAACACAGATACAGTAATAAGAACACAGTCACAGTAATAAGAACACACTTAGAGTAATAAAAACACAGTCAGAGGAATAAGAACATATACACAGTAATAAGAACACAGTCACAGTAATAAGAACACACTTAGAGTAATAAAAACACAGTCAGAGGAATAAGAACATATACACAGTAATAAGAATACAGTCACAGTAATTAGAACATAGAAACAGTAATAAGACCACAGTCACCGTAACAAGAACACAAACACAGTAATCACAACACAAACACAGTAATACAAACACAGATACAGTAATAAGAACACAGTCACAGTAATAAGAACACAAACACAGTAATAACAACATAAACACAGTAATAGCAACATAGTCACAGTAATTAGAACACAAACACAGTAATACAAACACAGATACAGTAATAAAAACACAGTCACAGTAATAAGAACACAGTCACAGTAATTAGAACATAGAAACAGTAATAAGACCACAGTCACCGTAACAAGAACACAAACACAGTAATCACAACATAAACACAGTAATAGCAACATAGTCACAGTAATTCAAACACAAACACAGTAATACAAACACAGATACAGTAATAAGAACACAGCCACAGTAATAAGAACATAGAAACAGTAAAAAGAACACAAACACGGTAATAACAACATAAACACAGTAATAGCAACATAGTCACAGTAATTAGAACACAAACACAGTAATACAAACACAGATACAGTAATAAGAACACAGTCACAGTAATAAGAACACAGAAGCAATAATAAGAACACAGTCACAGTAATAAGAACATAGAAACAGTAAAAAGAACACAAACACAGTAATAACAACATAAACACAGTAATAGCAACATAGTCACAGTAATTAGAACACAAACACAGTAATACAAACACAGATACAGTAATAAGAACATATACACAGTAATAAAAACATAAACACAGTAATAGCAACACAGTTAGAGTAATAAAAACACAGTCAGAGGAATAAGTGTTGGCACCTTTCCTCTTCACCCTGTACACCGCGGACTTCTGCTACAACTCTGAGCTGTGTCACATTCAGAGGTTTGCTGATGACACAGCTATTGTGGGGTGTATCAGGGATGATCAAGAGGAGGAGTACAGGAGCCTGGTGAGGGACTTTGCTGTTTGGTGCCACAGCAACCACCTGCAGCTCAACACCTCAAAGACCAAGGAACTGGTCATTGACTTTGGGAGGTCCAGACCAAGGTCACAACCAGTTCTGATAGAGGGAGCTGAGGTGGAGACTGTGGAGTCCTACAAGTACCTCGGGCTGTGGCTGGACAGCAAGCTAGACTGGACTGCTAACACTGAGCACCTGTACAGGAAAGGACAGAGTAGGCTGTACTTTCTGAGGAGGATGTGGTCCTTTGGCATCTGCAGGAAACTCCTGTGGATGTTTTATCAGTCTGTGGTGGCCAGTGTCCTGTTTTACACCGTGGTGTGCTGGGGAGGTAGCACATCCAAGAAGGACACATCCAGGCTGGACAAACTTATCAGGCGGGCTGGCTCAGTGATCGGCCTGAAACTGGACTCTGTGGTGACGGTGGCAGAGAAGAAGACAATGGACAAACTTCTGGACATTATGGACGATGCCAGTCATCTATCTAAGAACATATACACAGTAATAAGAACACAGTCACAGTAATAAGAACACAGAAGCAATAATAAGAACACAGAAGCAATAATAACACAGTCACAGTAATAAGAACACAATCACAGTAATAAGAACACAGAAGCAATAATAAGAACACAGAAGCAATAATACTGTGTAGAAAAAAGTGTAGAACACAGCCACAGTAATAAGAAAACAGCCACAGTAATAAGAACACAGTCACAGTTATAAGAACACAGTCACAATAATAAGAACACAGTCACAGTTATAAGAACACAGTCACAGTAATAAGAACACAGCCACAGTAATACGAGCACAGTCAGAGTAATAAGAACACAAACACAGTAATAAGAACACAGAAGCAATAATAAGAACACAGTCACAGTAATAAGAACACAGTCACATTAATAAGAACACAGCCACAGTAATAAGAACACAGTCACAGTAATAAGAACACAGCCACAGTAATAAGAACACAGCCACAGTAATAAGAACACAGCCACAGTAATAAGAACACAGTCACAGTAATAAGAACACAGTCACAGTAATAAGAACACAGCCACAGTAATAAGAACACAAACACAGTAATAAGAACACAGTCACAGTAATAAGAACACAGCCACAGTAATAAGAACACAGTCACAGTAATAAGAACACAGTCACAGTAATAAGAACACAGCCACAGTAATAAGAACACAGTCACAGTAATAAGAACACAGCCACAGTAATAAGAACACAGTCACAGTAATAAGAACACAGCCACAGTAATAAGAACACGGTCACAGTAATAAGAACACAGTCACAGTAATAAGAACACAGTCACAGTAATACGAGCACAGTCACAGTAATAATAACACAAACACAGTAATAAGAACACAGAAGCAATAATAAGAACACAGTCAGAGTAATAAGAACACAGTCACAGTAATAAGAACACAGCCACAGTAGTACGAGCACAGTCAGAGTAATAAGAACACAAACACAGTAATAAGAACACAGAAGCAATAATAAGAACACAGTCA
This sequence comes from Megaleporinus macrocephalus, assembly GCA_021613375.1. Classification (NCBI taxonomy): domain Eukaryota; kingdom Metazoa; phylum Chordata; class Actinopteri; order Characiformes; family Anostomidae; genus Megaleporinus; species Megaleporinus macrocephalus. Next base: position 6,983,527 of record CM038710.1, on the reverse strand, counting down.
CAGTAATAAGAACACAGTCACATTAATAAGAACACAGCCACAGTAATAAGAACACGGTCACAGTAATAAGAACACAGTCACAGTAATAAGAACACAGTCACAGTAGTACGAGCACAGTCAGAGTAATAAGAACACAAACACAGTAATAAGAACACAGACGCAATAATAAGAACACAGTCACAGTAATAAGAACATAGCCACAGTAATAAGAACACAGCCACAGTAATAAGAACACGGTCACAGTAATAAAAACACAGTAACAGTAATAAGAACACAGTCACAGTAATAAGAACACAGCCACAGTAATAAGAACACAAACACAGTAATAAGAACACAGTCACAGTAATAAGAACACAGTCACAGTAATAAGAACACAGTCACAGTAATAAGAACACAGCCACAGTAATAAGAACACAGTCACAGTAATAAGAACACAGCCACAGTAATAAGAACACAGTCACAGTAATAAGAACACGGCCACAGTAATAAGAACACAGTCACAGTAATAAGAACACAGTCACAGTAATAAGAACACAGTCACAGTAATAAGAACACAGCCACAGTAATAAGAACACGGCCACAGTAATAAGAACACAGTCACAGTAATAAGAACACGGCCACAGTAATAAGAACACGGTCACAGTAATAAGAACACAGTCACAGTAGTAAGAACACGGTCACAGTAATAAGAACACAGTCACAGTAATAAGAACACAGTCACAGTAATAAGAACACAGTCACAGTAATAAGAACACAGTCACAGTAATAAGAACACAGCCACAGTAATAAGAACACAGTCACAGTAATAAGAACACAGCCACAGTAATAAGAACACAGTCACAGTAATAAGAACACAGCCACAGTAATAAGAACACAGCCACAGTAATAAGAACACAGTCACAGTTATAAGAACACAGTCACAGTAATAAGAACACAGTCACAGTAATAATAACACAAACACAGTAATAAGAACACAGTCACAGTAATAAGAACACAGTCACAGTAATAAGAACACAGCCACAGTAATAAGAACACAGTCACAGTAATAAGAACACAGTCACAGTAATAAGAACACAGTCACAGTAATAAGAACACAGCCACAGTAATAAGAACACAGTCACAGTAATAAGAACACAGTCACAGTAATAAGAACACAGTCACAGTAATAAGAACACGGTCACAGTAATAAGAACACAGCCACAGTAATAAGAACACAGTCACAGTAATAAGAACACAGCCACAGTAATAAGAACACAGCCACAGTAATAAGAACACAGTCACAGTAATAAGAACACAGTCACAGTAATAAGAACACAGCCACAGTAATAAGAACACAGTCACAGTAATAAGAACACAGTCACAGTAATAAGAACACAGTCACAGTAATAAGTGCACTCAAGAGTGTTCCCGGCTCATACAGTCAGCACTGCGGCCTCATCACCTCCCAATACTCTCTAACTCCCTTCAGTTCATTCTGGATGAGCAACAAAACTGGGATTTATCTTCTCTCTCTCTCTCTCTCTCTCTCTCTCTCTCTCTTACTCTCTCTCTCTCACATGCACATTTATATATAAACATCTCCACGGAGCACACACAGACAGCTCTCAGGGTGAGTTCTGTTGGTAATTGCTCATAATTACTCACATCTCTGCGGCGTGAGACAGAGTGCAGCGTGTTTTCAGTTTTGTTTTTCCTGGAATGCACGCTTTTGAGGAATTACTTTCTGATTAGTCGTGTCAACGTCTAAAAAAACAAATCAGGTGCTTATAAAGAGGTCAAAGAGTTCCGATAACATTGTCTTATTGTCTCTCCCTCTCTCTTCTTCTCCTCTCATTTGTTTTCTGTCTCTTCCTTATATTTTCATTCCCCCTTTTCTCACCCACACTATTTATTATCATCTCTCGCTCTCTTTCTCTCTCTCTCTCAACAGATTTGTCTCATTTTACTGGGTGGTTTTGGACACTGAGTGGCAGTGAAAATGTGTGTGTGTGTGTGTGTGTGTGTGTGTGTGAGCTCCTCTGTCCTGGCTAATCCAAACACAACTTCAGAGAGAGAGACTCTCCACATGTGGCTTCATGAAAGGGAGCGGCGAGCCTTCGGGTGAAAAGACAACATCTGAGGGGGAAAAAAAACGTGGAAAAAAGCGAACACCTCCCTGTGTCTTAGCCCATACTGTTCCTCAGAAAACGCTTCTGCGTTAGCCAAGAGCAGGCAGATCCATGCAAACGCCCGCAGCGCCTGTCTCCTCTCTTCAGCTTACAAACACTATCTGCCAATTATAGCGTAGCATCCACGGATTAGCCAGTGCTTTGAATCCTATCGTCATAATAGCCACTGTTTTTCAGTTTGTGGGACACTGCACTGCCTGTAATGCATGAGTTAATACACACCCACCTGAGATATACCACTCTCTATATATATTTATATTTATAAAGGTATAGCTGTATGTAGAGGTTTGGGGACGATGGAATCAGAATTTTTAAGTAGAAGATGGAAACACTAGGTAGGTGTGGCCAGATAGTGAAAATTAAAGGCTAACATTTCTAATAAAGTGGCCAGTTATGGAAAGTTTAAGGCTAACGTTTCTAATAAAGTGGCCCGTTAGTGTAAGTAGAAGGTAGGTGTTTCTAATAAAGTGGCCGGTACGTGTTAGTAGAAGGTTGATGTTTCTAATAAAGTGGCCAGTAAGTGTAAATAAAAGGTAGGTGTTTCTAATAAAGTGGCTGGTAAGTGTAAGTAGAAGGTTGGTGTTTCTAATATAATGGCCAGTAAGTATAATTAGACAGAAGGTGTTTCTAATAAAGTGGTCTGTAAGTGTAAGAAAGAGGTTGGTGTTTCTAATACTGTGGCCAGTAAGTGTAAGTAGAAGGTGTTTTTAATAAAGTGGCCAGTAAGTGTAAATAAAAGGTAGGTGTTTCTAATAAAGTGGCTGGTAAGTGTAAGTAGAAGGTTGGTGTTTCTAATATAATGACCAGTAAGTGTAATTAGACAGAAGGTGTTTCTAATAAAGTGGCCAGTAAGTGTACGTAGAAGGTAGGTGTTTCTAATACAGTGGCCGGTGAGTGTAAGTAGAAGGTAGGTGTTTCTAATAAAGTGGCCAGTAAGTGTAAGTACAGGGTAGTATGTGTTTCACTGGACAGCTGCTTCATTCAAACAATGTATGAAAGCAAAAGTGATGTAGAAAAAAATAAAATAAATGTAATATATTGCTACATAAGAGCTTCTACACTTCTACAGTAAAATGTGTATGGGAATAAGCAGGCAGTGTAGCTCAAATGACAACAAGACTAAACAAGATATTGTTAAACTTGTGTTGGTCGCTTTCACTGAATACTGGTTACTATTACTTTAGATTTGAAAAGGGAGGAACTAAATGTTGGACCCACATGCAGCCCCTTAGGGTGTTTTCACACTTGTTCCCAATTCTAGAGTGCACCCGTGATTGATTAAAGGCTTGTTCGGGGCTCATTATCACTGGTTTGTTTCCACACATAAAAATTTCTTCCCGAAACCGTGAATCATTTGCGTGAATCCATACTTTCCAAATGCAGGGTTGTAAAACGGTAGGCGGTATCTTTGTCTGTTTGCTGCTTTTTATTATTTTTCTTGGATTCAAGCATAATATTTCCACAAAACACTGCAGTTTATTCACAAAAAAGTCCTTCATGACACTTAAAAAAGGAAGTGATGCAAGAGATGTTGCCAAATGAGCCAATCACGCAACCCTGCACGCTGTACTGGGAGTGGATTGCTTCCACATGCATGCTAGAGTTCAGTAGAAGTGGCACCCAGACCTCTGATTTCAAGAAGACCAGGTATTAGTTCTGTGGACCACCCCTGGGCTCAGAAACAGCTTTCACATTTGAACAAATGTACCATGTACCAAAGTGCACACAGATACACTGTTTACATCCTGATTCAAAATCAGTTATAAATAATTTCATAACACATGACAGACAGTGTTGTAATGTAATGGGACTATATTCCCAGATCAAGCCAAATAACTGTGCAAATATTCTACTGAAGTAAATTCTATATAACTGAAGCCCCATAGTAAACATCAGCAAGAACAAGAAGAACCACTGACAGGAACCAAGACTCAAAACTACAAACCTTCTAAGAACATAAAGAAGAACCACTAAGAGGAACGAATTAAAACCACTAAAAGGAACTATTAAAAGAACAACCATTCCAGAGAACCTAGCCTTAAAACAAGAAATCTTATGCGTATGCGATGAAAACCACTGAGAGGAACCAAAATTCAAAAGAAGAAACTTTCTAAGAACATGAGTATGAACCAGTAAGTGGAACCAAGACTCAAAAGGAGAAACTTTCTTAGAACATGTTAAAGAACCACAAACCACTGAGAAAAACCAAGACCAAAATTACAAACCTTCTATGAACAAGAGGAGGAACCACTAAGAGGAACCAAGACTAAAAATTACAAACCTTCAAAGAACATAAGAAAGAACCACTGAGAGGAAACAAGACTCAAAAGAAGACACTTTCTAAGAACAAAAGGAAGAACTACTGAAAAGAACCAAGACTTCAAAAAGAAAAGAATATGAGGAAAAACCCCTGAGAGGAACCAAGACTAAAAAGTACAAAACCTCTATGAACAAGAGGAAGAACCACTGAGAGAAACCATGACTAAAAAGTACAAACCTTCTATAAACAAGAGGAGGAACCACTGAGAGGAACCATGACTAAAAAGTACAAACCTTCTATAAATAAGAGGAAGAACCACTGAGAGGAACCAAGACTAAAAAGTACAAACCTTCAAAGAACATAAGGAAGAACCACTGAGAGGAACCAAGACTAAAAATGAAAAATTTCAGAGAAACTATTAGAAGAACTACCATTCCAGAGAACCTAGCCTTAAAAGTAGAAATCTTATAAGAATGCGATGAATAATCACTGAGAAGAACAAACATTCAAAAGAAGAAACTTCCTAAGAACCTGAGTAAGAACCAGTAAGTGGAACCAAGACTCAAAAAGGGAAACACTCTTAGAACATGAGAAAGAACCACAAACCACTGAGAGAAACCAAGACTAAAAATTACCAACTCTCAAAAAACATAAGGAAGAACCACTGAGAGGAAACAAAACTCAAAAGAAGACATTCTCTAAGAACACAAGGACGAACTACTTAAAAGAAAAATAAAAGAACAAGAGGAAGAACCACTGAAAGGAACCAAGACTCAAAAGTACAAACCTTCTATGAACAAGTGGAAGAACCACTAAGAGGAACCGTGACTAAAAAGTACAAACCTTCTATGAACAAGAGGAAGAACCACCTAGAGGAACAATGACTATAAAGTACAAACCTTCTATGAACAAGAGGAAGAACGACCAAGAGGAACAATGACTATAAAGTACAAACCTTCTATGAACAAGAGGAAGAACGACCAAGAGGAACAATGACTATAAAGTACAAACCTTCTATGAATAAGAGGAAGAACCACTGAGGAGAACCATGACTAAAAAGTACAAATCTTCTAAGAACTTGAGAAAGAACGACTAAGAGGAACAAAGACTCAAAATAAGAAATTTCAAAGGAACTATTAAAAGAACAACCATTCCAGAGAACCGAGCCTTAAAAGGAGAAATTTTATAAGAATGTGATGAAGAACCACTAAGAGCAAACAATATCTCAAAATGAAGAAAATTTCAAAGAAAATTTAAAGGAACTATTCAAAGAATAACCACTTCAGGGAACCTAGCCTTAAAAGGAGAACTCTTCAAAGAATGCAATGAAGAACCACTGAAAGGAACCAAGAACACTGTAACGAGGAACCCATCTCTTGTCAGAAAACAAGTACACATTTACAACAAGCTCTCAGATCATCTGCTGAGATATCCAGCTGGATGGAATTACACTGAACTGAATGAAACTGGATTGAATATGTTTGAATCAAACTGAATTCAAATGAACTAACGGCTAACGTTGATCTAACGTCTCACGCTGATCTAAACTGAACTGAACTGAATTCAAATCGAGCTGTGTGGGATTTAATTGCTTCTTTATTCCATCACTCCATCTCTAACTACAGGACCCTCTTGGGTGTCTCATGAGGAAGAAGAAGTCCCATGGAATAAGAGGAAGAGGGAGAACTGGAATGAAGGAGAGAGAGAGAGATGGAGCGGGGGAGAGAGATAGAGAGAGAGAAATCAATGGAGAAAATACCGCTTCAGGCTCGCTCAGTTTTATCTGCCTTTGAACGAGTCAGCTTTAATTTGGCTTTGATCTCAATTTGCTGCTGTACGGATCGCCTTCTCTCCACAATGAGCACTGGAGAGGAAAGTTTTCTGGAGGATTTTCATCTTCTAAAGCTCTCTGTAACTCACCCAGTCTGTCTGTCTCTCTCTCTCTTTCGACCCCAGAAAAACGCTTCCAAAAGTGCCCCCCATTTCTTTCTCTTTTTTTTTTTGCATGTGTAATTTGCTCAGAATGGACTGAGGCGACTAAGAAATCGCCACATTAGAACTATTAAAGGCACAAATGAGAGATATCCCAGCCTGCCCAGAACTCTTCTTGAACCCACATATTTCAAGTGTTTATATTCAAACGCAACTTCTTTTCCACACTTAAAGTGAGAGTCTGACCAAAAAATCACAGTGTCCCAGAATGCAGCCTGTTTTATTCCAATCTATTCTGTTTTATTGGCCATCTATGTGATGGTAACTGGGCCAGAGTGGTTTATTAAACCATTTACATGCTTAAGGGGAAATTCCACCAGTTTCCAACGTTTTTTAAATAATTCAGTCCTAAATCATAATGGTGATGGGAACCTGGGGTCTACAACATAAATATAACCATCTTATTTACATTTATGGGTTTTGGCAAAGGTAGTGTTAGGAGTCTTACCCCAGTACTCTTATTGGTATAGTGTGTAGGGAGGGGGGTTACTTAGGTGGGGAATAGAACCCCAGACCTTTTATTGGTATAGCATAAGGTGGTTACTCAGGTGGGGAATCGAACCCCAGGACTATTGTTGATATACTGTGGGTGAGGGGGGGTTACTAAGGTGGGGAATCGAATCCCAGGACTCATATTGGTATAGTGTAGGGGTGGATTACAAAGGTGGGGAATAGAACCCCAGGACTCATATTGGTATAATGTAGGGTTGGATTACCCAGATAGGGAATAGAACCCAGGACTCTTATTGGTGTACTGTAGGAGAGGTTACCCAGGTGGGGAATAGAACCCAGGACTCTTATTGGTGTACTGTAGGAAAGGTTACCCAAGTGGGGAATAGAACCCAGGACTCTTATTGGTGTACTGTAGGGGTGGTTATTCAGGTGAGGAATATAACCCCAGGACTCTTATTGGTATAGTGTAGGGGGTTACCCAGGTGGTGAATAGAACCCAGGACTGTTATTGGTGTACTGTAGGAGAGGTTACCCAGGTGGGGAATAGAACCCAGGACTCTTATTGGTGTACTGTAGGAGAGGTTACCCAGGTGGGGAATAGAACCCAGGACTCTTATTGGTGTACTGTAGGAGAGGTTACCCAGGTGGGGAATAGAACCCAGGACTCTTATTGGTGTACTGTAGGAAAGGTTACCCAAGTGGGGAATAGAACCCAGGACTCTTATTGGTGTACTGTAGGGGTGTTTATTCAGGTGGTGAATAGAACCCAGGACTGTTATTGGTATAGTGTAGGCTGATATCCAGGTCGGGAATAGAACCCCATGACTATTATGGCTATAGTTTAGGGGGTTATCCAGGTGGAGAATAGAACCCCAGGACATTATAGGTATAGTGTAGGATAGTTATCCAGGTGGGAAATAGAACCCCAGTCTACAGCATGGAGGGCAGTAGTGTAACACAATACAATATACCTAAGCTAACCAAAACCTAAAGTGACTTCCTATCACCACTGTGATCAATCCGGACTTTTTTCGGATGCGATACAGAACAAAATACAAAAACATTCCTTCTGAGAGAACCATATAGGCATAAAATGGTTTTATATAGAACTCATGGTAACCTTTACTAAGGAACCCCTACAGAACCATCTTTGTGTGTAGACAGTCGTAATTGTTCAGTGATGGTGATGGAACCCAGACGTCTGAAGGGTTTACTGCTTCTAAAAGCCCTCTCTTGTAAAATGGTTAGAGATACACTGCCTGAAAGACAGTTTGGTGATAGTTTTCAGAGGGTTTTGGATGTAAATGTTTCTTAAATACATGCATTAGGACCCACACGCTTGAATACATAAAATATATTACTATTTTACAATTATCAACATTATTTAAAAACTTTACAGAAGGAAAATATATTTTCCAATAATGTTAGCCAATAGACCTTTTCCAATAATGTTAGCCAATAGACTTTTTCCAATAATGTTAGCCAATAGACTTTTTCCAATAATGTTAGCCATTAGACTTTTTCCAAGCAATTTTGAGCCATTACTTTTGGTCTATGCATTATTAAATTCATGCACAATGTTAACAGACATTTTCAAATTAGATCAGAAACTGAACAAATTTTTTTTTTTAATTGAAAATTGAAAATTGAAACTGAATCCAAACTTGAGATATAAGGTTTTGTTTCAAAGGCAGTAATATTTAATATAACTGATGACTCTGGACTGCAAACAACACAGCACCATATTTTGATAAGACCCCCGCTGCCAGTTGCACCAGCTAAGGTGTAAATTTAATCAAGTTGGGGTGTAAAGTTAAGAGTAGCACAAATCTTTGGAAGTATTACACACATGATCTCTGACATGCAGTAAAACCAGTCATGTTTCTCTTTCTATGTCTAGTTTCTAAGTTTCTGTATCTAGTTTCTATGTCTAGTTTCTAAGCTATGTCTAGTTCTCCGTATTAGTTCTATTTCTAAAGAGACTCTGTTTAAAAGCTGCGCCTCTAAGCATCCATCTCTTGTACATGTGTTTATTCTGATCTGTTGCTGCTTGGAAGTGTTTCAATGCTTAGACTGAGAAACTCATGCACAATATATTAATGCCCTTTAACAATAAAAGGTTGGCAATGTCGGTAAAGCTGCGGCTAACGTCATCGCTATGCTTACGTCGTTATTGTACACAGGTTTTACTCAGGGCTCCAGTCTGTGTTGTGTTGCAAATCTGCGGCTCAAGGTCCTACCAACTAAAAAAAATACAAACATATTTACACATTTTAAGCTATAACTTAAGCCTTCATTGAAACAAAGTAACTTGGTGCAAACAGTAAAGTTCTAATAGCTTATTAACTTAAAAAAACTTGGCAAGTACAATGATCTTATATCTTATACCTTATATTTCTCGTTTTAAGGTTGGTGCAAACATATTATGTTACTATTCTCTCTGCATTGGCAGATTATTTTAAGAAATGACGTGAGAAACTCACTAAAATTACGTAAAGCAAGACAATGACGTGTTAAATAATCTTATAATAAGTTTAAATCAATCTTAAAATGAGAAATATAAGATATTTCAAATAGATATATGACTTCACTTGCTAAGATATAATGTTTTGCAGTGTGGTGAAGGAACTGAACACATTCATACAATGTCTGGGGCGTCCAGGAGAAATCTGGAAGCTCAAGATATGATCTATTTCTTTCACAATAAGATATTCATGTTACTTTGTATTGTATGTATGATTATTTACATCTGTTCTAATCAGATCTGTTGTCCTTGCTGGTGAACATACACTTACTGATCAGAAAATGTCTTTTAAACTATCAGCTCAAGTGCTTCAGACTTTTGTACGGTACTGTAGCTTCTAATGCTTTTAACCACGTCGCTCCAGAGCAGAACTAAAGAAGCAAACTACAGGCACCAACCGCGGTCTGGTCTTGGCTGTCCAACGTCATACGTGTTAAGGGGTACAAGCTCTGTGAATTAAATTTTTTTATCTAAGTTTCGAACCTGAGCTTTCAGAATGTCTTTCAGGGAAGCAGCAGATTGTCTTACTTCAGACATAAGAGAGGAAATGAAGGCAGCTTAACACTCACAGCTTAAGGGAAAGGTCTTCCTTTTAATCTGCTCTCTCTCTCTCCCTCTCTCTCTTTCATCAGACTTTAAAGAGGCTGCTGGATCTCAGGTCTTGAGGATGAAACACTTACTTCCGCCGTGGACGGTCAGAACTCGTTGGCCTTTCTCTGTGTACTCGTGCCCATCAGGAAGAAAGCGCACGGACAAATGTTCTTTCTGCTTCCATCTGAGCAAAACCCAGCGTCGTCCGAACCATCCTGATACTCTCCTGCAAGGCCGCCGCTGGAAATGCCATCACTTCTGTCACCATCGTCTGGTCAGGCGAAGCGGCTGCCTGTGGTCGGCCCTTTTGAGGAAGACCTTGGCCGGAAGCTTCTGTCCATCAAAGCCCGGTGTGAGTCCACGGTGAAGAGACATCACTGGTAGACCATCACAGCAAGGACAACACCTGCTCCAAACTTCTTCACATAATACTTTAATATATCTTAAAGTGGGAGGACAACGTAGAGCTGCCACTCTTTTCCATATACCAGTCATATTTACAGTGAGTGGCGTATCTAGGCCTTCCAGAGAGGCCTTGTCTGTAATTTTTAGTTCATTTCTTGTTTAATGTGATCATCATGCATGTTGTATTTAAACTCTGCAAGTCCTAGATCAGTCACTTAGTGTTAATGTGACTGGCAGCCTGACCAATGCATCGTGGTGCAGCAGTGGCTGTATGTCAGAGCTCTAAAGTTAGCTCAACACTAAAATGCTACTATAATCCAATGAGAGCACCAGCAGAAATGAGCAGGGATGTCCCTGTTTTGAGACTCATAGGCCAAATTAAAGTCCTTGCTTTAATATTCGCAGGTCTCCAGTGTACAAAATATATAAAAAACACAGTACTGGTGCTTAATGATATAGTTTCCATAGTATTTTCAAGTCAAGTTTAATATCTTTCCACTGCCAAATGTTTTTGGGTAGTATTAGATTTAAGTCATGTGTCAGCATTATCTTGTTTGAATCCACAATCATTTTTTTTTAATTGGATTATATTAGCAAAAGTGCCGACGCATGCACTTCCATTAAATAAGTGCAGCTATGGTTGCAAGCTATCTACTTAAAGAAACTGCAGGCCAGCATGAATGCTATACTGGTTGAAGCTGGCATAGTGTTGGTCCGTTGCTTGTTTAACTGGCCACCACGTCTGGTCATACTGGTAGACCAACATATTAGCATCTAAAACTCAACATCTGCTGGTATTGCTGCTGACCAGCCATACTGGACTAGGTTGACCTCTTCTAGCAGGGTACCAAGGTAGCTAGATTCTGCTATCCCTAAAGACAAAGAAAGTAAGAACCATCGCTGAGTTTCCTTTTTATAATAGGAATTGGTTTAATGGTTACCATTAGAGACCAATAGTTTCCTGGTGGGAACGTTTACATTCCTTTAGGAAACCATCAAATGCATCTGCAGTCGGTCCCAGAACAAGTGTTAGACCATTAGGATCCTTTACACTGTGATATCAACCCAACAGGAGAAGACCATTAGTGACTGTTGGACACCACCAAGAACCAACAGAAAAGTTTAGCTATGGTTTCTACCATATTAGTAGAAGCCTAGGCGTACAGTTGGATACTCAAGCAATGCCTTGCGAGTTGTATTGCCAGCTGTGTTCACGACTGGGTTTGCTCTGTCCCTTGCCGCTTCAAGGGCTTATAGATAAGCTTAAATCATGCTAATACACTAATACACAGTGAGGAGGGGAGCTACAAGTGAAGGGTTTCCAATGAAGTGGCCAGGCAGTGTGTACTGAGTAAGTTTAGTAAGAAGAGGCAGATCTCTGGAAATAATAAAAAGGTTTTGAGACTAATTGATTTTCATGAGATGATATTGTTGGTGTGGTTATAGTGTGTTGGGATAACAGAGGTGATGCGAATGCTATAGCAATGAATGAAACAAACAGATCACTTGTGTTCCTAAGAGATAATGAAGAGATGGGATATTACCCAGGGTCCTTGTAAGGGCACTTGAGAGCCCCTCTCTCTCTCTCTCGCCACCCCCACTTTGCTAATCCGTCTTTGAGCACCAAGGCTGGAATCAGTGGTGTCTAAAGGGGGGAAGATGGAGAGTGAGAGGGAGAGAAAGAGAGAGAGAAAGAGATAGAATAAAGGGGATATGGGGACACCCCACTGGTTTTGGCTCAGGAGACTCCATTCATCCACAGGGCCTTCCCTTACAATTCCCACAGTGCTCTCTCTCTCTCTCTCTCTCTCCCTCTCTCTCTCACACACACACACACACACACATACTCTCCAGTTAAATTAGATTAGACTCCTCTTCATTCTCCTCAGTGAGGACGCTGGCCTTTCTCTGCCACTGACCCCTCACACTCTTCTCTGTCTTCTTCAGAGAAACAAGCCTGCATGAAACTTACACCCCACCACAATACATACATCAAAACCTCCAAATATTTAACACCACCACCGACTACCCCCAAACTTCAGAACCTCCCTCTTTAACATCTCTGTGAGCTCCTTCGCATTTAAGAGTGCCCTTCACTGATTCCAGCTACAAGTGATTAAGGCTGCTGGTGTCAGATGATATTTCCAAAATGGAGAGGAGGAGAAAACTTCCTTAACTTTTCACAGAAGAGTTATTTAGAGACGTTGTTATATTTAAAAAGCTATGTTTTCCAGACAGGAAGCTTTTATTGGCTCAGCAAAACACTTTATTATTGAAATATTTAACCCTTTCCAAGCTTCTCCTTGTGGAAACAACCCAGTATTATTTACAGTTCTCATCTAATACCTGCTTTGACTGCTCAGTACTTCATTAAGCTAAATCAAGATTACTGCTGAAGGAACTGAATACATTCATACAATGTCTGAGGGATTCAGGAGAAATCTGGAACCTAACTTTGTGTAAGGATTTAGACTCAAGAGGAAGGTTACAATCCATGTGCAAGGCTTTGTTGACACAGAAATAGGACCAGACACTTGGTATCGTGTCGGCAAAACAAAACAATACAATGCAATGTCACGCACCGACTGCAGTGTGTGAGGGGACTATATACACCTCTGCTGACAAGCTTCAGGTGTATATAGAATGCTTATACTCAAGATATGATCTACTCTTTCACAATAAGATATCCATGTTACTTTGTATTGTATGTATAATTATTTACATGTTTATTTACATGTGTTCTAATTATATATATATATATATATATATATATATATATATATATATATATATATATATATATATATATATATATATATATATTTTATTCTTATTTTTTTTGTATTATTATTTATTTACATTTAAAAATAAATAAATTATATATATATATATATATATATATATATATATATATATATATATATATATATATATAGAGAGAGAGAGAGAGAGAGAGAGAGAGATAGATCATATAGCAGATGATGGAGGAAACAACAAACAGCCAGTCCATAATAAATGCATAATATATATTTTTTAACATAACTGTAAGTATTCTGACATCTGTCTGTAATCAGTGTAATCATTTTAAAAGGGTACGGTGGTTTTGTACCTGAAATGAAAAGTGATCATTGTAAATAATTGTTTTATTATTATTATTATTATTATTATTATTATTATTATTATTATTATTATTATTATTATTATTATTCAACCATATAGCAGAAAAAACATTTAGCAGAAAACTGTAGTGTCTTCTTCTCCCAGAGATGGAATAAGAGGTCACTGGGTGTGGAGGAGGTGTTAGTGGGGGTGTCAGTGAGAACTAGGCCAGCTGTGTTGTGTGTCAACCTGTTGCTTCCCTTTGAAAACCCAAGTGGCGTGCGAGTGAGTGTGTGAGAATGAGACTCCATCACCAGTTTTGTCTCACTTTTGGTCCATTGAGGTCTTGAAAGACCCCTCGAACACATTTACATCTGTCTGCCGGCAATGGACCCCAGCAAAGACAAATGTCTGGGAGCGTCTAAGAGCGAGTGTGTGACTCACACAGGATGCTGTACGCTGATGGAAACACCTTGGCAAAGCGCTGAAAGCTACGCTCCCAGAAAGCAGAGAAGAAAAACGCCATCGGAACTAAATCTGAGTTCAGCAGACGGGTCACTGAGCCGCTGAGGGTTTGAATCAAAGTCTGAATCGCTTTGTTTGCCATGAACATAAACACTTTAAATGACTGCATTCACTGCCAGCCAGAAGTATTGGGAGCCTGTCTATCATATTCACAGTGTAGAACCCAGCTTATAAACAACATAGACATTGTTTCATAGGCATTCTTAATGAGCATGGTTTTTATTCATTCGTGCAAGCTCAAAGGCTAATGCATCAACTAATGTTAACATCTTCAGAGTGTTGGAGCCAGCTCAGGCTTTGTAGTATGAGGGTTCTTATACAGTGATATGACTGCTGGTCGTTGGAGTGGTGGGGTGTCCCATGCCGTTGGTCCTAGTTGGCCTTTATCAGAGCTATTTTGGCCAAGAGAGCATATCAGTTAGCTATGAGAGAATCGCATTTGTCAGTTCAGAAATTTCATTTGCAATCACATTCATTAATCAAGATAAATTCTAAAACAAAATACAAAAGAACAAAAACTCTACACTGACTGGTTATTCATGAGAATAGAAATAATTGTGAGCAAAACTAGCACAAGACTCACATGTGAACAGACCTGAAATATCCTTTACCCACCAAGAAAATATTTAACACTAATACAATTAAATACAGAAGCTTCAAAGGTTCTCATCGTGCATGAATAGCCAGTCACGGATTGTTGCCATGCAATTATGAGCATGCATAAGGAAGGGTTCTTGTTGTAGAAAGCTTTATTTTGTAAAAATATCAGATTTCTAATTATTCTAACTTAACACTTATGAGGGTTTCTGTGTTATATTAGCACCAAGCTACAGGTGGTATACTTTCACATCCCTATGTTCAGTATAGCTTATAAATGGACACTGAAGAGTTCAGATCCAACACAAAATGCCCCTGAAGGTCTTCAGGTGTGTAGGAGTTAGGTGTGATAGATAAGAGCTGGAGATGGCTCTGCAAGGTGGTTGAACTCCAGGACTGGGACTGAGCTACCCTGGTAGGGCATGGATAGCATATTAGCTTATTATTAGCAGCATATTATCTACTTTGTATGAACCTGACTCTGGGCACTGTCTGTAAATGCATTACAGTGTGCAGCTGAGCTGTTTACAGTGATGCAGTGAAGCTTTCTCTGATTTGTCCTCAGTTAAAGTTTAACAAACAAAGTTACAGACGGTCTGTGAGTTTCTAGGCCGCTAGTAGTTTGGCTGCCTATGACTTAATAAGAAAGACTGCTGAATAATAACCGCTTGAAAACAGAATGAGCTCAGAATCAAAACATTAAAGCTGCCCTCTCAAAGCAACTTCTGATTAGCACAACACATGAAGTCATCCATGTTTTCTGTGCCCGGGCCACATCAGAGCCATCAGTTGAAAAAGACCTCAGCAGTCCAGCCCTTCAGACTGAGCTTCCATTTTAATCCTGTTGTTGTGGCCCTGCTGTTTATTGACTGGCCGAGAGACGCCATTCGGTTTACGATGTATGACAAAGCGGACGATAGGCGTTTCTGTTGTGGTGTGCGAAATTGGAATAGCTCTTGGAAAACCACTGAAAGAAACGGGAACCACCAGGAATCTTGCAGAAGCTGCAAACTTCTGATCTTCAGCCCATCTTCATAACACTGAGTCTTCACGGTGTCTGTTAAATATGCAAAGCCATTGCAAGACAGCATCTGAGACAATTCAACACTCTTAGCAGTAGTCTGGACAATACTAATTAGTGGGGTATATGTATCTATTACACTGAACCTGCTTTAGCTATGTAGCTCCAGTGTCAAGGCTTACTTGCTCTCTGTGGCTGCATCCAGAAACCCTTAAAGCTGCTGCTTTTTTCTAGCGATCCTCCTCCTCCACTCCTCCTCTGATTTTGTGATCGTACTGGCTGTCTGAATACTGGAGGAGACAAAAGACTGTCTTAAAATACCTGCCAAAGCGGCTTCAAGAGGAGGGTGCACCAGTGTACGCTCGCCAGGAAGTCTTCTACAGATTTTAACATGGCATCATCGCTGACACCCCCAGAGAGGATGGACAAACACAGAGCAATCCTGCTATACTTTACATTTATGCTTTATTTGGGTTTCTATTAGTACCTGCTGCTGCTGTGGCGAGGACAGTTGCAGTTGGATGGGAGAGGTAGTATGGGGGCAGTCGGTTGGGAGGGGGTAGGACAGGGGCAGTGGGAAATGTGATTGTAGGAAGGGAGAGGTAGAACACAAGCTTTAGGAAAGGAAGGGTAGAAGGGGAGCAGTAGGAAAGGAGGTGTAGGACATGAGCAGTAAGAAGAGGGAGGTATAGGACAGGAGCAGTAGGATAGGAGGGGGAGGACAGGAGCAGTAGGAAGGGAGGTATAAGACAGGAACAGTAGGAAGGGAGGTATAGGACAGGAACAGTAGGAAGGGAGGTATAGGACAGGAGCAGTAGGATAGGTGGGGGAGGACAGGAGCAGTAGGAAGGGAGTCGGTAGGACAGGAGCAGTAGGAGGAGAGATGGTAGAACAGGAGCTGCAGAAAGGGAAGGGAAGGACAGAAGCAATAGGAAGGGATGAGGAGGTCAGTAGGAAGGGATGAGGAGGACAGCAGCAGTAGGAAGGGAGGGGTAGGACAGCAGCAGTATGAAAGGAGGGGTAGGACAGGAGCAGTAGGAAAGAAGGTGGTAGGACAGGAGCAGTAGGAAAGAAGGTGGTAGGACAGGAGCAGTAGGAAAGAAGGTGTTAGGACAGGAGCAGTAGGAAGGGAGGGGTAGGGCAGGAGCAGTAGCAAGGGATGAGGAGGAAAGCAGCAGTAGGAAGGGAGGTGGTGGGAGAGGGGCAATAGGAAGGGATGAGGAGGACAGCAGCAGTAGGATAGGAGGTGGTATAGGACAGGAGCAGTAGAAAGGGAGATGGTATAGGACAGGAGCAGTAGAAAGGGATGAGGAGGACAGGAACAGTAAAATGGGAGGGGGAGGACAGGAGCAGTAGGAAGGGAGGTGGTAGGACAGGAGCAGTAGGAAGAGAGATGGTAGGACAGGATCTGTAGAAAGGGAAGAATAGGACAGGAGCAGTGGGAAGGGATGAGGAGGTCAGCAACAGTAGGAGAGGAGGTGGTATAGGACAGGAGCAGGAAGGGAGATGGTAGGACAGGGGCATAAGAAGGGAGGTGGTAGGACACAAGCAGTAGGAAGAGAGATGGTAGAACATGAGCTGTAGGAATGTAGGGGTAGGACACAAGCAGTAGGAAGGGAGGTGGTAAGACAAGATCAGTAGGAAAGGAGTAGGTAAGACAGGAGCAGTAGGAAGGGATGGATAGAACAGGAGGAGTAGGAAAGAAGGTGGTAGGACAGGAGCAGTAGGAAGGGATGAGGAGGACAGCAGCAGTAGGAAGAGAGGTGGTAGGACAGGAGCAGTAGGAAGGGATGAGGAGGACAGCAGCAGTAGGAAGAGAGGTGGTAGGACAGGAGCAGTAGGAAGGGAGGTGATAGGACAGGACCAGTAGAAAGGGAGGTGGCAAAAGTTTTTGGACGCAGCATTTATAATTCTCATCGGTTAAAGGGGTGGGACAAAATTCAAAATTCACAAACTGCACAGTGTTCTACACAAAGCTGAGGAATTTTCTACATTTTCCAAATATTATTTTAATTCTCATGAATGGACGTAACTACGCTGCACCGAGACCTGCAGTACAAAATCCAGTAACAGGGAGTCACGCGAGGCTGTTTGATGATAGAAGGGAAAGAGGAGAGCTTGGGTTACTCGTTAGCATAGATCTAAATGTTTAAGCTGTGTATGTGGAAGCTTGTTGAAGTCCACAGTGAAGCAGGTAATGAAGTCGTAGAGGAATGAAGACGGGAAATCCTTTGTAAAGGATTAAAAATGAGTTGAATGCAGAAAGGGACAATTAGGAGGCATTAATAAATGATCTGTTATTGAACCTTTAAAACCGCATGTGCTCGTAGAACACAGCAGGCTTTTGAAGTAGCGGAGAGCTTTAATTATTAATTGGGAAGCTCATAAGCATTTCCTCCGATCGTCTGACCCGATCGAGAAGAAGCGCTGAGTTTTTAAAGCGTCTGCATTTTAGACGAGCGGCGGAAAGCGAGGGGGGGGGGTTCTGTGATGAAGAAATGAAACTTGCAGTCGCTGATTCTGAATTCTGACTCAACTCGACGTGTCTGCATCAGAGCAGCGCTTTCTTCCCTCGCTGACCAGTAAAGAATGGATAACACATGAACTGGGAAGGAATTCTATCCAGTGAAAAAACAACACTGCAACGATACCGTCTTTATGCCTAGTACGTTCAAAAGATCCGTCTAAAAAAGCTTCAAGAGACATCTCTGAAAACTATACACTGTATAATCCCGCACGAAGAGAAGAAATGAGAAAAGAATAAAAAAGAAAACAGAAGGAAAAGAGCAGAGGAGAAAAGTGACAGAAGAGAGGGAAAAAGAAGATAAGATTAAGAGAAAAGTTGAGAAGAAACGGTGGGCAGGTGAAGAGAAAGGTTAAAAATGAAAAGCAGAGGAGAGAAGAGTATGGAATAAAATAGAAGAGGAAAAATAAGAAGGAAAGAGATGAGAAAAGTGGAGAAGATATTAAAATAAAAGAAGAAAAGAAACGAGAGTATTAAACAAAATGAGTGTGAAGACAATGAAACATAAGAGGCAAGAAGAGAAGAGTAGAAAAAAGGAAAGAGTAAAGAGACGAGACAAGATAAAAGTGGAGCAGAGAAAAAAAGTGAAAAGAGGAGAGGAAAGAGGAGTAGAGGAGAGAAGGTAAGGTAAAAGTGAAGAAGACAAAAGAAGAGAAAAGTGCAGAAGAGGACATAAAAAAGAGGAGAGTGAAGAAGAGAACACAAGAAAAGAGGAGAGAAGAGAGGAAAAGAAACGAGAAGAGACAGGAGTGGAAGTGAGAAGGGACGAGGGGTTGAGGAGTGGAGGAATAGAGATGATAAGAGAGGATGAGTGGAGGAGAGAGGAGAACAGGAGTGGAGGAGAGAGTAGAGAGAAGTGGAGGACAGAGGAGAACAGAAGAGGAGTGGAGGAAAAGAGAGTAGGGGTGGAGGAGAGAGGAGAAGAGAAGAGAAGAGACGAGGGCTTGAAAAGTGGAGAAAAGAAGAGAAGAGGAATGGAGATGATAAGAGAGGATGAATGGAGGAGATGGGAGAACAGACATAGAGGACAGAGAAGAACAGAAGAGGAGTGGAGGAGAAGAGAGGAGAGGAGATGAGGACTGGAGGAAATCTCCACTCTCTTCCACTACTCCTCTGGAAGTGAGAAGAGACAGAAGTGGAAGTGAGAAGAGACCAGGGGTTGAGGAGTGGAGGAAAGAAGAGACGAGGAATGGAGGAGATAAGAGAGGATGAATGGAGGAGAGAGGAGAACAGACTTGGAGGAGAGATGAGAACAGAAGAGGAGAATAGGAGTGGAGGAGAGAGGAGAACAGAAGAGGATTGGAGGCGTGGAGGAAAAGAGAGGAGAACAGAAGAGGATTGGAAGAGTGGAGGAAAAGAGAGGAGGAGTGGAAGAGAATGGAGAAGAGAGGAGTAGAGAAGAGAAGCAAGAGGACTGGAGAAAAGAGGAGTGGAAGAGTGGTGGACTGAAGGAGAGAAGAGAAGTGGAGGAGGAGTGGAGGAGGCCTCTGTAAGCAGATTAAGCTTCAGCCCCTCCTGTCCGTTTAATCAACATGGCCTTTCAGCCTGAGAGCACAATATAAAACATGGAGAAAATCCACCACCACCACATCCCCTTCTCTCTCTCTCTCTCTCTCTTTCTCTCTCTCTCTCTCTCTCTCTCTCTCTCTCTCTCCACCTCTACTACAGCCCTCACACTCACTCTCGCTCAAACCCACACATGTAAAGTCAAGCAAGCACGAGACTAAAGATCTTTGCTGCTGTCAGTATTACACATGTGCAGTCCTGAAAGCATTCCAGACTTCGGGGGTCAGCTGAGGTGGGCAGTATCGTGTTCAGGTAATCTCCCGTTTCCAGCTATCTCCTCTCACTCCCATCATTTTCAGGCTTTCGCAAAAACAGGAAAAAAAAAACATAAGCTTCGGAAAAAAAAACAGGTAATAAGATTTCCATTCATTTAAACTTATCAAAATTCCCACAAGGGCCTTAGGAGCTTTCTTCTCCTCACTCCTTCCTTTCTTTCATCCATGGTTAAATATGTAAATAAAATGTCTAAAGTCATTCTTCAAAGGGGAACAAAAGAAGAAAGGGGGTTGATGGGGTGGGGTGGGGGGTGGCGGTGAGGGAGCGAAAGGGTGGGGGGGGTGAGAGAGGCCGCCATAAAATGCCTTCCTTTCTCCATAACGTTAGCCGGAGGGGGGCCGGCTTCTAGGCAGAGAAGAGCAGCAGGGGAGCCAGCAGCTTCCATACAATCACACATCTCCCCAATCCCTCACACAAAAAAACATGAAATATCTTTTCAGCCTGATCCATCAAAGCCCCCCTCCCCTCCTTTCTCTTTATTAGTTACAGAATTATCCCACACTTTTTTCTGATTTCCACCGAGATGGAACCCCGGCTAGCTGAGAGATGCTAGCTTCTGAAAAAGAGATGAGATAAAGTTTGTGTATTTGTGTGAGTGTGTGTGTGTGTGTAAGGGATAGCTGTAGAGCTGTGTACGTATGAAAAAGATGGGAGGGAGGATGAGGAGGAGGAGGACGGGGGTAGACACGAGGCTAGGAAAACATAAAAGCGAGAAAGCTTTCTACTGGCTACTGATGCCAAAGATTGAGCGGTCATGATTTTTGCAGCTCTTTTCTTATTCGGCCTTTATTTATCGACTTATTTATTTATTTGTTTGTTTTCAAAGCAGTATCCTCGTGACCAGCAAAGCGATATGAAAGAGCTCGGCGAAGAAAGGAAGAAGAAGGAGTCTGAACAACAAAGCGCTAGCCATGTAGCGGCCGGCGTTACTGAGGGCGGGCGCGGCGGAACCTCGCACGATTTATTAAAAACTCAATCAAACCCGTGATAAGGATGCCGTCGCCGCTCTACACCGGCCGGTTATTCTTATTCTGCTCCACAAAGGATGAAAACCACACATCAAAGACAAGAAACTACATCTACGGTCGTGCTAACAGCACCGCTGGCAAGATCACCGGGGTTAAACGCCAAACAACTGCGCTAGTGTCAGCTAAAGGCCGTCTCCAGTCACTGCTGGGGTAATTAGGGTAATTAGGCCTCGCTCTTCGGGGCGACTTTTGATTAGGAGTTTAATGTATATATACAAAGCCGGTATAATGAATGCGCTCTCATCCAGGAGGGTGGCTCCCAGATTCGAGGATGAAAGCGGCTTAAGCGAGACGCAGATAAGTGGGAAACTGTGGCAGCCAGAGATGGGGGCTTGAGTCAGTGTTGACTTGTGAGGGAAGAAGATCTTGTGGTGGTCACTGGCATCAGGTTTGATGGAACCTTTCGACTCAGTTTACATCTGGTCACTTCATGCATCCTGAGTGTCAGGATTATATCCAGAGGAGGCGAAGTCGCATTAAACCAGACACAAATCTGATCACTCAACCCACTTCAGGAGGTGGTCTGAGACCCCAGTAACACCCGATCAGTTCATGTCTGGATTGTATCCTGATAGTCACATAATCTTCCTCACAGACACAGTTCAACTCCCCAGTGAAGCCTTGCATGGGAAGGAGTTTGGATTGTATTGTATTAGAAGAGATTTTGGTTGCACTGGAAGAGGTTTTGATTGCACTGGGAGGGGTTTTGGTTGAATTGGGAGGAGCTTGTGTTGTACTGAAAGGAGTTTGGATTGTACTGAGAGGGGTTTTGGGTTTTGGTTGCAGTGGGAGAAGTTTGGGTTGTACTAGGAGTTTTGTTTGTACTGCAGGGAGTTTAGGTTTTACACTGAGGGATCTCGGTTGCACAAGGAGTTTTGGTTGTATTGGGAAGAGTTTGGGTTGTATTGTCAGGGGTTTTGGTTGAACTGGGAGCAGTTTTGGTTGTACTGGGAGGAGCTTGTGTTGGACTGGGAGGGGTTTTGGTTGTACTGAGATGAGTTTTGGTTGTACTGCAGTTAGTTTGGGTTTTACACTGAAGAGTTTTGATTGCACTAGGAAGTGTTTGGTTGAATTTGGGTCACACTAGAAGTTTTGGTTGCACTGGGAGGAATTGGGGTTACACTAGGAGTTTTGGTTGCACTGGAAAGAATTTGGGTTACACTAGAAGTTTTGGTTGCACTGGGAGGAATTTGGGTTACACTAGACGTTTTGGTTGCACTGGAAAGAATTTGGGTTACACTAGAAGTTTTGGTTGTATTAGGAAGAGTTTGGGTTGTATTGTCAGGGGTTTTGGTTGAACTGGGAGCAGTTTTGGTTGTACTGGGAGGAGCTTGTGTTGTACTGGAAGGGTTTTTTGGTTGTACTGAGATGAGTTTTGGTTGTATTGCAGTTAGTTTGGGTTTTACACTGAAGAGTTTTGATTGCACTAGGAAGTGTTTGGTTGCACTGGGAGAAATTTGGGTTACTCTAGGAGTTTTGGTTGCACTGGGAGGAATTTGGGTTACACTAGAAGTTTTGGTTGCACTGGAAAGAATTTGGGTTACTCTAGGAGTTTTGGTTGCACTGGGAGGAATTTGGGTTACACTAGGAGTTTTGGTTGCACTGGAAAGAATTTGGGTTACACTAGAAGTTTTGGTTGCACTGGGAGGAATTTGGGTTACACTAGAAGTTTTGGTTGCACTGGAAAGAATTTGGGTTACACTAGAAGTTTTGGTTGCACTGGGAGGAATTTGGGTTACACTAGAAGTTTTGGTTGCACTGGAAAGAATTTGGGTTACACTAGGAGTTTTGGTTGTATTGGGAAGAGTTTGGGTCGTACTGTCAGGGGTTTTGGTTTGTACTGTCACTGGTTTTGGTTGTACTATGAGGGGTTTTTGTTATACTGGGAGAAGTTTTGGTTGTACTGGGAGGAGCTTGTGTTGTACTGGAAGGGTTTTTTGGTTGTACTGGGAGATGTTTTGGTTGTACTGAGAAGAGTTTTGGTTGTACTGCAGGGAGGTTTTACACTGAGGAGTTTTGGTTGCACTGAAAGGTGTATTGGTTGAACTGGGAGTAGTTTGAGTTGTACTAGAAGGGGTTTTGGTTGTACTGAGAGGAGTTTTGGTTGTACTGCAGAGAGTTTGGGTTTTACACTGAGAAGTTTTAACTGCACTAGGATTGTAACTGTTTTGATTGTACTGTGATATGTTTTGGTTGCACCGGAAGGTGAATTGGTTGAACTGGGAGGAGTCTGGGTTGTACTGGGAGGGGTTTTGGTTGTACTGGAAAGAGTTTGGGTTGTACTAGGAGGGGTTCTGGTTGTAGTGGGAAATGTTTAGGTTGTACTAGGAGGGTTTTGGTTGTACTGGGAGGAGTTTTGTTTGTGCTGGGAGGTTTTTGTTTTTTGTTTATTTGGTTTAACAACCAACAGCCTACCAATACAACCTACATCACTGGACATGTGACCCAGGTCTTCAAAAAAGATAAGCAGATTTGCATATTATAGTGTTTAAAGGAAAGAGGCCAAACAACCAGAAATCATTGGCTAACATGTAGTTTGGGTAGTGAAGGATTCTAGATAGCTACTTCCAACTGAACGATGGACTGCAGTTAATTATGAGACTAAACTCATTAAACCCACTGAGGAAAAGGTGTCGTACCACTAAAGATGTGTTACGTGTGTTGTCTGGGGTCTGTCGACCAGGCCAGGCATGCTAGTCTATGCTGGTTTTTCTAGCAGGGTTGCGCCCTAGAAACTCGTGACTCGACTTGGACTCTATTACTGAACACACCTCTGTGAGAAATATAAAGGTTCTTGCCCTCAGCCCTGCCTGCCCCGCCCAGCCCACAGGAACACATAACTGAAATATTTTAAAGAGCACTTACTGCACCTCATAAAACAGCACAATAAATGAAGTGAATTATCATTATGCAATAAGCCTTGTTTAATGCTAATGTTACAATGCATATGAATAAAAAATGAAAGTTTAGGCTAATCGTTCTTTCATTTAACTAGTGTTGGTAGAGGATTTGAACAAATCCATGACTCCACACTTCAGGTCCAATCTACGTCTGTCAGTCATGAGCTAGGAATCATTAGAAGAGATTCGAACATGTTTAGCATTTCACCAATTCATTTCCTTTACATGGATGACTGATATATTTCAGTTTTCTGTTCACATTTATGAGTTTAAGAAGGTTTACCTGTACACAGGTGGGTGAAGGTAGTGTTACATTTTATCTGTACAAAGGTAGGTGAAGGTAGTGTTACAGTTTACATGTACACAGGTAGGTGAAGGTAGTATTACAGTTTACATGTACACAGGTAGGTGAAGGTTGTGTAACAGCTTACCTGTACACAGGTAGGTGAAGGTAGTGTTACGGTTTACATGCACACAGGTAGGTGAAGTTAGTGTTATGGTTTACCTGTACACACGTAGGTGAATGTAACGCTGGGAGTCTCACCCAAGGACTCCTACTGGTATGGTGTAAGGTGGTTACCCAAGTGGGCTAATCAAACACCTGCCTACAGCATGGAGAGCAGCAGTGTAACCCATTATACTATAGCAAACACATTAATGCTATTTTCATACAGTATTAAAAATTCATCTGGTGCGTAGGATTATCCATAATACCCCGCCCTTCATGTTTGAAGAATCAGTACAGCTTTGTTCTGAGAATAAGTTCTGGGCAACAGTGTCTGCCTCTAAGGGGCAATGCAAAGTTCTTATACAGGCTACCTGTGTGCATGATTTACCCTTTCATACAAAGCTATTAAAGAATACAACTAAACATTACAATTAAAAAGCACTGCCTAGTAACATTTGTATAGATTTTAAGATATTAATCATGTTTGCAATAATGTATTCAGGCTGGGTTTTTTTATATTGTATATAAATGTATGCATTTGGATGCCTCTGGGTAATTTTTCTGTTTTGTATTAGTTATTTGTTTACCTGCCCAGAGACTGCAGATATAACAATTCGCTTATTAGCTAACTTGGGTGCAAAGCATCTCTTCTTTTTAAAGATTCATGTATTCTCTGTCAGCCGCTGACAATATAAACACAACAGAGCTAAAAACAAACCTAACCAAATCACTGTTATGAGCAAATAAGAAGTGCAAAACACATCAAGACAAAAAGAACATCCAGTCCACCCCATATCATACTTCCTCCCCGCAGTACACCAACCGTCGTAGGGCATCACTCCAGATCTGTCACCTGCGGCCTTTTAAACCACAAACCCCCGCCAATGAACTGCCAATCATTTAATTACAACAGTTGTGTAAAACATATGAATAATTGCCACACAAACGGTTTGTGGTTGAAGCTGCTCTGAGAAGAACCTGTTCTTCTAACCAGCTCACCATATAGCAAATGGACTGAAAACAAGAAATATTTGGTGACTCAATACTGCGTTAATGTTTATTTGCATTTATTCTAGAGGTGTGTGGTGGTCTCACATGGTAAAGCACAGGTCCTACCAAGATAATTAGTTTGAATGCTTTTATTGGCTCTACAAGTGGTTTTCGAACTTTGGTTGGGGTTAGGGTTAGTTTGCGAATAACTATTTTGCATCAAGTTACATTCAACATGTAAGCTATTCTCTGAAATGTTGCCTTAAATTTCTGAGTTTGATCCTAAGACCGTCTATGTCTTAATCGCAAACTAGTTTGTTACCCTTTCTTGACCTACCGCGCTTCACACAAGGGTCACAACCCTACTTTTGAACTGCGGTGCTGTAAATCACTTTTTTTTACTGGATCTGCCGCTCTGTGCAGGCCTGCGCTTAGTTTTTTACTCACTCCACATGCCTGTGTGGAGTCCTGAACCTCGTAAAAGCTGGGGCTCTTCCCCATATAGTGCTACATGCTTTAAATGTGCATAATTACTGGCGGAGCTAAAAGCGCTAGCACTGCTATTACTCCACACAGTTAGCACCAGTAGTAAATATTAGACAACACAGGGACTTTTTACCCAGATGAACAAAAAAAAGCTGGGATAGAGCTGGTTTGGTGCTGATTTAGCGGGTTAGCCAGCCTGGTCATGCTGGCTGACTAGCAGACTAGCATAATAATGCAAGATATGCTAGTCTGGGCTCACTTTCTCTTAGCAGCATGCTCACTTTTAACACACCAGGGACATGAAAGGTGTAAAAAAAAAATAATAAAAGCCTGAAGCTCTTCATAAAAAGTCGTCTCTTGGAGGGAGAGGCTAGCTAGACCAAAAGACCCAAACGTGTTCTTCATGCTAAAGAACAAAAAGGCCTGTAAGACATAACAGAGACCGCCCTGACAAAATGATCTAATGTGAATTCATTGTGAAAGTAAGAGGGTAACCAAACGTAAAAGATGAAATAACCCTGCTAGGCAAGGGGTGAAAGTCATTTGCTAATGCTAGGCTATGAGGGGAGGCCTCATGTCTAAGCAATATAAACAACAGGCCTCTTCATATCAAACAACACTCGGGGGACTTCATGTGTGAAATTCCACACGGCCGCATGCTAACAGTGAAGGCGGCTCGTACCTATCAGTGTAAAGGGTCCCAGCCGTGTAAAGCCTGTAAACCGTGGCTGTGCTTTCCTTTCATTCACGTCAGGCGAGAGGTTTAGCCAGCGCTGCTTAACACCCACAGCGAGCGCACCGTGCCATTAGATTCATATGCTGGAAAGTGGCTTTGATTTGTCCCACGCTTCGAGTAAACGGGTTTTGCGCAGCAGATCGATTACCGCCTCAAGAACCTTAGAGAGAGTACGCTCGCTGATATCGGGCCTAACGCGTCCTATTACCGTATCCCTGTCCTCATTGGCCAAACACAAACATCCTATTGGCCCTGTTACACAGTCTTAAACGGGGCTTCAGTAGCAGTTCTAACACTACACAGCACCATTCATCCCCGCTATTATTCCACATGTACCAGCAGCAAACATGAGACACCTCATCCCACTATCAGTTTCCTCTAGTTGAGGATTCTGAGAGCTGGCTCCGGTGCCAGGTTTAACACCCTGCGAGCAAAGATCCAGCCCCGGCATGCCAATCCCCCACCACCAGCATGAGGCGCAGATGAATCAACTCAAAACTAGACTGAAACGGCTTTGTCTCAGAGCTCGTCCTCCAGGCATTTTCCTCCACGATTCGTGTGAGAATTTACGATGGAGGTTGGTGGGGGGGGGAGACTAACACAGGTTAAGAATGTCTCCTTCGCGATGGCACGCCCGCATCTCACCAAGAGGCCACACGCTGGAATCTTAAACGCCTGGAAAGGACAAAATTTTACTAATTCATTCTTTTCAAGAGTACAAGGCCCTTGATTCACCACAGAAAGAGCATCAAATGGTAAAAAGAATGTTAACAGAGTGCAGAGAGAGTCAATCTAGGCACTCATTTTCATCTCTTTGCATTGGAATCCAGTGTGTGGGTTGACTGAATGAACAGTTCATTTGTACTGTAACTTTATCAACAGTAAAACATATTCATATATACGCTCATGCGTATTACTAATAACTATTACTTACAACAAGAACAACCTGTAAGAAAGGCCATATGTTTAAGCATCCATGGACATAGGAACCAATATGCGGCTCTCAAATTTCAGTAAAGCTTATTTTGTCCCAAATTGTTTGGTTCTATTTGTTGGACGGATGTTACATTTCAGATACCAATATCTGACGACCTGTAACAAAACCATCTTGGTTTTCAAGAATGATTAAATGACCACAGCGCAGTGTCACAACAGTGTTCATCTTCTTAGCCTAAAGCAAAAATTAAGCTGTTTACTCTTAAACTGGTGCTGTAACCAAATCACAGCATACACTTCACACACATATCAGACTAATCACGTTCAGTTAAATATTCAAGTTAAGTATTTTAGTTATGACTACATTAATATTACTGCCCAACCACATGCGAGCCCCCAATCACTCTTACACACTCGCATCATTTATCTTTAATATGGTACCATCCAATTTGTTGCTATTTAGTGAAACATTCTCCTTGCATAGCACATTTGGAATTTAAACCATGAAAACCCATTCCTGCTACTTAAAATAAAATAAAAAAAGCTACCAACTAATAAATTGAATTGCTATGCAACTATTTTGAGATTTATATATATGACATCTCAAAATATTATTGTATTATTATATATATATATATATATATATATATATATATATATATATATATATATATATATATATATATATATATATATATATATATATATATAAAATAAAGGTATTTTCACCAGTAAGAACACCAGACATCATTAGAAAAGATGTAAATAAAATTTCTCCTGGACGCCCCAGACATCTTGATTTAGTTTAATGAAGTACTGAGGAGTCAAAGCAGTTATTGGATTAGAACTAAACCGTATAGTATAAATAATATTGGGTTGAAGAAATAAACACACTGTATTAATAAAATGTATGTAAAAGCACACTACTTACTATATTAATGCTATTTGAATATTAAAACAAATAAAGTGTTTTGAGCAAATAAAAGCTTACGGCCTAGATTTTTTAAATATAATAATGTCCCCAAGTGGGTGGCTATATATATGTATAGCAAATATATATATATATATATATATATATATATATATATATATATATATATATATATATATATATATATATATATGTGTGTGTGTGTGTGTGTGTGTGTGTGTGTATCAAACTTATTGCAAATAATTGAAAAAAGTGTCTTCCTTTATCTCTCCATATGAATCCCACCTTGAATGAGTTAGTCTCTCTCTCTCTCTCTATCCTAACATTCATATGAATGTCTAAGAAGCTGCGGGCTTGTGTGGGGTGGGAGTAAAACCAGGACCCTCCAAGCCATCTTGGTTCCCTCAACAATAAACTGTGAGGGGGAATCTGAGGGAATAAAATGCTCCCCTTTCTCCTCGCTCTCTCCCACAATGGGCCAACCGTGAAAATCGCCAGTTGTGGTTAAAGAAGGGGAGAAGGACACTGCAGGGTCCTTTCGGGGTTTCTGAGGGCCTCTAACTTGGCGCCAAAAGTTTATAGACACACTTGCTTGCCGAGTTAGTTCTTCAGAGAGAAAAGCAACAGAAACGGCTGATGAACACTAAGCTATGATCTCTGGTTTACCAAAAAAATGTTGTTTGTTTTTTTTAAAAGGTCCTAGAGCCTGTTCCTCAGCGATTTGGGGTTTAATCACCGTGTCAGTTTCAGCTTTCTTATGCAAAGGAGCTGTCTTTTGAAGGCGGATCTGTTTTGGCAGGTTAGCTCGGGACGCTAGCAGGCACGGTCTGTCTCTTTTTTCCACACCCGTATTCCGACAAGCCCCGCCTCGACGTGCACGGGTTGTTAGAACGCGGGGAGGCTGCTAGGCCAATCGTGGCGCAGGATGCGGTGGCTTGTGTCCAATCCCAACGCAGGAAGGCGGGCGTTAAGGGAACGAGCCTATCGCGGCGCAGGACGCGAACGCTAGAAGCCAATCCCAACGGAGATGGGCGGGGTTCGTCGGAATACTGGTGGGAGAAAAAAAATAACGCCGCACAGCTCTGAAGAACTCAGTCCCAAAGTCTCCGCGAATCAGTCAGAGTGAGAAAGTACTTGGACTTACGGTTCGCGAAGGGATGACGGCTTGTGTCCGCGCTTTCTGGAGAGAAGCAGACAGCTCGTAGTGTTTGCGAAGTGACCGCAGCGTGAAAAGTAACGTTAGCTTTACTTTTATTTTAAAAGGATGAACGAACTGCCTCGCAGGAACGAAGCGCGTTCACGTTTCAAGACGCCGTGGAGATCTGGATGTTGACGGGTGCGCGAATTTCGTGGACGGGCTTTTTTCCCCTCATGAGCTGGATTCCTGGAAATGTTTGGATTTCTATTTTTCATATGAAAGATGCTGTGACATCTTCCGCGCCAAGGAGTAACTTAAGCTCTTAACTCAAGGAATTTCTGGGACTACACTTTGCTACAAGTGAGTTGACCTGTTTTCAACTTGAGTGAGTAAAATCTGCAGTTCACCAAACCTGTCCTGCAGCCGAACAGTTCCGAAACAAATATGTTCTATTCAAATATCTGTATTTGAAAGTCAAAAGACTGTTGCCTTGTTTATCCCTCCATTACTGTGCTACATGAGTTAACCCGGGGGGGTTAGAAATGATGATCCCCTCCGCTTTCCAACGGAGTGGCCTGAGCTTTCTTCTGCTTTGTGTGTCCGGGCTGAGTTCTGCCATCAGCTCCATTGACCCGGACCGGCCGGGAGAAGGCAGATGCCAGGAAATCGCCATCCCTCTCTGCAAGGACATTGGCTACAACCTGACAGTCATGCCCAACTTGATGGGGCACGAAGATCAGGGAGAGGCGGCCATAAAGCTTCACGAGTTTGCTCCGCTCATTGAGTTCGGCTGCCACAGCCACCTCAGGTTTTTCCTGTGCTCGCTCTACGCCCCCATGTGCACAGAGCAGGTGTCCACACCCATCCCGGCCTGCCGGGTGATGTGCGAGCAGGCCAGGCAGAAGTGCTCCCCTATTATGGAACAGTTCAACTTCCACTGGCCAGACTCGCTGGACTGCTCCAGGCTGCCCAATAAGAACGACCCTAACTTCCTGTGCATGGAGGCCCCCAACAACGGGAGCGACGACCCGGCCAAAGGGTCTCACACCCAGCCTCCGGACTCTCGCCCTCCTCGCCCTGGGAACAGCCAGGAGCTCCCCGTTAAGGAGAGGATGGGTAAGGACACTTGTGGAAACCCAGGGAAGTTCCACTACGTGCAGAAGAGCGAGTCCTGCGCCCCAAAGTGTTACCCCAAAGTGGACGTGTACTGGAGCCAGGCGGACAAGCGCTTCTCGCTCGTGTGGATGGCCATCTGGTCTATCCTTTGCTTCGTCTCCAGCGCCTTCACCGTCCTGACCTTCCTCATCGACCCACAGCGCTTCAAGTATCCCGAGCGGCCCATCATCTTCCTCTCCATGTCCTACTGCGTCTACTCCGTGGGCTACCTCATCCGGCTCTTCGTCGGAGCCGAAAACGTGGCCTGTGACCGCGACACCGGCGTCCAGTACATCATCCAGGAGGGCCTGGAGAGCACGGGGTGCACTATAGTCTTCCTTATCCTCTACT
Source organism: Megaleporinus macrocephalus (assembly GCA_021613375.1). Lineage (NCBI taxonomy): Eukaryota > Metazoa > Chordata > Actinopteri > Characiformes > Anostomidae > Megaleporinus > Megaleporinus macrocephalus. Next base: position 6,952,427 of record CM038710.1, on the reverse strand, counting down.
ACTTCGGCATGGCCAGCTCCCTCTGGTGGGTGATCCTGACCCTCACCTGGTTCCTCGCCGCCGGGAAGAAGTGGGGCCACGAGGCCATCGAAGCCAACAGCAGCTATTTCCACCTGGCTGCTTGGGCCATCCCAGCCATCAAGACCATCCTCATCCTGGTCATGAGGAAGGTGGCCGGGGACGAGCTAACGGGCGTCTGCTACGTCGGAAGCATGGACGTCAAGGCCTTGACGGGGTTCGTCCTGATCCCGCTGTCCTGCTACCTCATCATCGGCACGTCCTTCCTGCTCTCCGGCTTCGTGGCTCTTTTCCACATCCGCAAGGTGATGAAGACCGAGGGCGAGAACACGGACAAGCTGGAGAAGCTGATGGTGCGCATCGGCGTGTTCTCCGTCCTCTACACCGTGCCCGCAACGTGCGTCATCGCGTGCTACTTCTACGAGCGCCTCAACATGGACTACTGGAAGGTGCTGGCCAGCGAGCAGCGCTGCTTGGAAGGGGGCGCCGGAGAAGAATGCACCATGAAGAACTCCATCCCTGCTGTGGAGATCTTCATGGTGAAGATCTTCATGCTGCTGGTGGTGGGCATCACAAGCGGCATGTGGATCTGGACCTCCAAGACCCTGCAGTCCTGGCAGAACGTCTTCAGCCGCAAGCTGAGGAAGAGGACGAGGAGGAAGGCCGCGTGCGTGTTCACGGGCAGCGGGCCCTACCTGAAGCCACATCCCGCTCTGAAAGGCCACAAGACTAAATATGAACCCGCTGGAGCTCCTGCTACATGCGTATAAGACACTGTGTGGAGCAACTCCAAAGAGTTCTGCTTACTTTGAGAAGCCGTTTGTGTTTGAGGTTGCAGGACTAGTCCACCGAGTTCAGATTTATTTTATGCAAAGCCCAGTTGTTCTGAAAGGACAACAACAACAACAACAACAAACACAACCAGGCTGCAGTGTCCTGAGATGCGAGACTTCTGTTTAGAGTTCCTTATAATGATGTGTGCAAGTACCGCAGCTCAGCCACTGTTTAGTCTGATGCTCCTTCTGGTACTACTTATCCACTTACGGAACTCTGCCGAGTTTGAAAAGGGTTCGTGTTGTTGTTGTTGTTGTTGTTTTTTTTGTTTTTTTTTACTCAAAAGCAAAGAAAAACGGGAGCAAGTCCCGCTTTGCGTCACTGGGAATGCCTGTATCATGTGCAATAGTTGTTTCCCTCAGTGACGGAGAGAAAAAAGACCCTTAGTACTGTAGGGGCTGATTAAAAGACACTAAAAGGACTCCGCAGACAATGGGCGTGAATGAGCCGGAGGGGGGGCGGCACTCCTCGGCTGCGTGTCACTGTGGCTTTTCTATGGAAATGAAGGCCGTGTCATACACTGCTGCATTGACATTGGAGAGCAGCTGTTGGCTGAGGCTTCAGCCAGAGAATGAACTGGCCATTGTGAAAGCCCTCCATGGCGTAAAAGCAAATCTACAAGCACTAAATATTGCCGAAAAAGACAGAGGCCTTTTGATGGGGCGTTTTGTACAGCGGCTTCTTAGCCCCCCTCCCGCTTTGTTTTGTTATGCTGAGCTCTTTTTTTTTCTTTTGTAGCACAAAGATACCTTTGTGTATATTTCTAAAAAAAAAAAAGTTCATATTTTGTAAGAGTAAATAAAAACCTAGTTTAAAAATGTTTGGAAAATACAGCCGTACACCACGGTGGCGTTTTATTCTTCGCGTCCGGCGCGGGTCAGTCTGTGCTATTTCAGATAAACGAATTTGGGGATGTTTGATGGTCTAACGGAGAAACTTTGCAGTGCCTCTTACGTACAATTCAGCTTTAATTCATTAATTCATTAAACTAAATGATTCAGTGCTCAGAACACTCAGTAAACCTCATCCCAGTCTTAACGCTGCTGACATGCAACATATAGTCTGTTTTAACGGATGGTTCTTTCTTTATAGGGAGTAAACATTCTGTATAATAAAATCATTAAGGTAAACAAAGTAAGAAATGAGAAATCACAGTGGTGGTGAATGGAACCAGCCGTCTGAAGCACTTGATGCCCGTAAAAGCTCCCTCCCAGAAAGCTGTTGCATAAAATGGTTATAAATACTTAACCGCGCCTGAAAGATTGCTTTAGTTTTGATGCTGAGACATTGTTTTACTCAAATTTGATCAGATTTTTTAAATATGTTTATGCCAAAGAGGCTCATTCATTCATATATATATATATATATATATATATATATATATATATATATATATATATATATATAGTATTTGTTGATTGTTGATTTCTGTTCATCTACATTCTGTGTACGTTTCATAATGAATGGACCAATAGAAACACTCCAAACCAGCTTGGAGTAAAACCTCATTACATTAACTTGCACTGAAAGTTGAGAACGTTTTCGGGCTCTCTTGTAAAGTTACTATTTTGGAGATATTTCTCTTTGGACAGCGACGATATACAAATATATTTAAAGAAAATGTGTTATATCTAAATTCCTGTTTACAGTTTTTGATATTAAATCATTTTTATTTATTTTAAAATTACATCCACATCAGTTGTGCGGCAAAGTAGGATTGGGCGATACGGCACAAATATAATATTGCCATACTTCAGGTTTTTTTTATGAGGCATAATACTTATTAATATACCACAATATGTATTTTGTTGACATGTGATCAGCTGGAACAGGGAGCAAGACTTTGAATACAACTGTTTCTATTCATACTGTGTCACACAGAGTCTAATTGAATGGGACTAATTTTGCAGTTGCAGTTGGTTCTACAGGTACTGACTGTATACACGGTATATTCAGATTGTATTGTGACATCATTTATCATGATAACTATATTTATTGAGTCGTAGGGCAAAGTATTAGATAACGAACACGTGATTTAACATGTTTTCCGTCATCAGTATTACATATAAAGCACATGTGGGTTCACTGGTGGTTATTGTAGGCATTGTGACCTCTGGCTCCCATCTCACATGATCTCGATCTCATGCTAAACCACTCTAAACAAATGACTTTGTTAAGCTTTTTTAGAGTTCCACAAGTTTCTATACCACCTGTGCATGCAGGCTCAGGAGCGTTCACGTTTCCATGTGTACAAGGAATGGTCAAAAAGAAGTGTGACTGAGATGTTCAGCCATTTGATCGCCCGCTTTAGATTCACATCTCTCCTCAGTGGAGCGTAAAACTCCGCCGACGTAGGAGATGAGACAGGAATCCAAGCAGACTCCAGGCATGTGATGGGAGGGCATGATGGGCTCACACAGCGGAAAGCTCGGGGCCCAGCATGCTCCCGGCTGCTGACCTGCGATCAAACCCCAAGGCCTAAACCAGGATCACAATCACAGAACTGAGAGTAAGACCTGCTTCTAGATCAGCCTCACCTCTTCCGTGCTCACACTACCCCCTTATTTAGCGCAGGCTGGAGGAGATAACTAGTGCAAACCCCCTTCTTCTCCCCCCTAAAAAAGAAAAGAAAAGTTTGATGGCATCAAAGAAATTATGAACAAAGCTATATTTTTAGACCTTTTTTCCCCTTTGTTTCAAACCCAGGCATTTTTTTGAAATGCCTAGCTTTCATATTTTACTCCTATTAAAATTAATCTATTCACTTCCATGTTCCATTTATAAACAATACGGAAGCCAAAGCTTTAAAGTTTGTTTTGGTCTCCAGGTTTTTTCTTTTTTTTTCTTTTTTTTTTTCCTGCGGTTTATAATTGCAACATCAAATCGGGTCAGTTTTGAAGTGTAGCCTTTGATTTCGATGATGCGGTTTCACCGTCGCAGGACGGAGCTTTGAAAGTGTATCAGCGTCACGCTCCGATATAAATAAAAAAAAGAGGTGAAAACGATTCCGGTGTGATCCGGTGGCCAGGACGAGCCGGTATTTGGGCTTTTATATCCTCAGTCTTTGAAGAGCCTTGTACAGTAGGACGGTGGCGTGAAACGCAGCGGAACTTCGGACGTGGACGGCCGTTTGTGACTCTTGACACCCAAAGACTGCGTCCGTTCGAGTTCTGCTTTCAAGTTAAAGCTTTTGAGGTTCGCCAAAGTTTACAGAAGTGGCATTCACGCATTCTCATGCAAGAGTTCAGTTAGGATTATGTAAGTTTATGTAAGTAAAGCAAAAAAAAAAAAAACATTGCACAACTTCAAAAGCTTCTATGAAGCTTCGGCCTGTTGCGGCGGAGTGTGATATTCAAAGCACATCGTTTTTTCTTTGCTTTCTTGCATCCTCCGTACGCCCCCCCACCCCCCACCGCTGTCCAGCCTGGCTATAAAAGGCCGTTCTGATGGTATTATGCATGTCATAATCCTGACTTGACCTGAGAAGTTATAAGAATGGCAGTTTTTAAGGAGGCAAATCCAGGATACATGCACAAGTGGCTGGCTGGCTTTTATAGGGTGCTGAATTGTGTTTCTATTTCATGAGCCTCAGCATATATATATATATATATATATATATATATATATACACACACACACAAGTGGGGCTGACTTCCGGCCTCCATGGCTCACAAAGAAAGCCCAAACTGGCAGCACCATACCAGCAAGTGTGTGCATATGTGTATGAGTCCAATGAAAGGACAGAGTATCTCCAAAATTGCAACTTTACAGGAGAGACCAAAAACCTACTTTACTTTTAGTGCAAGTCAATGGAACCAGAATGTTTTCCAAGCCATTTTGGAGCACTTCTATTGGTTATTATGAAATTTTCACACAATGTGAACGACCATTGGCGTGTTTAAATGATGTAGAAAACTCAAAACCAACAAAAAGTTGGACCGTGGCAGTGACGATATATTAAGTTTTAAATAGCAAAAATAAAGATTGTTGTGCTGTGTGTACTGGATATCGCTGGATGCTCTGAAGTACAAATCCATTAGGGAGCCAACATACAAGCTGACAGTGCTGTGCATTGAACTGACATGATGCGACTGTCAGCGTCATCAAAATACCCCAGCACTCTTGTTCAGATGTGGTAGTTTGGTTACTGCTACTGTTTAAATAGCTGCAGTGCAGACAGCATTAGACTTCCTTCCATGCAGCATCACTTCAGCTTGCATGTTATATGGTTTGACTGGTAAACAACCGTGTAAATCATTGCGCCACCAGGGAGAAAAATGTACACAGGACAAAACACATCTGGTCTGGAACACTTTTGCTTACCACAGGGTGTGACGGCAGGGATTTTCAAAAATGCCACTCATTTTTTCTCACATGGGAAAACTGTTAAGACTTTCCTAATACAGGCATGAGCACATGACTGAATATGGCTATGGTGAAGGGTGCCCTTTTAAATCATAGGCCCAGGTTCAAAGTTTAGGCATAGTTTGTTGCTCTTTACATTGTGTATAAACTTCATGATGAACAAACCACAAGAAATGTCTGAAAAGTACTTGGAAAGACGTCTGGTTCCATTGACTTACATTAAAAGTAAAGTATGGTGGTATAAAGGTTCTAAATGTATTTTGATCCACATTTTAGAGCTGGTGTAGGCATTTTAACCTACTTCCATAACTCTGGAGTTTGGAGGCTGGAGGTAAGGGAACCAGCCTAGTGCCTAGAAGACTGCTGGTTTGATCATATGGACTGACAGGACACGACTGAAGTGCCTTTGAGCAAGACACCTGCCCCCTGACTGCTGTGAAGAGGACTGCCCACTACTTGGGACAAGTGTGCTCACTGCCCCCTAGTGTTAATGTCCATTAGTGTGTGTGCATGTGGGAGTTTCACTGCACGGATGGGTTACATACAAAGGTGAATTGATGCTATTTGCAAACACAAGTGGCACATAAGTTTAAACTCTAAATTCTACAAACGTCTGGTTCTTTATGGAATCTTTTAGGCGCATTTATAAACAAATAACCAAACAGGTTTGATGTGTGGTAATACACTGATTGTATATTTGGTTGTGTGTGTGGTGTGTGGTGAAATAGCACTCAGGGCTATGTTGCAGGGGGGCCTGGTTATTCAAATTATATACCTGTGACTTGTATCTCACCAGCTTCCATCAAATCATAGATACCATCTGTTTATCTCCATGTTATCTATTTATTTTATGCTGCCCATCTCTTGTAACCCCTTTAAAGACCCTTCACAACCGGAAACACTGTATATTTATTATTTAACTATTTTAAATATTTAAATTGTCCCCTTCAGGTTACCCAGAAACGTTCTGGTGATTATCAACATCAACATTAAGGTTTAGGATTTAGGGTTTGCCTTGAGGTTAGGGGTTAGATTTAGGTTTAGACTTAACACAGTTATTTACAATCAACTTGAAGTTCAGTTGCATTTAATGGACATTTAGTTTAATGTTTGTTTAAGATACACTGAGCATCTACAGACCATCTAAATACTTTTTTACCTTCTTAAACTATCAAATTGATTCCATTGTAGTGATATTTGTCAAACAAAAACATTTAGTTTACAGTGAAATTTTTCTATTTGTATATAAATAAATTTGTGGCTATATTAATAATTATAGACGTTGTGACTCCTGGTTCCATTCGCCACCACTGTAAAGACATTAAAGTCTGTAAGCTTGTCTACAGTGAACCATTTTAAACCAAACCACTCAGAATGACTCTGTTTGTATCCCAACTGCTGCATTATAGGGAATTTTTTAGATGCTTGAGAGATAACAGTAGTGAGCATAGAGGTTGGGATGAAGCTTAAAGCTTAAAGGGTTAAAACCTCATTGCCGTAACCTGTTAACACCAGTTTAGCAAGCATTTAATCTCTGCGGATGACAAACACGCGCAGGCATTTTAAGCATCTTTTGATGGCAGAGATGATTTGGTGCTTGGTGCTGAGAGTTTATCTGCATGTTGACGTTAATCTCTTAAATAGCTCATCATTTATGCAGCTGAAACATTAATATGGCTTCCATGTTTCTTTTTCCCTTTTATTCCTCCCCCTCTCCTATCCTCTCTTCTCCTCTCCTCTCTCCCCCCACCACCCCTTTTTTTCTGCAAACCCTTCCAGATCATTTGTGTAACCCCCTCTCAAAGCACATATTTACTCATAATGAATAACAGCTTTGAAGATGAAAGATAAAACATCTGTCCGCCCCCTAATAGCGATCATCTCTACATTTAGGAGGACGTTAGCAACAAAACGGTCCTTAATGTTGGACTGGGGAAAAAAAAATCATCTTGGGCTTAATCTGCTTTTTCTCATGGTCCTTGTAATCTTTCGCCTGACCTCAAAGCACATGTTGATAATCTCCCAAGCATAACAAAAAGAAAGCGTGATGTGCATCATATCTTTCGGTGGCAGTCTCGTTGCTAGCCAGCACAAACATTTAGATGAAATTCCACTTATTCCTCCTGGGTCATTAAGAGATTAAGGCTTGTTTTGAAGTTTTTTCAGTCCTCAAGCTGCTCACTTTAGGTGTCAAAAGCAAACTGATGTGTGTGTGTGGGGGTGTGCTAGGTTTAAGCCACATTGTAAGGACCAAAACCTGGTCATATACTCAGTTTGTAGGGATCTTTTGTCCATTTGGGGACGACAAGCTGGTCCCCGCAATGTAAGGAGTTCAGTTTTAAGGTCAGGGTAAGGTTAAGGTTAGGGTCAGGTTAACAAAGGGTTAAAGGTTTGGGTCAATCTCCAGAAAATGAATGACCACATGATTCACAGAAATAAACGAATGTGTTTTTGAACATTTTTGGGATGAAAATATTCTGATTTTATAGGAAAACTGAGGTTACTGAGGTTAGGACTAATGTTAGGATTAAGCGTAGATATATAGATACTCTGTATATAATAGAAATGGGAATGTTATTATTACATATAGGGATCAACAACTTACTAAGTTACACATTACTAAGTCAATAGGACTAGAATTTCTTTTAAGTGACTTTGGAGCATTTCTATTGGTCCATTCATCATGAAATTTCCACACAATGTAAGCAGCAGCTTCTGTGATGTAGAAAAATAAAAAATATATGTTATATATGATATCTTCACTGTCCAATCTCCATTTTTGTCGATTTTGAGTTTTCAACATCATTTTAACACGCCAATGGTCGTTTACATTGTTTAAAAAAATTAATGATGAATGAAGCAATAGAGGTGCTTTAAAATAGCTTGGAAAAACCTCTGGTTCCATTGACTTACACTAAAAGTAAAGTATATTTTTTGGTCTCTCCTGTAAAGTTGAAATTTTGAAGATACTTGTTTTTCATTGGAAAGCGACGATATGTAGTCCATTACATGTTGGTATTTATATGTATATAATACATACAAGGCATATTCTTACCACTGATGTTGGGACAAAATGTTTGTAAAATAAATAATTCTTGTAAATGACATTTAGTTAAAATTTCAAGATAATTAGGCTAATAGAAATATTCCAAAAATGCTCCCGTTTTAAGTAAGGAATGTTTTTTTTCCTTCTTCTGTAAATTTACCATTATTGAGATACACTGTTTGTACATCAATACATGTGACATGCTAACATACTAATTTTATTATAACATATATGTACATATATAGTCACATACAAATGTTTAAACATCTATGATCCCTTTATTTACTTTTTAAAATACAATAGAGGGTTAACATTTACAGCAGTAACAAGTGCAGCACCTAATTTATACACTTATTTTATTTTGCTTTAAATACTTTGGTGCATTAAATGTATTTAACATTTAAATTGCATTTAACTGCTAGTTGAGCTTGTAAGAAAAATAGCTCATAGCTCACTTGTAATGTCAGTCAATGGAACCAGACTTAGTTTCCAAGTCATTTTGGACTATTGATTTTTCCCATTCATGATTCCATTAAAAAACAAAGTAAAATAAAAAAAGTGCTTCAAATTTTGTGAAATTGAAAAACAACAAAACATATACAAAATGTACATGAGACATATTTCTATTACATATTATTACTGCCAGTTTCACTGTGTGAAAATTTTATGATAATATATAAATATAAAAATAACTTCTGTCAGATTTACTTACAAATAGATTCTCCTGCTATGTGGTTTTTTTTGGACAGCGACAGTATATATGTTACATATAGGACATATTATTGTTTCATACAGATATATCTCAATATTTAATGATAAGCAGACTAACAAAAATGTCCCAAACTTTAGCGTACGATTCAATTTAGAACATTTCTACATCAACATTTAATATCTATAGGCTGCATGTAAGACCATACGGCCTGATAAGGTACAAAAACCTGCATGTATGGGAACAGGTGTGTTAAAACAGGTCTGATCACACCGGAGCTACAGGATGAAATATGTGTTTAGTTCTTTGCCTTGAGGGCATTCAAGTCTCTACAACATCCCTATACTGCTACGGCTTAGCGCTCAAATCAGAAAGACCTTGTTTCCCTCTCCCTCTTACTCACGTACAAACACACACACACACACACACACACACACACACACACACACACACACAGACAGAGCAGGAATAAAACATGCTAACGTAACTAATAAGGAATATAAGCTGCTATCATGAAGCCATCTGCGTAATGCTAACTTTCTTCTGTTGGTTTTCATTCACTGTTAGCAACATTAGCACTGTTTGACTGAACCCTCCCTCAAGGCCACCTGGGTCTATAGGCGTGTAACTGTAAATATAGCAGAGCGCTCCTCTTTTCAGCACTCCTTACTCTTTTCTTTCTTCAGTCCTTCTATTTTCTCCTTTCTGAAGTCACACGACACGTTGGGGGGAAGGTATCAGGTAATGAGGTGCAAGATAATTCTTAAATGGGGAAAACACTGCCCTCTGAGATGGACGCATAGGCCCACTCCATTTGTAAGTACTCAGTACAAGTGTTTTTGTGTGTGGAAGTGGTTCTGGTGTGCCAAATCAAACATCCTCATAGGCCAACTTTGGCCCGCAGCCCTGCTACAGGCTAATTCCCTAGCTAGCAATTAGTTGCAGTTGACCGTGGTGAAGAAAATAAGGTTCAGTACTCCGGAAAAGTGGCACGAACACCACAATCTCTAACTGCTCGCCCTAAAAACATCTGCTCTTAGTGCTGTAAAAATCGGAACACCGGTTAATTAGCCTTTGGCTCGCTGTGCTATCGGCTCCTTTTCATTTTCCACTCCACCTTAATTATCAGATGCTTTACAGAAGTAACAAAATAAATAATAAGCAATAAATAAAACCACACACAACTCACACACCAGTCCCCAGTTCACACAGCTAGCCAGGGGATCCCCAAACCACAGTATAGGGTCTCTTAACTAGCACAGAAAGAGTTCTTAGCTGTGAGGAAAAACATCACACCTATGGTACATCACACAGGCAGCCAGTTTGTTAAGCCTTGAAGACCAGAAATGTCCTTAGTTAAGTGTTTATGTTTTCATGCTGCTGAACACCACCCGTCCAGGCAGCCTCATATCTGCAATGCTACACCACCCAAAGCGGCCAGCCCACGTAGCTGCGATGTACCGCCAACGAGGCAGCCGACCCAAAAGGCCTCACAGCTGCAGCATAGCCCCGCAGCCAAACACCAAGCAGCCTCATATCTGCAATGCTAAACCACCCAAGCAGTCAGCCCAGGTAGCCACACAGCTGCGATGTAGCGTCACTGAGGCAGCCAGCCCTAAAGGCCTCATAGCTGTGCTCATGGTGCTGCTCATACATGCTGAACACCACCAGTCCAAACAGCCTCCTAACTGCAATGCAGCATCACCCAGGAGGCCAATTCAGGTAGCTACGTAGTAGTGCTGTAGCATTGCTGAGGCAGCCAGCCCAAAAGGCCTCATAACTGTTATGTAGCGTTGCTTACGCATGCAGCCAAACACCACCAGTCCTGGCAGCGCCATAGCTGCAATACACATCATTCAAATACACATCTGCTATTTTGGTGGATCGTCATCCAGCAGCAACCATCAAAACATACACGCAAATAATACAAAACAAACAAAAAAGCTGTAAATCAACTGCTTACAATAGAGCACAACACACCGCGCCAAGGGCGTAGAATTAGCATGGACTGACCTGACGCGTCCCCACCAATATCCATCGATTATTGAATTGTCCCCACCAATAATTTTAACCCCACCAAAAAAAAAACTGATCTGTCAACGTCTCGTTAACCTAGAGGTGCAGAAAGGGTTCAATTACGTTCTCTACTCAAGTCCTACCTCCTGGTAACATATATGGCCAGTGTGATTGGCTGTGCCTCTCCCTGCGGTCACGTGAGACTCTGTAGCCATGTTTGGTTGTTAGCAGCGGCAAAACTGGAAGGAGAACTTTCCAGTCATGTGTGAGACTCACTGTGCAAGACTCCAGTACAGCGTGGGAGACGCATGGGTGTCTAAAGCGTGTAAGGATGGCAGCAAACCAGAAGGAGGTGGACACAAGGAGCTATTTTTCAAACAAACGTGTAAGTCACTTAAAGTCTAGTTTGCTAATGAAATGAGTCCATCATAATAACTTGAACGGCGGTGCTAGGCTTTGGGCACAGCATACAGCAGGCTGGCATTGTCTGTAGCTATGAATAACATGGTTTGGAAATTAAACCAAGATCTAAACTACTTCTTTGTCAGTCATTCATTCATGAATTAAATTATGAATTGTTATTCAGAATATCGTTTATCACAAAGCAAACCGAGAATGTAAATAAGGAGCTAGTAAATAAGAAGCCGTCTTCAGATTCGTCAGCCGTATGCCATCAGGTTTAACGTTAGCCAGTTAAATGTGAGGTTTAAATTGTGAGTTGCAGTGCCGGACCGTGGCTATCAAGACTAGGCCTTCAGTTCAGAACATAAATGTCAAATTTAATTTGTTTAAACTTGTTTATTCTTATTTGGCTCACATGTCCAAAAACTGTTCTGGGCCATTTTGGCATATATATATGTTAGTATGTTAGTATGTTAAAGTTCTTGCCACCCGGTCAAAGTAATCACTGGCATTCCAAAGTAGTATGTGGTTGGGATGTGCCATATCGTATCGTACACAATAATAACGCCAACAGATTTTATCTGTCCAGTATCATTCACTTTACTTCAGTCCTGGATATATGGAGATATTTGAAGTGCATTATTTAGTATCGTGACATTCTGGATCATTGACTTCTGTTACAATCTGATGAAAATTCTTGTATTTTTTTAATATCTCAGTTAGGGGTGTGCCATATCATATCGTACACAATAATAAAATTTATTTTTTATTTTGTTGCAGTAGTGTATTCTTGAAATATTTTTTTCTAATTCAATGTTTTGTCATATTGGCAAGATTATCGTTATCGCAAAAATACCATGAAATATTGTGATATTATTGTAGGGCCATATCGCCCACCCCTAGTATGTGGGCCAGATTAATTTAGAAACTGATACGTGAACATATTCTACATATATCTCAGGTGAGGAAACGCTGTCTCCCTCAAACTCCACCTGAACTCTTCCAAACCACCTGCGACAAACACCAGTGTGAGTCAGTGCACCTCCAAACACACCTCTGAGTCAGGGTGATGAAAAGCACGTCCGGTTACACTCTTTAACAGACACTCTGTAAAACAGGTGCTGAGCTATAAAGTGCAGATGAAAGATTGAGCCGTTCATGGGTGAGACGTTTGGCAACAATCATAATAAACTGTTAAAACCATTATTAAATATTTAAAGCACATGTGTTAAATGCTTATAACATGAAATACAGTCACTATAACCGGACAGATTTCAAATATAACTAGTATATGTGGAGATATTATGTATAATATGTGGAGATTTCAGAACGTACAGCTACAGATGTGTGTAAAATGGCTAAGAAAGCTTTCTCCTGCGCTATTTCTTCTCGGGGATGACTCCATTATTAATCTGTGTGTATTTCAAAGGAAAATAATAATGGCAGCTGTTACAGCAGCCATAAAATCGATATTGAAATTTCGTATGGAGGAGAATATTTTTTTAGAACACACTTTTTTATATGTTTTTCTTGACATTCTTGTGCTGGAGGGGGCCACTGCCAGATTACATTGTGCTAAAGTTGCTACAATCCGACACTGGCGGATATGTGTGTGTGAATGCAGGAATGTAGATATGTATGTACAAGTGCTGTTATGTAAATGGATATGTAGGTGTATGTATGTATGTATATATACATATGGTGAACTGTGAACAACCAAACACATTTCACACACCCCTTTCAACAAGAGAGTAAAACCTATATATATATATATAGGTTTTACTCTCTTGTTGAAAGGGGTGTGTGAAATGTGTTTGGTTGTTCACAGTTCACCAATAGACAAAGATAACAAAAAAATAATAAAGAAATAATAAAAATATATACAAAATATACACAAAATATACAAAGTATAATAAGTTGAAGTAAATAAAATTATTTTTATATAGTTAAAAACATACAAAATAAAATAAAAATACAAAATACTCTGTTGTATTTATGTTTACGAAATTTCAAGATAAGTAAAAAACAACAATAAAAATATATTAACAAATAAAATAACTAAGAAAGCTGTAGAGCATCAAAAAATAAGTTCTAAAACAAATGCTTCACATTTTAACAGTGGTGATCTAATCAAACATTATATCCAAAACTGTTACTAACCATTTTGGAATGTACTCTTCAAATATAAAGAGCATGGCATGTACACCAATCAGCCATAACATCATTGTCCATTATCCATTTTATCAGCTCCACACTGACTATATAGAGGCACTCATTTACAGACTGTAGTCCATCTGATTCTCTGTATACTTTGTTACCCTGTTTTTCAATGATTAGGACCCCCACAGGACCACTACAGAGCAGGTACTATTAGGGAGGTGGATCATTCTCAGCACTGCAGTGACACTGACGTGGTGGTGGTGTGTTAGTGTGTGGTGTGCTGCTGCTGGAGGTTTTACACACTGTATGACTGCTGGACTGAGAATCGTCCACCAACCAAAACTATCCAGACAGCAGTGTCCTGTGGGCGGCGTCCTGTGTCCACTGATGAAGAACTAGAGGAACTCAAACTGTGCAGCAGCAGATGAGCTACTGTCTCTGACTTTACATCTACAAGGTGGACCAGCAAGTAGTAGGAGACAGTAAGTGGATGCAGTGTATAAACACGCCAGCAGCAATGCTGTGTCTGATCCACTCACGCCAGCACAACACACACTAACACACCACCACCACGTCAGTGTCACTGCAGTGCTGAGAATGATCCACCACCCATATAATACCTGCTCTGTGGTGGTCCTGTGGAGGTCCTGATCATTAAAGAACAGAGCAATAAAGTATACAGAGAATCAGATGAACTACAGTCTGTAAGTGTAGCTCCTGTATGGTCAGTGGAGCTGATAAAATGGACTGTTATGGCTTTTTGTTATGTTTATAAATATAGAAAATAAGTACTGCAGGTCATGCATGTATGAATTCACGTACACCTTGCCCCCCAAAATGAAGTTTCTACCAGCTAACAGGGCAATGCATCTCATCACAGTCTAAAGAAAAACAAGTCTCTCCAAAATAGTAACTTTACAGGAGAGTACAAAACATTCTGAACTTTCAGTGTAGATAAATGTAAAGAGGTTTCATTCTAAGCAGCTTTGGGGCATTTCTATTGGTCCATTCATCAAAGATTTTTACACAAAGTAAAGGTCAGTCGATGTGTTGTAATATACTATGTGATATAGTATGTGACACAGTAATTTGGTGGGGGGTTGTTCTTTAGATTTCTTGAAAGGTTTGATAGAATGTAAAACGTGTAAATAGTTGACATTAACATAAAAACAGGCTACTTTTCTACATCCTTCCTGAATCTCAACGGCAAAACACTATATGTAAACTATAAAACATTATATTCTCGCTGTTCAAAAAAAACCTCTCTATTGTTGTTATTTTTCCACATTATTGGAACACAGCAGCTGCCGTTTACATTGCATGAACATTTCATGATGACTGGAACAATAGAAATGCTCCACAATAGCTTGGAAATGTTTTCCGGTTCCACTGACTTACACTAAAAGCAAAGACTATTTTTGTCCTCTCCTGTAAACTTGGCATTTTGATGTACGTTAATGTAAAGAGATTTTTTCTATATGCTTTTAAAGCATTTCTATTGGTCCCTTCGTAGAATGTGAAACACACCCGCAGCTGTTCAAATAGAATAGAACATTAAAACGTTAATATCAGAGGTGATCCCAAACTTTTGGAGGTGTGGAAGCACAAACATGTGTGGTGTCCTTAAATTTCAGGTAATGTGTTACCACCAGCAAACTAAAACAGGACCACCCATTGGGGGGGTGGAGGGGTGGCGAGAGAAACATGTTTCAAATGCGATTCAGTCGTTTTTCTTCTTGTGTATGAAAATAACCACAGAGAGACGGAGCTGATGTGGAGCTGCTGCGCTGAGACGAGCCTTCATCTGTCGCACGTAAAGCAAGCACCCTCAGGATCCTCCGCAGAGAGACTCCACGCGATCACCGCGGGAATCTAGGCTAATGTAAGAGGTCAGAGGGTATACCAGCAGAAGAAGAGCAGACTAAAGTCTTAACTAAACAAAGTAAATTATAGTATATAAGTATATTTTTCTAAGGTTGAACATTTCTAGTGCTACTTCTCCTTCAGCTTTAGAGTTTAATGATGGACAGACGTTCACAGAGCTAAAAGGTGAAGTAGCTTTAGTAACCAGGAGTCAGTTAGTCTGTACAATGGCAACCGTTAACCACCAGAAGCCGGTCTGATAAACCACTGAGTTTAACCACTGCAACAGACAAGGTTGTATTTTTTGCATAGCAATGAATGGAGGAGTGCTCAACATCCTAAAACACCCTGCATCATTACACATTAACCATCTAATGTGATGATTCCACCTTGAATTTCATCACAGTCAATATACACCCTGTTAAATGTAAAACTAGTATGTAATGTATGTATGTATTTCTATATAAACCCAAGTTATATAGTATAACTATATAATTATATATTATTGATTTAAAAAATTGTCAAAATCTTTCTTTGAGTTTGCTTTACACGATTTAAATCTATTACACTTTCTTTCTTTAAGCACTTACTGCTAGGCTTCATTAATAATGAGGGTCACGCTTATAGGTTGATTGATTGATTTATTGATTGGTGGATTTCCTGCAACTGCTTTAATGTAGTTGGATTTTAAGCAGGTTTATGTACGAATTTTACCTTAAAATTGCTTCCAAATCATTCTGTGTATAGATGTACATTGGGGTGGGTAGTGACAGGGGGCTCAAAGCATGACAGTGGTGTAGAACTGAATTATACTCAACTCAATTCAATTCAAGTTTATTTGTGTAGCGCTTTTTACAGCAATGTTGTCACAAAGCAGCTTTACAGAAGTTTTGAAAACAGACAGTTACAACATACATATATCCCCCTGTGAGCAAGCCAGAGGCAACTGTGGCAAGAACACCTCCCTCAGACTGGAGGAAGAAACCTTAGGAGGAACCAGACTCACAAGAGGAGACCCATCCTCCTCTGATCAAACAGTATTTACAGTTTAATAAACTAAACACCAAAGAAAAGAGTCTCTGTTTGAAATCTGGATGACAAAGCTTTATAAGCTGCACAGATAGAGGCAGTCTCTGACCGAGGCAGTCTCTGACCGAGGCAGTCTCTGACCGAGGCAGTCTCTGACTGAGGCAGTCTCTGACTGAGGCAGTCTCTGACTGATTCTTTATGTAAAGTAGGCGTGAGCTGAAACAGTCCCATCCTATCTCAATGCTGGTGCATCTGGATGGTGTACAGTGATGTAACTGAGGGTGTAGCAGTAGACACAGATGGACAGGAGAGCTGGCTGGTGATGGTGAGGAGGAGGCCCTGATGATCAGGTCTCAACAGCGTTCAACAGACGGGAGGACAGTCATTACCTCAGGAAGAGTAAAGAGAGAAAGTTAGTTCGGCTCAGGAGTACGACTGTAGAGAATATAAAATTAAACAGATTCAAAATTTCAGAGTGTGGCTGGGGACTCCAGCAGATCTAACTATACTCCACAGTTATAGGGGGACCCCAAGAACAAAAATTCAAATTCTTACATAATACTGCTTTCTACACAAACTTTACCTTTCTTTGTAGATTCTTTTGCTTATTGCTGTTTTTCTTTGTTTCATAGAAAGCACTGAATGAAATGTACATTTCTCCTTTACCCTAAACATCAGCGAGGAAATGTGTCTGATCTATATTCTATAATTTAGAGGTATAATCAAACCCTAGACGTCCTCAGGCCCTTATTTGCTAGTCAGTATGTGTCTTATGTAGAGTGAGTAGTTTTGTATCGCATTGTTTAGCATTAGAAAGAGTGTGAAGAAGGACAGCATTGAGCAAAAGTGTCTAATTATCTCAGATAAAGGGGGTAAGAAGGGTATTTAGCGTAGAAGTTGAATTGAAGGAGTAAAAAATGCTTTTAGAAAAACAGCTTTCAGTCAACCGAGCTGGAGGTAAGCATCAGATTGCATTGGCATAGTGTTGCCCGTGAATGGAACTGGCTTCTATGTTCTTCTAGGCCCAAAACACTGAGTCACCGTGCAGTGCACAGCGCTGGATCTCTCTAGCACGCCTGTCTGCCTCGCTGTCTGTCGGATGGAGGATGATTTAGTGAGATGAGAGGAGGTGTGTAGAGTTATCTTTTCTGTGTTTGTGTGTGTGTGTGTGTGTGAGAGAGAGAGAATCAGAAAGAGATGTGAAATACGAGGGGCCGCTGGGAAGTTGGCAGACATGTGACTTTGAAGACTGGTGATGTGAGGACTGTCACTAGTATGCCACACACACACACACACACTCCTGTCTTCTGTCTGAATCCACACCAAGACAAACAATCATTCTGATGATGACAGCTGGACATAAAGTGGACGCAAGCCTTATTTAGACACAACAGTGAGGGCGATATCCACAGACTAGCCAGTTTCATTGTGAATGAGTCATTACTATATAACATGTAATATATATATTTATTTGCATATGTAATATATTGCATAATTATTGCACATATCTATATATATATATTATATATATATATATGTTTTTATTATTATTATTTTTGCTGTCTAATAATATATATATATATATTTATTTGCATATGTAATATATTGCATAATTATTGCACATATCTATATATATATTATATATATATTTTTTTTATTATTATTATTTTTGCTGTCTAATAATATATATATATATTTATTTGCATATGTAATATATTGCATAATTACTGCACACACACACACACACACACACACATATATATATATATATATATATATATATATATATATATATATATATATATATATATATATAAATTTTGCTGTCTAATAATATATATATTTATTTGCATGTGTAATATATTGCATAATTACTGCACACACACACACACACACACATATATATATATATATATATATATATAATTTTTTTTTGCTGTCTAATAATATATATATTTATTTGCATGTGTAATATATTGCATAATTATTGCACACACACACACATATATATATATATATATATATATATATATATATATATATATATATATATATATATATATATATATATATATATATATATAAATATTTTTTTTTTTTTTTTTTTTGCTGTCTAATAATAAACATGTATCAATTTTAATTTTTCAGTCCTCCGTCAGGGCTGGGTCCTTCCCTCAGGCACTAGAACAGAGAAATGTGTCAACCCTTGTGCCACTGTTTCTTAATTGGCTCACCATGCCACAGATGCTTGCCTTACGAGTGTGCTTGAGCCTCACAGCCTCGGACAACCACACCATTGCTGCCTGCTTGATGGGCCAGTGAAGGGTCACAGTACACAGGCTCACCATGCTGCTCCATCAGCAGCCTCATCCCTCGCTGTCCTCCAGCCAGCCTCTGCTGTAGACCCTCGCCGCACTGCCTTCTCTAACGATGATGTGAGAAACGTATCCTTCCAGGCAAATGCTCTTATATTGAAAGGGCAGCACAGGAGAAGCACCATCACTGCTACTGGACAATCAGTATTGCAGGAAGGTCACTCTATCGACACTAGGAAGTATATCCACACAGACTCCCCACAGCCAATCATGGAACTGTATAAACATCCGTTCTTTATGTTGACAACAACAACTTACATTATTTACTACAAGTCTGGTAATCTTGTCCTGGCCACGCCTCCTGCGCATCCCTGGGTGAACGAGGCAGCAACAGGACGCTACAATACATATGGAACACAGGTATGTTCTGACAAGGTATTAAAAACAAGTCAGTTAGTGTGTAGATATGTGTGGTTACGTGTGTGTATGTCACGCTGCTTGTCGAACTACGCCGTGTTTACAGTGTGTTAACGCTGTGATGTGTTTGTGCAGGCAGGCTGAGGGATAGAGCTGTGTCTCTTTGATCTGACCACTCTGTAGCTGCTGGGCACTCGTCCACAAGGACATCTATGCTACCTCCATACTAGGCCCAAACTCCAGCCTGCCTCAGAGGAGCTCTGCCACAGCCTTTATAGTCCTACAGTCGTACGCAAATGTATTGACGCCCCTGGTTATATGACATGCATGGCTGATTTTCTGAGTGAAAATCAGTTTTATTTCTATTTCTATTGGTGGAAATAATAAAAGTGTTAAATAATAAATATGCCCTCACTTTTGCACATGTTTTATTTTTTTTAATAAACAGTAACTGTATGTTTAAATGTGCTAAAATGTGTAAATGATATTGTAAACTTATTTTCTTGAAGCCAGGATGATCATCTTAAAGGAGCAATATGGAAAATGACACAAACTGTTAAATTCATATTCTAAACAATAGAGGAGCAACATATCAGCAGAAAATAAACAGCCCCCCCTTCTTCCTCTTTACTCCTTACTAGTCTAGAAGAAACAGTTTGAGTTTATAAATAATCTATCCTGGATCAGGAGCTTCAACATGATTGATAAGAGGTTAGAATACAGGGGCAGCAGCACTACTTCTTCATCCTCTCATGTTGGACTTATCAACTCTACACTACTGTTTCAATATTTCTGTAACACATACTTAGACGTGTTTGGCACAATGTCAAAACTGTTATTTCCTCACATTCTGTTTATAGGTTTAGTTCATTTTGGTATATTTTTAACTTACATTTTTAATCTTACATATAGCTCCTTTAAACTCATGGCTAATATGTACTTCATGTAGCTTAAACTTAAGTCAAGTCAAAAGGCTTTTATTGTGTGAAGTGTGGCGTTGAAAGTGTTAACAGGCACCTTTTTTTCCTACTCATATCTACTCAAATGCATCTATGAGCTCAACGCTGGTGCTGTCTGATCCACGTCCCATTACAAATTGTTTCTCCCCTAACATTCGTTCTCTTATTGGCTTTCCATGTGAAGACTTGCCATTTAACGAGACCACAGAAAAGTGAAGAGAGAAATACTCTAAAGAAGCTGTGTAAGCACCTTCTCATACCCCCCAGTGCACAGTAGATCCTATCTACAGATCAAACACTTGGCAAAAGATCAGATGTCCAAGCAGGACGGCTACAGTTTTTTTTTTGTACAGCACATGCATTAAAGAATTCACCATTGCCTACAAATAAGAGTACATTTGACGGAAGTTCATCTTCCATCAATCGAAATCGTGATGCTAATGGTCCACAGAGGCTTTTGCCTTGATCCCATGCATGAAGCTTTTCACACGGGTTTAAACCTCTAGCCTCAGTTATGCTACGGTGACTGGGAATGAGCAGTGAGTTCAAAGTCTGATGTTTACGGAGGGGTTCGTGCAAGTTCAGACGTGTACAGTTCTCTCTCTGTCTCTATCTCGAACTATAACATAACTTAATAGCTATAATTAGACTGTCAAAACTGTTAGAGACGTTTTACTTGAGCTGGTGTTGAGCTGCAGTCATCGATTGCACTTATCGCTTGCTGTTTGATCTCTCCCAAGGTTGGATTACAACGAGTCATGCCATCAAACTGGAATTGCTGCATTCTAACCCTGCAGCACTGAAGTGACTTGTCATGTGTCTAAAAGTATTATTTAACACTCGGATTCTTGAGTAAATATGACAGAGTAATGTAAGCTGATCAGATCCCAGCTTAACCCATCTATAACAGGAACTATAGATCAGTCAGGTCTTGGTCTAAGATGCAGGTTTGTGACATTGCATTCTGAACTGCAGACTAATTGGATGCTGGTCTAATCTGTAGGGCATGAACCATAGACTAGATGTTGACTAGCCTGATCTACAGACTAACCAGTGTTAACTCTGAGATTTAGGCTAATTAAACTTCGGTCTGATCTCTATAATAATCAAACTGTGTCCAATCTGTGTTGTAGACTAAATAGACACTAACATGGCCCATGAGCAAACTGGACTCTGATTTGTGGGTTAATCAGACTGTGGCATGAACCCTGAGGGATTTGGACTCCAATCTGATGTTTACTCTAATCAGACATTAATATGACCCATGGAAAACTGTACTTCATTCTAACTTGTAGGTTAATGAGCATCCAGTCTGATCTGTAGGCTATCAGATCTCAGCATGACCCATTGCCCAATTGGATTCCCATTAGATGTGTAGGCTAATATGACCTTTGCATGAACCATCAATAAACAGGGTTGTAAACAGATGTTTACACAAATCAGACACTAATTTAAGCCATAGGCAATTGGACTCCAGGGCAAAGGTGTAGGTTAATCATACACTAGTCTGATCTCCATGCTAATGATATGTTAGCAAGAGCTATTGGCCAATTGGATTCCGATCGAATCTGTATGCCAATCAGAATTTAGCATAGACTGTTGGTGAACTGGGCTCCAATCTGATGTTTACTGTAATCAGACACTTATCTGAGCTCCAGTTTGAATTGTAGGCTAAACAGACTCCAGGCTGATTTGTGGGCTAATTAGATGTTAGCATGAGCTATTGGTTAAGGGATGGTTGATAGCATGGACAATTGGTGAACTAGACTTAGTCGGATGTTCAAACTAATTAGATTCTAATCTAACATGAGCAAATTGGTCGCCAGTTGTACTAAGACTCCAGTCTGATCTGAAGGCTAATCCTACGTTAGCATATACCATTAATTAAAAGGATTCCCATGTGATCTGTAGGCTAAAGAGACTTGGATGGTTGGTGAACTAGACTCCAATCTGAAGTTTACAGTAATTAGATACTAATCTAAGCCATGAGCAAATGCTATTCTAACCCACTCTGAATTTTAGGGTACTAAGACTCCAGTCTGATCTGTAGGCTAATTAGATCCCACATGATCTGTAGGCTAATCAGACCCTAGCAAAAGCTGTGGGCTAATCAGACTCTTTTCTGAAAATTTTCTAGAATAAATTAGCGAGTGGTACTCCACTATAGGCCAGGACTATACGTTGCTTGGACTCTAGCGTGAGCAAAACAAAGCTGTGTTCAGTCCTTCAATACATCGTCACTGAGTCACCCTCTATTATCAGACTGTTAACCCACAGCTCAGAATGAACAGCTGGCGCAAACGTAATGCTATACTTACCACTGCGCTAGCATCAAACGTCTGGCTTGATGGACAAACACTCAGCCCCACTCACGGACAGGCATGCACACGCACATTTCCAGGGGTGGGCTTGTCAAGTGTGTGAGTTTCAGGTATGAGTTTGCTGAACTTTCATGTGTGTTTGCCAAAGCAAAGTAGCCCCTTGCAATTATCTGAGGTGAGACTGGAGAGAGTCATTACAGAGGAATCTGGAACAATGGCAAACTCCCATCAACCCCTGGGCACGGCCACTTCTGCACACAAACGCCTTTTCAGACATGAGCTCATACGTGTGTCTAAGATGCGTTAAAAATGTTTATCCTCACTGCCATAACAAAACCCAGGTATCTATGAAACAGTAAAGAAGAAAATATATACTGAAACTTAATGTAATATAATTATAATAATACAAAAATTATATGTCCATTGTTGTCCATTTGATCAGCTCCACTGACCACTCAGGAGAACTTTGTAGTTCTACACTGTATGGACTGTAGTGTATACTTATACAGGACCACCATAGAGCAGATGTCATTTGGTTGATGGCTCATTCTCAGCGACACTGATGTTATGGTGGTGTGTTAGTGTGTTATGTGCTGGTGTGAGTGGATCAGACACAGCAGGGCTGCTGGAGAAAAGTCCACCAACCAAAACTACCCAGTCAACAGTTTCCTGTGGGCGGCGTCCTGTGAGCACTGATGAAGAACTAGAGGAACACAAATTGTGCAGCAGCAGATGAGCTACTGTCTCTGACTTTACATCTACAAGGTGGACCAGCAAGTAGTAGGAGTGTCTAATAGAGTGGACAATAAGTGGACACAGTGTGTCTGATCCAGCCACACCACCACCACGTCAGTGTGTTGATCTTGTGCGGGTCCTGATCATTGAAGAACAGGGTAAAAACAGTATACAGAAAACTAGATGAACTACAGTCTGTGACTGTAGAACTACAGAGTGCTTTTATATGGTCAGTGGAGCTGATAGTGTAGATACCAGGAGGTGGATGTAATGTTATGGCTGATGTGTATGTTTGTTGTCATTGAACTGTCTGTTAGAAAAAACTGAATGTGAAACCAGGACGGCTTCTACAGCAGGATAATGATCCTAAACACACCAAAAAATCTGCAATTGAATGTAATTATATATATTGTAACACACATTAACACCATGTCAACCACCATGTCATTGCCATTGCAGTGGTCCTATTTGGCTCCTGATAATTGAAGAACAGGGTAAGAAAGTATACAGAGAAACAGATGAACTACAGTCTTTAAGTCTAGAACTACAAGTTGCTCCTATATGGTAAGCAGGTATATGGAGAAGAAGTCAGTAGCGTTTGCAGGTTTTTCTCTGGATCTATCACAAAGTCAGAGAAACGAACCACACACTCATTCATGCCAAGCCTTCTGTGATCAACCAGCACCTCACAGTGACAGAAGAGGCAGCCGGTTGAGATAAAAAAGAAAGGAAAGACGAAGTAGACGAAGAAGAGAAAGAAAAAGAAGAACTCCCATGAATGTTTATTCTGTAGCATAAAGAACAAGAGTGCTTGAAAGGCGGGGTCAGGTGGGACAGGCTATATTCAGCGTCCCCCGAGCGCTCCGCTGGAGGACGAGCAGCAAGAAAAACGAGAGAGAGAGAAGAGAGAGACAGATATCGACAAAGAGAGAGTAAGAATAGAAAGAAGGGGGAAGAACGCAGAGGAGGGTGTGCGACAGAGAGAAGAAAGAGCGTCTGAGTGATTTACATACACCTGATCCTCAGCTCCGCCAGAGTGTGTGAGAGAGAGTGAGTGTGTGAAGTTGGCTCTTTGATGTCTGCAGCGTGTGAAGGAGCGCTTGAGAGAAAGTAAACAACGTAAGGAACCAGGCATTTGTAAACACACGGCTAATGTTCAAACTGAGTACACCACACACACACACACACACACACACACACACACAGGCACACATATAAATGTATAGACCCACACACACACACATACACACAGACACACTCAGGTCAGCCTAAACCGAAGGATTTATTTCTGTTTCATATTTATAATGCAGGCCGTTGTTCTCGGGTGTGTTAAGGCTTGCGTTTCGTCTGCTTCCTGGATGTTCCAGACAGCAAGACTGGAATAGATCACAATATGTCATCTCATGATTGACGAAAGCAAAAGGAAAGCAGCCGGGATGAAATTATGAATGTCAGGAACACGTCACGTAGCATGACAAAGCAAGCCATGCTGAGGAGGCGCTTTGAAGAGTTCAACTTTACTCACACTTTGGCCACTTTACTGGAAACTTCAGCCGGAACTGTGAAGGAAACTGTGTTCCAGGGCCACAGCCATCCATGACTAGGAGTCCAAGGCCTCTCTCTTTCTGGACGGGTGGTATGTAGAGGTCTGTATTCCTGTTGGACATGTGGGTCCCAGGACAGTATCTTGCAGTGTGGGACTAAATCCCAATGTAATGCGAAGGAGTTGGACATTTAATCAATCCAGTGCGTGTGGAACCTTGAATGAAGCACACCATATGTGCTAAGCAACAAGTTATGAGGTGCATGGTCACAAGCTGTGCCTGCCCACTTACCAAGCGTCAAGTATAAACCTAGCATTAGATAATCAATCAGCCTCAACCCAACCCCATCACTCAGACCAATGCTAGACAGTATAAGCATCTGTTAGTTGAGAGCATATAATTGTTGGAGGTCTAAACACCTCAGCGTCATTGCTGGACTGTGAATAGTCCACCAACCAGCAATGTCCACCCAACAGTGACCAATAAGCAGCATCCTGTGACCACAGATGAAGGACTAGAGCAACACAAGCT
This sequence comes from Megaleporinus macrocephalus, assembly GCA_021613375.1. Lineage (NCBI taxonomy): Eukaryota > Metazoa > Chordata > Actinopteri > Characiformes > Anostomidae > Megaleporinus > Megaleporinus macrocephalus. The sequence goes on along the minus strand of CM038710.1, from coordinate 6,927,163 downwards.
GCGCAGCAAGGTGAACCAGCAAGGTAGGAGTGTGTAAAACAGTGGAGAGTAAGTGGACACAGTGTTTAAACACTCCAGGAGCACTGCTGTGTCTGATCCAGCAGTGCAATATATGCCAGTGGCTGGGAGTCAAAGTCCTTTCTTTTTTCTGAGTGGGTGCGATGGTCCTCCCACGATGCTAGCCAACATGAGCATCCCTTTTGCTTTCGTTCTGAGTGTTTTAATAAAGCATGTTGAGCTCCAAAGACAAGACTTGGACAGTTGGTGACCATAGGCATCAAAGGCAATTTCACTAGGGCCAGATGCCTTGTATGATTGCCCCTCTCCACTGGACTGTGTTGACATTGCGTTTCTAGCCCACGCGCACTTAAATAGACGATCCAAGTCCATTATAGACATAATCCTGATTTTAAGAGGGCTGGGAAGGGGGCCGAAACCAAAAATGATGCAGTCACCGATGATATGCAGCCCACATGATATGCAGTTGTGGTGCATGGCCGTGAACATACACTTGGTGTTTACCGTGCGGGCGAGGCCTTATTCAAACTGAGATGCAGAGATACTGCAGCAACGGAAGAGCTGCTATAAACCTGTTCAGTTATGGAGCTTTGCGCTACACTCGCTGCTCTGTTTCTTCAGAGACACAGAACTTCTGAATTATCCAAAGCTCTGATGCTCTGATCTCACACAAGGCTCAAGTTAGCTTCCTATTCGCCCGTTTCTTGTTGGAATTCTCCTGGCCCACCTTAAATAGTGCAGCAGTTGAACAGGTGGGCCCGGGTGCAGTACAGAGCGATCACACGAGTCAAACGAATTAGCCTTTGAGGGTCAAATGTGCTGGGGCACGAAACTACTGCAAGTACACCCAAAAATAAACTTCATCCACAGAGTAAGTGCTTAGCTCTTAGCTTCCACATAGAACTTGTAATAATACAATCCCACCCCTTTGCAAAGGTAGCTCTGAAGCCATGAGCTCAGCTAATCAGGGGTGGTATTATTTTCTGTGCTCACCACTTGACTTAGGAAGGGAGGCCAAATCTGAACGTCTAGTTGAATGCCAAGCAGCCCCTTGCAGATTTAGGCAGCCCACCGAAAGCTTTGTGTGTGTGTGTGTCGGTTGGCTGTCCAGATTGAACTCAAACTTATAAAGAGATGAAAAAGTAGGTCCCCTTTAAATATGACATTGTTGCACATGTTTTGGCACCCCTGGTCAAAATTTCTGTAACTGCAAACACCAAGTAGAAGATGACCTGATCTCCAAACAGGGTCTGAAGCAAAAAGGCAAATTGCAAATGCACATACAATTTCAGATTTTCTGGTGTGTTTGGGATCATTATCCTGCTGTAGAAGCCATCCTAGTTTCACATTCAGCTTTTTAAGAGACAGTTCAATGACAACAAACATACGCATTAGCCATAACATTACATCCACCTCCTTGTATCTATACTATCAGCTCCACTGACCATATAGGAGCACTCTGTAGTAGTCTAGTTCTAGACTTTAGTTCATCTGTTTTTCTGTATACTGTTTTTACCCTGTTCTTTGATGGTCAGGACCCCCACAGGACCAACACACTGTACTGCAGTTACACTGACGTGGTGGTGGTGTGGCTGGATCAGACACGGCAGTGCTACTGGAGTCCACTCACTGTCCAGTCTATTAGACACTCCTGTCTCAGAGACAGTAGCTCATCTGCTGCTGCACAGTCTGCTGCTGTTCTCTAGTTCTTCATCAGTGCTCACAGGATGCCACCCATGGGATAGTTTCAGTTGGTGGACTATTCTCAGTCCAGCAGCGACACTGAGGTGTTTGAAAACTCAAGCAGCACCGCTGTGTCTGATCCGATTGGAGTATCTGCTAATCATTTAAACAGCAAACTAATTACTCTACTGTTTTACTGTATAATTATTATTAGTCAAGAGTGGAAAATAAACAATGAATGACTGGAAATGAATGTCTGCAAATTCAATAAATGAATGCTGATTTTGCATAGTACTGTATATTTTATGCTCAGGTTTTAGTGATGTATAGCCGCTCCTAGTTCTGAGTTTGGACTCAGGGACAATATGCAGTAAAGGTCAAGGCTGGATCTGCTACGTACTGACACAATGTTCTATGGTGCTGATATGCAAGTTTGATACTAAGTCTAGTCATATATAAGAAGTGTTTTCAAGAGAATTTTTCTTAACGATGGAGAAAATGGTTGTGTGTGTGTGTGTGTGTGTGTGTGTGTGTGCGCGCGATGTCTTCCACGGTGACTTAGCAGAGCAGGATTGTGGGATTGTATAGGTCTAATCTGCCCCACTCTCTAATCCCCCAAAACACACACACACATACACACACACACACACACACACACACACACACACACACACACACACACACTAATCTGCCCTTCTGCTTCTTAATCCTCACTGCAGAGTGCTCAGATAATGAAAAGCCATCAGAATTCCACCGCATTGTCACACACACACACACACACACCTCGCTGCACACTGACATACGCACACTTCACTACACACACATAACTCGCAGCACACAGATACACAAACATACCTCACTACACGCAAATACACACACACACTTTGCTGCACACAGATACACACACACTCACACACACCTCCTCACTACAGGCAAATACACACACCTCACTATACACAGACACCTCACTGCACACATATACACACACACCTACATCTCTGCACCCAGATACACACACACCTCACTGCACGAAGGTACACACACACTTTGCCATGCAGAGATACACACACCTCACTGTGCACAGATACACACACATACACCTCACTACACCCACACACTCCTCTCTATACACACACACACACCTGGCCATGCATAGATACAAACACACACACTTCGCAGTGCACAGATACAAACACACACACTTCGCTGTGCACAGATACACACACACTTTACTGTTCACTGATACACGTGCATCTCACTACACCCACACACACACACTCCTCACTATACACACACACACCTGGCCACACACAGATACAAACACATTACAGCATATTTAAACACATGAGATGTCTCTTTACGCCATTCAACCTCTCCCTCTCTCTCTTTTCTCTCTCTCTCCCTCTCTCTCTTTATTCTCTCCCTCTCTCTCTTTATTCTCTCCCTCTCTCTCTTTATTCTCTCCTTCTCTTTACTCTCTCTCCCTCTCTCTCTTTACTCTCTCTCCCTCTCTCTCCTATTCTCTCTCTTCCTCTCTCTCTTTATTCTCTCTCTCTTTATTCTCTCCCTCTCTTTCTTTACGCCCTCTCTCCCTCTCTTTCTTTCTCCCTCTCTATTCTCTCTCTCCCTCTCTTTCTTTACTCTCTCTCTTTATTCTCTCTCTCTCCCTCTCTCTCTATTCTCTCTCTCTCCCTCTCTTTCTTCACTCTCTCTCCTTATTCTCTCTCTCCCTCTCTCCCTCTCTCTTTATTCTCTCTCTTCCTCTCTCCCTCTCTCTCTTTATTTTCTCATTCTCCCTCTCTTCCTCTCTCTCTTTACGCCAGTCAACCTCTCCCTCACTCCTGTTACTCTCTCTCCTTCTCTCTCTTTACGCCATTCAACCTCTCCCTCTCTCCTGCTACTCTCTCTCCCTCTCTCTCTTTAAGCCAGTCAGCCTCTCCCTCTCTCCTGCTACTCTCTCTTTCCCTTTCTCTCTTTACTCTCTCTCTCTCCCTCTCTCTTTCTTTACTCTCTCTCCATCTCTGTCTTTATTCTCTCTCTCCCTCTTTCTCTTTATTCCTTTTCTCTCCCTCTCTCTCTTTATTCTTTCTCCCTCTCTCTTTATTCGCTCTCTCCCTCTCTGTCTGTCTCTCTCCCTCTCTCTTCACTAATATGTCTTCCTCTCTGCTTCTCATTCTATCTTTATCTTTCTCATAATATCTATCCTCTACTTCTCTCTCTCTCTGTTAAGTGTTTCTTTCTCCCTCTTTCTATCTGCTTCTTTCTCTCTTCCATTCTCTCTCTGTTAAATGTTTCAGGCTTTCCCTCTCTCCTTCTCTCTCTCTCTATCTATCCACTTTTTTCTATGTAGGACTTTCTTCTCTCTCTCTGTCTCTCTCTCTTTCTGCTACCCTCTTCTTTCTCTCTTAATTTTCTATCCATTCCTTCTCCGTACCTCTTTTTTCAATCTATCTCTGTCTCTTTTTACATATATACACATGTGGGCTGTATAGTCTGTGTGGTGGTAAAAGAGACTTCAAAGAGGATCCGCTGTTGAGGAGTGAGAGAGAGAGAGAGAGAAAGAAAGAGAGAGAGAGAGAGAGAAAGAAAAAGAGAAAAATACTGTATATATATAGAAAAGGCGCAGACAAAGAGATGTAGTTGTGAAGAGTAGAAAAAAGGGGAAAATAATGGTTTGTGTCACATTTCATTTAGTAAAGCTCTCTGTTACATCACACACGGTGACTACACTCGTTTTTTTCATGTTTTTTTTTAGAAAGTGACCCATATTTCGAGTTCACACTTACTCTGTAGGGGTACAGAGAAATGGGAGAACACAAAACATGATCTGAACCATGTTATTAACATCAGAGGCTTGATGAGAGAGAGAGAGAGAGAGAGAGAGAGAGAGAGAGAGAGAGAGAAAGGATGTGAATCAGTGTGAATGTGTAGGCTCATTTTCATTTTCTCCCCATGCGAAAGAAGAATTTGGTGCTCACCAGGAGGTTGGCAAAACAGACAGATCAGAAGGAAGAGAGAGAGAGAGAGAGAGAGAGAGAGAGAGAGAGAGAGAGAGAGAGGGAGGGCTGGTGCTGAGCCAAAGTTTAAAGCGGCAAGCCGAAAAGCCTGACGCGGTCATTTCTCTATCTGGTTATTTGAAATCAGGGATGTCTGAGGTTAATCAGAGTATCTTACCACAACGATGTACAGGAAATGCAGGAAACTTCCCAGCAGTTGGTATGGGGTCTGATGTTAAAGCTGCAGTAGGTAAGACTGAGAAGACCACCAACAGGACACGGGCAGTTAACCAGTCTAACTTCACAGGCTTCACTTTCAATCTAAGTTAATGGAAGAGGATTTTGTTTGAGGTGGTTTTGAAACATGTTAATGGTCCAATCATAAAATTTTGTAACAACGTAAAGGACAAGTGTAAAGTTTAAACTGTAGAAAACAAAAAAATCTGGAGATGCTTGATTTCCTTTGGACAACAACGATATACAGTACATTTAGACAAAACCTGCAAATGTATAGATAGTCTTTATTGAATTATTATAATCACACAATAATTAGCATGCATAATTAACATTAAGTGGAAAACAGCTATCACTAATCTTACTGAATAGTTGCGAAGCAGCCAATCACGTAAACAACACATGAACAATAGTTGTGAGTCTTTAGACAGTCAGTTGGCCTCAGCTGTGGAAAGTGTTCTAAAGGACTGAAGGCAAGTCTGACTATTTATCTGTGAATGGTGTCCAATAAGGGCGTAGGAGCGGGTCTGACATTGAGGGGACACATTTGCTAATATGAATCAAAGCCCACCCTATCCCCTTAAATATTACCTGTAAGCTGATTCCACTGTAGGTAAGGTAGTAAATTCCTGTATGTATAGTGACGTAGAACAACATTTGTGGAATAACAGTAAATTACAAATAAATAAATTAAATACAACATTATCTGTACGTCTGTTTATTATAAATCCAATTAAAGATCACTTTACAAACTAAACTAGATACTCCACATTACATGGTACTGCTGTCAGAACACTTTTAAATTATACATGCAATGTCTGGATTATATACATATATAACAAATAATATATTTTTATTGGTATATAATGCTGAAATGAAATGATAATAAATGTATGTTGAGGTTTCCTGACTAGACTAGACTAACATTAATGTTAGACAGTAAGGCTGTGTCCCAAACAGCACCCTCTAGAACATTACATACTGCACTACTGACAGCACTTCTAACAATGGAGTGCTTTTATTTATTCATTAATTAATTAATTTTATTTATTATATTTTATTAGGAGCAGGCAGGACTGGAGTGAAGTCTGTTGGGAGCAGGATTAAAAAAATCTGTGCGGTAGTCACAAAGTGTTGATTTCAGAGTTGTTTTATCTTTAGTATATATATATATATATATATATATATATATATATATATACTAGTATGGTGTCTAAGTTGGCATTTTCTAGGTGGGCAGCTGCTTAAGTAGTGAGCATAGGCAGTATTTTATATCATAGTATGTGCTCCCGACATGTAGGCTGTCCCTTTTCTTAGACACCTTAAATATACCGTCTACTAAGGCGCCTTATTTTGGACTGAGAGAGTTCGTTCCAAAGTTTAGGAGCAGTAGCACTGACTATTGAGAGTCTAGTGACCAGGACTACAAGAAGTCCAGTTCCTAAAGATGTCATGCACTGCATGTTGGGGAGATGTATAAACGTTTTTTAAAGTTGATAGAGTTCATTCACACAGCTCAGTCTCCTCTTTGCCGCCTGCAAGAGTAAAAGCCCCTCCATTCAGACCCCCATGCTGCGATGCTGTACCTGCTGAGACAGTAGCTGTGAAGCCATGAAAGCAAATCAAAACAAATCCTACATTCACTTTCTTAGGCAAAACATTCTACAGGGGTATTAGCCAAAAACAGAATGTGGGAATAACATGGAATTTCAATTCCACAGCAGTCACTAAGTGAATTCCAGTAGTTCAGAAAACTGTAATAGCGTTTGCTGCCTTTAACAAAGCAAGAATATATGCAAAATACCTGCAATGTCTGCAAATCACATGTGACATCACAATAGCAACAGAAGTTAACTTTACAGTACAAAGTGTACAGAACTTAGCCACACAGTATAAAAGTGTACAGAAGTTAACTTTACAGTACAAAGTGTACAGAAGTTAACTTTACAGTATAAAAAATGCAGATAAGTTAACTTTACAGTATAAAAGTGTACAGAAGTTAACTTTACAGTACAAAGTGTACAGAAGTTAACTTTACAGTATAAAAATGTACAGAAGTTAACTTTACAGTATAAAAATGTACAGACGTTAACTTTACAGTATAAAAGTGTACAGAAGTTAACTTTACAGTACAAAGTGTACAGAACTTAGCCACACAGTATAAAAGTGTACAGAAGTTAATTTTACAGTATAAAAATGTACAGAAGTTAACTTTACAGTATAAAAGTGTACAGAAGTTAACTTCACAGTACAAAGTGTACAGAACTTAGCCACACAGTATAAAAGAGTACAGAAGTTACCTTTACAGTATAAAAGTGTACAGAAGTTAACTTGACAGTACAAAGTGTACAGAACTTAGCCACACAATATAAAATGGTACAGAAGTTAACTTTACAGTATAAAAAATGTACATAAGTTAACTTTACAGTATAAAAGTGTACAGAAGTTAACTTTACAGTACAAAGTGTACAGAACTTAGCCGTACAGTACAAAAGTGTACAGAAGTTAACTTTACAGTATAAAAGTGTACAGAACTTAGCCATACAGTATAAAAATGTACAGACGTTAACTTTACAGTATAAAAGTGTACAGAAGTTAACTTGACAGTACAAAGTGTACAGAACTTAGCCACACAATATAAAATGGTACAGAAGTTAACTTTACAGTATAAAAAATGTACATAAGTTAACTTTACAGTATAAAAGTGTACAGAAGTTAACTTTACAGTACAAAGTGTACAGAACTTAGCCATACAGTATAAACGTGTACAGAAGTTAACTTTACAGTATAAACGTGTACAGAAGTTAACTTTACAGTACAAAGTGTACAGAACTTAGCCGTATAGTATAAAAGTGTACAGAAGTTAACTTTACAGTATAAAAGTATATGGAAGTACCAAAGTGTGCAAATGCTAGTTGTACAGTATTTAGTATACATAGCATACATTTGCAAGTGTAAACTTTACAGTAGTATACAAAGGTTATACAAAGTATACAAAGGTTAGCTTTACAGGATGAAATAGGTGTGAAAGTGAAAAAAGGCTAGCTTTGCCATACACAAAGTGTTCAGAGCTTTGCTTTGCATAATAAAACATGCAATATTAGCCTCAATATGCAAAAACGTTGGAGTTGTTATAGCAGTAGATTGTGCGGTAAAGTCATCCTTGAAGTATTTGGTATACAGTTTGGTTTACAGTGTTTAAATAGAGCGGAGATTTTGGCTTAACACATAAACTACTCATTATGGCTTGAAAGACTAGTTTCGTACAAAACATGCACACTTTGCACACTTTTTCAGACAGAACAGATCCTATTTGCACCTGAAACCTATCACATAAGGCTGACTCCTGCTTCCTCCGTTCAGACCCACATGCTGTGGTGCAGGTAAAGACAGTAGCCGTGAAGCCACGAAGGCAAATCAAAACAAATCCCACGTTCACTTTCTCGGGCGTTGCCTACATTGTGTCTTCAAGCGGGCCTCATCCGGACCCGACGTCAACCACAAATAGAGGAAATCTGTTCAGAAAATCAACTGTGCCGGCCCGGGACACAAAAGAGAACACCTGCTTCCCCTTTCTTCCAAAACAAAACATCATCCCCGGCGCAGAGAGAGGCGATCCTTTGACATTACAGCTGCTGCAGGCCGCGGCTTGCCATAACGCCAGCGTGAAAAACACCGGCAAACAGCAGACAGGGCTCACCATTAAGCAGGTAATTTGCGGTCGGCGAGATGAAGAGAGACGAGTTTGTTTGCACTGCGAGGTTACAGACGGGCGTAGTTCTCTGATAAAGAATAGAGTAGATCGGAGGAGTTAGCTCTAAGCTAATGCTAGCCCAACAAATGCCTGGACTAAGCCAAATGTACATATTTGGAGAGGATGATGGTAATAAACACAAACCCGTTGTCGGAGAAGCTGCAAATTTGTTTTATGTCTTTTCTTTGTTGACACCTGGCAACCATCAGGGGATGGCGGGAACGAGAATTGCAGCAGATGGCTCAAATGATGTTATAATTATGATTATGTTTGCATGTTTAGAGTTTGTTATGGTATACGAGCATCCACAAAATAAGTCCCCACAAGTATTTATTACATCCTGCATTGTTTGCATGCAATTCCGGTGCAACCACATGTGCTGCTTTTATTACTTCTATAGCAGTAGTTTTGCAGACACTGATTAAGCTTAGTCTAAATTGCAATGTCACTGTTAACAGTTCTGCCTATTCTAGCTTTAGGCTTAATCTGTGCGTAAGACATGTTTGTTTTATACATCATTTGAAAACATTAGCTGCTTGGGAAGAATTCTGGTTCCATTGACTTACATTGAAAGTAAAGACAGTGATGACATACATATATATATATATATATATATATATATATATATATATATATATATATATATATATATATATATATATACAGTATATATGTGTCTAATACAGTGAACTCAGTGTTTATAACTCCAGCAGCTTAATGTGTGTGTTGTTTAGATCCGCCTGCAGTCACGTGGACGTGTGTCTCACAGTAAAAAAAAAAATATTAAAAGTTTAATATAATATTCAGACCCTGTTTGATATTTACACGGATTGTATTAAATGTATAATATATGTAAAAAAATTATAACTTATAGGTATTATTTATGCGCAGGTGTCTGTCCCAAATACTAACCTCTGCACTTACACTTTTCAACATAATACTTAACATTACTTCAAATATTTTTTTTATTTTATCTTTTTTATTTCTTTGAAATTTAAGATAAACATTCAGATTAATAGAATTAGATTTAAATTAGTTAATTTTTTTAAAGTCTTAAAAAAAATTATGTCCTAGATTTTAATGTGACCACCGAAACACAAATAGGACATTTTAAGTGTGATTCTAAAGCACAGGGAGTGAACACGTTCATGTCCATGAGCACTTGTTTTTATTCCCAAAGTTTGAAAACTAGTGTGGAAGATTAAGAACTGTTATTGCCAATTTTGTGCAGACAAGTGAACAGGGTTTTTTTGTTTTCATGATAAATGAAGATTTTATCTGGGTAAAACTATTCAAAGCTGTGTATGTTAGTTACGTGTCGCCTAGTGTGTTTCCAGTCAAAACAGTCACTACTGAAACATTTCTTACAGGTTACATAATGATATAATTGTTGTGGTTGGTACAAAATGAAAAACGGGGTCCCAAATGTGTTTGACAAAAATTTCCAAATCTCCAAAATAGTAACTACCCAGGTAAAACTGGTAATTTTATGGGTAAAATGGTAACTACCCAGGTAAAAATGGTAATTTTATGGGTAAAATGTTAACTACCCAGGTAAAAATGGTAACTTCCCAGTTAAAAATGGTAATTTTATGGGTAAAAATCGTAACTACCCAGGTAAAAATGGTAACTTCCCAGTAAAATGGAAATTTTGTGGGTAAAATGGTAACTACCCAGGTAAAAATGGTAACTTCCCAGTTAAAAATGGTCATTTGTCTGGAAAAAAATACAAATTTTACAGGTAAGAATGGTCATTTTACGGGTAAGAATGGTAATTTTATGGGTAAGAATAGTAACTTCCTGGGTAAAAATGTTTATTTTCCAGGTTAAAATGGTAATTTCCTAGGTAAAAATGGTACATTTACAGGGAAAAATGGTAAATTTACAGGTAAAAATTGTAAATTTACAACTAAAAATGGTAACTTTAATTTTCTTGGTAGAAGAAAAAACTAACAAATTTCATCTTCATGTAACAAGGTCTGATTTCTATTGGTCTATTCATTGCGAAATGTTACCACATCATAAGGGCAGCAGGTATTTTATATGATGTCAAGGAACATGTAAAATGATTATACACAGTTCTACTGATCATACACACTTAAACACTACACACTTACAGACAATAGTGATTTTTCAGTGTAACATAATGTGCAATATTAAAAGCAATGTGCAATTATTTGTAAATACATTCATAAGAGTTCTTGACTGTTTATTATTTATATTGTATATACTGTACTGTTTATTTATCTAATTTTTGTACTAGGTGCCTTGCTTTCCTTTTGCTGCTGTATTTCCCCACTGTGGGACTAATAAAGGATTATTATCTTATCTTATCTTATTTTTGTCCTGCTTTGACTGCTCAGTACTTCATTAAGCTAAATCAAGATTTGCTGCTGAAGGAACTGAACACATTCATACAATGTCTGGGGCGTCCAGGAGAAATCTGGAACTACACTTTGTTCTTCAAACTAGAGCTCAAGATCTGATCTACTTCTCTCACAATAACATATTCATGTTACTTTGTATTGTATGTATGATTATTTACATCTGTTCTAATCAGATCTGCTGTTCTTACTGGAGAACATACACTTATTGATCAGATAAAGGCTTTCAAACAATAAGCTCCTGTGCCTAAGACTTTTGTACAGTAGTGTACGTTGCCGTCATCAGTAACAAACCTCTCCAAAAGCCCCTTCTACCCCTATACACGGTGTGTTTTAATCTACAGCTATAGCTGTTTCAGAACAAGAGTGTCAGATATTCACACAGAAGCCTCACACACGCGGCTGCTGTGCGTATGTCTGAAACACAGGTGTCAAATGAGGCCGAGGCCTGAAGGAATGTAACCCTCAACTATCAAACCATTATTAATGACACAGTAACAGTAAACTGTGTGTGCAGGGTGTGTGTGTATGTGTGTGGGTGTGTGTTTTCATGTGTCTCTCATCTGTCCGTCAGGATCATCTGTCAGACATGTAAGGGCCCATTAATGATTCACCGTCATATAAATATGCATTTGATTTGATAGTTTAAATGAGTTTCTGGGCTCTGTTTCTGGTCCAACCTGCACTGTTTAACTCGTCAGACTCTTCATTTCATTTATATTGTTAAATTAGCCGCCGTGTCTCATACACACGTCCACAGAGGTTTATTTAATGCAGTGTCGTATGGTATACGTGGTTCAGTCATTATGTTATAACCACCTTTGTGAATCTACACTCATTGTCTATTTTATCAACTCAACTGAAGCACTTTGTAGTTATACAATTACAGATACTATTACTGTAGATCAGGACCTCCACAGGACCAGCGCAGAGCAGGTATTATTTGGGTGGTGGATCATACTCAGCACTGCAGTGACACTGACATGGTGCCGGTGTGAGTGGACACTGTGTCCACTCACTGTCCACTCTATTAGACACTTCTACTACTTGCTGGTCCACCTTGTAGATGTAAAGTCAGAGACAGTAGCTCATCTGCTGCTGCACAGTTTGTGTTCCTCTAGTTCTTCATCAGTGGACACAGGACGCCGCCCACAGGACACTGCTGTCTGGATAGTTTTGGTTGGTGGACGATTCTCAGTCCAGCAGTGACACTGAGGTGTTTAAACACTCCAGCAGCAGCACTGTGGTGTCTGATCCACTCACACCAGCACAACACACACTAACACACCACAGTCAGTGTCACTGCAGTGCTGAGAATAACCCACCACCCAAATTGTATCTGCTCTGTGGGGGTCCTGTGGGGGTCCTGATCATTAAAGAACAGGGTAAGAAAGTATACAGAGAATCAGATGGACTACAGTCTGTAAGTGTAGAACTACAAAGTGCTCCTGTATGGTCAGCGGAGCTGATTACGCCAATGCCGATGGGGATATATACATAAATATACATGAAATATAAGAAAGAAATGAAAAATAAAAAATAAAAAATGAGAGTCAATGGAAAATATATTAAAAGTTTTTAGAATAAAAGCTACAGAGAAAATGAGACTCCTAACAACCACCTGAAATACCTGATAGACTGTTAACACTGTCTCCACCAAATAAATAACACTTAAAGTTTTCATCATTCAGAGAGAGGCTAACATCAAACTGCTTCAGATCTGAAACCGTCCACAGGTCCACCCTTCCACCGTGAGAAGACACCTCAGCGCTGTGGGTCTGAAAGAATGTGTAGCTGCTCAAGAAACTCCTCACTGAGCTCAACTGGATGTTTTTGAGACCACTGAATGTTCTTGGGATTACTTGGAGGTGAGAAGCAGAACCTTGGGAGGTGTGGCTGCAGATTTCTTTGAGAACCTAAACATGCGTATCAGAATTGAAGATGTTATTAAGCTAAATGTGATATTGTAAGGTTAGCTTTATATGGACAGTCCAATACTCATTATCACAGGATGGTGACATCCGAGGCAGACCCATACTCAGAAAAGCTGAAAGGCAAAGCAGGGGTCAAACACAGAAACAACACAAAGAACCCACAGCTTGGTGCTTTGCAAACAACCAAACAAAGGGGTATGGAAAAGGCCGTTAATGAGTCTTAGATCACTTGCAGGTGTGCAAGTGGGCGGAGCCAAGCCGAGTCCATGTGGACTCTCCCCAGAGGAGGGAAACAACACAATAGATATTGTATTTAGTTGTTGAGGCTTCTGTGTAATTTTCAGCTGAACATGTATTTGAATAACTTGTAGGCCATATTGAATGTGACTTATGAATATGAATTATGTAATAATCACTTTGTAAGACGTAACTCTAACGTGAACCTCAATCTCAGCCTCAGTAAAAGAAAAGAAAGGTGGAAGTTTTGATAAAACGCACTTGATAAGCACAGAAATTTGTTTTTTATCTGCTTTTCCTTTGAGAATGCAGGCATGTATGTCCTGACAATGTACAAAAACAAACAGGCAGAAAGAGAAGATTAACTTGCTCTCCGCAGTCCTGAACTCCAGCGTGCCTTCTCTCGGTCCACAGCATGGCGTCGAACAAAAGAAGGGAGGAGATTACTTCATCTTATTAACACTCTGTTCTTTCTCTTCCTTTTTGCCTTTCTTTCCTCTCCTTTATGTCTCTCTATCCGCTCGGTTCCAGTCTAGCTCTCTGTCTCTCTTTGTGTCTTTACTATGTGAGGGAAAGGATGAATGATCCAACATGCTTCACCCTGCCTGAACTTGAGAGACAGAAAGAGAGAGAGGGAGAGAGAGGGAGAGAGAGGTGGTGGATGAAAGGAAAGACTGATAAAGCAAGTGGCTGAGTGAAAGTGAGGCATTACCCTCAGGCCCTTAACCATACACACACTCTCGCACACACACACACAGGCGTTTGTAGAAGATCAACGGTTGCCAGCAGCACATAAAACCACTGTAGTTCTATAGTATAGCATTACGTACCATAGTATGTAGAAGTCAGAGACCACCCTTAGTGTTTTTCATTTACAGTCCATTAAAGGAGCCGTCAGTGATTCTGGACATTGATATTTGAACTCAACAACATAATAAATAGCCCTAAACCCCTTTCCTTCAGCGGTCCTTCAGAAGCTCCAACCACCAAAGTCATGGACACACATTCCCAAGGCGTATGGCGCTGGACTAGCAAACATGTTTTTTTTTTTTGTGTGTCTATTACACCTTTCATCTGCTGTACAGAAAACAGAGCAACCTTCTTATCCCTGTATATGCCTTTCACATCTCCATAAAGCTGAAGTCAGCTTCTTCTATACATTTTCCCATTCCACCTTAAATAGTGTTACCGCTGCACCATTTAAGGTGGAATGGGAAAAATGTATACAAGAAGCTGGGAAAAATGTAAACAAGACACTGGACAGGTAGACTTTGGAGGCTCTGGAATAAAACTGCTGCACCAATTAAGGTGGAACGGGAGCATTTAAACAAGAAGCTGGCGAATAGGAAGCCACTTTCAGTCTCGTCAGCTCTCTAAGGTCTCTCCACCGTTGAAAAACCTCATTGAAGGTAACACGGCATGATCTAAAAACTTGTTTCTCAGCCATCTCTCCTTCTTGACAATGTGTGAAGTTCGTCACATGGACCCACCCCTTCCCCCTGTCCTGTTTACTAGCACAAACGGCCTCTGTTACTGACAGACTCAACCTGAGCCACTTTGTATATTTCCTTAATGTTTTTCATTTCCATTAAAGGAGCCGTCAGAGATCCTGGACATTGAAATTTAAATTCAACAACAAAATAAATAGCCCTAAACTCCTTCCTTCAGCGCTCCTTCAGAAGCTCCAACCACCAAATTCACCACCATTCTCAAGGCGTATTACTCTGGACTAGCAAACTTGGGTTATTTTCTTTGTGTCTATTTAACCCTTTGTCTGCTGTACAGATAAATACCATGATAATAATGTTAGCGCGAACAGCGACACAGCAACTGTCGCTAGGTTTGCTGCTGCGTTGCCAACCATTTGCTATCACAAACTCTAGCAAACAGCTAGCTTCTTGTATAAATTTTCCCATTCCACCTTAAATAGTGTTACCGCTGCACCATTTAAGGTGGAATGGGAAAAATCTATACAAGAAGCTGGGAAAAATGTAAAACAAGACACTGGACAGGTAGACTTTGGAGGCTCTGGAATAAAACGGCTGCACCAATTAAGGTGGAACGGGAAAATTCAAACATGAAGCTGGCAAATAGGAAGTCAATTTCAGTCTCGTCAGCTCTCTAAGGTCTCTCCACCGTTGAAAAACCTCATTGAAGGTAACACTGCATGATCTAAAAACTTGTTTCTCAATCTCTGTTCTTCAGATCTTCTCCCCCTCTTTGGCTGTTTCTTAGCCATCTCTCCTTCTTGACAATATGTGAAGTTCGTCACATGGACCCGCCCCTTCCCACCTGTTCACAAGCACAACGCCCTGACACTGTTACTGAAAGACTTAACCTGAGCCACTTTGTATATTTCCCAATCAGCCTACCAAACCCCACTTGCTGATGTGGTTGAACAGAATCCGCAAGTAGCCAAAACTTGCAGAACAATCTTTATGTGTTTGCTTTTCTTCTCTTGATGGGCGATCTAAGTATTTGTTGCTTAAAACAGATGGAAAATGAATAGACCTGTGCTGCAGCTGGAGCACCCAGGCCACAAGATTGGTTGGGTTTTCCTGCTGTTCAGGGTTGCAGCCCCAGTCATGTGACTGAAAACTGCGAAATAAGCTTCTTAGAACATAAGTAGTTTTTTTACCTGATACTTTTTTGGGAAAAATGAGCCATTCATTAACTTTGAGAGCATTGCCACTCTCTTTATGCTCTACCAGGTCTTCCAGGTGGTTGTTAGGAGTCCCGTTTTCAAATGAACTATAAACTTTTAATAATTTTTAAAGCTCCAGGTTTATTAAGTCATATATTATTCTACTTTATGTGAGCAGATTATCTTCTATCTAATCACCTAAGGAAAGACTCCTGAAAAATGAATAGCTTAACGGGTGTCTTGGCTGTAAATTAAATATACGAAGGGGGGGTGGGGTTCTCTGCCACAGTACTGCAGCTCACACATGCATACACACACCTCCATTTGTTGGGTGACGGAGTTGGCTGGAGTTTAGAGGAAATGGTGACAGCTGCTTCTGCAGCATCTGTGACCAGATTCCATTTTTCACATTTTTCAGCTGATTAAGTTCCTCGCAGCAGACATACCCGCACACGCGCAGACCCAATTTTCAGCGGAGCAATTTAGTCTGCTGACAGTTTAATTACACTACAAATGAGAAGACGATACAGACATATGAAAGTTTTAAAGCCTCTTCTAAGTGACACATCAGCTACCACGGGTAAGACCAGCTACTGGTACATCATTAGCTCTAGCATCGTTTACTTCTCTAGAATAGATCCCTTTCCGACAGGTACCCTCACTGCCCTCTCTCTCTCTTGCGCTGCTGATACACTTGTCTGGCCGTGAAATTGATCTTGGGAGGAGGCTGTTCGAAACGCTCTGTAGATTCAGCTGTTCCATCATGTCACATTCAACAGGAGGATTTACAGGCAGCAGAGCCGTTCACCCAGCGCCGGGCTGAACAGCGAACAAAGGCTTATCAAGAGAAACGGCTGTGTTCCCACATTTACCCCCAATTCTACTCCTTCTTCTAGATGACTTTGGTTCCACCTTTTAAATGTGCATAATATGTACATAATGTTAGTGCTCACTTGCCAAGCCAACAATGGACCAGCAGCTCTGGCCTTATGGCAGTGGTCAAAAGTCAATCTGTGCCTTGAGCCCTTCAGGCTTCAAGTACAGCTCAGCTTGACCCACCATCCCTCAAGATGCATGGAAGACAAGCAACAAGACCCTTCTCTGTCATGGAGCCATGATGGTGGAATGAACTTCCATTGGCTATTGGAATAGCAGACTCTCTAGCAGTCTTCAAACACAGACTCAAGACCACCATCTCTTTGTAAAGCACTTATAAGCGCTACTGTATTATTAAAATTAATTGTATTGCACTTGAGCTTGCGCTTAACTCTTTTATCTTCTGGGTGGGAACACTTATACTGTATCTGACCCTGCATTTTATTCTCTTCTCTCAAGGTAGTTCTGTCTAGTTATTGCACTTATACTGTATGTAAGCCTGTATTTTACTCTCTTCTCTATAGGTATCAGCACTGGTCCTTGTTTGTAGAGTTTAAGCTAAAGGATAGTTTGGACTTGAACTTGTTTGTACTAGCTAGAGATACATACTCTGACTGAACACAAAGCACTTATGTAAGTCGCTCTGGATAAGAGCGTCTGCTAAATGGTGCAAATGTAAAATCTAATATAAAACGAAAGCCGTGCTGGAAAAGCCAGAACAGACCAGCATATCCTGTCTAATGAAAAACATGCATCTCCATTTTACATCCTGTGAAAGTTTCATGATGAACGGGCCAATAGAAATTCCACTAAGTTAATTCCAATTAACTTACATTGAAACTTACATTGAAAGTTATACTATAGTAATACAAGTAATACTATACTTGTTTTTTTATTGAACAGCATATGTGCAGCAGGTCAGCTAATGTTAGATAATGTCAAAACTAGTTAAGCTATCATGATACAAGCTTATAAGCTTATCATTCATGACATTACATACAATAGCCCCATCCTCCTTTTTCAAATATGATCCTTCACAAACCAAATTAGCATCCATACAGTTGCTGACAGTTTTTGAAGTAGCCTTATGAAGCTTGGCTGTAGACTGCACCCCAGGATCAAAATGTCCATAAGGTACTGTAGCCATATGTTCTTCAAAAGAATATGAACACAAATATTGATTATAAAATGATAAGACTTAAAAGTTGAGGTCAAACATTCACACCTCTAGTTCTGTAACAGTACTAGGGGCCTTATTCTTTTCCAGGATCGGAGCGCAGGCCTTCACACTTTTTCCACTCGAGTTCCTGCTTTCCTGTTTCTGGGTTCGGGGCTCACGATTGGGCGTCCTGGTGCGCCGTGATTTCCTTATGGTCATCAGTTCTGCTTAATGTATTGTACTTGCGAGCGGTCAGATTACAGAGTTGAATTTGTTGCTGAATAAGTCACATGTGCTCGCTGTGAAACACGACACTGCGCTGAATGTCTTCATGGAGAGACAGAGAGAAAGAGAAAGAGAGAGAGAGAGAGAGAGAGAGAGAGAGAGAGAGAGAGAGAAGCATTTCTGCCCATGGATCAAGGTCACACACACACACACCCAGGCAGATAGCCCAATCAGCACATACGAGTTTCTTTTGTACGAATAAAAGACGAGCGCGCCGCTGATCCGTAAAATCATCACTGCTGGTGCCAAGAAGCTTTTTAACAGGTTCCAAGGACCGTGGCTTACTTTTTAAATAAAACATAAACAAGGAAAATATCAAACCCATTAATCTTTCATTAAGCTAGCCGGATAAAAAAGAATCGCTTAAAGTATCATTCGTTACCATCACTGTGAGAGCACAGGGCCCCCTGCTGACTTCAAAGACTTCCTCAAAGAAAAACGAGCGAAGAGGGGGAGCGAGAGAGAGAGAGAGAGGGAGAGAGGGAGCATCGCTAAGCTATCTGCTTGCTACTTTGCGCTTGGCACAGAACCAGCTTGTGCCTGTTTCATTTTTTCTTGTGACTAAGAGAGAGAGACAGACTTCGTCCGTGGGAGTCAGTTCTCCACTGCCAGGCCGATAAGGGGCCGCTGGTCACCATGGTGAAGGAGATGGTCAGTAATCGGCACCCGTGGCTGGCCCAGAGTGTGTTACAAAGAACAGTCTGTGTGTGTATTTAGCTCTTTATGGGGACCACGACTGTTGAGTCCACAGCCCACGTCCAACAGCTTTAAACTATTGTCTTTTGTGGCCTACTCTGCGCACCAGCTCAGTGCTCTGCCATTATTTTATTATACTCAACCCATATCAGCACCACAGCAAGGCATAGTAGATGATATGTGTGTAGAAGTTTACCCTGAGAAAGGCAGTGAGTGTTTTGAATAAACAGATACATGCTAATGGTAATGCGCCCCCCAATTACTCCGCCCCCTGGAACATGCACTCACACCCACACGCACCACCAGACCTCCCTCGGGGCGTCGAGCAGAACATGCTCCTCCTCGTGCTGCAGGGTGGATCACCTCATGGCTTGTGCTGTTATCCTTTGCCGCTTCCTCCACCATTCACTGCACTGTAGACCAATGAGGATGCTGCTCGAGTGCATTGGAGGCCTAACCCTGGGCCTAGGCCACTAGGGCTGCTGGACCTAGGAGAAGCCCCACACCAACACTCTCGCTCAGGTCATCACCAGCTGCCATCCTCTGACCAGGTTCTGCTGCTGGGCCTTCCCATCCTCGCCATGCTTCAGCCTCTTCCTAGCCTGGTGTGGAGTTCCTCACTGGTGTAAACCAGCTCTTCCGTTGATGACGGTGAAAACATGAATATTTAGATGTTTTGTAAACATTTATCTTTTCCCAGGATTTGTCTTCTCCAAAAACTACTTTTATAAGAAGAAGGAAAAGTGACCCAAGCTGATCGATCTTTTGGTTGTAAAAGGTTACATTTAAAAAAAACAGCATCATTAAAAATATAAATCACTCATTCATCTCCTGGCTCACTCACTGCTTTCCTCACCCAGCTACATCTGCAGCAGCTGTGCAGGCCTCGAAGGCAATTTAGAGCTTTGATTTGGCTCAGGAGCCGAACAGCGGGGCCCCGGCTAGAGCCTGGAATATTTGAGATACAGAACCTGGCTATTCTGAATGGATTCAATAGACAGACAACATTTTACAGTAAGATTCAGAGTTTTGACAGCTACAGTTTGATTTAGATACAGGTTGTTGTTTGTAGTGGGACTACAGTCAGACTACCCTACAGCTCATTGGCTAAGTTTATTGGCTACGGTCGACATCAGGCAGAGTTTTATCAGCTACAGTCAGATTCTGACCAAAGTTTATTGGCTACAATCGACTTCAGGCAGAGTTTTGTCAGCTACAGTCAGATTCTGACCTAAGTTTATTGGCTACAATCGACTTCAGGCAGAGTTTTGTCAGCTACAGTCAGATTCTGACCTAAGTTTATTGGCTACGGTCAACTTCAGGCAGAGTTTTGTTAGGTACAGTCAGATTCTGACCAAAGTTTATTGGCTACAATCGACTTCAGGCAGAGTTTTGTCAGCTACAGTCAGATTCTGACCTAAGTTTATTGGCTACGGTCAACATCAGGCAGAGTTTTGTCAGCTACAGTCAGATTCTGACCTAAGTTTATTGGCTATGATCAACTTCAGGCAGAGTTTTGTTAGGTACAGTCAGATTATGACCTAAGTTTATTGGCTACAATCGACTTCAGGCAGAGTTTTATCAGCTACAGTCAGATTATGACCTAAGTTTATTGGCTACAATCGACTTCAGGCAGAGTTTTATCAGCTACAGTCAGATTCTGACCTAAGTTTATTGGCTACAATCGACTTCAGGCAGAGTTTTATCAGCTACAGTCAGATTCTGAACTAAGTTTATTGGCTACGGTCGACTTCAGGCAGAGTTTTGTCAGCTACATTCAGATTCTGACCTAAGTTTATTGGCTACGGTCGACTTCAGGCAGAGTTTTGTTAGGTACAGTCAGATTCTGACCTAAGTTTATTGGCTACAATCGACTTCAGGCAGAGTTTTGTCAGCTGCAGTCAGATTCTGACCTAAGTTTATTGGCTACAATCAACTTCAGGCAGAGTTTTGTCAGCTACAGTTAGATTCTGACCTAAGTTTATTGGCTACAATCAACTTCAGGCAGAGTTTTGTTAGGTACAGTCAGATTCTGACCTAAGTTTATTGGCTACAATCAACTTCAGGCAGAGTTTTGTTAGGTACAGTCAGATTCTGACCTAAGTTTATTGGCTACGATCGACTTCAGGCAGAGTTGTGTCAGCTACAGTCAGATTCTGACCTAAGTTTATTGGCTACGGTCGACTTCAGGCAGAGTTTTGTTAGGTACAGTCAGATTCTGACCTAAGTTTATTGGCTACAATCGACTTCAGGCAGAGTTTTGTCAGCTGCAGTCAGATTCTGACCTAAGTTTATTGGCTACAATCAACTTCAGGCAGAGTTTTGTCAGCTACAGTCAGATTCTGACCTAAGTTTATTGGCTACAATCAACTTCAGGCAGAGTTTTGTTAGGTACAGTCAGATTCTGACCTAAGTTTATTGGCTACGATCAACTTCAGGCAGAGTTTTGTTAGGTACAGTCAGATTCTGACCTAAGTTTATTGGCTACGATCGACTTCAGGCAGAGTGTTATCAGCTACAGTCAGATTCTGAACTAAGTTTATTGGCTACGGTCAACTTCAGGCAGAGTTGTGTCAGCTACAGTCAGATTCTGACCTAAGTTTACTGGCTACGGTCGACTTCAGGCAGAGTTTTGTTAGGTACAGTCAGAATCTGACCTAAGTTTATTGGCTACGGTCGACTTCAGGCAGAGTTTTGTTAGGTACAGTCAGATTCTGACCTAAGTTTATTGGCTACAATCGACTTTAGGCAGAGTTTTATCAGCTACAGTCAGATTCTGACCTAAGTTTATTGGCTACAATCGACTTCAGGCAGAGTGTTATCAGCTACAGTCAGATTCTGACCTAAGTTTATTGGCTACGATCGACTTCAGGCAGAGTGTTATCAGCTACAGTCAGATTATGACCTAAGTTTATTGGCTACGGTCGACTTCAGGCAGAGTGTTATCAGCTACAGTTAGATTCTGACCTAAGTTTATTGGCTACAATCAACTTCAGGCAGAGTTTTGTTAGGTACAGTCAGATTCTGACCTAAGTTTATTGGCTACAATCAACTTCAGGCAGAGTTTTGTTAGGTACAGTCAGATTCTGACCTAAGTTTATTGGCTACGATCGACTTCAGGCAGAGTTGTGTCAGCTACAGTCAGATTCTGACCTAAGTTTATTGGCTACGGTCGACTTCAGGCAGAGTTTTGTTAGGTACAGTCAGATTCTGACCTAAGTTTATTGGCTACAATCGACTTCAGGCAGAGTTTTGTCAGCTGCAGTCAGATTCTGACCTAAGTTTATTGGCTACAATCAACTTCAGGCAGAGTTTTGTCAGCTACAGTCAGATTCTGACCTAAGTTTATTGGCTACAATCAACTTCAGGCAGAGTTTTGTTAGGTACAGTCAGATTCTGACCTAAGTTTATTGGCTACGATCAACTTCAGGCAGAGTTTTGTTAGGTACAGTCAGATTCTGACCTAAGTTTATTGGCTACGATCGACTTCAGGCAGAGTGTTATCAGCTACAGTCAGATTCTGAACTAAGTTTATTGGCTACGGTCAACTTCAGGCAGAGTTGTGTCAGCTACAGTCAGATTCTGACCTAAGTTTACTGGCTACGGTCGACTTCAGGCAGAGTTTTGTTAGGTACAGTCAGAATCTGACCTAAGTTTATTGGCTACGGTCGACTTCAGGCAGAGTTTTGTTAGGTACAGTCAGATTCTGACCTAAGTTTATTGGCTACAATCGACTTTAGGCAGAGTTTTATCAGCTACAGTCAGATTATGACCTAAGTTTATTGGCTACGGTCGACTTCAGGCAGAGTGTTATCAGCTACAGTCAGATTCTGACCTAAGTTTATTGGCTACGATCGACTTCAGGCAGAGTGTTATCAGCTACAGTCAGATTATGACCTAAGTTTATTGGCTACGGTCGACTTCAGGCAGAGTGTTATCAGCTACAGTTAGATTCTGACCTAAGTTTATTGGCTATGATCAACTTTAGGCAGAGTTTTGTCAGCTACAGTCAGATTCTGACCTAAGTTTATTGGCTATGATCAACTTTAGGCAGAGTTTTGTCAGCTACAGTCAGATTCTGACCTAAGTTTATTGGCTATGATCAACTTCAGGCAGAGTTTTATCAGCTACAGTCAGATTCTGAACTAAGTTTATCTGCTATAATCAGAATCATACAGAGTTTTGAATGCAGGTGGGATTTTTTAATACAGTTAGGTTTGTGCAGAATTGTGTCAGCTACAGTCCTGTTCAGAAAACATTGTTGTCAGGCTACCACCAGAATTATATTATTTGGGTTTGGTTCAAAATTTCAGGCTGGATTTAAGCTCTAGCTTCAGTGCTAGTACCTGTGCCAGACTGATAGCTATGGCCGGTGCTTTGTAGCCGAGCCAGACTGGAGTAGACTGGGTCGTCAGCAGCATGGCTCTGCATGGGCTGTGCATAAAGCGGCTGTGCTTATGGCATTGACCCTTTGCCAACTGGAGAGATGGTGAGATAAGCTTATCAGGCTTTACTCTTCAAGAAACTCTTTGTGTTTACATACACATTGGAACCTACTTCTATTCCGTGGCCACTTTACTAGAAATGCCTACCTCGTGCTTTCACGGGCCACTTTCTGACCTCCACTATATTGTAAGTCCAGGACATAGGTGTACAGTTACAGACTCTAGCCCATCTGTTGCTGCACAATTCATGAGCCCCTGTCCCCCCCATTCATCATTTGTCATTTTCTGAACACAGGACTGCTGTTGACTGGATATTATTTGGCAGGTGGATCATTCCGAGCACAGCAGTGATACTGACATGGCAGTGACCTGGTAGTCTATGCAGCATTGGTACAAGTGGTTCAAAGTGGTCTGCCACCCAAAAATGTCAAACCAAGAGTGGCTCTGTGGTCATAAATGGGGCACTGATGTAGGGCTAAATGATGACCAAGATAAACTGTCCCTCAACAGATGTTCTAACTGTATATGAGAACTAAAACAACAAAACAGAAAACCTTGTAATGGTATGGAAAATGCATGAATCCAATATGTTTCATGTTTTGTTTGGTCAACTTTATTTCATTTGTTAAAATACAACTATTCCTGTATTTCAGGCCTGCAACACATTCCAAAATAGTTGGAACAGGTGCAATTTAGGGCTAAATGATGATGTGATTTCAAACAGGTGATGTCAACTGGTGATGGTAATCATGATTTGGTACAAAAGTAGTAGTAATTTTGAAGGAATTAGTGAAATTATTAAAATTTCGAAGAAAGATTGCAAGCAATTTGCTTATTTCTCCTCTACACTGCATAATATCATTAAACAATTCAAGGAATCCAGTGCGTAAAGGGTGCAAGCCTAAGCTGAACACACTTGATCTCCAATCCCTCAGATGGCCCTGCATCAAGAACCATCATTTAGCCACAGCAGATATGACCACACGACAGCCTTCCTCAAGCCCTACAATACAATTTCACAAATGCTACTTAAAACTTTACTGTGCGTAAGAGAAGCCTTATGTTAACCACGTCCAGAAGCGGCGTCAACTTCTCTGGGCTCCGAGGCCTCTGGGATGAACCATCACACAGTGGAAATATGTACGGTGAACCGACAAATCAGTATTTCAGAGCCTTTTCAGAAGAAATTGACACCAACCAAAAACAAAAAGAACCATCCAGACTGTTATCAGCAGCAAGTTCAAAAGCCAGGGTCTGTCATGGTATGGGTATGGGATCAGTGCGTCAGTGCCCTTGGCATAGGTCATCTACACATTTACATTGAGGTACATCCTGCATTTTTCAACAGGACAATGCAAAGACTACACAAATTACCGAGGCATGGCTGTGAAAGTAGAGGGTACAGGTACTGGACTGACTTACCTGCAGTCCTAACTTGTCCTCAGTAGAGAATGTGCAGAGAATTTAGAAACAAAAAATGTGATAACCACATATTGTTGCACACTTCAAGGTGTGTTTGGAGGAACAATGGGACAAAATAACACCTAAAATATTGTACTGCTTATATTCTTGGTGCCAAAGGGTCTTGTAAGTGTAAGAGATGGAACGCCAACATTACAAGGTGGTAAATGCTTTACCAACCCAACTATTGGGAATGCAGGAATGGATGTTGACTGGAAAAAACATGAAATACATTGGGTTCATTCAATTAAATGAAAGTGAAAGCTAAAGTAAGAAACTGCATTCTTTTACATCATCATTTTCCCTACTGTCCCAACTTTTTTCTGATTTGCGGTTGTACAAGGGAAGTGTTTCCAATAAAGTGGCCAGTGGGTAAATGGAATGCTGAAACACTGAAATGACTCAAGTCCCCAAATTAGGAGGAAGTACACATATTGGGCCTGTTTCCTGTTTTCACCCGATACTGCCATCCAGCAAAGTAGTGACTAATTGTTCCTCTGTTTACATTTCAACACTAAACATGGTGATTAGCCACGGGATGTTCCTCCGAGAGTGTTTTGGGTTTTGGGTGGTAACCCCTGGTCGCGATGATGGAGTGATGAAGTTTTTATCCATGGCGGATGAAGGGATGGATGGACGGATGGATGGAAGGAGGGACGAGGGGATGAAAGCAGACGAGAACAGTGGTTTAATGGGATGCCAGAGCGGTGGGGGAGACGGTTTTAATTACTGCCGAGAATTGGTCTGGAGGGGTGGAGGTGGGTGGTGAGTATGTGTGTGTGTGTGTGTCTTTGGGTGGGAGTTCACACACCACTACAGGAGCATGCTGAGATCCAATGCCTTTGATGCTCACTTCAGCATAGCATTTCTTCTCTCTCTCTCTCTCTCTCTCTTCCCTCTCTCTCTGACTCTGTCTCTCTCTCTTGCCTTCTTCTTTCTTGCTTATTAGATCAGAGCTGCATGATACCTCCCTACGCCTTTGTTCAATACCAAGCTTTGGACCAAGAGACGTGAAAGAAAGTGTAACTTCAGTGCCCTTCAAAGAGTCGCTATCAGTATTGTGGATAGCAAGTTAATCTTCTGTGTGCAAGCACTGAAAAGGCCAGCTATTGGTCTCCTGTGGTTGAAAGAATTCTTGAAAGATGGAAAAAAACTTACAAGGGAGCAAGAAAAGGAGAAAGTAGACTCTTCAGGAAAATGAACCAAGATTAACTGTGAATCAATATTGTGACTCTTCACGTACCATTTGAAAAGAATCAAAATGAACTTCCTGTGTCAAAGCCCCATTGGATAACTTATAAAGGATCAGCAGGTAAAGTCACTTAAATAAAGAAATCAAGAACAGGAAACCATCTGAATCATTTTGGTGAATCATTGTGGAGAATCATTTTGGTGAATCATATGTGCCATTTGAAATGAATCAAAATGATTTCAGACAGAATCAGACGCTTTAAAATAAAGAAATAAGACTAACCCTAAATCAATTTCATGAATCTAATGTACTGTTTAAAATGAATAAAAATGAACCCTCTGTAGCAATAGTCCCTGTTCTTAAATGATAAAATTAAGGAACCAAAAATCGCGAAAAGAATCAAGAACATTAAAAGAACCATTCATCATGAATAGGTTTTGTGAGTCTTACGCACTACTTGAAATGAATCAAAGTAAATCGGCGGCTCAGAAGCCCTGTTCTTGAATAATATTAGGCTGCTTACAAGGGACCTAAAATAATAAGCCAGTAGACACTTCAAGAACTTGAAATGAATCAAAACAAATCAGACAGGCTCTTTGAATGATACAAGACAGCTTGCAAGAGACTTTAGGAAAGTGAATCAAGATTAAGTGTGAATCAGTATCGAGATCCTGAATCATTTTAGGTGCGCCATTTAAAATGAATCAGAACAAATCATTTTAAATGATGTAAGACAGCTCGCAAGGGACAAAGAAGCAGACTCTGCAAAAACCATAAATCAATTTCATGAATATAATGTACCGTTTGAAATGAATCAAAATAAACATCCCATATCAAAACTTTGTACAACAGAATACAACTTATAAAGAAAGTCACTTTCAGAAAGAAAGAAGAAAATGAAACCAGCTGTAATCCTGCTTCTAATGTACCCCTTGACATGAATCAAAATGAATCACATGAGGTTCTTGAATCAACTTCATGAGCTTCGTGAACAATAAGACTAAGACTAAGAAGAAGTGACTTTTGAGGAAAATCTATAATTGAAAAAGATTATTAAGCATGGCTTTGGTAGAAATGAATCAGACAAGCTTTCCTTGCATCATATCTTTTTGTATTATTCTTGAATGATGTAAAACAAGTCACCAACAAGTCGATTCCAGAACAGCTCAAGAGCATGAAACTGACCATGGACCAGTTTTGTGAATCAAAGGTGCGATACCATACTTTGATCTTTAACAATATACTTACTAATGGTCCTAGAGGTACAATCACATTCAGAAAACATTAAAACAATTAAAACACCATAAACCACAAATCATTTTGGTGAATCTTTTGCAGTATTTGATATCAATCAAACAGAATTGGGGTCTCAAGAGCCCTGTTCTTGAATGAAATTAAACCCCTTTAATGTTAAAATACAACTTTAATGTACAAGGGACAAAGAAGTGCAATCACTTTCAAAAAGAATCAAGAAGATGAAATTACATATTTACAATGAATCAGTTTTGTGAATCATATGTACCATTTGAAAGGTATGATATTGAATCTGATTTTAACAGTGAAACCAACGTTAAGCATGATAAATCAGTTTTGTGTTCTAATGTAACACTTGAAATGATGTACCAAATAGGTCTCACCTGTTCTCTCCTGACAATGTATTTGTCCCGTTCTTGAATGGTAACTTATAAAAGGCCTCAA
Organism: Megaleporinus macrocephalus; assembly: GCA_021613375.1. Lineage (NCBI taxonomy): Eukaryota > Metazoa > Chordata > Actinopteri > Characiformes > Anostomidae > Megaleporinus > Megaleporinus macrocephalus. The sequence continues at coordinate 6,899,467 of CM038710.1, read as the reverse complement.
AGTCAGAATCAAGTCATCAACTATCAATCAGATTCAGATCTAATTAGAAATGAATATAGGAAATTAATCAAAATGAATCATACAATTGGTCAAACCCAAAGTGGTCAAACCCAATGTGCCATCAATTACTATTCAAAACATATCAGGTATGAATAAACGGTACAATATAAAACAAGTTATGAAGGAGCCTGAAGTGCAGACAACAAAATATAACCACAGATTCAAATCACTTTTAATCGAATCACTTTTACCATTTAAAACTAATCAAAATGAATCAGTTAGGCTGCTTATTTACCAAAGAACACTCCTTTAGAAAAATAACTTACACCCCGTACCCAAAAATACAATCAGTTTTAGAACAAAAATGAAACCTTCAGACAAGATGACTCAGGTTTTCTGTAAATCTAATGTACAATTTGAACGCAATCAACATGAATCAACCAGGCTTTTCCTGTATCCTTTATTCTTAAGTGAAATAAGCCATCTAACAAGAGGCCGAGAAGTAGATTCAAAGAGAATTACAAAGTATTTTCAAACTAAAACAGAAGCGATAAACCAACAGTGACCCTCAACATCAATCAGACATAGACCTAATGTACCATTGGAGATGAATCAAAATGAATCAAACAGTCTTGTCCTGTACCAGAAGGTCCTGTAGAGAAGGCCTGACAGTTGATTCGTGTGACTCGTTTGTGGGGCTGAGTCCGAGCGCCCCCGGCGGGAGACTGGTTCTCTGTGTTACTGCGGCCGCCCAGCTGTGGCCCTACTCTTTTGTTGACTTTGAAAAAAGATCACATAGCTTCCCTGCTCAGCGTGGAGGGACAAGGGACAGGAGGGGGGTCTTCTCAGGGCTTCTCTGGTCAAAATGACCCCCCCCTTTCACACACAGCTAACAAACCCTAAAACTGCCCCTCCTTAATAAAGGAGGACAGAAAGTGAGCTAATGTTTGCACAAGCGGGCCTCTGATTGAGAGTAGAGAAGCCCAGTGTGAATACTGTGAGACGAGCTGTGTTAAGATTACAACCACTAGCAGAGTAACAGAAATAGCTGATGCTGTGAAAAGCTTTGCTTCTCATTTATGTTAAAAGTTGTTGATTAAAAAGCTGATATTTAGTGAATGTTACTAGAGTATTTAACTTTGCGTGTGGAGAAGATGACCTCTGTCTTGCAGCATACATTATTAGCGATAGCAGTAGCTCTTTTACTGATTTAACCCACATTTGCTGAAAGATTGTTGGTTTTAAAGGGTTTAGTTTAAATAATAACAAAATAATTGTTTTCCAAAATTCATGGCCAATTTAACAGCAATTCTTAAATAAAGAAGTCATTCTCAGTGTCTAAAGAAGTGAATTGTGTGGTCTTGTTTCAGTTTCATGGAAGCTAGCCAATTTTTTTCACGCCAAAAAAAAAAAAAAAAAAAAAAATATTGGTTCAATTAAATGTTTATGCAGGACTAGTCATTATTACAGTAAGGCACATTTGAGTTGGTGCCTTAAACATATGACAGCATCTATTTTTATTAAACCAATAGAAGGCTTTTGAGCAAAATGTCATGAAAATTGATCTGGAAATGTACCAAGATGAACGTTAATGTAATTTTCAGCTATATTTAAAACAGATGTGTTCCAGGTTCTGGTTTTATAAACAAAAAACAGCATTGTCAGATAATATTTACTGATATTTCAACAATGTTTTTGTCTGATTTGCTATAGGCCGGCCAATGCATTATACAACAGTTAGTTCCAAACACACAATTTTATTGGTAGAATCTGGTAGCTTGTTCTACCCATAATTCCAAAGACTGCTATGCTAGAACTACTTTTTTAGATGCAGGTTGTGGCCACCTTTTCACTCATTCACATTGGGCAGGCTGGAAAGTTTCCACAAGGGGTCGCCAAAAGCACTCAAATAGCTTTTGGGGCTCCAACATGTACAGCAGCTTTCTGCTTGTATTGTTATGTGAGCTGTCACAGCCACGTCTGAGATGTCACCTTGCCAGGCCAGCTGAGCTGTACCACTGCCAAGATTGTAGCTTGCTAGCTATATAAAGGCTTGGCTACAGCTCAGCTACGGCTAGACTATGTGCAGTATGATTGCAGGCAAGTAAATACACCGCCTTGACCTAATTAGTCGAATGTCAGTGGTGGTTCACATCTTTTGTTTATACCAGGAGACATGGGCAGTTACATTTCCAGTCATTACAGTAAATCAATATGTATCAAGCTGATTCTCACTCATTGGGAGAGTAGGATTGATCTGTGGTTTATGTTTGCTGTATATTAAGCATGGCACATAATCAATAGCACGGTTTGCAGTATATACTCTGTTCCATTCACCATAACTGTAAACAATTCTGACTCAGCAAGTTTCTCTACAACAGAGCATTTCACACTAAACCACCTGGAATGACACTGTTTACATCCTAGTGATGTAATTATTCACAACTGTTTGATCAGCGGAAATCCCCTTTAACCAGTACTCAGCATGTGCTGGTACTCACCGCCACACAGTACCCGCACTTCCTCTTATTATGCACCGACATTTCTCACAAGCCGCAGATGTTGTATCTGATTTAGTCCCCCAAATTCACAAGTCCTTGAATTTCACTCCATTGTGCTAATCAGGTCCACAGGTGACACAAGTGTTAATGCACCAAACAGCTTAAAACACATTTATCAGTATGACTGCTCACTGAAAAATAAAAATAATCTATTTAATTAAATATCCATTAGGGCCATGTGATGGACTGGCGACCCGTCCGTGGTGTATCCTGCCTTCGCCCGATGACGCTGGAATTGGCTCCAGCAGGATAAAGTGGAAGATGATGGAGGACGGAGGATGGATGGACATTCATTAAGCCACCTTTATCTTATGTTTATTAATAAGCATGACTGCTTTCTGGTTAAGAATAACAATTTTCATAATAAACACTCCTTTTCTTGATCATATAATTCTATGTGACCAGACCATGCAGTATGTACTAACAGTAACAGTGGTGCTTAATTTGTAAAACATCAGGTAATGGAACACTAAAGGTGGAGTGATCCAGCAAGTGGCAGTGATGGAAAAGGTCCTGGAACGCATAGGCACGACAGTGCTTCAAGTGTCCATCTTACATTCTATGTAATAGAATTCTATGCAATCTATGCAATAAAATAATCCTAGATTTAATCACCGCAGTAAGGAGCTGCAACCATAAAATCTCAGAGATGCCACTGGATGAATAGTTTTTCCTAGAACATGGTGTCCTACAAAAAAAAAAGTCACAGAGGTGCTGGATCCACAAAAATATGTTCTGGAACGCAGGTGTCTGAAATATGAGAGGTACAAATTAAGCTCTAAGTAACAGTAACTAGCAGTAACTCTCTCTCGATGATATATATATATATATATATATTAATTTGTACCTCTCATACTAGCAGGAACTATCTCTCTCGATATATATATATATATATATATATATATATATATATATATATATATAGAGAGAGAGAGAGAGAGAGAGAGAGAGAGAGAGTTACTACTAGTAACTACTAGTTACTGTTACTTTGAGCTTAATTTGTCCTTCTCATATTTCAGACACCTGCGTTCCAGAACTTATTTTTGTGGATCCAGCACCTCTGTGACTTTTTCTTGTTGTTGTAAGACACCATATATATATATATAGTAAAAAATAGTATATATTATTATTACATATGATAACATTTATAGTTTTCCAAATGGTTGTCCTTGTGAAGAACTACATGAACATCAGTGAAAATTCCCAGTATCTTTATAGAAACTGTAGAAATGTAGGATGTAATGTCGACTGGCTATTTAACAGATCCCTTGACAGTCATTTGTCAAGTATTTTTGTACAAGTTGCTTGAAATAAGCTACAAACACTCTGTCACATGACACAGACCAGCACTGTGCTGCCTACTGTTATCTAAGTTTGTTTTTGAACTGTAGGTTTATCCTAGCAGAAAGCCAAGGTTAGGCCCCTATTCTCTCATATCACTGCAAGCAACGGCTGCCGATCCACAATCATTGCCTGCAACCCACATTCTTCACACAAACATTACAACAGACGCAGCAAACTGATCCCAGTTCAACGCTGGAAAGGTTAGCGCCATGTCACAGGGCCAAGTTAGCTTTTATCTTTGACTCACACTGGCCCCATTAACTCCCTTTAGCAGTGCCCACAGATGTGAAGCAGGTCAAGGGCACTGGTTCAGATTATGCGTTATCAAGTGTGGAGGAAGCTGAGTGCGGCAAAAAAACCACAGCACCGCCTGGGCCTGGGGAGAGCGCGTGCTCAAGGAGGCTTTGAAGGTTGCCTTTTGTTCGAGTGTGTGATGAGAGGAGTGTCTAAAAATGTTGAGCGAAGAAGAATCACTGTGCTTCTTATCTACAAATGCAAGCCAATACCAACTTTACCCCCTGCTGCGGGAAGTCACCGTAGGGTACATGTATTAGCTGACATGCGTGCCGCGTTTGAAACCTGCGCGTGCTGCAGTTAGCAGCTTGTATTTGCCTCTGTCACACTCTCTGGGTATTTCTGCGCGAGTGCGGCTAATCAGACTGGCACGGTGAATGCCAAGTTTTGTCAAAACCGCTCAGTCTCACGCTCGTCGCGGCCGCTAGCACGGCTAGCGCCAGGGATATCTGTCAACCAGCCTAAAAAAAAAAGAGTCTTTTAGACTCATATAATAATGGATGCAGAAGCTCCTAAACTTAAGTCATTACACCATCCGCTGGTCCCTTGGCACGTATCTCTGAAACCATGTTAACTGGTCCCTGAAGAACATGTGGTTCAAAGCTCGGAGTGGAACAGGGACGAAATTGAGCCCCATTTGCTCCACTCACTCCACAGACTTCAAAGCGCTCCTTCATCTCAAATAAGTTAATTGAATTGCACTCTTGGTAAGTACAGTTCGTCATGTTTCAAATATCTTCAGACAATTAAAGAGGGAAAGCGGGGGGATCGCTCTGGGCCTGGACAGAAGGACGAAACTTGGTCAGATGTTCCATTTTGCTAATTCTTTCTTCGCAAGTAGGCTAATTCAAAACGAATTCCAGCGGTTTCTTTGAACGCGGCCCATACGCTTCAGAGAAATGACTTCTGTGTCCTATCAATTACCGTCATAGCCAGAGCGACTTTTACATGCTAATTTGTTTCCAGCTAATATCGACGATCTATCAGACCGAGCGCACGTTGAATTGGCTGAACGTATTCAGTCTGACCACTGCGGTAGTGGCTTTCTAGAAGGATCTTTATCTCAAAGGCCATTTGTTTCCACTTACGAGTTCAAAGAAGCCATTTGATGTTAGTCAAAGCTGGTTAGCATGAAGATAATGCCGTCATTTTGTATTTTTGTAGATTAAAGCACAGAGCTTTTGGTTTATCAGGGAGACTGCGCCCCGTTTCCATGGACTTTTCTTTCTTTTCCCGAGAGGTCGTCCCTAAGCAGTTCATTGTTTGAGCGAGCTACGCATAATTCCAAATGAGAAGGCAAGAAACCCTTCAGCTGGACGAGTAGCTCATCTCTGAGGACTTACCCAGCCTTGATGATGTCTTCTTTGCTCAGATAATGAAATATATGGTCAGTGTGGGAACTCGTATGGGCCTCCATGTAAACGCAGTGCAATGTTGTTTAGTCTGTTAGCGTAATCTCCACAGCGGGCTATAGACTAATCTGATTTCTATAACCAGCTTAGCAATCATGCTACGCTACCCTCAGCATGCCATCTCCTTCTTTGTTCTGTTTTCACAGCCGAACCCTCATGAGAACACTGGTGGACCATGTTTATGGAATACTGGCTCGGTGGAGGTATCTAATATTAGTTTACGGGCATTCCAGAAAGTAAGAGAAGTAAAGAGATAAAAGTAAGGATATCATCTTCATGCAAGTCCTGACATCCTGCATCTTCAGTCAGATCAAACCGCACACTGTTGTCTTTTTAGAAACTCCTCACGTATTGGAGCCTAACACTCTCTCTCTGTCTCTCTCTCTCTCTCTCTCTCTTTCTCTCGTTCTCTCTCTCTCGGTGGACCTGTTTTGAGGCCTGGTGTGCTATCATCAGCCTAGCAGGCAGGGGGCACCTTTACTTTTGGCCTACCACTGCTTCTCTCTTTCATTTTCTCTCTTCTTTCAGCTCCTGCCTTTGTTGTTTTTTGAACATTTTTGAAGGCAGGATGTATGTTTGAGAGACTTTTTTGCTTTTTTGATAACTTTGGTTTGGAGTTTGAGACCTTGTGAGTTTCGTAACTGTGCGAAGGTGTACATTCCAACAGAAAAGTTGTTGTTTGTTGACGCAGTGTACCAAACGGCGGTAGCGGGGGTCCTGAATTGAATGCTAGTTAGAATGTAGCCCACGTGGCTTCTTTGTAGGCCCATGTGGCTGCTTTGGGAACAAGTTGGGACAAGCACTGATGGCACGCTAGCGTGTTTTACTGTGGAAGGCAGCTGGGAAGCCATGTTGTGATCATGGCAGGGGTGCCTTTTTGAGCAAAACGTTTTTTTTTTCTCTATATTTATATTCTTTGTGGTTCCACTCATGTTTTATTAATTGATTAAAACTGGGAGATCAGTGGTAAGAAAATTGCCATGGGCTATTCGAAGTACAGAATTACTAAAGGGGCAGTTCTGGATCTAAAATCTGATTGTCTTAGTTATATTTCAAGCCAGGAATGTGGACACCACTCCTAATTATTCCTGGTCAATGTGAATGCTCTTACTGGGAAAGTGAAGCATTTTGGAGCAAAAACAGCTCAGCCAAGAAGCGGTAGACTATGCAAACTCACGGCTGCCAAGTGCTGAAGTGCATAACACAAAGACATTGTTCCTCTCCAGTTTTGCATCACGCACTACAGACCACCTCTGGATGCAAGCTCAGAACAAGAACTATGCATTCAGAGTTTCATTTAATGGATTTTCTTGGCTGAGCAGCTGCACAGAAGCCTAAGAGCACTATGTGCAATGCCAAGCATCAGCTGGAGAGGTGTAGAGCGCTACCACTAGACTCTGGAGCAGTGAACACATGTTCCCTAGAGTGATGAATCATGCTTCACTATCTGGCAGTCTGGGTTTGGCAGATGCTAGGTGAGCTCTAATTACAGGAATGTATAGTGCCAACAGTAACGTTTGGTGGAGGAGGGATAATGGGTGGTCTGGGGCTGCTTTCTGAATCCTGACCTCAACCTCACTGGAACTGGAATCCAACATTAGTGTCAGACCTCACAAATGACATAGCTAAGGCTGTTATAGATGCAATTTAGAGGTTTTTTTTCACAGTTATGGTGATAGTAACCAGGGGTCACCATTGTCTCAAACACAACAAACCAATATTATGCAGTTTGCATATGAAGTGTTGAAAAATGTGAATGTGAATGTGTTTTAAAAATACAGTTAAAGCCAAAATCGATCATCAAATCTCTGTAAAACTCAGACAGCAGGCAGTGTATTCATATTCATATAATAACTTTCTGTGAGAAGTAATAAACTCTGGTTCCTATCACCACCACTGTTAACAATTCTGACTCTGTAACTTTCTCTACTGATGCATACCCTGCTTACTCTGGTTCTGGAAAAAAACCTAATGCAAATAACCAGAGCAGTGACCAATTAGACTGTTCATATTTGCCACTGTAACTTATGGTTACACATATAGTCAACCTATATGTTGAGATTCAATATTCCCTTAAGCAGAGCAACAGCTGAAATAAAGTATTTACAACCTGGTATATTGCTGTGGTACATTTTTAGCATAAATATGCAGCCTTAACTTTAAGGTGCAATCTGTAGGATGATAAGTTTAAAACATTTCATAATGAACTAAAAGTATCAACTGAATGTGAAGAAATAGCATGTACCACGTTGCATAGACATCTACTGAACCAGCTGGACCCGGCCCATCCCATCCTGTAACACCACTTTGTACCTGATGATAGTTAGTCATGTTTGTGTGGAGTTGAATCAGTCCAACATGAGAGGATGAAGAAGTAGCGCCTCTGTTGTGACCCTGTTGTCAATCATGTTGAAGGTGCATTTAGGAACAGTAGACACAACAGATCTGTGATATAAAAAGAAGCAAAACAAGACACTCTTAGAAAGATTAAAGGGCTAATGTTTGATGTGGAACTTGCAATATTTCCTATAGACAGATAAGTATTTAAAGAGGGCGGAGGAGGGACTGTGCATTTTCTGACAATATGTCGCCCCCTGCTGTTTAGAGCATGAATTTGACAGGTTGCATCATCTTACAGATTGCTCCTTTAACGCTGCACTATGTACATTTTTTTGTTTTAGCAGCTTGTGCAAACAAGAAGTATTTCAGAAAAGAAGGTCCAGTTTGATCTTAACATCTCAACATTATACTGATGAAGACATGATGACACTGGTAGTTCATTCACTCATTTTCAGCACATATGTCCAAGTTTTGACTGAGTTCTCTTTGAATTCTCTTAACTACAAGCTCACAGTTATCAGATTCATCCACTCGGCAGTGCAAACCTGCTGCTACAAAATGTTCTTCTGCACATCTAAACAATCTAAACAGAGCATAGCTACTGAAAATATAAATATTAAATAATATCTATTTAAATATAAATAAAAAACAACACATATGCAGCCTTTACATTAGTTTACTTCTTTTAAACTAAAAGGAAGTGAGTATGCGTTCACTTTACTTTTTATGTACTTCTCAGTGATATACTAAACACAGTCATACTTAAGTATGACAAGTATAGAACAGTCTAAGTATATTTGGCCTTTACTTGTACTTAATCTTTTGATTGATATAGTAGAAGTATTCTTGCTCTGCACAAAAACACATCCAGTACAATATTTATTCAAAATTTATAAAGATATAAATATGTTTCTTAATCTGAGTGTGTCTTGTTTATTTTACGTGTGTCCACTGGTGAGTAAGTAAACATTGTTAAGTTCTATTTTAAGTAGAAAAATGCTTAAACCTAGTCATATACTTTAAAGTACAACAATAATATAAGCAGTAAATTATAAGTATTATGTTAAGTTCACTTAAAGAAAGCGTACAAGCTAGTAAACTAACAGTAAACCCTTAAGTTTACTTTTAGTGTAGTTGCAGTACAAAAGATGTAAACTAGTTTTATACTTGGTTTACTAATCTTACACTTAAAGTGTACTTAAAAGTATACTTTTAAAAACTAGAAAATGAGCCAATTTAGTCCCAAGAAGTATTAAAATAGTACATATACAAGTGTACTACTAGTACAATGACATTAGTATAGTAACTGCATATAGTATACTTAATAAAATGAACTTTAAGTATACTTATTTTCTGTAAGGGATATTCTGCTGCCATTTCTATGAAGCCAATAAGCCACTAAGCGCTGCATATTACAGTGATTTTAGCAGGAAATTAGCATAAAATAAATCACTGTCATTCACAGCCTTCAGTGACTTATTGCTTCACTAATCACTGACATGGACGGCGCTCTCTCCTGACTCCAGCGCGCATGAAAGTTATGCTTTTTAAAATGCCAGACATCATAAAAGGCCAATGAATCAGTAAACCTCTTTTTCAAATCAGCGAGGGATTACAAAGAGATCAAAGCGGCGCGTCTGCCCATATAACGCTGTACCACTCAACTTTCATCCGCAACTTTGATTTCGGCCTCATCTCCGCAGCCCGAGACGTCCCCAAATCGCTCGGGCGTTTAAAAGCCGAGCGCGAGGCCGCGTGAAAGCTCCATCGCCCCTAAGACGACACTGATCCGTCTAGTTCACGGGCAGGTAAACAGTGATGGAGGATTTTTTTTTTTTCCCTTTCCCTCCAGGATGAAGCCTCTAATCACTCTTAGATCTCAGACATGAAAGCCAGTCGGAGATGTGCCTCCAAATGCCCTTCGAGGTGCCAAGTTTTTCCCTCTGATGGCTGAGGGTGAGAGGGTAAGGCAGGCAAGATGGCGGACGGCGGGTGTGGAGCTATTTCTCTGGCCTGGGATAATTGATAGGATGGATGGGGGGGGGTCTGGTTTGTGACAGAATCTTTTAACATTCAGGGCATCCAACTTTCATCAAAGTACACAGGAAATAAGAAAGAAAGTGGGCCAATCGGGAAGAAAAAGGAGGACTCCTCAAAAATACAGCTGGACGCCATTCCGGAAACAGAGGTTTAGGCCGCGCTAGCTCTTTTCATCACCTTATTACAATTAACCCAGCTTTACTCCCTCAAAGAAAGTGAGCCAGCGTGTGTAGCTCTTCTCTAATCTCGCCAGTCTACTGAAAATGCTCCGAAGGCTTTGAACAGTATCTTCTCTCTGTTGTGAGTCCATTAGCTCGGGCTAAGCTTGAACCATGCAAATGCTCACTTAAAACACAAAAGAACGAGCAGCGGCAAGAAGAAAAGAAACTTGTGTCACAAGAAGTGCATCAAAAAAGGCCTAGCAGCGACTAAGAAGCAATAAACAGTGCGATAGGAGATGTTTATGAGCGACTGGCGCATCATCAAACGAGGGAAGAATCCGCCTTTGACCAGGGCCTACCTCGCTGCGACGCTGCCCGAGCTCATTAGGGCTTCGCCTTAAATCTGCAGCTCACGGAAAAAGAAGAAGCGAAGGGGGGGAGAGAAAAAAAAGAAAAATAAAAAGAGCGAGAAAAGTTTTAAAAGCGAGCGGGGAACAACAAATGCGCCAGCTCATTGCCAGATACAAGAGAAATCTCTCCCGATGCACGCCGCTGCCGCCGCCGCCGCCGACTTCCCTTTGAACAGGCGGCGGCGAAATGAGAAGTGTTCATTCAGAATTCGTGTCAAAGCCTATTTCTGTGCATCCCACCAACCCGGCTTTCTCTGATCTTGTTTACATCAAAACAAATGATGTACGATGAAAGGAGACAGCTTTGCGGTGCCGGGGCGGGGAGGAGGCCTTATTTCCCTCGCAGAACTAAAAAAGACATCATCAAGTCTCTAAGGTCCACGCAGGCCTAGAGGGTGAAGAACTTTAAGGAGGAACAAACGGGGCTGCACCTCAGTCTACTGATCTGGGATCGTCTCATTTGGATGTTGTGCCGTAATCAGCCCACAAGGCCTGCGCTAGATCAGGGCGGAGGCCTCGGTCTACTGATCTGCGACTGTCTCGTTTGTTTTTAATGCTATAATAAGCCAACAAGGCCCACAGCAGGCCAGGACGGAGGCCTGAAACCCAAGCCCGAACCAGTGACTTTGAACCTATGTAGGTCCGAATGTTGCTGCAAAACTTGGCTTGAGTGAAGTTTTGATCATCTGCTTTGATTGGTTCTACTGTTTTCTGCCTAACTAGGCTTAGTCTGAAGGCAGTGCAGTGTTGCCAGGGTTTAGGGACTTGCCCAAAAGCACTACTAGCTCTAACCAGTCTCTTCCAGGATTTAGTTGTTGGCACCAGTACAGCACAACTACACAGTCCAGTCAAATTATTATGACCACAAACTAGACAGACTGGGAAACTTAATAATGTCCTGGAAGGTTGTTACAGGTAGCTGGAGACATACTGACTGCAGTGCATCCCACATCTGCTGGAGGAAGCATGGAGGAGGATCCATAGAGCCAACACCACCATCCAGGTAGAGGCTCAATTGGGTTCTAAGTCTAGGAAATTAGGGATCCAGGGTAGTACTTGGAAGTCTTCCAACCAATGTGGGACATTACTAGCCATGTGACGTGTCTCAGTGTTTTGCTGGAAGATCCCATCCGTCCCAGTAGAGACAATCAGCATATATAGTGTGAGGATCCCAATGTATGTATGGATTCAGACCCAAATTGCTTGAGAGTGTCTCCCACATGCATGAGTGGGTCCAGAGAATGTCATGAAAACATTTCCCAGACCATAACGCTGCCACCTACACACTAAATTTCCTGAAGCTACTGCTTTTTCAAACAAATCTACATAATTAAATGATTGAGATGTAAATAAAGTCATTCCGAGTGTGAAATCTTTCAGTGTTGGTGATAATAACCAGACATTCAACCCTTAAAGACTCCCTCAGAGAAAATGATTGGACTCTGTTATGAATATGCTGCCTAATGTCTGACATCATAAGCATGTTCACAACAAATTGTCTTATGATAATTTTGTGATCAACTTTTGGTTTAAATTGTCATTTAATCAATTTATCTCCAAATTAAATGTTTCAGATTAAAGAACCTTACATCTAAAAAATGGCTATATTTGTGTTGTAGACATGGTGATCCGATCGCCACCACTGTTAAAAGAAATCAGAACCATTTTACACCAACCCTCTCCAAAAGGCTTTGTTTACATATCAACCTCTCGATTGTCTTGGAATAACAAGCAAGGGAATGTCTGCTATGGTCTTTCCACCAAACCTAACACATCCATCACATCGTTCAGACTCTCTATAGACTCCACAGACTCCACCGCTAATGTGTGAGAGAGTGCAGAATCTCAAACCCCACCCAAACATGTGAACAACCACCCTGAACCTGACCTGTAATGTAGTCAGGCCCCATCAGGCTCTGCTTGGGTAGCTGACCTCTACCAGAGGAGTCAGAGAGTCCTACTCCCACACTCATATCTCTACATCGTCTGTGTTAGCCCTCCGCTAGCTCTTCATCAAAGGTCAGTTTCTGACCACAGAGTCTCCTCTGGCAGCGCATTCATCTCCAGAAACTGTGAGTGGAAGTACAAGGTAGGTGTTTCTAATAAAGTGGCCAGTGAGTTGAAGTACAAGGTAGGTGTTTCTAATAAAGTGGACAGTGAGTAGATGTAAAAGGTAGGTGTTTCTAATAAAGTGGCCAGTGAGTAGACGTACAAAGTAGGTGTTTCTAATAAAATGGTGATTGAGTGGAAGTACAAGGTAGGTGTTTCTAATAAAGTGGACAGTGAGTTGAAGTACAAGGTAGGTGTTTCTAATAAAGTGGACAGTGAGTTGAAGTACAAGGTAGGTGTTTCTAATAAAGTGGACAGTGAGTAGATGTAAAAGGTAGGTGTTTCTAATAAAGTGGCCAGTGAGTAGATGTACAAGGTGGGTGTTTCTAATAAAGTGGCCAGTGAGTAGATGTACAAGGTAGGTGTTTCTAATAGAGTGGCCAGTGAGTAGATGTACAAGGTGGGTGTTTCTAACAAAGTGGCCAGTGTGTAGATGTACAAGGTAGGTGTTTCTAATAAAGTGGCCAGTGAGTAGATGTACAAGGTGGGTGTTTCTAATAAAGTGGCCAGTGAGTGGAAGTAGAAGATGGGTTTCTGATAGAGTGGACAGTGAGTAGATGTACAAGGTAGGTGTTTCTAGTAGAGTGGACAGTGAGTAGATGTACAAGGTAGGTGTTTCTAATAAAGTGGCCAGTGAATAGATGTACAAGGTAGGTGTTTCTAATAAAGTGGCCAGTGTGTAGATGTACAAGGTAGGTGTTTCTAATAAAGTGGACAGTGAGTAGATGTACAAGGTAGGTGTTTCTGATAGAGTGGACAGTGAGTAGATGTACAAGGTAGGTGTTTCTAATAGAGTGGACAGTGAGTAGATGTACAAGGTAGGTGTTTCTAATAGAGTGGACAGTGAGTGGAAGTAGAAGATGGGTGTTTCTAATAAAGTGGCCAGTGAGTGGAAGTAGAAGGTGGGTGTTTCTAATAGAGATTCGCATAACGAATGTGTGGAAATTACATGACAGACGCTTTTCATGTTCGTTTAACTTCACCATCAGTCACAACGAAGCTCGGACGTCTTATTTCCAAAGCGGCAGAAAGGCTGTCTTCGCATTTAAATGAATAAATATCTGTGTTTTGTCGCCATCTGGTGGACAGAAGTTGTTTTGCAGCAAGCGACGAAAAAATGCACCTCACTACCCAAATTGGACAGATATCCTTCCATAGAAAGTAGCACCTTATCGCTTCGTTTATTTTACATTTAAATATTCATCTTCAAAAACGTGTACTTACTGAAATTACAGAATATAAACACGCAGCACTAAGAAAACTACAAAAATACTTTTTTCATTATTTAAAGTAAAATTCGATGGGATAAACGGCGCGGAGTGATACATAACTGGACACGGAGCAGTAGTTTGTCGAGTTAATTGAAAGCAAGTCAGAGCAAACCAGGCGGAGGTGAGGACGCTCAGAGCAGAGTGGTGTTAAATTTAGTCGTTATTTAAGATGTATTTCTTCTTAAATTTAGATTTAGAACAGCGTTCATCATTGTTACAGTTACGTTTAAGCATGTGTGTTTTTAAAAATGCTAAATAAGTCTCGCATAGTGCGAAACGGTCGATGAAATTGGCTGGTCCAGTTTTTATAGCGCCAGAAAAAAACGAATAAAAACGTATTAGTTGTCGTACAATCATTCTTTTACAGCCAAATTACTTTTTTGTTGTTTAGTAAGAGTTTTTAGGAAGTGTTTCCTAAGCCGTCGTGTGTTTTGCTCCTACAGTTAGCGGTAGCGTAAAAACGTAGCATTAGCATTAACACTTTTTTCTGTAAGTTATCAAGTTGGATACTGATAAAATAGTTAAAAAGATAAGAAATGCGATCGAGTCGGTGTAGTGTGTTTTTAAAATGATTTTGGTTTGTTGAAAAAAAGTGAAATACACGTTTTAGCCGTTAAAGTAATTTTCAAACCGGATTAAACCGGATGGGAATCGATTCCAAAAGAGTCGACTCTTTGGCGCGTCTGGGAGTTGGGGTCGACTCTTGGTCGGTGACTCGACGGATGAGGGTGTGAAGCCTGGCTCACGCTACAGGATAATTGGGCCGATTTATTCCTCCCGACAACCGCAAGAGGTCTTTACTTCTCTTATCTTCAAGTTCAGTCGGCACCGCCCTGTTTGTGAATCGTAAATATGAAACCTGTTCAGAGGCCTGTAGTGTAGTGTGGGGTGGCCGCAGGAACTCGGGTGTCAAAGCTCAACGCAACTAATCTGTGTTCAACTACGGTTTCATCCACGTCCTTTTCTTACTCTTGGCTTTTTCGGAGCAGAAACACTCGCCGCTATCTTAGCAATGGTCTCTCTGTCATTCGCTGTGTTGATGTACGCGTCATTCGCGCCTGCGACTATAAGGAGCCTCAGTCGGGCGTGAGAAATCAGAAAGCGTGTGGTGTTTCATTCAGGGCGGATCGTGTAGTGTGGGAGCTCACATCGATGAAGTATCTGTGAAAGATGGATTTGTTTGGGGTGTTTCTACATCGATTAAGATTTTTTTTACATCCTGTAGTGTAAGTCAGGCCTAAGTTTGCGTATAGGGTTTGTTTAATTAGCAGCTTTAAACAATGCCAGCACTGCTCACCAGCCAATGTAGCACCAACTCCACTCACAGCATGGCTCTGCAAACTAACTCATCCTTTTCTTTATGTTTAGGGTTGCGATAAACACTATACCAAGGTATTAATCTGTGTTAATCTGCACCATTTAAGAGGGGAAAACTGCTTGAGCTCCAACTGCTCTAGAACCTAAACTGTGATCACAGTAATGATTTTCTCAGTACGTTACCTCTGAGTTAGCTATGTGAAGTAGGTTGATGGTTAAGATGTGTCACTGTTGATTGGCTTAGGTCTGGGAGATATTGAGAGTTCATTGTTGGGCCATTCCTTGATAAAAAAAAATGTAGGGGTGGGGCGTTGGGTGCGTAATATAAACTTAGGCATGAGTTTTACTTGTTCAGTGTTACTCCTTTTATATTTGTACTTCTGTTTTTCCCATTTATCTGTTCTTGATATACTCAAAAATGTATTAAATTATACTAAATAATGAGACAGAAGTGATAAACAGACAAAAGTGGCACCATGTTTAAGTTTTTAAACAGAGGTGAGCCAGATGACAAGCTGTAGCAATCTAGCCCCAGACATTGATATCCAAATACACATTACAAACACGTCAAGACAGACACCTTTAGTAAGCTCAGTGTTTGCTACTGTGAAAAAATATAAACAGAGTTGCTCACGATGGTCACAATGCACCTTGCATTTAGTCAGAATGGAGGGCATATGTATATTGTCTCCTCCTTTCTATACTACAACGACAAATGTTTTCTTCTGTTCTTTGTCATCTGTTTGATGGGTGCCTCAGCCTGCCTCACATCCCAGTAATTGGTCCGAAAGGCCAAATCGTCCAGTAAGTGTTTTCACACTGCAAACTAACAGTGCTTGTTTCAGTCAGACCAATTCATGGTCCAAGGCACCTTTTACATCTGCTGATCTGGTTCAGACTAAACTGAACAGTTTGAAGGTCCAGACCATACAAGGTTGGTGTGGAAGCACCTTTTGATTAGCACAGATCTTCAGGTGTACTGATAAAGAAACCGTTTCTGTTCAAAAGGCTAATTCACTTAATTTCTTAACTAGAACTAGACTGGTCAGCTCACTAACATGCTAAGCCCATCATTAATATCACAGACTTGAATAAATGTACCTACAATGTGTTGGCTGTAAAACTGCAATATAAAAGTGTTAAGAACGTCACTTGAACATCTTGCACACTTCAGATGACCGTATCAGTCAGAGGTAGCACTATGTAAGAAATGAAATTCTAGCTTTTACCAGAAGTGCACTGTTTGACGAGTGTGGATGTGACTAAATATTTATTTAATATATTTTTAGCTGTACTAAGTGTTTGAGATACAGGTCTACCATGGGAAGACGGGTGCAGCTGGGTTGGTGCTATATAAGAAATTTGCTAACCGAAATGGCCACAGTGTATAGTGAAAGGCGACTGAAGGTTCCTGACCTTTAGCAGTTGCTTGTCCATGATACTGTACAGAAACTATGAATATCTGTTTGACTATTTAATTATTATTTAATTACTTAATTTTCTGAAAGTTGTGTATTTTTTATATTTTGTGTTGGTTAGTGATATGTTTAAAAAAAATCAAGGTTTTACAGTAATGCATAACCACTTGTGCCTTAATGGTTCAGTGTATCCTTTTTATCTCTAGTTGCTGGCGCTGTCTTAAGTGGGATCGCAGAGTGATTTCAGTGGCAGGAGTTGAGAGCTGGAATCAGTGCCAAAAATTATTGTTAAAAATATAATTGACCACACTCTCCCAGCTGTTCTGGGCCTGTGTGTGAAACACTAGTTTTCCAAGTGTGCTTATTTTTCTGTTATTTCTCTTAGTAGTTTCCGGGGAAGGTTCAGTGTTGAGCAGCGATGACCGGCCGTGCCAGAGCCAGATCCAGGGGCAGAGCCCGCGGTCAGGAGGTCGGCGCTTCATCCGCGGTAAATAAACATTACATTAACGTTTCAGATTTTAGTAATGTTCATTAGTATTGTTTGATATTAAACGGTCAATATACTGCTTTTTCTTGTATTTTCTAGTATTTTATTTTTCTCCTTATAGTATTTGTATGGCTTAAATGACCAAACATGGTCACAATTCATTTTACATGAGCATTGTCAAACCTCTATTTATTCCTTATATGATTCACCTGAACTTATCTGCTTGTTTAGCTGTGACATATCAGCCATTACATTGACTAAGGTGACTTGTTGCTTGGGTAGACAAAAAAAAAACTACCCAGTTGTTGCATTCTGTTGCTTTCTGTGTGGTGGAAGAGAAGATGAAACAGCTGCAGTTGCTATGGTTTAATTAATGATAAAGTTTAATGCCAGTATTATATGTTCTAATGCTAGCTGTGCTAGTTAATGTCTGTCAGGTATAGCTAAAGCAACTGTCTGCCGGGTTTCGGGTTGATCAGGAGGCAAGTAAATGGAAAGCGTGTTGGTGTTCGGAACGTTGTGATAATATTTTAAGTTATACTGAGTGAATTCTCTTTTTTATAATTTATTTATTTGTTTGTTCATTTTCTTTGTAGCAACCCACTCCATCTCAGGAGATGGGGAGACCTGGCCTGCCTCCCTCTGCTGAGGGAGAACTTGTGGGAAGAGGAAGACAGAAAGGGGCACCGGGCGCCTTGTCAACAGAAGGTAGCTTGAGTGTTTCTCCATTGTAATGTTACTTCTCATAACAGGCCTTAGATTTTACTAAATAGTACAAGTGTTGATGAGAATGCTGTGTCTTGAATGGATCTAACAAAGTTAGAAAATAACTAAAGTGTGGGTGTCTTTATATCTGTCCCTACTGTTTACTGCTGGGGTGGACGTCATGCTTTCTATCAGCGCTTCCTATTTCGCTAGGCCAGTTTGCCAATTGCAGGGAGCTGGCCGGAGGGGGTTCTCTATCTGAATGAAACGCTAGCTGGAAATACAGAAATCGATCGGCTCTTGGGATCGGCTAAATTGGAGAAATATCAGCGGATCATATATTTTGACTTAAAGTCGGCTGATAGCGATACATAGCCGATCGATCCTTCCATCTCTAGTCAAAGCTATATTACATACTCAGTTTCTTAAGGGTTTGTTATTTACTTCACAAGAATGTCAATGGCTTTGCTGTTTATTGATGCATTCTTATGTTTTTTTATTGGTATGCGTGTAGAAAATATGATTGGGTCTATGTGCCGTATTCTGTTTTGTTTTTCCAGCTGTCCTCCAAATTTCAGCAGGCTTCCAGCAGGTGAAAATTGGAGAGAGGGGAGGTCGCAGACAAGATTTTCAGGATGCTGGTGTCCACACTCGCCAACTCATGGAGCATGTTAAGGAGTCTAAGACAGGGGAGTCTTATATTTGATCATTTGATAGTTATTAAGGAGCTGAAGTTTGAAAGGAGGACTATGCCTAAAACGTTCAGAATCCCCACCACCCTATCTTTTCTCTGTTCCTCAGTCCTTTATCAATCCTACCACAGTCATGAAGGAAGAGCTTTGGCCTTTTAGCCAAAAATAGGCGCCACCCAGAACTCCAGCCCAGGCTGAGTTTTCTGTGTTTTTCTTGATCCCTCAATCACTCTTTCCTCATACTACCACCACATGTTGAAGACATTCTCTAAACTCACAAACTGTGTTTTATTTGGGATAGAAAACATTTTATTGGACTGTTCTAAATTGTCACAGTGGGATATAAAAAAAGCAGAAAGCAATTTTTTTCGTCAAGTGAATATAAAAAGTGAGCTTTCTTTGGAGAATGCAAATTACAGATTATGATTTGTCTTAATTTCTTCAGCAATAGTTCAGATTCAGATTACACATTCACATAAAGCTTCTTGGCCGTGGTAAGAATCAGGGGTGTGCCATATTGTATCGTACACAATAATATCGGCAACATTTTTGAATATCGTGAACGATATTATACCCTGAAATATCGTGCCACAGCACCCATCCCTAAATATGACATCAGGGTACTACTGATGTACTTTTACTGTTTTAGCAAAAGAAAAATTCACACTTTTCTTATTTTCCATTATATGTCTAGTAGAGACAGATTTTATCTGTCCAGTATCATTCGTTTTACTTCAGTCCTGGATATATGGAGATATTTGGAGTGCATTATTTAGTATCGTAACATTCTGGATCATTGACTTCTGTTACAATCTGATGAGTTCTTGTATTTTTTTATATTTTAGTTAGGGGCGTGCCATATCATATCGTATGCAATAATAAAATGTAATTTTCATTTTGTTGCAGTAGTGTATTTTTGATGTTTTTTTTTTTTAATTCAATGTTTTGTCATATCGCCAGGAGTATCGTTATCGCAAAAATACCATGAAATATAATGATATTATTGTAGGGCCATATCGCCCACCCCTAGTAGGAATGTGTACTTTAGGACATTGCAAGGAATCTCAGATTTAGATGGTCACAGTTCTGTGCACGGTACTTTGTATGCCCACATTTTTGTAAAGGTCTTATTTTTATCGTATGTCATGTTCTTGCATGTTACTGTTTGGTTCCTTTTTCAGGCTGTGAGTTGGATCTAATGGGCAGTTTAAAATATTTTAATAGGCATGTCAGGCTCTGCAATTGAGCTGCGGGCAAACTTCTTGCGCTTGCTGTCCCGGCCCCAGTGGGCTCTGTATCAGTACCATGTGGACTTCAATCCACCCATGGAGTCTCGCCGTCTGCGGTCAGCACTTCTCTTCCAGCATGATGAGACGCTGGGCAAAACACGCACTTTTGATGGAGCCATACTTTTCCTCCCTCACCAACTTCATAACACTGTAAGCCCACACAAGGTTTAATCATCGAAAGCGGTGTTGTCAGAAATATGCCTCTGTACGGAAACTTATGGTGGATGTGTATGTCTCTTTAGGAGACGGTGCTTTGTAGTGAAACCAGACAAGGAGAGAGAGTCCAGATCAAAGTCACATTAACCAATGTGCTACCTCCTTCCTCTCCGGTGTGCCTGCAGTTCTACAATATCATTTTCAGGAGGTAAAAGCAGGTCCATGTAGCAGCAGATGTCTTCTTCAATCTCTGTTTTGATCAACAGCATTATTTTCTGCCTATTAAATGTGTGTTTTGCAGGATTCTTCGGATGCTGAACATGCAGCAGATTGGCCGTCATTACTACAAGCCTGATGACCCTCTTAACATACCCCAACACAGGTACTGTAGCACTCTGTGTATGTATGTAACCGATTAGAGTAGTGGTTCTCAGCCTCTGTTCTGCCGATCTTCTTGTTCTACAGTTTTGCCTTTTGTTTGTACTAAAGCACAAAACTGAGTTGCTGTGTGGAAAGCGTGGCCCTTGCTGTGTGGGAGCCCTAAATGCCAAAGATTGGAATTGTTGAAGCACTTTTCAAGTTTGTTTTTGTTTTTGCTTACCTCCTTGTGCAGGCTGACAATCTGGCCTGGCTTTGTGACCAATATTTTGCGGTACGAGTCCAGTATCATGCTGTGTACTGATGTGAGCCACAAAGTTCTGCGCAGCGAGACTGTTCTCGACTTCATGTATAGTCTCAAGCAGCAGCATGGGGACCAGCGCTTTCCTGATGTCTGCACCAAGGAGCTGGTGGGCTTGATTGTCCTCACCAAGTAAGAGATTCTGTTTTCCACGCTTCATATGTGTATGCATTTATACTGTGCTGTTGCTTAGTATAATCTGACTCCATGCTTTTACATGTATTGCAGGTACAACAACAAGACATACAAGGTTGATGACATAGCCTGGGACCAAACACCGAACAACACCTTTAAAAGAGGAGACACTGATATCTCCTTCAAGGACTATTTTAAGACGGTAGAGCTGTGTTATGACTTTTTTTTTTGTATAATAATTTTTATTTGAAAATGTACATTAAAAAATTGTTACACTACGCCCACCCAACTACCTCCCTCAGTCCAATTCAAAGTACCCCTTAACAGGTCTCCGTCTCCTCCACACCACCTCCCTCAATCCAACACACTTAACAGGTACCCCTCCCCACCCAATCCCACCCCACCTCATCCCTCTATCCAACACACAGTACCCCTTAACAGGTCCCCTTCCCCTCCCCAACCCATACCACCCCACCGCCTCCCTCAATCCAACAGAAAGTGCCACTTAAGAAGTCTTCGTCCCTACCCCACCCTAGAATTAAGGCTTTATATTTCAATTGGGGAAAGGAAAAAAAAAATGAATTCAATAAATTAATTAATAATTAAATAAAATAAATAAACAAACGGGGGGAGGTGGAATAATCAATATCGGTTATAGATTTAATGTTGTCTATATAGGTTAGAATTGATCCCCAGGTAGTTTGGAATTTTTTTTCTAGTGCCCCTGAGTGTATATTTTTTCAACTGTATGAATTGCATCAAGTCACATTATTATGACTCTTATTGTGTCCGTAGGAGTGGTTTGTTTCTTTACCATGTTTTTCTGCTTGTATTTCTTTGTAGCAATACGGCCTGGACATAACAGATGGAAACCAGGTTCTGCTGGTCAGTCATATTAAGAGGATGGGCCCTTCAGGAGCACCTCCACCAGGACCTGCCTTACTGATCCCAGAGTTCTGCTACCTTACAGGTCAGACTAAAGCTACAGAAGACAACACTGAGAGCGGTTTGCCATCAAATTCCAACCACATTTTTGAGCAAATATGTTTATTGTGGTCATTTTTAACGCATTTAGGTCTGACTGATAAGATGCGCAACGACTTTAACATCATGAAGGATCTGTCTGCTCACACCCGACTGACCCCAGAACAGAGAGAATCTCGCCTCAACAGATTCATCAGCAACATTAACGAGTAATACCAAGTACACACAAGGCTGTGATGCAGCAGTGTTATATTTTTTTTTGTCTTGGTGCATCTCATGTCCTGCATCTCTTTTTAGGAATGCTGAGGCACAGAATGAGCTAAGCCTGTGGGGTTTGAGCTTTGAGTCCAGATTGCTGAGTCTGACTGGAAGAGTTCTTCCTGCTGAAAGGATCATTCAGGGAGCCAGAGCGGTAGGGGGCGCCACTTAACACACATGCATATACAACGTTTTTTGGTTCAACGATTTAAGCCTGTTTGTTTGTGTACAGTATGGGTATAACCCACGTGCAGCTGACTGGTCTAAAGAGATGCGAGGTCTTCCTCTGATCAGCAGCATGCCTCTGGAGTACTGGCTGATGTTCTACACACGTCGTAACAGTGATGTTGCTCAGGGCTTGCTGCAGACACTTAATAAAGTTGCTGGACCCATGGGTATTCGTATGCAGAGAGCAGTCATGTGAGTCAGCATGGTTGTACACTTGTTTATGGCACTGTACTGTCTTTGTGCTGTGTCTCTGATTTTTGCTGGTTATCTCTGAGCAGGATAGAGTATGAAGATCGACAGGAATCTCTGTTGAGAGCACTTCAGCAAAATGTGGGACCTGACACTCAAATGGTGGGTTGCGCACTGTCATGTTTGCACAGTATGGGGAAGTAATGTGATATCTGAGTGCTTTTAATAATTCTAAATACACACTTTTAATAATACTCTAACTGCAGAAAATTACCTTTTGTTAGTAATTTTTTCAACATGTTTATAAGCTCTTGGATAATCTGATCAGTAGAAAACCTTGAGGTCTTTGCAGTCAGCCAATAAACCTGTACAAAACATTAAAGGCTCAGCACTACTTATGGACACCCCTGGGGATTTCACATTGTTTTACGTACTGAAAATATATACATGTGGCTTAAAGTGCTTCAAAATAATTATTAATAAAATAATTAAATTGATGGAAAAACCTAAACTCAATACTGAAATTCTTGAACGCTACTGTGTGACAACCTTGAACGGCGCGGTGGCAAAACCGCGTTATGACTGACTGGGATTGTGAATTCTCCAGCGCTGCTTTTTCAGATTCTGATATTTCTGAATTTGAGTTTGAAAGAGCTGTAATGTAGAAATAGACCACCATGTCACTTAGTCCTGAGACTTTTAGTCAAACCACACCCACAACAGCAGCTCATCCTGAGTGTAAACAGTATCTAGCTAAATAACCAACAGTATTCATTACAACAGCCTAGCAACCAGCTAAACTCAGATATAGAGGTACAGCTATTGTTGTAAAATATGATCAAAGTGGAACTCGCTCTCACACGACTTTATAAATCTACTTAATTCAGCTACGTTAGCTTAGTATAACTTGAGCCACTGAATTAGCAAGTAAAGCAAATGTTAGCTAACATCAGCTAAATCAGGTGAAGTAACTGTGCTTACCCGGGTTACCCCCACAGGTGATGTGTTAAACCCTGCTTGCTGGGTTTGGGACAGTTCTGTTTCTGCAACTGAGAATGATTAAAATGAGTAAAGAGTACACATGACCTAAAAAACCCAATTACTGAGTTAAATCCATCTGAAAAACCTGATCGAATGCTTAGTCTTAGCAGACTTGATAGGTTTGGTTGATTTGTACAAGAACGTGAATGGCTGTAAATCTGTGTTAATTTGCCTAGTCCTTTGGTCTAAATGTGTGCTTTCAGTAGTGGTGAGTGTCAGGTTTCTAGAAATCATTTGGATATTTGCTGTACATGTGATGGATGAATGAACAGTGCATGCAGGGGGTGTGGTCTTAATAGCCCTTCAGTATGCACTGTGCCGTGTGCCTGGGAATGAGAAGCATCTTTGCTATTTAATATACAAGTTACTATTTTGGTATCATATCTAATTATTTTAGCCAAGATTATGCTTCAGAATAATTTCTACCAACTATATGCAAGTTTCTCACCTTAGCTTCGAATGTTCCCATGAATTTCCATGGTTAATTTCCCAACTTGGGAAAAATCCCAGAATTTTGCAGCCCTAGTGCTGTGCGTCCACAGGATGGGTAGTTGGATTTTTCTGGGGAGGCAAAAATCACTGCTGCCTGTATGCATAGCTTTATTAGAAACAAATTTTTATTTTTATTTTTTTGCTGGACCCACGTGCAGTGGCCTTAAGCATCATAGTAGCAATGACAACACACACAAACCACTTTTTTGATTTTGGCCATTTGATTTTTTCCATTGTAATCGTTAGAGATGGACTGATCAGCGTTTTTAAGGCTGATTCCGATTGCTGATCACCTTTCAATGAGATCGGCCGATAGCCGATACCGTTCAAGGGCAGGGCTATATGTCTTGGCAGGGCTACATGCAATTATTAGCGGAAGCAAGTCATAAAACATGGTCTAAACTGGTTTATTACCATTTTTAACGAGTTCATGTGAAACAGCATAATATTTTAACTAAATTAGAAGTTGGTGTATGTGGGAGTAAATCGCTTGATACAGCTCCAGAAGAGCCACATCTGAAAAGTATCTCTACTAGGAACAGCAGAGCGTGAATCCAGGTGGAACATTAAGCAGCAGAATGAATGTCTTCTACAGCCGAGAAGAGCTGCTTATCTAGAACTATAAACTTCACTCTGGCTGTGGTTCCTTTAGCTCTCTGGCTGTTGCTGTTCTGTTCGTATCGGTCAGATCTGGTCTGTGTGGTGTTCTGGGTTATTAGTTTTGTGCCAGCTGCGCATGCTAGCTCTGCTGTTTGCTGATACTCACTGTCGACGCCGATATTTTGATTAAAAATCGTCCTGATACCGATACATAGCCGATCGATCTTTCCATCTCTAGTAATCATTATTTTTAATCATCCTGACTTGTGGGTGCTTTAGCTAGCCGTAATCGAATTTGATGATAAACTGTGAAGATATGTTGCTGTTTTACAGCCGCAAGTGAAAAGCCATAACATCAAAGCAGTAATTAAAAGTAACTAATGTGAAGTAAGATTGTTAATGAAAGTATTCATATTTAAAGTGTTTTATTAAGAAAGATAAACACAAACAATGCAGCAGCATGTTTGAAGCAGGTCAGATGCTTTTCGGGTCAGGTCTACTGCTATTAAGTGATCAATTAATTTGACAGATTTGCTCTTACTGTAATCCCTACAATAATGTGAACTCAATAGTGTTGAGCTTGCAGTTCTCATGAGAATTCAACAGTAGAAGATCACATAACTAATACTGTTTTGCACACTAAATTTACAAAAAAGTGTCTCTCTTGTGTACAGGTTGTTGTGATCCTGCCCACCAACCGCAAAGACAAGTATGACTGTGTGAAAAAGTACCTGTGTGTGGACTGCCCGACCCCCAGTCAGTGTGTGGTCTCACGCACCCTCAGCAGACCTCAGGCGCTCATGACTGTGGCCACGAAGATAGCCCTGCAGATGAACTGCAAGATGGGAGGAGAGCTGTGGAGCATTGAGATTCCAGTAAGACCGTCAAATGCTGCATAACGTTGTGTTGTTTCAGTGGCAGGGAAATGAACTGTGAGGTCCTAGGTCTCCAGATTCTAGTCCAAGTAACAGAAAGCTACAAGTAATATAGTCTCTAGATTTGCTCCTCACCACTGGTTTTCGTGCCACATTTAAATTTAACATTAAACAAGGTTTTTTCCTTTCACTACAATATTTCTCAAACTAAATCCACTTTTTCTTCTGGGCTTATTTGTGATGTCTTTGTCTGTTAATTTCCTTGTTCTGTGTGCCGATTTAATTATAATCAGCTTGGAGTTGTTGAAAAGCACATTGTTCAATTGATCATAACCAGTCCTTAAGCAGTAAATGTAATCTATAATATCTGAAGTTCTCACATTAAATAATAGTATTTTTTTAATGTGCCTGTTTAAAAGAAATTGGAAGATTAATTTGTTCTGGGTTTGTTCTTGTTAACTTTTATGGTTTTTGATTTGTTTTGGAAACTTTCAATTAGGATTGTTCACATTGTATCTTTACTGGCACTAATGCACTATTATATTCATAATCACTTTGCACCCTTATTCTTTCTCTCAGTTGAAGCAGTTGATGATTGTTGGCATTGATTGCTATCACGACACAGCTGCAGGAAAGCGATCCATCGGTGCACTTGTGGCCAGCCTCAACCAGAGCATGTCTAGGTCAGTAAAGTGTTTTATTTTAAGCTATACTTTTAAAAATGTGTCAGTAGGATAGTTTTTTTAGGTGCTTTAATTGTTTATTTGCATATTACCTGTCTTTATAGATGGTTTTCTAAGTGTGTCCTGCAGAGCCGTGGTCAGGAGATAATTGATGGACTCAAAGTGGCATTGAAGGGTATGTGTTAAGATTCTGTGCTATGTTACAACAAGATAGCCCATGTGTTGTAATACAGCCTTTGCTAAATTGCTTTGTACGTTCTTGAATGTCCACTTAACCCACAACATTTTCAGTAGGGATGGAATCCAGTATCTCACTAACTGGCTTTGCTATTAGTGTGAAAGCATTTGTGATAAGTATCTTCTATATGCGTTCTGAAGAGCCTCTTGTTAACAAACTGGAAGGTGCCTGTTACCTTGTGTTAACCCAGGCATCATGCTGTTGCCAGGAATTTGAGGTTCAAGAAGTGCTAAGTATGCACTTATAATATCTCAATTTGGATGCTTAATGCCAGTAGTGCAGATGTTATGATTTCTAATTTTTGTAGATGACCATAGTCTGTCTGCCTTTTCAGCTGCTCTCAAGGCCTACTGGAAGTACAACAACTGCCTGCCATCACGCATAATCGTCTACCGCGATGGAGTAGGCGATGGCATGCTGCATAGTGTGGTCAACTATGAAGTACCTCAGATCATGCAGTCCATCAAGACCATGGGCGAAGACTATGCGTGAGGCTTGCGTCTCTGGATCTTTCATGCTCTTTGACTTGAAAGGGTGTCTCCATTGTAATGCATTGTATGTCTCTCTGACCTCTTGCAGGCCCAAATTGACGGTCATAGTGGTGAAGAAGCGCATCGCCACCAGATTCTTTGCTCGCCTTGATGGCAAGCTGTCCAACCCTCCGCCTGGAACAGTCATCGACACTGAAGTCACCAGGCCCGAGTGGTGCGTTCAAAGAGTTCACATTGTGACCTGTACTTAACCTTTTGGATTTTGAGTCCCAATTTATTTAGCATTCAGTTCTAGGATATGATTAAACAAATTGTTGAGACTATTCTTTCTAAATCTGTGTTTTTGTTTGTTTTTTTGCGGCAGGTATGACTTTTTCATTGTGAGTCAGGCAGTGCGCATGGGCAGCATTTCACCCACTCATTACAACGTGGTGTTTGACAACAGTGGCCTCAAACCCGACCACATGCAGAGACTCACCTACAAGCTCTGCCACATGTACTACAACTGGCAGGTAACAACCTTCACCTCTAGTGCTGTACTATGGAAACTCCCTCAATGTCCACTCATTAATAGGGGCTTATCTGTTGTTTACACAGTTTTAGCACATTTTCTTTCACTGTGCACAGCGTCCAAAACAAGCTAATAGCAACACATTATTAACAGTAAACCACCCTAAATAGTACCAGACCTGCCAACCTTTACGCGTGTATGCGTAGCAGATACGTATTAAGACATCAAACTACACTGCTACTAGTTGTCACTTCAAAATACGAGAAAAGCCAGTGATGGTTTTGAGATCAACTGTCTGTGCATTCACACACAAGGCAACTGGTCTATAGGTGTAACCGCATTGGACAGCAACATGTCGGGAAAAGACAACTTTGACCAATAATAGCTCTAGTTTTAAACTCTTCAAACAGGCTCCGGAGAGACGTCAAAACAACAGTAACGAAGCTGGGTTTCATCCCTCTCAGTCCATCTTTATACTGGGACTGGTTTTAAAGGGAGGATGGTGTTAAACACCGTTTCAGAGGTAACTGGCAGTGTGTGGGAATTGTAAATTGTCAATGTCAAAACTAGGCGACTCAAAATCAAGATGCAAAGTACAAACTTTTAAAAAGTTTTAGCAATTCGCGTGTGTAAATATCCCCCCGCTAGCGTAAATGTAAAACTCGTGAGCACAGCAAGAAGGTCCTGCGTGCATGTATATCATCATGTCGCCATGCTTTCTGTGCTCGAGGATTGCGTTGGTTTTGTTTTATATGAGCATGCATTCACTGATTCTCATTGCCCGGGTGCATGTACCTGACCTCCACCACCGTGCCATGCCGTGATGTGCATGTGCTGTGCTCGCGACCCCCCAACCCACCCCCTGACCCCCGACTAAAAGAAGTTGCTACTCAAAAAAATGTTTCCAAGGTTGGCAGGTCTGTAGTACATTGCCTCTAAGATGTTCACACAGCTGGTAAATTAGTACATCCCACTTTTTTACTGGACTGTTTATATTTTTCACTGTATATCCCACATTAGCCTGACTTCTAAATTGACCGAATGCATTAAAGAACAATTTAGCACACCCCTCCAGAGAGATACACTGTCAATAATAGACATAAGTCCACTACCAGAGCATCACAGGAGCAATCACATAATTCAAGTGACCGACAGCTGACCTTGTTACCCAGGAAGCGTTCAGAAAATGGCACATTATTTGGCAGTGACAAATTTGTCCTTGGTTTCTTTCATACCTTCATTTTTCTTTGATAAGGCAGACTCTTGTTCTCTTAAATTTCTTTGAGAGCTGTTGTCATAAGTGCCCTCTAATTTTGTCATTTTAAAACATCAACCTTAATGTGTATTGTGAGGCCTTGGCTTCATTCTGAGGTTAAATTGGTTTGATGTAAAAGTCAAATAAATTTTGATCTGGCTGTTCAGTCTCGTTGCTGTGTATTGGATACGTGTTTAATAAAAGTGTCCCAAATCAAAACGGAAAATATCAGATTGAATTTATTGGCGCTAGACTGCCACACAAACCTGTGTCACATATGAAGAAATAGATCAGATTTGGGCTCTGCTGTTTTACCTGCTGTGCGAATGCAGCCTATATATGAATTTTAACATGCAGTTTACATACATTTAATTGAGAATGTGGTTTTAAACACTGCAGATCTAAACATTGAGAAATACAATGATTTGTGTACCTTGTAGGTCAGATGGTTTTTAGAAAAGTAGACTTCCTTAGGGTTTGAAAGACCTACAGTTTCATTAGACACAGTGACTGAAGTTGTCTTTTGGCCCTCCATGTGGTTTTATCTTACATGCTTTGTGCATTCTCTCCTCAGGGGACTGTGCGAGTGCCTGCCCCATGTCAGTATGCCCACAAACTGGCCTTCTTGGTGGGCCAGAGCATCCACAAGGAGCCCAACGTAAACCTTGATGACTTCCTGTATTACCTGTAACTGGTATGACTCTCCCTTTAGCCTGATTCAGTGTTAATCAGGAGTTCAGAGACCAGGATTAAGCTCTACATTATTGCTTGTGTTTTTATTTTAGAAAATGCGTTGGTTTCAGGGAGCATGACAGTTGTTGTTTTTTCCAGTTATTAGGAAAGTGAAATGTGAGGCTAGTGTTGGCTTCAGAGAGAAGTAAGATTTTGTTTCAGTTTGGCTTTGTAACCTTTGATTTTGTGATGCTGTGATGATTTATTTTATTTGATATTAATGCTTTTTGTTCCCTGGTGTCAGGTCCAGTTTTATGTTAAGAGTGCTTATATAGAAGCAGAAGCTTAAAGTGAATGTAAGAAGTGTTACTTTGATGTTACAGAAAAAATGTTTCTGGAGTTTACTGGCACAGGTTGCATCTGAAACCATGTACTACTGTGTTAAGTTGAATTGTTGAAATTGTCTGCAAGTAGTGTTGGAATTTGGTTAAATATTTCAGTGCACTTAGGACTTTAGACACTTGTTTATTGATTGACTCTATAAATATATAGATGAATCCCTTTTAGTTGTTATTGGCAGTAAAATGTAGCTTATTTTTTTGTTTGGATGTTTTTCCACAACCACAATGATATTAATATTGTGGTTTATTATGCTTCTACTGATGGGATGTAATAGTTGTCAGGTTTTCTGCCATTATGTTATTCTCAGTTTTATTTTATGTTGTGCTGTTATGTTCCATTCATCAAGATTTGGGTTCTCTAACTTTTCACAACATAAAGTGGTGATTCAGCACTGGTGTGCTTGTGATTTATTCTACCCATCGAGCGAATCTATGTAGTATGAGCGCAATGAGCTCATTATAATAAAGCAGATGTCTTGTTTCTATCACCACCACTGAACAACTGACTCTTCGGACACAAGTTTCTTTAAAGCAGAACATTTCACACTAAACCACTCCGACTCAGTTTACATGTGTGTACGTGAACTGTACAAGTATAGATAAATAAAAATATATACTTTAATGCAAACCCAGAAGACCCAAGAGATAGAAAATGATCTGTATTTGTATGTAGTTACTTGTGGGTGAGTGCTGTTTTGGTGAATTCGTGCATGTGTTAGTAAAATTGAGTGTTAGTAGGTAACATTTGTATAAAACTTGGTACTCCTTACATGTGCCCAGAGCCACTACATTACCAAAAAGTCTTTAAATGTTTGATTTTATTTACTTGAATATGTATGAATGCAGATACCTTACTATTTGTATTTTCATTTACATCCATTTTTGGCTTGAAACTTTTTTGATAAAGCAACTTTCTTCATCTTTTCAAACCCAATCCAATAAGTAACCAACACCATTGGCTGATTTAATCTTCATAGATTAACATTGGCCTGTGTTGCTTTGGAATGGTGGAGCTCCACCCAGTGTCCAGAACTGATGATAAAACAAAAGTACCTGATCTTACTGATGCTTTTGTGGGTACTGAATGCAGTCAAATCTTCACAGCAATCTAGTGTAAAGCCTTTTCAGAAGAGTAGAGCCTGTTCCTGCAACGAAGAGCGACTTGCCATTCATTCCCCCTCATTTCAGAGGAAATGCCGGAGGAACAGGTGTAAAAAAAAATAAATAAAAATAATAAAAAATCAAAAATCTAACAACGCCCTGTAGGAGGCAGTGTTTAACAGTAGCTTGTCTCATAGGTTAAGTGGAATCTCTGACTGTTATGAATTGTGAATGAGTGTCCACTGGTGTACAGTTAAGAAGATACAGAACTGTGTGATGTTCATATCAACTTTAACAGCATAGTTTTAATCTGTAGCTGGTCAGTTTAACAGTACCATTTTGTAGTATCTTTAATAAAGTGTTTTTTAGTGAGAGCAGATGTATTACTTTGTGGTGCTCTATTACATCTTGCACTGTAATGTTTGAACCTCTAATAAAGTCATCACGTGACTGCAAAACACCAGAATGAACAGTTAAAATCTACCAGTTTAATCTAAAACCATGAGGTCAATAAATCAATGTTTCTCTTAAAGTCTGTATTTTAAAGTTAAATAGACCCAGACACCATGAAAATAGATCTTACATGGAAATGCCCTTATCAAGACTGGCCACTCGGGCAGCAAGTGAACTCTTGGCCTACAGCAGTGTCACGGTAGCAGTCAATGTCCATCATCAGAGTTGGGGTGAGGGAAAACACATGGGGTAACAACATGCTGTTTAATGTGCCAGTCTATAGAGTTAAAAGTAAAAATCAGCATGCTCAGTTCAATTTAATAAACAAACTGAACTCAACTGAAACGATGACGATGATAAAAGAATGAGAGAAGCAGTTTGCGCAGATTAGATCTAGTGCAAATGTATGCAAGAGAATTATGAGGTTGCTGGTTTGTGTTTCCTCAACTCGTAAACAACAGGGTCCCAATGCCCTAGCCTACCGAGAAGGCCAGTGCTCACACAGTCCCCTAAGAGAAATACAGGAAGCATGTGAGAGAGATCCAGTCTGAGCATAAAAAAAGGTGAAGATTGTTAAAGATTGTTGACTGCCAGTTGTAGTGCATGTGGCAGAGCTTGTAGGTGAGTCTCTGCAAGTGGCCTGGTTTGAGGCAGCTGTTTTCGAAGACTATGTTGTAATAAATGGAGGAAATGCTGACCATGTGCACAGACTCACGATGACAAAGTCATACCTGTCAGGCAGACAACAAAATAACAGTAAGACAAGGCAAGTTTATTTGTATAGCACCTTTCATACACAGTGGCAACTCAGTGCTTTACATAAATAAGAAACAAAGCATTAAAATAAAATAGTTAAAAGAAATAAGAAATATACAGATATTTGAAAGAGAATTAAACATAAAATGAAGAGTGAGATTTAAAAGTGACGTTGGACTGTGTGCTGAGGTCCGGCTTATGTTTTTCTTTACCGCACCCCACCAGAGCCAGCTCCGTATATATTGCTAGGCCCATCAGCCCTAGAGACAGTTTTATTCCAGAAACTGCACTAGGGTTGCCAGGGTCCAGCCCAGTAAAGCTACACTATGTACGTTTTGGGGATTTGGAGACCTCTCTGGTGGAAATGTGTAACTGCAAACTTGTGCGCAAGAACATAGAACATAGAGTAACATTGGTTGTGCGACTAGTGATAATGCTTTAAGCTTGATGTCCTGTGATTATGATACTAATAACAGGTGACGCGACTGAGTTTGTGCTCTATATCTCTGCTTTTACTGAAAGCTGGTATCTAGGGCTTATTGAAAAGGGCATGTCGGGCTCTACTGTCCTGTGGAGTTTGGCTTTTTGTAACTTTTTCTATATCACTACAAAGATCAAATACTGAACATCAGGATCTCGTTTCCTGAGACTGCCTCATAATCCTGTAAAGTTTAAATGTCTCGTACTCTTGTTGTTGCTGAGTTACAGCAAAATACTCTGGACCTCTCAGCAAGGCTAGGTGCTCCATGGTTTGTTGGAAAGAGTCCGTCATGCTCTGCTGACCTGTGGAGTTTGGCTGCAAGAGTTTAAAAAAAATTTGTCGCTTGTTGCAAAGCTCCAGCGGTTTTATTGATGTCATCAACTATTCATTGAGGTCAGCTTGACTTTCATTGCATAACTGTTGACTGAAGTCATGCAACCTCTCCATCAGATCTCTTCTGCGAGCAGATGAATCTGATTATTGCAAGTGCATTGAAAGACTATTCAGTGTGAAATTGGTGAAGTACATGTTTTCTGAGTATGGGAGTCTGAGAATCTTCATTAGTATAATGCTGATACAGTTTTTGAGACCTAAACAAAACAAAATAGATCACTTTTAAAAGTATTAATATATACTTTTATAATAAGTATTATATATATACTTTAAAACTGAGATGTTTAATATTTGATCAAATCACTCGTAGAAGTGGTTGGCATAAATTGTGCAAATGGTCCAAATGCACCACTCGGGCCTGGTGACCTCAGTGTCGATGACTGTTCCAGGTGGAGGGTTGGCCATGTTGCCAGTCTGGAGGTGATGCATTTCTTCACCACCACCATCCGTTTGGACCTGGAGACAACAAGAAGGAAGTCAATATGTGATGACGTTGAGTCCATTATCATATTAATGCTACTCAAATATGCTACTCAAAAAGTGTTACGTGAAGTCTGTGGCTTGTGTTTTGATAGAGTGCATAACCTGAGGCACTACACACTGCAGCATGCTATCACCCACTCTGTCTCGGTACACGATTATGTGTGATGGCAGGCTGTTATACTTCAGGTAGGCCTTTAGAGCAGCTTAGGACGAACACTATCAGATACACTTCACCTAAGCCTTCAATAGACAAGCTTTTATAACAGGAAAACTACAGCTAAGCTTTCAGAAGGGTGTTCTCTGTAGAGGAAGGGTTAACTTATTTTCACTTTGTCAAACAAAACATGTCATATGTAAATAAATAAAAAAATTGGTAGACTATATCTATATATCATCGCTGTCCAATAATAGCAACTTTACAGGAGAGGACTAAAACAGTCTTTACTTTTAATGTAAGTCTATGGAACCAGAAATTTTCCCAAACTATTTTGGAGCATTTCTTTTGGTTAATTCATCATAAAATGTAACACAATGTAAAGCACAGCTGTTGTGTTCAAATGATGTGTAAAGATGCTGTTTTTCCTTTGGACAGGGGCGATATTTATAGTTAAACTAGCTCATTTTTTATAGTTGTAGGCTAGAGGGATAAAGCAGAAGATAATGGATGGATGGATAATGTTAAATGGTCAAACATAAAACAGACCCCAGTCCTTAAACAGTGCATTACTCCCCATCATCACTATTAGTCACTAACTGTGAATAATCAAATACAACTGGTCCCTCAATTTAGCTATGGATTTTTCTTCTGCTTCAAGACCAGCCTGTGCTATTTTGGACAGAAATGATTTACAATCACATGTGATTTTAGCATCGCAAAGGCCAATAACTCACTAACACTTTTCAGTAACTACGGGTTAAGCTTAAATATTCTTACCTCCTGAAGAAGTCATCTGGCTTCCAGCAGAAGAAGGCGGAGCAGCATGAGGAGGAGCAGGCTCCAGGAATAAACACTAAGCCATTAGATAAAGAAATAAAGGCCTATATACAACTGAGGTTCCAAATGATATCAATTAAACCATTTTGCTGGAAGGCACCAGTCAGACCAGCTCTTGAGAGCATTCTGCTTTATTTATTTATAGGTTATATGAGAACAGACGTCAGATATGAGTGCAGGAAATCACATATGATACTTTCACTGAGCATTTGAAAAGGCAGTGCAAGGGATCAGCAAGAAACTGGGCCATGTAGCCTCAGTGGGGTTCTCACTCTTAGAAAAACAAACATTTACCTGGACATTTTCTATGAACCAACACAACTTTTTACAGCCTCTTCTGGTCAGTTGGTCGGTCACTTAGTCTGAGCCATGACTTCCATTTCCATTTAAACTTTAAAAGCTATTATACATGGTGCTTCTGCTTTATGTGCTCGCCAGACTCAGTGACTTGGGGATGGGCACTGTGGCGAAAATATTATATCAAGATACTTTTAAGGAGCAGCCTGTAAGAATAGGGGGGTGGGGGGTCTATTATCAGAAATAGAATTTAATCCACAAAATTATGTTATGCACTTACAAAGTGTTGTGTTTTCATGAACAAGCCCTTCATATCTACATAGGGTCAAGCTGTCCTCCATCAGAGTCTCTCATGTAGAGCCACAATGTAGCTACAACAGCTCAGAATGGACAATATATATATATATATACACACCAATGATCAGGACCCCCACAGGACCACTACAGAGAAGGTATTATCAGGTAAGTGGATCATTCTCAGCACTGCAGTGACACTAGTGTGAGTAGATCAGACACAATAGTAACACAGCAGTGCTGCTGGAGTGTTTAAACACTGTGTTAACCCACTGTCCACTCTATTATGCTATGCTAAATGTCCTTCAGGATCAATAAAGCATCCATCCATCCATCCATCCATCCATCCATCCCAAACTGTGTGGCTACACCTCTGGGTAGAATATTCCAATAGTTTAAATCTCCTCATCAAACTAAAACTACAAAGCATTAAAACTACAAAGCTCAAGCTTCAAGCTTCTGAATTTTCCCGTTTCACCTTAAGGGGTGCAGCATTTACATTGTGGCCCCTGCATATAGCTTCTTATTCAACAGCTTCTTGTTCAGTTTTTTCTCAGTCCACCTTTAATGGGGCAGTATTTAGATTCTAAGGCTAACATTCACCTTCTTATTCACCAGCATCTTGTTTAAATATTTCTGTTCCACCTTAAATGGTGCAGCAATTATTATAATGCCTCAGATGCCAGAATGTAAAGGCAGCACCACTGCAATTCATGTTCTCTGAGCCACTCTTTCACAATATCAGCCCAATGAATCTGAATGAAAGTCTTTTTTTTGCTGATTTCAGCTCTTTAGTCCCAGTACTATGCGTTCTGGTCGTGTGGAAATGCTTTTACTTTCACTATTAAATGTGGTCATGAGTTTTACCATCTGACTTCACCACATGTTAAAGTAATCTGTGGCTGTTCAGGAGTTTTTCTGACCACATTAAGCTGATGGTTCTCCTCTCTACTTCCAGGTTGGAATATACTTAAGTAATTACTTAAAATTATTTTTAAGGTCAAAGGATTTGGCTTATTTGAATCCAAACACCTTTTTAGCCTGGTAGTATATATATATATATATATATATATATATATATATATATATATATATATATATATATATATATATATATATATATATATATATTAGGGTATCAAAATGAAACCTTTTAGCAGTTGATAAGACCAGCTTATAAGCTACTCCTCTTAATTTTCATGCTTTTACAGAAGAGGATTCCAGAGGCAACCTGTAAAGCTCTAGTGAACTCCATGCCCAAGAGAGTTAAGGCAGTGCTGGAAAATAATGGTGGCGGTTTAGACATTAATGGCTGTCATATCTTCATATCTTCAGTGTATAGATATAAGATATAATACAATATTTACAATTTTTTATTTTTTTATTATTTGTCATGCTGGTTTTTAAACACCTCAGTGTCATTGCTGGACTGAGAATAGTCTACCAAGCAGGCAACAGTGTCCTGTGGGCAGCATCCTGTGTCCACGGATGAAGGACCAGAGGAACACAAACTGTGCAGTAGATGAGCTATCACCTCTGATTTTACATCTTCAAGGTGGACCAGCAAGGCAGGCTTAATGGAGTGGACAGTGAGTGGACACAGTGTATGAAAACTTCAGCAGCACTGCTGTGTCTGATCCACTAGTACCAGCACAACACACACTAACACACCACGTCAGTGTCCCTGCAGTGTAGAGATAGACCTACCACCCAATAGCTGTGGTCCTGTAGGGGTCCTGACAGTTAAAGGATAGGGTAACAAAGTATACAGAGAATCAGATGAACTACAGTCTGTAAGTATAGAACTACAAATTGCTCCTATATGGTCAGTGGAGCTGATATAATGGACAGTGAGAGCTGTTTTCTCAGTTTATTGTTTGCATTCACTCACATAGGAACAGAAACGCATAGAAAAACCCCACAAAGACGGAAATACAGACTCTGTGTGTGTGTATATATGTGTGTGAGTGTGCGCGCGCGAGAGAGAGAGAGCTCAGC
The DNA here is from genome assembly GCA_021613375.1 of Megaleporinus macrocephalus. Lineage (NCBI taxonomy): Eukaryota > Metazoa > Chordata > Actinopteri > Characiformes > Anostomidae > Megaleporinus > Megaleporinus macrocephalus. Next base: position 6,862,479 of record CM038710.1, on the reverse strand, counting down.
AAGTGAAGCAAGAAAGGAAAGACGGGAGGAAGAAGCATCTCCGCGGCCGTTGAGGGACGAGTAACGTTAGAGCTCTAGTACAGCCACTTCTAAACCTAGTTTACCGACGAAAAAACACTTTTTCACCACCTTATTAATGCTTTTCCGCTGTTGCCGGACTTCGTTCTGTCCGCTGCGGCGACCGTTGTTCCTCCTCAGCGGCTGATGTTGAGGAGATGGACTTGAGGCAGCGGGCGCGTCCTGTCAGCACAAGATAACTCCGTGTACTGAGCTCAACTTCTCCACAGGACGCTGCAATGAGGGACCGCCTGGCTGATCTGAACGTGGTGAGTAAGTCTGACAACTTCGCGGCGGCCAGAAAGCGGCGGTTTGTGGTGTTCAAGCCGCTTTATTTGCTAGCCGATGCGGCTAACGCTGGTCGTGTTCCGGTGACGCTAACTGGCGCAGGCTTTACGCAGCGCGTGCGAGTTTGTACTGAAACAGCTTCTGCTCAGTTTAATGAGATAACATGTTATTAATCTCACCCAAAGTACTATATACTGCTGTTTTCTAACAGTTGTACGTTAGATCGTGGACGATTCCCAACATAAGGTCCACATTTCTGCTCCTTCCCACCTCTTAGCGCAAGTCAACAGGTACAGGGGAACTCTCCCGAATTTCAGAAATTCTCCGTAATGGTTAAGCTGTAAGTGGAATAATTCTGGAGAAACTTCTGAGTCAACAACTGAATTGTTGTCAGAGGTGGTGGTGATAGGAAGCAGGTGTCTAAAATACTTTAATACAGAGCACATACTTCATATATGTACATATAACCTTCTCACTTATATTATCTGTGGTTAATAGCTCTTCTGTAACCCCCTTATGTTATCTTGTCTTAATGCCTCTGAAGGCTTCATTAGAAGAAAATGATTAATGGTTATTTATATACATATATAAAATCATCAAGAAATATATATATAAAATCATCGCTGTCCGCAGAAAATCCTGTATGTCTTTTTTTTGCACATTTTAGTTTTCTAAACAGTTTAAGCTCAATAGTTGTCTTTTACATTGTGTTAGAATTTCATGATGATTGGAACAATAGACATGCTTCAAAATAACTTTCTGGTTCCATTAAAAAAATTCTGGTTCCATTGACGTACACCTAAAGTAAGGTAGGTTTTTGTGTCCTCCTGTAAAGTTGGCATTTTGGAGTTTTTCTTTGGACACAGAGGATATCCTGCCTGATAAATTGTTTTATGATGGGTTTGTGGTGCGTTTGAGTGATAATGTTGCTTGCAGGGTGTTGTGAGGCAAAATAATCCCCCACAAAAAATGGTATTTCAGTTTTATGACTGTCAACAATACATATTACCCACTTGTAGGTTCCCTTGTGTTTTTGTATAATAAATAAAAATGGCTGTATTTGTGTTGTGGACATGGTAACCCTTGGTTCCCATCAACACCACCACTGTTAAGAAAGCCAGTTAAATTTCTTTACAACATACCACTTCACTCCAAATCACTCTGAATGATTCCTCACATCACTATATTATTTAGAAATGTTAAGATTGGTGGACTTCTCCTTTAACTACTTGGTATCCGTTGTCTTGTCACTGTTTAGAGGCCAGTAGAGAATTGATGTTTTGGAGACGGTGGGCCGATGCCTACATTCAGTATTTTTCATACATATCTGCTATTTAGTTACATATTTTGTTACATATTTGCTACTTATAAAAAGTAGAGATTGGAAAATAAATCTAACTGGGACTCCATGTAATACAACATGTATTTTTGAAAAGTTAGAAATGCAGTAAAATGAATAGAATGCTAATATCTGAATGGTACAAGTTAAAAACAAAAGTTACCTGCTGATAATAAAATGGCTATATCATTAATAATGATAATATTAGTTATTATCAGTAGGGCTCGGTATTTCTCAAAAAATGTATTACCAATATCAATACCAATACCTTGATTTTAGTTCTGATTTCTTTTAAAATAGAAACCAGAAACTGGGTATTTTACTGTATTGTGAAAGTTACATTTCCTTATAATGTAACGTCCTTCTAGCTGTACTACTAGTTTCTGAATTTCACAAGTGTTCATGTACCACCATTAGCAAATATGTACATACAAAATATCAATTTCAACCCATTGTAGTGTATCACAACTGACGCCATTAGATACACTATGGCTGTGTATTATCATAATACCAGTTTCTTGCTAGGTATCATGATACAGGTGTTACGATTCAATATGTTATGATATATTGTGATACTGTAAGCAAGGCGATATATTGAGATTGTTAACAATACAATTGTAGAAAAACTGTCATAGTTGAAAAACACACCATCATACATTTGCTAATGCTAACGTTAGTGGAGCACTCTTGTTAATGTTGGATTACTCTGCTATCTATTGTTTGAGGTTTAAACGTAACACAAAACGAATTACTGTCTGCCTCAAACCTTGGAGTGTAAATTATACAGACATTAACCTATCCATACAGTGAAACATCCACTTATTTTTAAAAAGCTGGAAGACCATTCACGGCAGGTAGAGAAGAGAAAATCTCCAGTGTTTTCATTGATTCTGGATGTTTTATGTTAAAATATTAGTTAGTGTATCGTCACTGTTCAGAGAAAAATCTCGATTTTTTTTGTCAGTTTTCATTTTTTTGTATCATTTGAATATGACAGCTGCCCTTTATATCCTGTAACATTTTCATGATGAATGGACCTATAGCAATACTCCAAAATAAAATGGAAAAAAATCTAGTTCCATTGAATTACATTAAAATTACATTAAAAGTAAAGACTGTTTTGTATCTCCAAATAATATTTAAAATATTGATTTGTATTTTGAAATGATTTCCTCAAGATTTCTGAATTAAATTGATTTGTATAGAAAGCAGGTAATTGTTTTTTGTCCGAGGATTTCTAAATGTCCTAGGATGTCTCTAGATACCTAGATAAATAGAGGGAAAGAGAGACAGAGAAAACATAAAGAGAAAGAGAGAGTAACATAAAAGCCAGTATTTTGACATACTGTTGCCAGACGCAAAGAAGGAAAGGAACTGCTTTTTTCTCTACCTGGCAGGATGGACTTCCATAGAAGACAATAGAACAAAACAGTCCAGTCATAACAAGCCGTATCAGGTTTGTAAGACATTGTTTTAGCACTGCACTTAGGATGAATGTGCATATTAACATTAATTGACTTTATTAATGCTGACTTCATTTATTTTTTGATAGCGAAAAATTTTAATTATTTCATTTATTCATTCATTTTTCAAGCTGTTTATCCTTCTGGCTCCCCGGGAGGCTGCTGAGGCTGCTCACTGGGCGGAAGGCAGGAGTGAAAAGTATTGTGGTATTGAATATTGATGTGGATTTCTCTGCTGCTGTCTTCATAGTTTAGCCCCTGGAGCCACATTCAGATGTGCTTTCTGTCAATAGCAGTTTGTCATTTCTGGAAACAAGAGCAAGTGAATTCCATATTTTCTGCTGTAATGGATTAATGACTAATACATCAGTTACTGCTATGTTTTAGGGAAGAACTGGTGATGCGGAAGATGGCAGCGTCACTGTGTCTGTGGACAGAGGAGGCTTCATGGAGGACTTTTTCAGGAAGGTAGTGGGCTATCAAAATTGTTCAAATACTATTATAGAAAAACAGTCATAGTATAAAAACACACCACCATACGTTTGTTAATGCTGACATTTACTAGAGCGCCCTTATTCTACTTGTTAACGTTGGACGACTCTTGCTGTCTAGGTGTAACTGTCAGCCTCAAATCTTGGAGTGTAAACTACTGACTAAATATCCATACCATGTTTTTGAGAATCAATCCAGTATCACAAAACATAATATCGTGAAAGTCAATATTTTCTAAATTTTTTACACCCCTATTGTAAACTAAACAAAAAGTGCCAATTAAGTGCTATTAACATGCATATGGACAGTAATTCAGCCAATCAGCAGTCTAGATTTTGGAACAAGCATGCTAATTTGTTTACAGAGGTCTGGATAAGACAGACTGGTTTCTTCATAACTTTGTTTATGCATGATCTCTCCATGGTGCTAGCTGTGCAATGGGAAAATTGGATGAACAGACACATTTTTTCTGAGCAAATAGGTCAAGGGAACTAAAAGGGCAACACCTGATCTCAGTTCTGAGTGAAGAGGTCATGATTCCCAGGTAATCGATAATTGCTCACCAGCACGAGATGTCAGTGTTTGTGTCGTGCTGTGTTTCAGGTGGAGGAGGTCAGGGGTTTCATTGAGAAAATCTCCTTCCAGGTGAATGAAGTGAAGAAGAAACACAGCATGATTCTTTCAGCTCCAAATCCTGATGAAAGTGGGTAACCTATTAAACACCAAACACACAATAGACAACAAACACAGTTTGCCTTATTCAGCACAGTTGAGTAGAACAGGACTGCAGATTACACTTCCATTCATGGTGTATGAAATACTACGCAGTTGAGTCACATTATTATGACCATAAGCTAATATTTAGAGTTAACGCTGTGAGAGTGTCTTCCACATGGATGAGTGGGTCCAGAGAATGACACAAAAACGTTCCCCAACCCATAACTCTTTTAAAAGTAGCTCATAATAATGTGACTTCCCTGTGTATGTGGCTAATTTATAAAACTTTTAGATTAGATTTGAGTACAAACAATACATTAGGTTCAGTACAGTAATGCGTTATTTTTAGTAAGAAATATTATTATTTTATATATAATTATTTAATATTTTATATTCTTTATATTATATTGTATTATTTATTATTATTCTTATTATTATTATTATTATTATTATTATTATTATTATTATTATTATATTAAGTAAAGAAAACATGTGCCTTCTCATTCCACATCGTATGTTGTTCTCTATTATTGTTTTTAGTATTGGTACAGTAGATGATGGAGAAAATATTTGTAGTTAATTAAATTGGCTACATTTGTGAAGGAATTTGGGTAGGAGCTGTGTTAAATGAAACTGTATTTTGTGAAGTTTCTTTAAGCCTTTGGAAAGTTTTTTTCAGACCCACAAATCGTGTCACTCAAAGCAGGGCCTGTTTCTGTAGATCATTTACAAAAAAACACTGTTTATAGATAGCAAAATGATAGCAATAAGTAATATCATACAAATGTAATATCATACAAATGTTTTTTTCGCCAAAAATGTAGTGTATGGAATTTGTATTAAAAAGTATTGTCAGTGTAATGAATTGTATAATCAATATAACCAGTTCTATGCGTTAAATCCATTTTTACAGGCATGCTGTACAGTTTTGTGTTGTGTAGTAACATTGCGTACGAGTCAGTATAAACCCTGCTAGTTGTTTTAGTCCATTGTTTAAACACGTGTTGTGTTTAGTCCAGTGCTAAACACACTACAGCTACTGAATCTCCTGATTTAATTACTCTGTGTTGTTTAAATGAGGCTCATTGTGTTGACCTAGTTCATGTGTCCTGGCTTTGTGTCACAGCACCACTGTATAGCAAATGCACAGTAGCTCAAGTCATTGTTCCACATGTAAGCTAAAGGGTACAGCAGGAAACCACACATCACTCAGAAGATACAAACACTCGCACTGGGCACTTCAGGAAATGTGTAGGAAGCCTCTCCCCTTCCTTTCTACACACTCATTCACAAGCTCTAGGATACTGTGCCATATACACATTATCAATCATTATATCAAGGCTATCACTGTACATTATGATAAGTAATCAAATCTGATCTACTGATTACTATACTATACTGATTGGATCAAGCAATTGTAATAAACTAAATAAACAGCATTAAACAATATGTAGCCTTATAAAGAGACAATAAGTAGAAGTGGTGGTAGATACCAAACCTGACAAGATTAATGCCTCATTAAAAACTATGTTGTCCTTTTTTTTGGTTTTTACATTTACTTTCAACTTATATAGTCAACAAAAACGTGTCGGTTCACCAGTCGTTTTGGTTTGTAAAGAAAATGGCTATTTTCATTCAAAAAGAAAGTTAAAGTTAATAAAACGATACTGTTGCTTATATTTACTAATGGTGGAACACGACCGGGCATTGTCAGTTCTCTGTTTTGTGTATACGTTGTGCCTGAATGATTATAAAGCTCAGACATATTTTATTTTAAAAGTTATTAGAACTGTTGATGGACAAAAATATTAAAGACGTTTGATTATTTCAGCAGGGTACTTATCATAGGTTAGGAGGTTGGTGCAACTAAATTAACTTATTGGTACAAAGAAGAGAGAGGACATTATTTTTGGTCTCTTGTGATCATATTCAATTCATAATCAGGAGATTAACCCGGTTATGTCATGTAAATACACTGAAGTGCACGTAAATACTACACTAATGAAATATGTTGAATTCTAATGATGTTGCACAGTTTTGCTGCCACTGTATTGTCAGGCAATTTCAATTTTAGGTATAACAGATCCATTGACGGCAGTAATGAGACACCTAGTATAAAACTGTTTTTAAAGCATATTTGCCAATACAGTGATTATATTATATTTTATAGATTTATTGCTGTAGTAATAATAAATAAATGCTAAAATCTAAACAACTGAGATTTCCTGCTGTATTGTTATTTCTGCGTTCCAAACCAAATACTAACACACTAAATACTATTTTTAAAAAAGCACTAATATCATTAGAATACCCTCGTTAGTCTATTGGGTGAAGTACAGAAGTGTATATATCCGAATAAAGAGCATTACAAATATTATTGCTGTCCTAAGAAAAACATGGTTCTCCAATTTTGTCAGTTTTTTTTTCTATATCATTTAAACACACCAGCTGCTCTTTATATGAATGGACCAATGGAAATGCTTAAAAAGCACTCAGAATAAAACCTCTCTATATAAGCTTACATGAAAAGTATGGAATGATATGGGCTCTACTGTTAAGTTACTACTTTGGAGACACTTGTTCTTCTGTGGACAGCAACAATGTATAGCTAATCCCCACTGAATTGAGTGTAATCGAGTAATTGTGGTGGCTAATCAATACAGTGTATTAGTTCTCCATTTCCTTTTGTTCACGCTCTCTCTGTGTTTCGCACACTTAACCGACATCATCGCACTCTCTCGCAGAACAAATAGAAGCTCTTAGCAGTTCGATCAATCTTTGTAGGAAGAGGATGAAAGGAATTGAATTAAATCCTCATCGCTGCTGTTAGAACAGAACATTAATGCTGATAACATTCATCTGAAACAGGAGCCAGTATGCCAGAGTGATGCAGTTCTGCAGGATGGAACTCATTCTGATGAATGTCTGCTGATGTTTGTGAACTTTGTCCCAGTAGTATTTATGGGAGATGCGTTTCATAAGAAGTGATTGTTTTGCCATACGTCCTGTATTTTAGAGAAAAGCACTATTCAGTCAAACTCGACATAAGAACCTCTCTGTAAACACATAAAAGGATACAACCAATTATATATATATATATATATATATATATATATATATATATATATATATATATATATATATATATATATATATATATATACACGCACTACCCCTCAAAAGTTTAGGATCACTTTAGAATTTCATGTCATGCAATTTTCACAACAATTCACAAACAATATTGTTCATTTCACAATCAATGTAAGTATATCAGATGTTTTTTTAAAGAATAACATTTTTTGTATTAAAGCCTATTTTTGTATAGAGGCTTATTTTACATATAGTTCTATTATCAGTAATTCTCAGTTCTCTGTCTAAATCTCCTGGTACGGCCACCAATCCAAGTTAAGGATGTTATTGGGCTAATTGGTTGTTAGGACACTCTTGCTCAATTGTGATGCACAGCTGAAAAACATTCTACTAATAAGTGAGTATAAAAGGGAGAACAACATTCTAGGTTAGTTTAGTATCTGAAGCATCAGCAGTTGATGGCTTGCTGGCCAGAAAGAAACAACTTTCTTTAGAGACCCGTCAGTCCATTGTTGTGTTAAGGAAGAAGATACTCCATTGAAAACAAGAACATTTCACTGTGATCCCAAACTTTTGAGCGGTAGTGTATATATATGTGTGTGTGTATATATATATGTATATATATATAATGGAGATACAAATTTTTCTTTGGACAGCAATGATATGCAATGTCATGAGCGAGTTTTAGGTTACTTTATGGCTTGCCTTTCCAGGCTATTGCTGTTTAACTAATCCACAAACTGTCTATAAAAAAGTACTTATGTTTTCTCTGTAAAGGTTTCCTATTGTGCTGTTTTGGTTTTATCCTATTAAGTGCATTTGTAGCTTTTTGTGCATCTAAACGTTCTGCAAAGTTCTAAAGCCCAAAGTCACATGCCAGAGGGAGAAACTCCATCTCACAGGAACCACTTTTCTCACCTGCCTGAAATGCCTTGTTAAAATTCCAGCCCTTTTCTCTGTTACAAGTTGACATCATCTCGTTACACAATTCTTAAAAAAAACACAGAGAGCTAAAAAAGTAAACTAAGCACTCTTAAAAGTTCTACTTGTGGCAGAATGCTGCTTTGGCAACTGGCCAGTCAGAACAGAGTGGGCAAGCTGACCAATAAGAGCACACTGGGCTCATCAGGAGGCGGGGCTTACAGACACAGGAGTCCTAATACAGAGTTTTAGACAGAGACTGAATACAGACGACAGTATCATCAGACTGTGTCATATTATTGATTTATTTCACAGATTTATCTGTATAACTGTATGTTGTGTATATAACTGTACTCTTAACTATATACAGTATAATAATGACTATACTGTTATTATTACACAATGTCTATTCTATTATACACCATGTATACAGTCTGTACATGTAATAGCATTGCTTTTTTATTGCGCATCTGCAATGCTGACTGCATTTCTGTGTATTTGCACTACTGAAGTGGTCTACACTGTTTACACTGGTTAACTGCACTACCATCATCACTCATATACACACTGTGAGACTTTTTCTATTTCTATTTTTCTAGTGTATATTTATTTTTATATTCTATATTAATTTTATCCTATATTCTATTTTTGTTCTATTTATCTATCTAGTATCAGAAAAATATTGTGCAGCATGTAAATCTGTGTTATAGTAGACCCAAAATACAATATTCAACATTAAAAATAAATATAATTGATTCCCTTTTAATTAACTTTATATTTAGAGAGGCACTCTTTTTTAACTTTCTGGCTTTGCCGTAATGACTAAAACTAACCAATATGAGTTCAAAGAGTGTGGTTTTTAACATGCATACAAAATATCATTTGAAAAAAAAAAAAAATAGCACCTCTGTGTTTTTTTTTTAAAACCCAAGTTTCCCTTTACTAGCTAGCTGTTAGACTGATATTTTACCTTTATCAAATTATGTATTGAATATATTCTACTGCTTTTGTTTATTTGGTGACTGTGTAAGTGAGTTGACCCTATTTGATTATTCTCAGATAGAACCAGTAAGCCAATAACCTGTTCATTACGTCACCCACCGAACGGTTCTGTGGCTCTGAGCATGTGTTTGGGAAGTTGAGCTGAGGTCACTCTGTAAGTGTTCGTTATTGTATGGAAAAGGCACTAGAATGGCTACGCCCTGGATTTAGAACCGTTCATTCCTACATTAATAATAAAAAGGCTTTGACTGCATTGTGATTTTGGTGGAATCTAGAAATCCGAGTGCTTTTTTTACATAACAGCTAACGTGCACACCCTCTTGACAAAAAACACAAACGTTTGATGTGCCCCTTTTTCAAAATCTGTTGGGATTTGAAGTCACGTAGTCCACGCCCAGCTTTAGAGTGCGCTGATTGCCTCAGCTGTGCTTCATTTGTGTGGATGAACTTGTGCTGTTTCTCATTACTGAAGCCACATGCACATTCACACAGAGGCTCACATTCACTCTGCCTGCCATTAACATTTGCATACTAAGGCCTCAGGCTCGGCCTATAAACCTCACACCAGTGCAGTATTTCATGTGCCAGTGCAGGATTCTGTACGGTGCTGTTTTCATGGTGATTAAAGCTTGGTCCGTCTGGCTTCAGTGACTTTTAAAACCTCTCAGCCACAGACGAGATCAAACTGGTTTCTCTGTTTTAGGTTAAGATGAACATATTTTTCCTCATATTTCTACAGCACAGTATCTCCTTTTTGCCATTGTCCTGTGACAATGGCTAATGAAAGCTAACATGCGATTAGTAGACATGGAAACAGTGACCTGAGTCAGCAGGTGTCCGGGCAAATATTGACTTACTGCCCACACAGCTGGTAAAGAGCTTATGCTTTATCTGACAACTTAACATGCAATGATTGAATCATAAAGCCATTCTCAGCTTATATATAGTGCAGATTCCAGATTTAATATTCTTATGGGTTTGCCTAAGAGAGAAAAGAAAGGGCTGTTGTGAATACACAGTTAAAAGAAGACCTGGGGTTCATTAATTGTCCGTTTGCATGATGCTGAATGTTTAAAAAAGTTCTACATGTACCTCTTTTCTCAGATTTTTGGTTTTCCACATCATTAGAACAAAGCAGATGCACTGTACATGGACATTAGACAATTAATTGACCAACAACAGCGACGATATATTTATGGAATCTTGTGCAAATCTAAGTGTTTTGCTGTTCCAGTTTTTTTAGTTTAGCCTGTTTTAAAGCTCAGATTGCTCAGTTGTTACTAATATAATCGGCAGTGCCCAGCAGTGGTTCTTGTAAATACAAGGAGAAAAGTTCTGTGTTGTTGGAGGGGTCTCATCTGGAAATCATGCCTAGTTAATAACTTGCTATGTATATCAGTTTTCCTTTTTGTAACATTAAAGCTGATACTTAGCACCCCAAACAAACAGTCGATAAGCAACGCAAAGCATTATTTCTTCTTTTTTCAGAAACAAAAGAAGAACTTGAGCAACTGACTGTGGACATCAAGAAGAATGCCAATGTGGTGCGGACCAAACTCAAAAGTGAGTTCAATATCTGTGTGGAAAAAGAGCCAATGAGAGGGGAAGCTGCCGTATGAGCATTAATCAAAACCATCCATGTACAGTTTTAATGGATCAGTGTTTTTTAAATTGCAACCATCTGAACCAACCACCCTGCCCCGCAACCACTCCTAGGTTTTTTGCCGTTGTAGTGAGGTTTTCAGTTCCTGTCTCTATTTTTGTTTTTGTTTCTTTATGTTTTGCCTTCTTTGATGGCAAGAATTCATTCTCTTTTGCTTTCTGTGCTAATTAATAAGTATGATCCCATTTGTCGGTATGTGGGTGGCAAGCTTATTATTAGTTATTATATTATTAGATCATTAGTAGGGCTTATTAACTCGAGCAATTTATTGTATTTAGTTTTTTTGTATTTAACTGATGAGCTGATTCAGAACCTCCTTATTTATAATACAAGGCTTTCAATATTTTTTGAAAGAATGATTTCCAGATTCTTGTTGGGGTTTTTCCTTTGTACTTTAAATAGTTCTGTGGTTACTCTCTTTCACCCGATGAGTTATAATAATTGCTACACCATTTAATGTGGAACCAGAAAATGTATACAAGAAGCTGACTGCAGCCTAGTAGTTTTAATACTGGTTGTATTTTTGAAAACAAGACATATCCACGCCATGACAGTGACTGTTATCTGGGTTATATTATGTGATGGTGGCTAAAATACTATTTGCTGAAACATGGAAAAATAGATATTGATTACTTTTAATTCTAATGCTGGAATTAAAAACTGTAGTTACAGTTGATAATTTGGCGTCTTGACAAATATTTTATTACGAATGAATCACTCACTGTCCTTAAACAAGACCCCTAACACATTTACATATCATTGTGAGTCGCTCTAACTGTGTATAGGATTAAAACATGAACTCTATAAAGATGCCGGAAAAGTTTATTGATTGAGTTACACAAAAAGGAGTTATCGATTATTGGTCCAGTTTGACAAGCGTTGACCTCAGACTTCTATGGGTGCTGTTGAGGTGTTCAGGAAAGCCCCTTGAATATCTCACCCAGCAGTCTTTCATCAGTGCTGATCTCAGCTCTACCACTGAGACCTGAACTAGAGCCCCAGTGGTGCCACCGAGCCCACAGAGAGTGTAGAGACAAGGTGACTTTCTCTTTCTTTAGGTCTTTGTTGTTGATCATCTGTCACCATGTTGAGCTAATAGATTAGGTCCACAAATATCTGGACGTCAGCAAAGTTATTGTAATTTTTACTTACCACAGTGTATTGGAGTTAAAATTAAAGAATGCATGCAGAATTTCAGCTTTAATTTAAGGATATTAAGTACCAGTGAAGAAATTCCAGCCACCTTCATATATAAGCCTTTATTTTTAGGTGCCTAAAAGCTGTCTTCAGTTCCCGATGTTCTTGCTGCCTTAAGTTTTTCAGTAAGTGAAATGTAGGCTAGATCGGAGCTCAGGCGATTGACTTAACCATTGCAGAACATTACGCTACTTTACCATTTAAAAAAGTAGTATACACTGTTTTCGGACTGAATCTAAGCAGATAATGAAGCTGTATATGCTTCAAAATGTTTTCCTTCAGTTTTTTCTGAAGTCAAATCCTTAATAATCAGAAAATCACTTTCATTGAAAGTCAAACGTGCCCAAGCCATAACAGTAACTCCAACATGCTTGACAGATGAGGTGGTATACAGTGCTGTGCATAAGTCTGCGGCACATAAGATGATTGTTTAAAAGTCTTTAGTCTTAGTGTTAGCAGTGTATTTTCACCTGTGTGCTCCAGATATCATACAATACAATACAATACAATACAAGGTAACATGAATATCTTATTGTGAGAGAAGTAGATCAGATCTTGATCCAGTTTGAAGAACAAAGTTAGGTTCCAGATTTCTCCTGGACGCCCCAGACATTGTATGAATGTATTCAGTTCCTTCAGCAGCAAATCTTGATTTAGCTTAATGAAGTACTGAGCAGTCAAAGCAGGTATTAGATGAGAACTGATAATAATACTGGGTTGTTTCCACAAGGAGAAGCTTGGAAAGGATTAAATAAACACACTGACATATGTAAAAGCACTACTTACTCTATTAATACTGTTTGAATATTTAAACAATAAAGCGTTTTGGTGAGTAAATAAAAGTTTCTGGAAAAATACCTTTTTTCATTTGCTCATAAGGAGTCTTGTTTAAGGACAGTGAGTAATAAAAGTAAAAGAATCTTTAACAAGGCACCAAATTATCAACCGTAACTACAGGCTTTAATTCCAGCGATAGAATTAAACGTAATCAATATCTATTTTTCCATGTTTCAGAAAACAGTATATTAGCCACAAGCACGTTTTGGAACCCAGATAAGTTACTGACACTGTGTGGATCATCTTCCAACAAAGGCAGCTGTATCTGTCTCAATGTTGCTATAGTAGCCCAGAATGGACAAACCCTCACACCGGTCCCAGAGCTGTACAGGCTTTTCTCTGAATCTGGTCTTCTTGTTTTTGAGGCTTACCCGTGAAATCTCCTCTTGATTGTTGGGTTTGACACAGATGCCCCTCCTGAAGAGCGTTCCTAATCTACCCAACTGTTGTAACGCTGTTTCCAAAGCAGGCAAAGAACTCTTCTGTCATCCACCACATGTTGTTTTCCGTGGTCTTCCAGGCCTTTTGCTGTTTCTGAGCTCATGAGTGCATTCTTTCCTTTTAAGAATGTGCCAAACAGTTATGTGACCACGCCTAATGTTTTTGTTATCCCTCAGATGGCTTTGTTTGAATTTTTCAGCTTAGTGTTGGGATGTTTTTCAGCTTAAGCGCTGATTATTACTGCACTCAGAATGTTACACAGTAACTGAAAGCTACACCTTCTTGTTTCTACACTCACTGTCCATTATATCAGTTATACTGACCATAAAGAGCACTTTGTTCTACACTTACAGACTGTAGTCCATCTGTTTCTTTCTATACTTTGTTAGCCTGATCAGTTCTTCAATGGTCAGGACCCCACAGGGCCACCACAGAGATGATATTATTAGGGAGATGGGTCATTCTCAGCACTGCAGTGACACTGACGTGGTGGTGGTGTGTCAGTGTGCGTTGTGCTGGTGTGAGTGGAACAGACTTAGCAGTGCTGCTGCACTGTCTAAACGCTGTGTTCACTCACTGTCCACTCTATTAGACACTCCTACCTTGCTGGTCCACCTTGTAGATGTAAAACCAGAGACAGAAGCTCCTCTGCTGCTGCATAGTTTGTGTTCCTTTAGTCCTTCATCAGTGCCCACAGGACGCTGCCCTTAGAACACGGGCTGGATAGTTTTGGTTGGTGGACGATTCTCAGTCATCAGTAATACTGAGGTGTTCAGAACTCCAGCAGCAGCTGTCTTATCCACTCACACCGGCACAACATACGCTAACACATCACCACCATCACATCAGTGTCACTGCAGTGCTGAGAATGACCCATCACCCAAATAATACCTGCTCCGTGGTGGTCTCGATCATTAAAGAAAAGGTGCAAAGGTTTGATACCAGAGAAACAGATGGACTACAGTCTGTAACTGTATATTTACGAAGTGCTCCTATACGGTAAGTGGAGCTGATATTTAATTTAATTTCTGTATAACAATTTAACTTTTTTTTCTTTTTTCTTTTTTTAATGAAAAAGGACTTAAATTCACTTTTTGTTCTCTATAAATTAGTCAGTTGGATTGTGACAGTGAATCTAATGTAATGTAATGTAACTCTCTCTGTCTCCCCTCTCACTCTCTCTGTCCTCAGCCATGCAGCAGAGTCTACCCCCAGATGATCAAGCTAGTCGAGCCTCTGTAGACTTTCGCATCCAGAGAACACAGGTAAAGATCTAGTCTCTCCTCCTCAGTGCTGTGATTAGGCAGGTGTCTTAATTCAGCCCAGAGAAACTAAGTTAATGCAGGCCAGATTTAATATCAGTGTAATACAGCCTTGTTTATTCTATGGGGAGCCAGATGGGACTGATTTGAGTTGTGTGTCTTTCTCTTTGGCAGTACACTGTTTTATCTCGGAAGTTTGTGGATGTGATGACCCAGTACAATGAGACCCAGGTGTCCTTCAGAGAACGAAGCAAGAGCAGGATCCAGAGACAACTGGAGATCAGTGAGATACATTAGATCACACTTACAGTTGGGATGGGCAATATATAAAGACATAATATTCGAGTTCACATTCTGTTCCCACTAAACTAGAAAGAAACAGTATCTTATGGGACTTGCACGGTCAC
Source organism: Megaleporinus macrocephalus (assembly GCA_021613375.1). NCBI lineage: Eukaryota > Metazoa > Chordata > Actinopteri > Characiformes > Anostomidae > Megaleporinus > Megaleporinus macrocephalus. Next base: position 6,847,303 of record CM038710.1, on the reverse strand, counting down.
AGGCTACTTGTATGCTATCAATCATACAGTGTGAATTGAACTTGATCCTGATGTTTATCAATGATATCTGCTATGCCCCCATTGTGTTAGAGCTGTGTTTTGTATATCAGCTAAGTGGCTCTTCAAATCTGAGGGCCAGTAGGTGGCTGCAGTAGTCTTTCTGTGCTTCCTTCTTCAGACCAAAGTAAGTTGTAGGTTCTTCACTGCCCTCTGGTGGAATATAAAGTTCAGATATCTCACGATTCTCGTAGCACAACTGTAACATTGCGATATTTGAAGACATTCATGATGCACCATATTTATCAACATATTTGTACTATCCTTCAAAATGGCCTCCAATTTTGTATCAAATATGGGTTTACTGACATTAAATGCAAGCTGTAAAGAACAATAAAGACATGGTAGATGTGCCCAGAATGCCGAGCAGAGCTGTAGATTGTATTATATTTGCCAGAGAAAGGTGTATTCATCATAAGCAACTGAAAATGCATTTTGTCTAGTTTATAGGATTTATTATTGCATATTAAATAAATATAACTATAATTTATAGAAATATTTTGTTTTACTGACGTGTCAGAAGAGGAAACATACCAGCAAATTAGTAGGGCCAAAATTAAACAAGCTTCAACTACTATATTCTACCATTTCTATATTATAACAGGAGAAATCAACAGCCTACCATTCAGTCAGATTCATCTTTTTAAGCGTGATACTACTGGTTGCTGGTGGCACAGTGGTGTAGTGGTCAGTCTCCTCACAGCAAGACAATCCGGGTTGGATTCCCGGTCCGGGCCGTTCTGTTTGGAGTCTGCATGTTCTGCTCGTGCTTGAGTGGGTTTCCTCCCACAGTCCAAACACATGCATGTTAGGTTGATCACTCACTCAAAGTTAGGTAGGTGTGAGTGTGTGTTAGCCATGCAAGCTGCACCTCAGCTCAGCCACCAGGATCAAACACTGGGATCAAACATCAAGCATAATGCAGTGGCCTTACTTTGGGGCCCAGGAGTTGAGGGTTTTGGCACAGGCACTGTCCTCGCACCACAAACGGCTCTCATCGTCTTCGTTCTCCCGCCCTCACCTGCGACTGACATCGTCCAACCACTGTCGCTTACGGCTTACGTGACTGCGTGTAGTCCAGGCACCACCTTCCCACCCTCTCTCGCGGCTATTGTCAGTGCCAGAGGGTCGATTATTCCTTTAGAAATACTATGACACTTGAAATGTGGTAAGGAAAATGTTAAGTGCCTTAGTTTATTATGAATTCTGTTACATGCATGTACTCACAACTCACTTCACTCGTTTAGATGGTGTCAGTGTCTCTGGTGCTTTTACTCTCATGCATCTAGTCTCTTTCCTTCTAGATCTTATCTTTCAGCACATGCATACACTTGAAATGGTACTAGGGAATTTAGTGCACCTGATTATATTCACTGTAAGCACACCGATAAATGCATATATACTCTGCTGGTCTCCACATACCAGTCTAAGAGAATGACTGTGGAAGTGGGGATTGGCAGTTTAATCAAATTTCAGTCAAATGCTATCTGACGTTGTAAGGCATCATATTTGATACCCCCCCTTGATGTTTGGTATCAAATCAATTCCTTGATGCCAAACAAAATAAATTCTCTACATCGTGCCATTAAATCAGTACGAGTACAGTGTAAAGTGAACCTGGGCTTGATGCTTATTACGCTTCCTATGTGCTATAACTGTGCTTTTTGTATGTGCTCTGCAATGTGGTGCATCAGCAAATCTGATATGACTGCTTGGGTTAGGAGAGAGATGAAGGAGAGACTACCTATGCTGATAAATGGAGCCTTATGAATTGTCAGAATACACTTTCATATTAGGTTTATACCATCCTCGGTTTTAAAGTGAAGCAAGAGCACATCTGAGTACCTTAACAATTCTTGGTTTATGTGTTCTTGAGTATTGGTGTGCAACTTGGGCAGGGGAAGATGACGTATAGCATAAATGCGATAATCAGCCTTTAAATCACTGCCGGAGTCTTTCTATACTTAATTTTTAGTCTAAAGCCTAAGTCGCAAGCTCTACACTGCCCTCTGGTGGAACATGCAGTACAGACATCTTGTGGTTCTTAAACATGAGAATGTATAACATTAGAGAAGCTTAATTGCTTTTCAAACATCCTAATTTATTATTTGATTGTTGTTCTAATACTAAATGCGGCTGAACACTCGTGAGAAACGTTTAGCCAACCTAATATGTGTATCAACGTTTACATGATGATTGGCTGCCTATACAGAATGAATCAGTTATGAAACAGTCCAAATGGAGAGGGTTGTGAACCCCAGCCTAAATTATTATTAAGCAGTAAACTTACCACAGTCAACTGTATATTACCAGTAAGCTGACTCAACACTACTTTCAGATTAGTTTTAAAAGTAAACAAGGCCACACTGTAAAAAGTACAATAGGGGTTTGGTTTTAGGTGATTTCCTGACTTAATTATTTGCAAGTTCATCTTAAACAAATTAGAAGAAGATGAAAGTGCTTGCTGAAACTGGTGTTGGGTGTTGCCCTCTAAATGGGGGCTCTATGTGAGTGAGAGTGTGTATATATATGTGTGTGTGTGTCCCGAGGGCAGTAGCTAATGAGGCCTTCGTTCACCGCCGACACATGAGACGACCCACTCCGTCACCAGAGACTTTGTTGTAGCCGTTTCCCAGGTAACACACAAGCGGAGAGCCAGGTACACCTCAGCACAATGAGCTAAGGGCAGTGTGTCTTGTAAGTCAATGTTTATGCTTAGATTTAATGTGGTTGTGTATCAGCGACTGGGTTTATCAGTGTTAAGTCATGTGATTCATAATAGGCCCATTAACGACATTAGCGACATCTGTCTCATTGTCCACCTGCTTTGTGCCTACATTGATTTTCTATGTAGCTCATCAGTGGTTTGTCTGTTGCTGAACAATTGGGCCCTACTATATTACTATAATCTGCTATATTCATCTATAAGGGTTCACCAAAGGACCACCACTGACCAGATAGAATTATTCTCAGCGTAGAAGTAACACTGACATTGTGGGGAGTGTGGTGCTGGTATGAGTGGATCAGAAACTGCTCTGTTGTTGGTGTTTTTACTCACATATTTCCTGGGTGCTACCTCTTCCTTAGTGTTGCACATTTAAAGATTGTGACCTGACAAGGTTAAAGTCCCAGGGAACCTAAATCTGTATCTAGTTTCTAATTAGATTAATGTTTTTATTTCAGGTAAACTGTAACAATTTACTCAGTAAATCTTTTATATAATGTTCCACTGACCATTAACTGGTGAAATATATTTCACCAGAATTCTCCAAATGTAAACTAGGTGGTCCTCATCTTGGGCAACACTTCCATAAGCATTTTCTAACCAATCACAAGGCTGATGTCTCACTGGCTCCACCCACTTTAACCTGTTTCAGATTTAGAGAAACATAGAGAGTTAAAACCGACCAGCGTCACCAAATGATAACCACCAACACTGTTCCTTCATCCCTTCATTCCTTTATTATCATCACCAACACTGTTCCTTCATCCCTTCATTCCTTTATCATCACCAACACTGTTCCTTCATCCCTTCATTCCTTTATCATCACCAACACTGTTCCTTCATCCCTTCATTCCTTTATCATCACCAACACTGTTCCTTCATCCCTTCATTCCTTTATTATCATCACCAACACTGTTCCTTCATCCCTTCATTCCTTTATTATCATCACCAACACTGTTCCTTCATCCCTTCATTCCTTTATCATCACCAACACTGTTCCTTCATCCCTTCATTCCTTTATTATCATCACCAACACTGTTCCTTCATCCCTTCATTCCTTTATCATCACCAACACTGTTCCTTCATCCCTTCATTCCTTTATCATCACCAACACTGTTCCTTCATTCCTTCATTCCTTTATTATCATCACCAACACTGTTCCTTCATCCCTTCATTCCTTTATTATCATCACCAACACTGTTCCTTCATCCCTTCATTCCTTTATCATCACCAACACTGTTCCTTCATCCCTTCATTCCTTTATCATCACCAACATTGTTACTTTATCTATTCATTCCTTTATCATCACCAACACTGTTCCTTCATCCTTTCATTCCTTTATCATCAACACCATTCCTTCATCCCTTCATTCCTTTATCATCACCAACACTGTTCCTTCATCCCTTCATTCCTTTATCATCACCAACACTGTTCCTTCATCCCTTCATTCCTTTATCATCACCAACACTGTTCCTTTATCCCTTCATTCCTTTATCATCACCAACACTGTTCCTTCATCCCTTCATTCTTTTATCATCACCAACACTGTTCCTTCATCCCTTCATTCCTTTATCATCACCAACACTGTTCCTTTATCCCTTCATTTCTTTATCATCACCAACATTGTCCCTTTATTCCTTTATCATCACCAACATTGTCCCTTCATTCCTTTATCATCACCAACACTGTTCCTTCATTTGTTTCTTCTTTAATGCATTGCTTTAATGCATCTATCTGTGTATTTATTCATCTGTCTGCAAGTACTTTTTTACTCGTTCTTCTGAGAATTGCTCCATTCGTTTGTTTATTCTTATGTTACCTAAAAGCTGGATAATGATGTTAGTTCTGTAAGGGGCGGAGCCGGCTATGAATGTTGGACAGAGACCTGTCAAACATGTTGCTCATCAGCCAAGCCCACACAGTTCTCAGATAGATAGGTCTGATCAGCGGGTATAAGCTGGTTGAAGCATGGAAGCATTATTTATAGCTTATTTTTAATTTAAGCTTTGCTCCTGTAGCGTGACTAGGATAATGTATGTAAATGCAAGTTGTTTTTGTGACAGGTCAGTAACTTGTGTCTTAACATTGACTATGTAGGCTGTGGAGTGAATTGCTTGTTTTTTTAAAATATATACATGTTTAAACATGTGTACATTAATCTCCCCAAAGATGCCCTTCTTCTCTCAGTACCATCTAAAGAGGGAACCTACAGTAGTTGTTTACAGAAACAGTTATGCATATATATGTAAACATGCTGTGAGTTTCATGGTCCCTCGTGATCCATCCTTCTTTTTCTTTCCCTAGATACTTTAAACATAGGCATAATCCAGTGGGAGCAGTCAGGCTATTCTCCAGTAATGTGTTTAGGGCATTCTTGGTTATTTGATTAAACTTACTGGGGAAAAAAACATCAATTAAAATTTACCTTCTCAGTAAACTGAGTTGGGTTGTGTTCACACGGTAGGAATAAGTCTTTACGTAAACTTTGCTTTCAGACATTTTACTTTGATGCTCACTTTTTAGGTGCCACACAGATAATACACATCCAACACACATCAGGCCACTTTTACCTGCTGTGTTAATGTAGCCTGGGTTTTCTATCCAATTTAAATTATTCCGAAATTTTGGAAAAATGGGTGGAATTTTCCAAATGAATTTAAAGTAATAACAGATGTGAGTTTGATTGTACAAATGCGCAAAAGATGATGAATAACAAAGCGAAAACAAAATGTACACGTGCTGATTTCTGATCAGATGTGACTGTACACAAGGGCCAGTAAGCACATTGTCGGCATGTTTTTTGTTTGTGTGGATGAGTTCAGGCTTTGACTCACTCTCCCAGCTGAATCAACACAGGCCCTGCGGTGTAGTGAGACTGCTCTCTGTCGTTCACTCACACATGCACTTGCGCTCACACTGTGAAATGACTCTATGATAGAGTCGGTTGGTCCTCACTAGCTGCACGAAGAGAATCTCATTGGCTTATTTTTATCTATAAATCACTCTCTGGCCATTTGCCAGCTTACATCTCTTCCTTGATTTCAATAAGACTCGCTCCAGTGGCTGGATCACCTGTCAGGTACCGAGAGTTTTTAGTGAACTGGGAAAATCTGCTTTTAGCTACAGAGCACCAGCGAGCTGGAACTCTCTACAGGAAACTCTGAAGCTCAGCTCGCTGGATCACTGAACCATTTAAAACTCTTAGTTTCTAGTCACCATTAGAAAGCCTGCGATTGTTTTAAATGAGTATATCTTTCTATTAGGATTTTACTTTTTCTCTTATTTGTTTATTTTTATGTATTTTATGTTTATTTTGTTTTATTTTATTTTATTATTATCTATTTTTTAATTGTGATTATTTTAATGAGTATATTTTTTATTAGTATTTTAACCTTTTATTATCTTATTTTTTGTATGTATTTTATGTTTATTTTATATTTTTTAAATAATTTTTTCTGAAACCTTTACATTATACTTTATGCATCTATATTAAATATTTATTTAAAATTTGTATTTTATTTATTATTATTATTTTTGCTCATTTTGCTTTCAATCCCTTAAAATGTATATGCTCGGCTGCATTGAAAATAAGGGTCACCCCTCAATGCGTTTCCGAGATAAAATAAAGGTTAATTGATTGATTGACTGATTGATATTGTCGCAGTCCAAAGAAAAACATATCTCCATTTTTCACTATTTTTATCTTTCTACATTGTTTAAACACAACATTTATATTGTTATGATGAATGGACCAATACAAATGCTCCAAAATAACAACATAATTCTGGTTCCATTCACTCACACTAAAAGTAAAGAACGTTTTTGGCCTCTCCTGTAAAGTTGATAATTTAAAGATATGAAGTCTTGCAACCGATAAGCGACATTTACTGTATCGGCTTCCTTTAGGCAAATTCTGGGGTTTGTAAATATCAGAGTATTTTTACATCTCAAATACAAATAAACTTGAACTGACCTGTGTGTGACTCTGCAGCTGGAAAACTGACCACAAACGAGGAACTGGAGGACATGCTGGAGAGCGGGAACCCATCAATTTTTACCTCCGATGTGAGTTTGATTTGCTGTATGTTGACAAGGATCTCCACAAAGCTTTAAAAGATGGCAATTGAGTATTTTGTGTTTCTGTATTTTTATTTTTTTACATATTCTGAATTACAGTGTAATATTAGAATACCCAGTGACATTTACAGTACAGTAAGACAATGTCCATTTTATTCAACATTTCCACTTTTATAGTACAGTTTTATTGTACGACAATCAAGTATGTATTTACTTTTACACTACAGCAATAAACCCCCATTCAGGTTTATAGTGTAGTAGCATAATTATCATTAAGTTTAATATTTCCCCATAAAACTGAACAGTCAATGATATTTCTATTTCAGTTTTTGCAATAATAACTACTGTACAATATTAAACTACTCTTACAAATTTAGCTGTACAGTAATAGAATGTTTATTTGGTTTTACAGTACAATAATATACACCCCCCACAACTGAACAACACAGTAAATGGAAATTCTATTCAGTTTTATATATATATATATATATATATATATATATATATATATATATATATATATATATATATATATATATATATATATAAAGTAAATAATGTATTATACATGGCAAAAGTAGTAAAATGCTAAGTTTTGCTCAGCCGCTTAGTTGGATTAAAGTCCAAACACTTTTTACTCCAAACACTTTTATACAAACCGCAGCACAAAACACAACGGCTCCAATCAAACACACATTTGTTTACATAACGCTTGTCATGCTTGGATTAACCCTGATTGAACTGAGCAACATGCAAAGTTAAAGTAAATAAGACAAGAAAAAACTTTCAATTGTCCGAGTTTCGGAATGATAAGATATTCAACCCAAACAGGAAGAGAATACTAGCAGGATGTAGGATGTACAGAAATAAAAGACCCCTTTGGTGTTGATTGTGCTTGTAGTGGGCACTAATGTAGGTACCAGCTTGCTGAAAGAACTTCCCTCTGTCCTTAGATCATCTCCGACTCTCAGATCACCCGGCAGGCTCTGAACGAGATTGAGTCCCGACATAAAGACATCATACGGCTAGAGTCCAGCATCAAAGAGCTTCACGAGATGTTTATGGACATGGCCATGCTGGTGGAGACGCAGGTACAGCCCTGTGCATCCACATGGTCCAGAAAGCCAACAGTCCATCCGTGCAATGAGGAACATAATAAGCTAAATGTTATACAAGTCTGCTATGTATTTTTAGCTACTTATTAATTTTTTTATGCCAGAGGTGTTAAAGAGAGTACATTCCCTGTTCTGTAACTGAAGTGCCTGTTCATGCCTTTCCAGGGTGAGATGATTGACAACATAGAGAAAAACGTGAGTAATGCAGTGGAGTACGTGGGCAAGGCCAACGAAGAGTGCAAGAAGGCTGTGCGGTACCAGAAGAGAGCCCGCAGGGTACGAAAACACACAAGCTCGCACTTCGCCTCACAGTGCTTACTGCTTATCTCACATCGTACAGGTTTAAACAGGCTTAAACGCGCCCAAAGGCTCGCTTTCATTTTGCCAATGCAGTAATCCTTTAACCTGCACGCAGCTTTTGGCTTTCTTGTTTTAAAACTACAACTAAACACTGTGGTTCCCAACCCTGATCCTGCCAGATATCCAAATGTAAAGAGTAGACGTGTTTTGCATGTTTTAGTGGTTTTCTGTCCTAACATGCCTACTTTGGTTTAAAAGGGCTGTTAATTATAGGGTTTCTGAGGTGGTTAAGAAGTCTTAGATTAAAGAACATAAAAGCTTTGATTTATTTCATGCTATTAGAGGTATTAAGTTCTAGAATCATGTGTGAAGGCCGAGTTGAAGAGACAGAGTGTGTGTTATACTACATTGAAGTGCTGTATCCAGGCAGCAGCGGCCCTGTGGTCATAAAAATCAAGTATATCCAATTTTTGCAATTTTTTGTTTTATTTATATTTTTTAGCTCTACAGTCATCCTTTACATTGTGTCCAGTATTGATTATCTAAAACTGCTTTAAACTAAATACCTTTCCATTAACATGCATGGAAAGTAAAGGGGGTTTTGTCCTATAAAGTTATAATAATTGGAAAGTTTTTGACAGTATTTTTGATTTTCGAATACAATAAACATTAATATACACCATATTTTAGACCATATGTAGACGCAGTCCAGTTAAGCCATAAGATAGTAATATTCATGTCACAAACAGCTTGTTCCACATGCCTAATCAAAAAATGAACAGTGCTGAACATTATGCATGCGGTCTATACCATAAACATTGTCGTGTAATATAATTATTATTAATTATGTATTGTGAAATGGTGTAATGGTTTATGATGTTATCGTTTTGCCATAATGTTTGCTCTTACTCCAGGACCAGGATTGGGAACCATTGCTTTGTCATGTTGCATATATGGCCTACAATTGGCTACTTACAGAAGACTGCACCTTTTTAACTTGTGCTTATAAGCAGTGCATGGATAACAGCATCCACTGGCATATCAGCGGCTACCACACGTTGACGTTCTGCATAAGATTTTAGCAGAATCTGTCAAAGATTGTGATCAGCAATGTGTATCATCATCATTCAGATACTCATCAGCACTGATGAGTAAGAAGAATCATCCTGTGTCATTCAGACACCATTATAGGGGCAGTCGTGGGCTAGAGGTTAGGGATCCGGGCTGGTTTGTGACTGGAAGGTCGCCGGTTCGATCCCCTGGACCAACAAGACTGAAGTGCCCTTAAGCAAGGCACCCCCAACTGCTCCCAGGCACTTTGGATAGGGCTGCTCACCACTCCAGCCAAGTGTGCTCACTGCCCCCTAGTGTACACACTTACTAGAGTGTGTATATCATCGCTGTCCAAAGACAAGCATGTATCTTCAAAATAGCAAATGGCCAGTAGAGGCCAAAAAGTCTTTACTTTCAATGGAATTCAATGGAACGAGAAGTTTTTCCAAACTAATTTGGAGCATTTCGATGGTTCCATTCGCCTTGAAATTGTCACACAATGTAACTGTTGTGTTCAAATAATGGAGAAAAATCCAAATGGTCAAAAACTGAGATACACGTTTTTCTTTGGACAGCACAGTGTCTTGTGCACAGTGGCAGCACTTTGCAGCTTGTCTGAAGCTTTGCGCTCTTAAAATCATGTATAACGGTCTTGTGTCGGACGTTTAACACTTACAAAAGCGAAAAAACATGGAAGTATCTTCTGTACAGAATTCTATGACAAATTGCTGAAGAGAAACAACACAAGTTTGTAGACAATAGAACTTTTATTTCTAGTATGTAAATAGCCACCAACATTATACAGTCCTGCTCTCTTTTATACTTCGGTGCTGATGAGGATCTTGATGATATGTACACCACTGATCCTGATCTTTGGCAGATCCTGCTAAATATGTTGAAGGGCAGTGTGTAGTACCAGCTTATTACCTGACAGTTATCTACAAGTTATTCAGCACCGTCTTGTGCACCTAGTCAAAGTGGGGTTCAATCCCCACCCCCAGACTACATTTCTGGTCTTTTCCAGCTCCAAAACCACCTGAGCCAGGAAATATCCATGGAGGTATTCTAGGACATGGGCAGAGCCATTAGCCTTAGCACCTATTAATGATTACATAGACATGACCTGATATTCAGTACTGCATTGGATGTTACTGACGCCGTGTGCTCTATAATTAGCTGTTAGCTGTGAGGCAGTAGAGGGACTGAATAGTTTCAGCTTCAGAAGTTATTGTGCCATCTCCCGCATCCATTCATTTTAAATCAGCGGTGCTTGTACGCTTCATTGGCGACTTTTAATGAGTTGTAAGCTTCATGTGAACGACCATGCTAGAACAATAAACTGCAACAATACGACTCAATCCAAACATGTCTCTTACTTTCTGGCAAAAGTCAAAAGTACATAATGCCAAATAGGGGTGTGCTATATCGTATTGTACACAATAATATCACCAACATGTTTGAATATGGTGAACGATGTTATACCCTGGAATATCGTGCCTTATCACCCATCACTAATTATCACACCAGGTACTACTTTTACTGTTTTTAGCAAAAGATAAATTCATACTTTTCTCATTTCCCATTATATATCTACTAGAGACAGAGTTTATTTGTCCAGTATAATTTATTTTACTTCAGTTCTGGATATATGGAGATATTTGGAGTGCATTATTTAGTATCGTGACATTCTGGATCATTGACTTCTGTATCTTAGTTAGGGTTGTGCCATATCATATTCTATGCAATAATAAAATTAAAATTTCATTTTGTTGCGGTAGTGTATTCTTGAAATTTTTTTTTTTTTCATTCAATGTTTTGTCATATTGCCAAGAGTATCATTATCGCAAAAATACCATGAAATATTGCAATATTAATGTGGGGCCATATCACCCACCACTAATGCCAAAAGTATATAAATATATATGTATATCGTTGCTTTCATGCTAACAGTAGATGTAAACTACTGTGAAAGGCAGGTACTGTTTTAGATCAAAATGTTAGGAATGACAAAGATGGAGGTTTTGTTACAAATATGATACGCTGGCTCCCTGGCTCCGGTGTGTTAACTCTAGTGTGAGTGCTAACATATATTTTTCTGTGTTCTGGACAGAAATATATCATTTTGGCTCTCATTGCATTGGTGATAATTGCCGTGCTTGCACTAATCGTGGGCCTGTCTGTGGGCCTGTCAGCCAAATCCACTAAAACCCCCGCCTCCTCCACCACCACTGCAGCCAATCCTGCATAAGCATGCTGCCTCCGGTAACACCCGCTGACCAGTCACAGAGCAGGTACTGTCTTGTAAGCCTGACCACAAACTCACAGCTGGTGTTGGGTGTATGAATGCACTGTGTTTAACTTATTGATGTCTCATGTGTTTTTTTTTTCTCTGTCTCCTCAGAAAAAGGTGTTTCTTGCCATTTGTGTGTCGGTGTGTGTTGTTATTGTTCTCCTCATCATCGTTGGAGTCTTTGCTAATTAGTCAAGGACCTACGACCAAAGAGCACACTCTTCAATGCTGCTTCTGTCAAGCTATGAGCTCTGTTTAAAGGAACACTTCAGCATTTTTAGCACAATCTCCATCTGACATATATACAGAGTACATACAGCATACTACAGAATACAGAGTACAAACAGAATACATACAGCATACTGCAAAATACCGAGTACATACAGAATACATACAGCATACTACAGAATACAGAGTACAAACAGAATACATACAGCATACTGCAAAATACCGAGTACATACAGAATACATACAGCATACTACAGAATACAGAGTACAAACAGAATACATACAGCATACTGCAAAATACCGAGTACATACAGAATACATACAGCATACTACAGAATACAGAGTACAAACAGAATACATACAGCATACTGCAAAATACAGAGTACATACAGAATACATACAGCATACTACAGAATACAGAGTACATCCAGAATACATACAGCATACTACAGAATACAGAGTACATACAGAATACATATAGCATACTGCAAAATACTGAGTACATACAGAATACATACAGCATACTACAAAATACAGAATACATACAGCATACTACAGAATACAGAGTACATACAGAATACATACAGCATACTGCAAAATACAGAGTACATACAGCATACTACAAAATACAGAGTACATACAGCATACTACAGAATACAGAGTACATACAGAATACATACAGCATACTGCAAAATACAGAGTACATACAGCATACTACAAAATACAGAGTACATACAGCATACTACAGAATACAGAGTACATACAGAATACATACAGCATACTGCAAAATACAGAGTACATACAGAATACATACAGCATACTACAGAATACAGAGTACATACAGCATACTACAGAATACAGAGTACATACAGAATACATACAGCATACTACAAAATACAGAGTACATACAGCATACTACAGAATACAGAGTACATACAGAATACATACAGCATACTACAAAATACAGAGTACATACAGAATACATACAGCATACTACAGAATACAGAGTACATACAGCATACTACAGAATACAGAGTACATACAGAATACATACAGCATACTACAGAATACAGAGTACATACAGAATACATACAGCATACTGCAAAATACTGAGTACATACAGAATACATACAGCATACTACAGAATACAGAGTACATACAGAATACATACAGCATACTACAAAATACTGAGTACATACAGCATACTACAAAATACAGAGTACATACAGCATACTACAGAATACAGAGTACATACAGAATACATACAGCATACTACAAAATACAGAGTACATACAGAATACATACAGCATACTACAGAATACAGAGTACATACAGCATACTACAGAATACAGAGTACATACAGAATACATACAGCATACTACAGAATACAGAGTACATACAGAATACATACAGCATACTACAGAATACAGAGTACATACAGAATACATACAGCATACTACAAAATACAGAGTACATACAGCATACTGCAAAATACTGAGTACATACAGAATACATACAGCATACTGCAAAATACTGAGTACATACAGAATACATACAGCATACTACAGAATACAGAGTACATACAGAATACATACAGCATACTACAAAATACTGAGTACATACAGCATACTACAGAATAGAGTACATACAGAATACATGCAGCATACTGCAAAATACCGAGTACATACAGAATACATACAGAATACAGAGTACATACAGAATACATACAGCATACTACAGAATACAGAGTACATACAGCATACTACAGAATACAGAGTACATACAGAATACATACAGCATACTACAGAATACAGAATACATACAGCATACTACAGAATACAGAGTACATAAAGAATACATACAGCATACTGCAAAATACAGAGTACATACAGCATACTACAAAATACAGAGTACATACAGAATACATACAGCATACTACAGAATACAGAATACATACAGCATACTACAGAATACAGAATACATACAGAATACATACAGCATACTGCAAAATACAGAGTACATACAGCATACTACAAAATACAGAGTACATACAGAATACATACAGCATACTACAGAATACAGAATACATACAGCATACTACAGAATACAGAATACATACAGCATACTACAGAATACAGAATACATACAGAATACATACAGCATACTACAGAATACAGAGTACATACAGAATACATACAGCATACTGCAAAATACAGAGTACATACAGCATACTACAAAATACAGAGTACATACAGAATACATACATCATACTACAGAATACAGAGTACATACAGCATACTACAGAATACAGAATACATACAGAATACATACAGCATACTACAGAATACAGAATACATACAGCATACTACAGAATACAGAATACATACAGAATACATACAGCATACTACAAAATACAGAGTACATACAGAATACTACAGAATACATACAGAATACATACAGCATACTACAGAATACAGAATACATACAGCATACTACAGAATACAGAATACATACAGCATACTACAGAATACAGAGTACATACAGCATACTACAGAATACAGAATACATACAGAATACATACAGCATACTACAGAATACAGAGTACATACAGCATACATACAGCATACTACAGAATACAGAGTACATACAGCATACTACAAAATACAGAATACATACAGCATACTACAGAATACAGAATACATACAGCATACTACAGAATACAGAGTACATACAGAATACATACATCATACTACAGAATACAGAGTACATACAGAATACATACAGCATACTACAGAATACAGAGTACATACAGCATACTACAAAATACAGAATACATACAGCATACTACAGAATACAGAATACATACAGCATACTACAGAATACAGAGTACATACAGAATACATACATCATACTACAGAATACAGAGTACATACAGCATACTACAGAATACAGAATACATACAGAATACATACAGCATACTACAGAATACAGAGTACATACAGAATACATACATCATACTACAGAATACAGAGTACATACAGCATACTACAGAATACAGAATACATACAGAATACATACAGCATACTACAGAATACAGAGTACATACAGCATACTACAAAATACAGAATACATACAGCATACTACAGAATACAGAATACATACAGCATACTACAGAATACAGAGTACATACAGAATACATACATCATACTACAGAATACAGAGTACATACAGCATACTACAGAATACAGAATACATACAGAATACATACAGCATACTACAGAATACAGAGTACATACAGCATACTACAAAATACAGAATACATACAGCATACTACAGAATACAGAATACATACAGCATACTACAGAATACAGAGTACATACAGAATACATACATCATACTACAGAATACAGAGTACATACAGCATACTACAGAATACAGAATACATACAGAATACATACAGCATACTACAGAATACAGAGTACATACAGCATACTACAAAATACAGAATACATACAGCATACTACAGAATACAGAATACATACAGCATACTACAGAATACAGAATACATACAGCATACTACAGAATACAGAGTACATACAGAATACATACATCATACTACAGAATACAGAGTACATACAGCATACTACAGAATACAGAATACATACAGAATACATACAGCATACTACAGAATACAGAATACATACAGAATACATACAGCATACTACAGAATACAGAATACATACAGAATACATACAGCATACTACAGAATACAGAGTACATACAGCATACTACAAAATACAGAATACATACAGCATACTACAGAATACAGAATACATACAGCATACTACAAAATACAGAATACATACAGAATACATACAGCATACTACAGAATACAGAATACATACAGCATACTACAAAATACAGAGTACATACAGAATACATACAGCATACTACAGAATACATACAGCATACTACAAAATACAGAATACATACAGCATACTACAAAATACAGAGTACATACAGAATACATACAGCATACTACAAAATACAGAATACATACAGAATACATACAGCATACTACAGAATACAGAGTACATACAGAATACATACAGCATACTACAAAATACAGAGTACATACAGAATACATACAGCATACTACAGAATACAGAGTACATACAGAATACATACAGCATACTACAGAATACAGAATACATACAGCATACTGCAAAATACAGAATACATACAGAATACATACAGCATACTACAGAATACAGAGTACATACAGAATACATACAGCATACTACAAAATACAGAGTACATACAGAATACATACAGCATACTACAAAATACAGAGTACATACAGAATACATACAGCATACTACAGAATACAGAATACATACAGCATACTACAAAATACAGAATACATACAGAATACATACAGCATACTACAGAATACAGAATACATACAGCATACTACAAAATACAGAATACATACAGCATACTATAGAACACAGAGTACATACAGAATACATACAGCATACTACAAAATACAGAATACATACAGCATACTATAGAACACAGAGTACATACAGAATACATACAGCATACTACAAAATACAGAATACATACAGCATACTATAGAACACAGAGTACATACAGAATACATACAGCATACTACAAAATACAGAATACATACAGCATACTATAGAACACAGAGTACATACAGAGTACTACAGACATTAGTTGAAACAAGCTATTTTGGAGAATTTCTGTTGGTCCATTCATAAAACTTTCACAGGATGTGAAGAGCAGTGGTCATGTTCAAATGATGCAGAAAATAAAAAGTCGCCAAAAACATAAATGGACATGTTTTCTTTGGACAGTGATGATATGACACGTTTCCCCACACATTTTATTGCACAATTTCTGTTTATTTGCTCCGTTTGGGATATATATTGGGAGGAAAAAAAATATAAATGTGGCACAACTTTTGGACAAACCACATTTTATGTTTTGTTTTCCCCCAATCCCCCATTTTTTAAAAACGTCTGCATGATTTTACATTTGAGATGTAACCAGAGTCATTCAGAGTAGTTAGATTTGAAATGCTCCATTATAGAGTAACTTACCAAGTCAGAACTGTTTACACTAGTGGTGATGGGGACCAGGGCTCATTAAAATATACCTTTTTATTTACTATTCAAATTCACCAGTGTGTGTACATGTCTTCTATGTTTTATAAAGAATGTTGCTGATGGTAAATCACTCTTCATGCATCCCTTCATGATGAATAGAGGTAAAAATTTAGTTTTAGGCTCCAAACTCCTCTAAAAATTAACACAGACACTCTTGTAACATCTTCCTGTGTGGGAGCTTTTAGAGGTGGAGGTCTGGTTCCTATCAACAGCACTGGGCATTTCTCTAGAATGGAGCAGTTCACATCAAACCACTGAATGATTTTGTTGACATGTTGATCATTTAATTATACACTATATAGAATATCATATATACAATTTAGCAAACGAGCATTGATAGTGTATTAAATGTGAAGTGTTTAAAATGCTGCCGTGTTCCTTTAAGCTTTTTGTGCCTTTTTGCTACTGTTCTGTCTTTGTCATGTAAATATACTACTGGGATGAAATCCTGTGAGAATTATTTATAGATATGTATCAGTTTCTCCAGCCTCAGTATACTGAGAACTGTTCTTCTTGTGTCTGAGGCCTGCAGTCCTGTGTTTTGTGGACTCTGATTCTTGGTTTACTTCCCAGTTACATACTTCCACAGACCAAGACCTTACCTTATACAATGCATTCCCCATAGGGCTACAGTGGACTTTCCGTTTCCCTGGCCATGCCACACGGCCTTTCCTGGTGATGAATGTGGTCACTTCCCAGCGACGGAAGGCCTTGTTCTTTGTTTTGTTGGTTATTTAAAGTTTAAGCCCACATGTTCATTGGGACACTGTCCACATGTTTAGTTAAATCTGTATTCAAACCAATATTTACACATTTGAGTAGTGTTATGCTGTGCTAACCTCACTAATGCTATGATGTGTAATTCTGGTTGCCGTCCGTTGCCTGAAGGGTCCGACTGAGTCCAGCAGAGGTCGACACAATCCCACAAAGTACACCTAATATGGTCATACACAGCCAGGATGTACCCCAGCAAACTGTGAAACATCTCTTCATTGACTGTATGGTAGAAGCAGGGCGTATGTAGTGAGGTAATAGTTTACTTGGCTATGTTGGTGATTTACATTTCTGGAAATCACTGCAATCACAATTCCTCTACAGCTCCACACATGTATTGGTGCAGAGCTCCCTCTAGTGGTGCCTGTTAAATGTAATGCTATTTACTTCTGTAGCAGCTGAGCACATGCTGGATGTAAATTTCTGAACAATTGATTTAATTCATTTTCTGTATTTAAGCTATTCAGTCAAAAATTCTGACTTTTCAGATAAATTTTGAAAAATCAAAGCATGTAATCACAGAATAACATTATACTTATTTGTGGTTACTAGCTTCCAGTTATGTTTAGTGCACTTAAGATATTCTGTTATTGCAAAACTATTAAAGCTGTTATTAGAAATAGATTTTTTTTAACAATTGGAACAAAAAAAACATTTTGTTGGTGTTTCAGGTAAAAGTAAGCTAATACATCCTCTGCAGAGCACATGTTTAATAAACTGTCACTATTTATTTGCTAAATTTATATACAGCATCTTCAAGAAAACAAATTGAACATCAAATGTGGTCCGTGTAAAACTAAGGGTTAGGGTTTATTTTTATTGTAACAGTGTGCAAGTTTGACTGAAGGCTGCTCAGATTATTGCATAAGAGTTGTGCTAATCAGCTATCATATTATTACATGAATCACATCTCATGCAACTTTGTAAACCAGGCTATTTCATCAGCAGACTAAAATCCCAAGAACCGAATAAGAAAGATCCAAATTACAGC